>JASEVX010000009.1:26364481-27096521 GCA_031761405.1 Serripes groenlandicus | reverse complement strand
ACAAGGCAAATCCAGTGCTTCAAAGTGGTAGACAGTTTAAAACATATGCAAGGTAAGGATATATTCCCCCCCTTGTCCTTTACCATTTAACCATACAAGTATGCAGCAGAAGACTTTAAACCCTTTCCCACATACAGGAAATCTGCTGCAGACAACTTTGAAAATGTCTACTAAAAAAAATGGAAAATCTCTATAATTGTAGGTATAATTACTTAAAAAGTTGAAAACATTGTGGCAAAAGGTGAAATTTATCATTTTAAGTAATTTCTCTTTTTGTCACGATGTTTTCAAAAGTCTTCTGCTGCAGATGCATCAAAATGTGTGTATAGTTGGGAAACCGAAAGGGTTAAAAAGATATCTGGTTCATAATATGGTAGACCTCAATAAATGAGAATGCATAATCGATGAACAGAGTTGTGAAGATTGTGGCAAACGGAGAAATTGCTCATCATGAGCAATTGCTTCTTTTGTCACACATTTTTCAAAAGTTGTCTGCTGCAGATGTGTCAGAAAGCGTTCATATGTTGAAAAGTTATATGACATTTCAAATAAAAAAAAAATGAAAATTGATGTAACATTTTGAAACATTGAAAGTACATGTATATATATAATTCTTATGCTTTCCCACACACATGTACAACAAATCAATAGCAGAGGACCTAGGAACATCTAGGCAAAAATGTGAAAAATCTTTTTTATAAATAAATGTATAATAATTGAATAAAGGTCAAAACATTGTGATAAAGGAAGAAAATTATCATTTTGCACTTTCTCTTCTGCATGGTCACAGATCTTTCTTCAAAAATTGACAAAAAAAAATTGCAGATGTATCAAAAGTCATCTGCCTACGGGATGGGTTAATAACTTAATACAGAGTTTAAAGATCATCGGTGTTATAGGAAATAGGATTATATTCACTTAGTGTCAGAAGGCATGGAAGGCAACTACAGCAGTTGAGTTAACCCTTTCCCTCATACGACAATTCTGCAGCAGACGACTTTGAACGTATTTTGTCAAAAAATGGAAAATCTCTATAATAATGAATGGCCATGTTGATTGGTCGAAAAACATGGCCGCCATCCTTTATCAGATTCCTTCAAGCCAAGTTGATTGGTCAGAAACTATGGCCGCCAGGGGGTGGTACTTATATAGCTAAAGTGAGAAAAAAAAACATCGGGTGAGCGATCCAAGGCCATCATGGCCCTCTTGTTTTTAGAATTTATGACGAGAAAATGCTAAAAAAATTAACCCCTTTTTCCTAACAATGTGTTTCACTCTTTAATATTAGCAATTTCTATTTTTTCTACAATTAATTCATGTATTGTCTGCTGTCATATGACAATTTTGAAGCAGACGACTTTGAACATATTTTGTCAAAAAATGGAAAATCTCTATAATTGAGCGGATAAACTATGACTAAAAGTGGAAAACATTGTGGCAAAAGGAGAAATTGCATGTTTTGTGCAATTTCTTATTTTGTCACTATGTTTTCAAAAAGCTGTCTGCTGCAGAGGCGTCCGAAAGCGTTTATATGAGGAAAAGGGTTATTTAACCCTTTTCCAAATGCTACAACTCTGCAGCAGATGACTTTGAAACCAGACCCGATAAAATAATCGGAAATCTGCCTTAAAATGAAAGTACAATAATTGAATAGAGACGAAAACATGGTGACAAAAGGAGAAATTGCTCATTTTGAGCAATTTCTTCTTTTGTCGCCATGTTTTCAAAAAAGCCGTCTGCTGCAGAGGCATCAGAAAGCATCTATGTGAGGGTAGGGTTAAACATTGTGTGGATTGGCTGAACTGATAAATATGAAGTTTTTTAAAGTAAAACATATTTTTATTAGAAAATACTTACCAGTCATTTAATACCTGATATATCATCTCTATACACCTTAATTATCCAAAAAGAACGCCCACGCTAGCATATCCCTCACGTATCCGTGACATACACGGCCGCCCGGAAGTACAGGCGCGCACGTGAGCGGGTAGTCACTTTTCATTCACCGTTAAGTATTGGTGACGACGCGGGGTTGGGAGGTGGGACTCTATAAATGACTGGTAAGTATTTTCTAATAAAAATATGTTTTACTTTAAAAAACTTCATTTTTATATCAAAAATACATTACCAGTCATTTAATACCTGATGACTTCGTAGCATAGGACGGGAGGTTCGACCAATACTTACTGTCGTTCCAGGTACGTTGTAGTATATTATTCCATATTTTTTTAAGAACAAACATACTTGATTCCAACGGATGTATAAAGGGAAAGAGGGGATTGAATACAGGTTCAATCGGTATTCACTTTATTTATGTGTTGGATTATGTGAATTAGCAAACCACTCGCTGTGAAGCCACAAGGGGACCCAGGCAGGACCGACTGCAACTGGTTCTTAGACGGGAACCCTTGTTGACACAGTAGAGTAAGGAGCCATCAGATTCATTGAATCTGATCTGCCCGGTTTCTACAGAGACGATCTGTAGTTAAAGCTAATAAAAAGACGGTTTTATAAGTAAAAAACTTTAAAGACGTCGATTCAAGAGTTCGTATGGAGCTCTTGTAAGCGACCAAAGGACGCAAGACAAATCCTAATTTTGGAGTTAACTCCTACAAATGGGTTTTTTCTAATTCTAACCATCAGTCTGTGGAACTTAATGTAATTCATTTCTACTGAAAGCAAAGAACTCACTTCCCTGTTAGTGTTCGCCAAGCAATACGAATTTATAATTCTCAGTAAAACTTAGGAAGCGGTAGCCGTCGACAAACGTTCAGAGAGATTGACCTACCTTATTAACATCAATCGGTAAGAACTGTCTATATCTAAGGAAGATGTAACGGTTATGCCGATAGGCAGGCCAGAAGGACGTATAACCACGGTCTCTGGGCCAGAGAAGTGTTCTGTCATCATCTTCCCTTCCAGAAATTCCTTCCAGAAGTGAAACCGGAAGTTGACGAAATGGTTCTCAGCCTCATTATGAACTCGGGGAGTAATTATTATTATTCCTTTGCGAATTCTGAACGTTCACTGCCGAATGAGTGGAATATAGTTGTCTATTCTGTATTAGTGAATAGACTCTGTCCGAAGGTACTCGAATTACCGCTAAGTCGGTGTAAAACGTCATACCCACGAACGTGAACCTCTTTGACGGAATTAATTCCGACTTCTGCGTGTTGGGTATTAAACCCAACCGCAGAATGGTCCGCCAGGCTAGGGATAGATCGTGAAAAAGAAGTACACGATCCGTCCTGTGGGGAAGCCAATCGTCGAAGTATTGAAGAAGTTGGGGTCCTTTCATACGAAGAAATGCTCCCATGCCCTGATATCTTCGTAAGCACTCGAGGGGCGGACTTGAGGCCGAAGGGAAGAGCCCTGAAATTGGAGCACTTCTCCCTCTATCACAAACCGAAGGTATTTCCCCGAGGAGGAAGCGATCGGGATGTGATAAAAAGGCGTGTGTTAGGTCTAGAGAGACCGCCCAGTCGCCTTTCCGAATTGCAACTCGGATGGAGCGGGTCGACTCCATTTTGAATTTATCGACCGGAATCAATAGATTTAGCGCAGATAAATCTATAACCGGTCTCCACTTGCCGTCTTTCTTCGGAACAAGAAAAAGACGGCTGTAGAAACCCCGAAAATTGGGGTTGAGAACGCTCTCTATGGCATTCTTTTTCAGAAGCGATGAAATCACCTCTGACATGGCCGGATGACGAGACGAAATGTCGATCGGCACGCCTGTCAGAGGAGGGGGGGAAATGAAGGGAATCAGATACCCTTCCTGTATCACAGACTAAATCCAACGATCCTATGTGACACTTTCCCACTCCTCCGTGATAAATGACAGGCGGCCCCCGACTGTAATCTCCGACCTTGGGATTGTCATAGAGAGGAGCGAATCCCTAGGGCTGCGGCTTCGGATTCGTGTTAACTCTAGCAGGCTGCCGATGTTAGTACCCTGATAGGGGCGCTTCGGTTTAGCCGATTTCTGACCCGTGGAAGGGGTTTGTTTAGGCTGAAACGCCTTCACATACCGTTTTGGCTTCTTTGCTGGGTTGGGTTTCTTAGAACTACCCACATTCGCAGAATACGTTGAACGTTTCTGGCCCTGCGCAAAAGCCTTAGCTGCGTTCGCCGAAAGGCGTCGACTGTTCTGAAGCATCAGAAGCTGTCACCGCAGCAATCCTTCCATCAAAGAGTTGTTTCGACTCCAATGGTGCGGCTTTCAGGCTGTCCTTGCTAGCATGTAGCAATGAGTTAGGAGCAACTATAACTGCGTCCCTCCTCATGGACAGTATCTCTGTGATGGTCTGAAGATTCAGTGCCATGAGATGCCTGTTGCCTGTGTCGAAAGCTTCGAGAATTCTGTTAGCCCCTAGGCTAGAGATATTCTCCTCTTTCAACAACAAAGACAGAGCGACTGCGAAATGGTTGTCATGAGATGACACCAATACACCCAGTCTTGCTCTGGTCTCCCACTTCTCTAGTATCTTAAAAGAGACCTGGACAGAAGCGGGTGCAGTTAACCCCAGTGTAGCTGCATCCCCGTCTAAAGCTGGCACTTTGACCGGGAAGAACTCCTTAGACGTAGAATACGCCTTAGAGTTGACCCATTTCCTAGAAATGGGTCCTGGGACCGACCAGCCTGGAGGTATAGCCTCTAGAGACCTGGTCGACTGCAATTGGTCTAACAACCTGCCCAAGTTGTTAGTTTGAGGAAGCAAGTGCACTGGCGAAAAGCTTGTACATTAAGTTCCTCTCGGCTCGAAAGGTTTTGCGACGTGGGGAGCGTCAACCTTAGGGCATGAAGTATTCGGCACCACCCGAAATACTTCGTCAATAGCCTGCTGAAGAGACCAACGCTCTACAGCTGGCTCCTCATCGGAAGTTGACCTATTTCCCTCATTATCGTCAGACGAAGATGTAGGGTTGTAGGTACTCTTCTGAGGTTGTCTACTCGGTATTCCAACCGGTAGATCTATGTCCGACTCAGACAGGGATAAATCAGAAAATCCATGTTCTGCCGAAGATTTTGCGAAGCAGGCCCCCTCTCCGCAGCAGAGGACGGCCATGCAAAAACTTCTGCCGGGGCCGAACTGACCGTATTGGACGGTTTCGACCTCTCTTTCACTGAATGACGCAATGTATTCTGATCCAGAGGTTGCCTATAACCGGACTGCCTATCAAATAGGTGTCCCCCCGAGAGCAGTGAATCCCCATGAGATGGGTAATGCTGATCCCGGTAGGCCGTTGAACCCTGTCTAACACCTAACGGTTGCATAGTATGGACCGGTGGTTGGTATTGAGGAGCAGCGTATTCTCTAGCGACATACACTGTCCCCCCAGGGGAGGAAAAAGATTTTCCGTAACCCCCCTACCCGATGGAAGACAGAGGAATAATAGAACCCGGTGCGATACCTGGGTTATAATTATTCTGATTCTGTAGTGGAGCAGAGATCGACTGGTAATTTGAATCAATACGGTCTATCACTACAGAACCCGTGCCTGGACGCGCCATGTTTACATAGCCGGCCGGCAGTGTAGACGAGGCATTGAAAAATGCCTGACTACTCGGTTGCACTGAGTTTACACAAGACACTGGTGTTTGTGTCGTGTTCACAAGCGTGACCGATTGGCTCGTAGCACCATAATGAAATGGGCTACTGACCTGATGCGGCATGGCTACATGCGCGCGAGTTTGGCCAGTCGTCGAATCATTTAAGAAAGTCTGACTGCCAGGATGAATCGTTGCTAAATGATCAACCTTTTGCCTGGCTGGGTCCTTGCAATAAGACCTTTGCCCTGTCGCATCACGGCTAAGTGAGCGACTACCTGGTCTAGTCATGGCAACGTGACTGACTGGCCCGGTCGTGTCCAAAAAGGACTGACTGGTGACAGGTCGAGTCATTGACAAATGACTCCTCTCCGGTTGCCCGGTGACCTGACGTGCCTCGGCATTTGGGTTTTGTTGTGCAGCCCAAACAAAACCCGGGTGACTATGCATAGGCAGGAGTGAAGCTGCACTATACCAAGTCTCCGGAGAACTACGTCCGCCGACGTAGGTAACCGGTACTCTGCAGCTGTCCGAAGACCGCTGTAGCTCGGAGTATGGTGTCGGATTGGTACAATTCCTGCGGTTTCCCGGAAAGCTACCAAAGGCATCTCCTTCTTTCGAAGGCTCAGCCACGACACCAGGCGACAGATGGTGAGGTTCAGCGGTTGAACGTTCCAGCTGAACATTTTCCCCGCTGTTTCCGTACGGTGTCTGACGTTTCCCGACGGAGCAACTCTCACCCAAAGCTACCATCCCGAGGTTGCCTATAACCGGACTGCCTATCAAATAGGTGTCCCCCCGAGAGCAGTGAATCCCCATGAGATGGGTAATGCTGATCCCGGTAGGCCTGTCTAACACCTAACGGTTCCATAGTATGGACCGGTGGCTGGTATTGAGGGGCAGCGTATTCTCTAGCGACATACACTGTCCCCCCAGGGGAAGAAAAAGATTTTTCGTAACCCCCATACCCGATGGAAGACAGAGGAATAATCGAACCCGGTGCAATACCAGAGTTAAAATTATTCTGATTCTGTAGTGGAGCAGAGATCGATCGATAATTTGAATCAATTCGGTCTATCACCACAGAACCCGTGCCTGGACGCGCCATGTTTACATAGTCGTCTGGCAGTGTAGACGAGGCATTGAAAAATGCCCTACTACTCGGTTGGCCTGTGTTTACATAAGACACTGGTGTTTGTGTCGTATTCACAGGCGTGACCGATTGGCCCGTAGCACCATAACGAAATGGGCTACTGACCTGATGCGGCATGTCTCCATGCGCGCGATTTTGGCTAGTCGTCGAATCAATTAAGATAGTCTGACTGCCAGGATGAATCGGTGCTAAACGATCAACCTTTTGCCTGGCTGGGTCCTTGCAATCGGACCTTTGCCCTGTCGCATCACAGATACGTGAGCGACTACCTGGTCTAGTCATGGCAACGTGACTGACTGGCCCAGTCCAGTCCAACCCGGACTGACTGGTGAAAGGTCGCGTCATTAACGAATGACTCCTCTCCGGTTGCCCGGTGACCTGACGTGCCTCGGTATTTGGGTTTTGTTGCTCAGCCCAACAAAACCCAGGTTGACTATGCATAGGCAGGAGTGAAGCTGCACTATACAAAGTCTCCGGAATACTACGTCCACCAACGTAAGTAACCGGTACTCTGCAGCCGTCCGAAGACCGCTGTAGCTCAGAGTATGGTGTCGACTTGGTACAACTCATGCGGTTATCCCGGAAAGCTACCAAAGGCACTCCTTCTTTCGAAGGCCCAGCCCTGACACCAGGCGACAGATGGTGAGGTTCAGCGGTTAAATGATCCAGCTGAGCATTTTCCCCGCTGTTTCCGTACGGTTTCTGAAGTTTCCCGACGGAGCAACTCTCACCCAAAGCTACCATCCGAATTTCCTCAGCGCGCGGAAAAACGGCTGTGTTGAGCGGAGAAGAAGGCTCAGCATTGCCCTTCGACTCGCTCAACACCGTTGCAGAGTCCGGTTGGGAGAACCCCTCGAACTCTGCCTCACTCGATGAAGATAAAGGCACCCTCTTAGGGGTCTTCTTTATCTTCCTGCTTTTACGAGTCTTACTCCGCACGACCTTTTTCCAAATGGAAATAGGCCATGTCGAGCAGTACTCGCAAGGTGAAGCCTGTGTGCATTTGGTGCACACAACGCAGGTCGGATGCGAATCCCATAGGTGCACAGCATGACCACATGGGCTCCGCATCCCTTCACCAGTAATTGACATTGACATAATTCAAAAATACTCACCAAACAGTAAATAATCCGTATATAATCCGTTTATAATCCGTTTTAATATATCCACACCACGGTGACACCGGTAGTTTGGACACGTATATTGAAATAAATTTTGTATCAAATTTTTTTCACAAATATTGAATAGGACAGTCAATAATTCATACAGCAATAGTTAATGTACTATCGCTAACAGGGTAGGGAAAAAGTATTGAAAACAGCAAGACTTCCGCACCCGAAGACGGTAACTGAAATTAGCGGGTGGGGTAATCCACGTGCTTCTCAGCGTATCGTCTGCTACAAAACAATAAATACAGCAATAAAGTAAATAATTTACGGCTGTGACGTTAATGTAGACAAAATATCTTTGGACAATTAAATGATTATAAGGCAGGGCCTTATAAAACAAAAGAGTTAATTGGAAGAAGAAATAATAATATAAATTTTCTTATCGACTACTCCGGTGAATCCAAAAATGAAAAGTGACTACCCGCTCACGTGCGCGCCTGTACTTCCGGGCGGCCGTGTATGTCACGGATACGTGAGGGATATGCTAGCGTGGGCGTTCTTTTTGGATAATTAAGGTGTATAGAGATGATATATCAGGTATTAAATGACTGGTAATGTATTTTTGATATAAAAATGAACAATTTCTCAATTTCAGTCAGAAACTCTGCATCAAAATCATTTTCAAATGACACTTTTTTTTATCTCAGATATTTTCAGAGCAGTCATATGAGGTGGATGGACAAATGCAGAAAAAGCATGAAATTATCTATTATAAAAATGTCATCAAAAAACCTTATCAATAATTTTTTTTTTTCTCTATTTACTAGTGGTGGATGTACATTGAAAGTGAGAGGAAACTTTATGAACAGTGCTCACAGTCCAAGGATTGTTGTCCACACAAACACCACTGCCGAGTTCAATGTAAGTTTGTTATAATTTGAGTTCAACATGAGTTAACCCTTTCCCTCATACGACAATTCTGCAGCAAACGACTTTGAACATACTTTGTCAAAAAGATAGAAAATCTCTATAATTGAATGGATAACCTATGACTAAAACTGGAAAACATTTTGACAAAAGGAGAAATTGCTCTTTTGTCACTATGTTTTCAAAAAGCTGTCTGCTGAAGAGGCGTCAAAAAGCGTCTATATGAGGGAAAGGGGTAACTTTGTTAATATGTTACTCTGTTACTAGTTCAATGCATTTTTTTTATATAGTATTAAGAAGAGAAAAACAATATTTCAATATAAGTTTTTAATAAAATGATTTCATTTTTAATGTAAAAAAATAATTATAAATTGAGTTCAACATAAGTTTATTATCAATAGAATTCAACATTCTGTTACTTTGAATTTATTATAAATAGAGATTGACATATAAGTTTATGATTAATTGCAGAGTTCAAAATAAGTAATTATGAATTTAGTTCATTATGTCTCCCCCTGTATACAGGGGAGATATATTGTTTTTGTCCTTGATGTCTGTCTGTCTGTCTGTCTGTCTGTTCGTCCCCAAAATCTTGTCCGATCCATATCTCCCAGACGGCTTGAAGGATTTTCATGAAACTTGGGTCACATGTTCAACTCATCAAGGCGACGTGCAGAACTTGCGTCTCGACAATATAGGGTCAAGGTCAAGGTCACGCTTGAAGGTCAAAGGTTTGAGGCTTTATTTCGTGTCCGCTCCATATCTCCCAGACGGCTTGAAGGATTTTCATGAAACTTGGGTCACATGTTCACCTCATCAAGGCGACGTGCAGAACCCGCGTCTCGACAATATAGGGTCAAGGTCAAGGTCACGCTTGAAATTCAAAGGTTTGAGGCTTTATTTCGTGTCCGCTCCATATCTCCGAGACGGCTTGAAGGATTTTCATGAAACTTAGGTCACATGTTCACCTCATCAAGGCGACGTGCAGAACCTGCGTCTCGACAATATAGGGTCAAGGTCAAGGTCACGCTTGAAGGTCAAAGGTTTGAGGCTTTATTTCGTGTCCGCTCCATATCTCCGAGACGGCTTGAAGGATTTTCATGAAACTTGGGTCACAATATAGGGTCAAGGTCAAGGTCATGCTTGAAGGTCAAAGGTTTGAGGCTTTATTTCGTGTCCGCTCCATATCTCCGAGACGGCTTGAAGGATTTTCATGAAACTTGGGTCACATGTTCACCTCATCAAGGCGACGTGCAGAACCCGCGTCTCGACAATATAGGGTCAATGTCAAGGTCACGCTTGAAGGTTAAAGGTTTGAGGCTTTATTTCGTGTCCGCTCCATATCTCCCAGACGGCTTGAAGGATTTTCATGAAACTTGGGTCACATGTTCACCTCATCAAGGTGACGTGCAGAACTTGCGTCTTGACAATATAGGGTCAATGTCAAGGTCACGCTTGAAGGTCAAAGGTTTGAGGCTTTATTTTGTGTCCGCTCCATATCTCCCAGACGGCTTGAAGGATTTTAATGAAACTTTGGTCACATGTTCACCTCATCAAGGCGACGTGCAGAACCCGTGTCTCGACAATATAGGGTCAAGGTCAAGATCACGCTTGAAGGTCAAAGGTTTGAGGCTTTATTTCGTGTCCGCTCCATATCTCCAAGACGGCTTGAAAGATTTTCATGAAACTTGGGTCACATGTTCACCTCATCAAGGCGACGTGCATAACCCGCGTCTCGACCATACCGGGTCAAGGTCAAGGTCACGTTTGAAGGTCAAAGGTTTGAGGCTTTATTTTGTGTCAACTCCATATCTCCAAGACGGTTTGAAGTATTTTCATGAAACTTGGGTCAGATGTTCACCTCATCAAGGCGACGTGCAGAACCCGCGTCTCGACCATACTGGGTCAAGGTCACGCTTGAAGGTCAAATGTTTGAGGCTTTATTTTGTGTCCACTCCATATCTCCTTAAAGGATTTTCATGATACGTGGGTCACATGTTCACCTCATCAAGGCGACGTGCAGAACCCGCGCCTCGACCATACCGGTTCAAGGTCAAGGTCACGCTTGAAGGTCAAAGGTTTTAGGCTTTATTTCGTGTCCACTCAATATCTCCAAGACGGCTTGAAGGATTTTCATGAAACTTGGGTCAGATGTTCACCTCGTCAAGGCGACGTGCAGAACCCGCGTCTCGACCATACTGGGTCAAGGTCAAGGTCACACTTGAAGGTCAAATGTTTGAGGCTTTATTTTGTGTCTGCTCCATATCTCCTTAAAGGATTTTCATGAAACTTGGGTCACATGTTCACCTCATCAAGGCGACGTGCAGAACCCGCGTCTCCACCATACCGGTTAAAGGTCAAGGTCATGCTTGAAGGTCAAAGGTTTTAGGCTTTATTTCGTGTCCAGTCAATATCTCCAAGACGGCTTGAAGGATTTTCATGAAAATTTGGTCACATGTTCACCTCATCAAGGCGACGTGCAGAACCCGCGTCTCGAACATACTGGGTCAGGTCAAGGTCATGCTTGAAGGTCAAAGGTTTGAGGCTTTATTTTGTGCCGCTCCATATGTCCAAAACAGCTTAAAGAATTTTCATGAAACTTGGGTCACATGTTCACCTCATCAAGGCGACGTGCTGAACCCACGTCTCGACCATACCGGTTCAAGGTCAAGGTCACGCTTGAAGCTCAAAGGTTTTAAGCTTTATTTCCTGTCCACTCAATATCTCCAAGACGGCTTGCTTATGTTTAGCAACAGTTGTTAACTGTTTTGAAGAATACTTCAGTCTTGAATGTTACAGCTGCAGTAAAAATATGTGTTTCTGTAAACCATTTGAAATCATGTCCACTTTGTACCAGGTCAAGACAAAACATTAGTAATTAAAAATTGAGTACTGTCCAACTTGGTCAAATTTGTGTTTGTCTGCTTTATAGGTTGGAATGTTTTGAGAGATTTTGACAGATATTTGAGGGGGAGACATATGTTTTTGTCAAAACAATTCTAGTTGTAATTTTTCTTTCATAAGTTGAGTAAAATGTGAACTTATAAAAAGTTTGATTTCAACATAACTTTATTTAAAATTGAGTTAATAAAAAAAAATGAGTTCAATTTTTAGTTGATCATAGAATTGAGTTGAATCCAGTTTCTTATAAATTGAGCCAAGTTACATGTTCAAGGAAAAGTGACTATCTGTGACATTTAGAGGCCTAGTGGCAATGGTAGGCTGAAGTTTGACCTTGTACTCTGTCTGGTTTGATAAAAAAGAACTGTAATTGATGTTACAGCCTATACATGCCGAGCCCCGATAGCTCAGTCGGTAGCGATGGGGGCTTTCAATCCGAGGGGTTGTGAGTTTGAATCCCGGCTGGGCCAACTTTCTTTCCGACCATTGATAAAAGTCATGCGTCATTCGTCTTCCACCAATGGGCTAAGTCTATGTGGAAAAGCAGCCAGTTCCTTGGGAAGATTGTTAGTGTGGAGTACTAGTATGAGAAAACCAGGAAATGCATGAGTAGGTGAACTGGCCGCCGTGATATAACTGAGAAATTGTTGAAAACGGTGTTAAACCCAAATCAATCAATCAATCAACAGCCTATATATAATAAGTAAATATTGGTACACTAACCTTTCTACTCTCCAAAGCTAAACCCTTTACCTCATACAACACATCTGAAGCAGACAACTTTAAAAGCAGCTAATATGTAAAAATGTCTATAGATAAAATTATAATAAGTTGAAAACTTGTGGTCAAAGGAGAAAATGAATGATTTCTGCTTTAACTACAATTTTTTTAATAGTAACCTACTGGCCACATGCGTCTTAACCCTTTCCCTCGTTCAACAATTCTGCAGCAGACGACTTTGAACATATTTTGTCAAAAAATAGAAAATCTTTATAATTGAATGGATAACCTATGACTAAAAGTGTAAAACATTGTGGCAAAAGGAGAAATTGCTCGTTTTGAGCAATTTCTTCTTTTGTCACTATGTTTTTAAAAAGTCGTCTGCTGCAGAGGTGTCAGAAATTGCCTATATGAGGAAAAGGGTTAATGCATCTGCATGTTGGAAAGAGTGAAGTCTGATGTTTGTATTCCTTTCCCACATACAGACACTTTCTGACGCCCCTGCAGTAGACGACTTTTAAAAACATATTGCCACATTTGTTTCAACTTTATTCAATAAAATCTTCTTTCGTTTATGGAAAGTTTCTCTTAATATCCCTAGATTTTTGCAAAGTTGTCTGCTGTAAAATTGTTGTATGTGGGAAAGGGTTAACAAAAATAGGTTTTAAAAATCGGCTAATGCAAATGTGTCAAAATGCACCTGCATGTTTATTTGAAAGAATTAAATCTGATGTTGTTTTTTTATTTCTATACCCAGGAATGTATGCCTATTTCTGACTCAGAAATGACCTGCACGACCTCAAACATAACAAAGTATAACCAGACTGGCAAGATCAGCTTTGGCTTCATCTTTGACGGGTACACGGTCTACCAAACAATGAATGATTCAGTCGGGCAACTGACTGTGTTGGAGGATCCAGTCATCACATCTTTTACGGAAAACTTTGGCAATACGTTTGATACAGAAATAGAAATAAAGGTAAAGTTATTAATTTAATGCATCTGCAGTGAAATTTCCTCTTTGAAGGTGCTGATGATTTCAATTCTGTTGAATTTCTATAATTTGCCTAAAATGTTTTCCAAGTCCAAGTCATTAGTCTTTAATAGAAAGTTATTGCATATGCTCATTTTTCATTTTGTTACTATTCTGCATACGCGAAATAAATAACAGATGATAAAACGAGCAAGCGAAAGTTTAAATTATTTGGACTACTGAGGCATCTGCTGATGATCCACTCTGACCTGGTGGTTAGCATTGGGGATTTGAAACCAGGCAGCCCTAGATCGATCCCCAGTTGCGGCGCTGTTGTCATGGCGAAGTGCATTAGGGCAAGGCACATTTCCTAGCCTAATACTGGTTTGATTACCCAGGAATCATGAATAAGTGAACTGCTGGCGTGATAAAACTGAAATAATGTTGAAAACGGCTTAACCCTTTCCCTCATATGACAATTCTGCAGCAGACGACTTTGAACATTTTTTGTACAAACATAGAAAACCTCTATAATTGAATAGATAACATATGACTAAAAGTGGAGAACATTGTGGCAAAAGGAGAAATTGCTCATCTTGAAAGCGTCTATATGAGGGAAAGGGTTAAAACACCAACAAAACAAAGCAGATTTGTGTTATTTACTAAGGGTTGAACTTCGTTCTTAGCAATGTTTTATTTCCTCCTATATAATTATGTTTGTTTACAAATGTCATTTGCTGAAAAAGCCTCTGAATTATGAAAAAAGGATTAAACCTACATTCAACTTTCTACAATTTAAAATGGCTCAGACAACCTTTGAAAACATGATTCAGAAAGGAATACTTGTGATCTATTCTTTTTTAGCTTGACTTTTGAAAAAACGAGAGCTATTGTCATGACTCTGGCATCGTTGTCCGGTTAAGGTTTTTTGTTGGCGGCAGCGTGGTTGTCCGGTTAAGGTTTTTTGTTGGTGGCAGCATGGTTGTCCAGTTAAGGTTTTTTGTTGGCTGCGGCGCGGTGGTCCGGTTAAGGTTTTTTGTTCAGCTCAGCTTTTTTCTGTTTTCTATCAGTCGAGCGTTTGTGCCGTACGCGGTGCTCTTGTTACACTCTACTTTTAAATGCCAGTACTGCATATGTATAAAGTGCAGATTAATTCATATATATAGTTTTTGATAGATGGGGGGAAAAGGTAGAACAGGGAGAAATTTCTATTTTTCAAACATTTTTGAAAAAAAATCTTCCGAAAAAAGGAATGACTATCTTAAGAGAATTCTTCATCATCTTGGCAACATATTAACTATTTCCCTCATAAAGACGCCTCTGCAGCAGACAGCTTTTTGAAAACATAGTGACAAAAGAGGAAATTGCTCAAAACGAGCAATTTCTCCTTTTGCAACAATGTTTTTTACTTTTTATCATAGGTTATCCATTCAATTATAGAGACTTTCCATTTTTTGACAAAATATGTTCAAAGTCATCAGCTGCAGAATTGTCGAATGAGGGAAAGGGTTAACCTCCCTTTCCTACATAACATATAGTTCAAAACATTGCATGTGGCATAACGAGAAATAACTCGTTATTAGCAAATACCCCTTTTGCCTCAATTTTCAAAAGCTGTCTGCTGCAGATGATTCTGCATAATTATGGGAAACGTAGATGTATATTTTTTAACCCATTACTTCACATGACTTCTCAAAGGTCGTCTGCTTTACAATCATCAGACGACCAATTTCTTCAATCTGTAGAAAACTGAAAGAATTATATTGATAAAGAGTTGAAAATATTGCAATAAAAGGTGAAATTGCTCATTTTGAGCAATTTCACTTTTTATTGCAATGTTTTAGAAAGTCGTCTGCAACAGCAAGCTTCAAAATGTCATCTGTGTGAAGTAATGGGTTAGAGTTCTTATAATAAAATATGTGGTTGTAAACTCTCATCTAAGTGATAACTAGACACATATCTTATTTTCCTGGTATGTCTCATGTAGTTAATAGGGGAAATGCTTCAGAGCAAGAATGATGTCATCTTGATAGAAAGGTCAAAGGTTCCCTCATACAGACATATTTTTGTTTCCTTTGCAGCAAACAGTTTTTTAAAGACATTGTGGCAAAAGGAGAAATTGCTCATTATGAAAGAAAAATTCTTTTGCCACATTGTTTTCAACATTATTCAATTATTATACTTTCATTTATGGAGATTTTTCATTTTTTTGTCAAGATATGTTTTATTTTGAAAAAGGTTAATTCTCCAAAGACATCTTTAACATGAAAATATAGTGAAGTTAAAGATGTAAAACTAAACAAAACTAGACTATAATACTTCTCATTTCTTCTGTTTTTGACATCAGGGTGAAAGACTGAACAGTGCCTGTATTGAGGATAGAAAAGTGTTGCTAGGCTACAAGGAGTGCGAGATTAAAACTATCAGTGAAGACTCCATCGTGTGTGATCCTAAAGAAAGCTTTCCTGGAACAAGTCGGAAAGAAAATTTAGTGGTGAGATATGAACACAGAGCTCCAGATAAGGAGGGGTATTCAGCTTTTTCTCCAACAATTTATCTCTTATTATTAAAGCAAACCCTACATTGTGGGTTCTCAAACACATCTTCTCACTGAGACGATTCTTTTGAGTACCCACAACATAGGGTTAGATGGTCAAATAAGGATTTTAGAACATGAAAATGCCCCTTATCTAGAGCTCTTTGACAGAACAATTGGAAAAAAGGTTTTCTTTGGTCTATTATGTGTCATCCTCGGTACCCAGGCTATTCATAAAATATATGATACCCTGGGAAAATTGGCTAGCGAAACTTCGTAAAGCATGAACCACGATTTTCTCTGTAACTTACACTGTAATTTTTGTATTGCATGAGATGTGTGTCATGCAGCCAATCAAGCGGCTGCATTTCGCCTAAAAAATTATTCATAAGTACGAGATTTTGCACAGAGTATCATATATTTCATGAATAGCCTGGGTACCGAAGATGATTATGTTTATACTTTTTTGTATTCTTCAACTGCTAACTGGAGAAAATTTGAAGTTTGGCAATACATAGTTCCAAGAACTACAATATTTACCTCGCCTGGCAGCCATTTGCTATTGTTGAACAGAGAATATCGAGTTTTATTGAATTACACAATTGCATACATGTGCAAAATTAATTAAATGAAGAAGTTGATATAATCAGATCATACAAAGGCATCAATAAAATATGGTTGTCAAACTCAAATTCCTTGGTGCTTTCCTAGTTATCACATTTTGTTTAAATATATACTCTATTAATGCTCATCATATTTTCCTATCAAAATGGCAGACAAGGGAGATAACTATTGTAGTTGTGGGAATTATGTATTGAAAATTACAAAAAATGATAGGGAGGTAAAAAACAAAATGAACACAAACTTTTGTTCTCATACAACAAATCTACAGCAGACAAGTTTTGAAAAATGTCTGCCAAAATATGAATAATTTCTATAAATGCAAGAATAATAATTGAAAACAGTAGCAAAAGGATGAATTGCTATTTCCATTCATTACTTTTGCGATTATGTTCTAAGAAAAAATCTGCAAGCATGTGAGAAATGGTTAAGAAAACATTATTTACTCTTCTTTTTACTTAATTGTATGTTTCAGATAGTGTATGGCTACCTTAGACTTGAAGCTGGTCAAATTTCCTTCAATGACTTCTGGCGCACACAAGGGTTTCTCTATATCGTAATTGGCGTTGTGTGTGCTTTCTTAATCTTTATTGTTATACTTGTTATTTTCTGCGTACAACGACGTCGTAAGACGAACGAGATAAAGCGGAATTCACAGATGTTTGATTTAGTTGATAAATGTGAGTTTATTTTATAAGATACTCATCTCCTTGCAAAGAAACGAAAATATATATAGGACCTGACATGAGTTGTCATTTCATATAAAGTTTTATTAAACGAGTTCAAGATTTTTTGTTAATAAGCGAGCCTGTGGCGAGCTTAATAACAAATATCTTGGACGAGTTTGATAAAACTTTATATGAAATGACAACGAATGTCTGATTCTTTTTATCACATGACGAAACACACAAAGAAAATCGGGTTTTCCAAAGCTATTATAATTTCGTCAGTAAACCGTATAACAATGCCACAAATAATTATGCCGAGGTCATATTCAGCTTAGTTTATTATAAGTAATAATAAATAACACTTATCTATTACATAAAGTGACTTATGAGGCGTATTTCGATAAAAATGTACTTAATGTTCACAATATTTCTAGATGAAATTTACGGGTTTTGGCGCCAAAGTGACTAAAGTATGACGTCAAAACGCTGACGTGACGTCATTTTCCAAGTATTAGGTCATCTTATATTACACACGTTGTATATAAAGAAATACGTAATGGCTATATTACATCGGATACAAGCATTGTCATGTGATAAAAGAGAATTATTATATGTTTACATACAAATATTCTATTCTTATTATATCCTGATCCAATTCTGATGGCTTTTGACGCATACTTATGCAGCAGACTACAATACATCTACCTGATATGATCCTTTCTTTCTGATGTTTGTTAAAAGTCACTGTGACATGCGCCATTCGTCTTTCACAAATGGGCTTACAGTCTATATGGAAAAGTAGCAAGTTGCATGGAGTACTGGTGTATGGAATACAGAAAACACAAGAGTTGATGAACTTGTCCCTGTGATATGACTGAAACATTTACCCTTTCCCTCATACAACAATACTGCAGCAGAGGACGTTTTGTCAAAAATTAGAAAATCTCTTTAATTGAATGGATAACCTATGACTAGAAGTGGAAAACATTGTGGCAAATGGAGAAATTGCTCGTTTTGAACAATTTATTCTTTTGTCACTATGTTTTCAAAAAGCCGTCTGCTGCAGAGGCGTCAGAAAGCATCTGTATGAGGGAAATGGTTTAACCCAAATCAATCGATCTATTTAAAAGTTGTATAATATTATATGAGCAATGTCTGGTGATTTGTTTTTTATCTAACCTGAATCTTTACTGTCTGTCTAAATGTTTTAATTAAAGACATAATTAAATCTTTTGACTGATAAAATTGAGGTGTTACCCAACTGGTGTTATGTCAATGTCAACCAAACCAATAAACACGAGTTTTAGCTCATATGTTAAAAATTGACATTTATTGGGACTGTTTGTTTTCATTTGAATCATACAATGTATCTGCAGCAGATGACATTTGAAAACATTGTGGCAAAAGGAGAAATTGCTCATAATGAGCAATTTCTCCTTTTGCCAGAATGTTTTCAACTTAATTCTACAATAATACTTTCATTTATAGAAATGTTTTTTACATTTTTGCATAGATGTTTTCAAGGTCGCCTGATGCAGATTTGTTGTATTTGGGAAAGAGTTAATTCCTTACAAGTTATAACCTTATGTTTTTTCTTACAGATCCTGATGACGGAGAATCTACAAGAGCCACTGAAAGAGCAGTTCCCAACACTTACAGTCCTACGGGTGTTGTCAACCCAGTCATGGCCACCATACCTAGTTATGAGGTGAAACAAGATTTCACTGCCATAATGGTTGCATTCTTGGAAAGGCTTCACAATGATGTTAGGGAAAAATTGAAGACCTCTGTGGTTGACAGACCCAATATCACACTTGGAAACAAATGCACAAGAAAAGGTAGTGTACCTCTTTTCACTGAAACAGTTGACATTTAATTTACCTTATTGAACCCTTTCCCACATGCAACAAATCTGGTTTGAAAACATACCAGAAATTAGATGTTTTGCTAGTTTTGAGCAATTTCTTCTTTTGTCGCCATGTTTTCAAAAAGCCATCTGCTGCAGAGGCATGAGAAAGCGTCTATATGAGGGAAGGGTTAACCCTTCCCCACATGCAACAAATCTGCAGCAGACGACTTTGAAAATGTAAAGTAAAAAATAAATTCTATGATTGTAGGTATAATTACTTAAAAAAAATTCAAACTTTGTGGCAAACAGAGAAATAAATTGCTTGTTTTGAGCAATTCTACCTTAGTCACAATGTTTTCGAAAGTTGTCTGCTGCAGATGCATCAAAATGCGTCTATAGGTGGGAAGGGTTACATGTAAGAAGATGACTTTTGAAATCATTGCTGGAAGTTTGTATCAAAATAACACTTTTACTTTCAGAGATTTGAAACTTGAGAAAGCAGATGACCTTTTAAATCATTGTTAGAAAAGGAGAAACTATTCAGAATGAGCGTTATCTTTTTATCTAAAAATATTTTCTTCAAGTTTGTATCAAAGCCGCGTTTCCACATAGAATGTTAGCAGTCATATCTGTAAATATCATATCAGAGAGTTGTTTAATCCTTTCCAACATAATAAGTCTGCAGCAGACGTATTTGAATACACCTAGGCATAAATATGGAAAATCTCTAAAATATGAAGGTACATGACTTTTGTCATCCTTGGTACCCAGGCTATTCATAACACATATGATACCCTGGGCAAATTGGCTAGCGAAACTTCGTAAAGCGTGCACCTCGATTTTCTCCGTAACTACGAGGGGTGTTCGGAAAGTTTCGGGACAAGTGCCGTAACATTTTTTTTTAAATATGCGTACACAATTCTTTCAACATACATAGCTCTATATAACTAGCGTCTTATTTTTAATTTTGTAATTTTGCTTTTGAAAATGAATAAATGGTATATAAAGCTATGTATGTTTAAAGAATTGTGTTCAATTATAAAAAAAATAAGAATGTTAAGGCTCTTGTCCCGATACTTTCCGAACACCCCTCTTACACTGTTATTACTGTACATCGCCTGAAATTTGTAGCATGCAACCAATCAAGCGGCTGGATTTCACCTCATGAATTATTCATGACTACGAAGTTTCGCTAGCCAATTTGCCCAGGGTATCATATATGTCATGAATAGCCTGGGTTCCGAGGATGGACTTTTGTATACAAACTAAATAGAGCAGAAAACATTGCAGCGAAAGGACAAATTGCTCATTGTAAGCAATTTCCTCTTGTGCGCAATGTTTTCATATGTGTCTGAATGCATGTGCATGTGTTAATTTACTGTATGTGTTTTAAGATTTACTAAACATTCTAGGTATAATTTGTAAGGTGGTTGTTAATTAAACAAACTGTTATTTGATTGGCTTCTGTTGCCTAACATATCAGTTTAACCCTTTCCCTCATATAGACGCTTTCTGACGCCTCTGCAGCAGACGTCTTTTTAAAAACATAGTGACGACAGAAGAAATTGCTCAAAACGAGCAATTTCTCTTTTTGCCACAATGTTTTCCACTTTTAGTCATAGGTTATCCATTCAATCATAGAGATTTTATATTCTTTGAGAAAATATGTTAACAGTCGTCTGCTGCAGAATTGTTGTATTAGGGAAAGGGTTAAATGAACACACCCATGACTCGTGTCTATTATAGTTGTATAAATTAAAGAGTAAATTAAACAGTGTTTTTTGCTCGCCAAATGGCATTATTGCCAAGTGCGAGGGTATTAACAACGTCAACAAACAACAAAACAGTGTCTTTTTGAATTGCTTTGATATGCCGTATAGGTCTTGAAAATAATTAAATTGATAATGTATTTTTAGGTGAGAAAATGCGTATCATTAATGGAACCTTTAGTAGCACATCAGGTATAGCAGGGGATAATCTGACAATCAAAACACTTGTAACACCTTATTCCGGTAAGTATAGTCAAATCTATGTTATCCGTCACCTCTGTTTACCCTCACCTCTGTTTACCCTTACCTCTGTTTACCCTCACTTCTGTTTACCATTACCTCTGTTTACAATTAACTCTGTTTATCCTTATCTCTGTTTACCCTCACCTCTGTAGACCATTACCTCTGTTTACACTTACCTCTATTTACCCTTATCTCTGTTTACCCTTACCTATGGTTACCATTACCTCTGTTTACCATTATCTATGTTTACCATTCTTATCTCTGTTTACCCTCACCTCTGTTTACCCTTATATATGTTCACCCTTATCTATGTTTACCATTTGGGGAATCCCGCATGTGTTACTATAAATAGCCCCTCTATACGTCCATATAGTGTAATAATAATGACAAGGTGTGCAATGGCATTTTACCCCCTCGCTCGATTCGGGCTATAATTTCCGCAGAAAAACGTCTAAAACGACCTGGTCCCAGGTAGAGACAGGTTCATAAATGATTTACCCCCATGCGCTGACGTCACAATTTGCAACATTCCGCAGCGACAGATTAATCAAACAATGATTTAAAACACGATCTAAAAATTATTTTTTATATTTCTTTCGAAAACGTACAAATAAATACCGTATTTTTTATGAATATTATTATTTTTGGAAGAAAAATGATTAAATGCCAACCCCCAAACATTGCTCAAGTACAATATTCTAAAAAAGCGCGTCATTTCGCGTTAAATATTCGCTGCGGAACGTGATTATAGTGACGTCAGCGCATGGCGGTAAGGACAACTGCAAATTTCCAAATATAATGAACATTAAGCTTAAAACCGCCGTTGCATTTGTCGGTTGGCAAATATTGATGTGGTCCACCGGATCACGAGAAAAATCATTTATGAACCTGTCTGTACCATGGGACCAGGTCGTTTTAGACGTTTTTCTGATGAAAATATAGCCTGAATCGAGCGAGGGGGTAAAATGCCGTTGCACACCTTGTCATTATTATTACACTATATCGTCGCTGTTCCGAGAAAACCTCGTATGTGATTTTGCCAACTTTTCAGGAGAGCGAAAAAAATATATATTTTTTTTATTAAAAGCTGTTTCGAAAATATTCTTTGTGTTTTACGTTTCAAATTATGTCTTTATTCATCTTCTAATACCCGTAAGTCTTTGTTTCTATAAGATTGATAATCGTGCATATACGTGGATTTCGCATTTAAAATTGCTTTTGTATCATAGATACGAGATATTCCGCACCAAGATTATCAGCTTTCAAATTTCAAACAGTGTAGGGAAATTAGTATTGATTTCAAAATTGTGTAAATTCAAATGATCGTTCATCGTAATTGAGGTAAAATACGACCTACGACTCGAGAGAAAATAGGCCTTAGAAAATAGATTTGACCAAACTACCCGAGCAACCTGGAATAGTGCTATTATGTATTGAATGGTTCATTCACAACTTACTCACTTGAAAGCGAACAGCGTAGGTCCTGATCAGAATGCACAAAGTGATCAGAATCTACGCTGTTCGCAAATGCCCGACAACCTATGTTTCACTTTGAAAGCTCGCTTTAATGTTGTATTTTTAAATATTGTAATGTGTCTTTTTAAATATAATTATGCAACAAATTTAATGAAACTGGAATTTAAAATTCAAACAAACAGTAAGTTTCTGTCGTTTCAACATGTTGACAGAAGTATTTAGTTACAACTGTTTTACACAATGTCATTGAATGTGTAAACAAAAATGGTTCAAGAATTGAAATGTACACTTAAATTTGCATTTTCTTTTGAAAGAGCATCCCAAACGTATAAACGACATCCTACGTGAACCTTTTCATTGAATAAAAATGTTAAGAGTCGTCTGCTTCAGACAGTAACGTTTTGAAACCAAGTTGAAAACAGTGTGAGAAATGGTGAAATTGCTCATGATAAACAATTTCACCTTTTCTCACAATGTTTTCAAAAGTCATCTGCTCCAATAAACGTAAAATGTATTATGCATTTTTGAAATGGTTAAAGGACAAACAACATTTTAATGAACGTAAGACAGGTTATCATAAAATGGGTGGTAATCTTTCGGAATAACCGCTTTTAACTGCTGCAATTGATCATACTTGGTTTTCTTGATTTGTTGTTGATTTTGATACAATGGCAATACAACTTCGTCACGAGATGGAACCTTGCCATTCCTACGTATTGGTATGTCGGCAAAATGATCACTGTATGAGAGTTTGTATTGTATGACACATTGCGGTTGGTATCTAAGACTGCGAATATCCGCCACACTGGGATCCCCTACTCTGTATCCTGGACGAATTGACTCATAATATTTCAAACTACTGAAATCGCCAAAGAACGTGTGATCGAGGTAAATTACTTGATATGGTTGTTCTTTACGAGCAGCCTTGAACAGTTCGACGTAATTTGACGGTGAGTATATCGGCCTGCGTTTAATACATCTCTCTATTGTACTATGTACCGAATCTACCTCCATCTGGGTGTGACCTTTATCCAAAATGTTTTGAGTAATTACTGTTTTCTGTTTGACAGCTAGTTTCAATAAAGTGTTTGATAGTGTTACGTTTCTATTTTGATAGCCGCAGCCATCGCTATAAAAGATGACTTATTCAGTGTCTGGTTTAATGATGCTTTCTACGTGATCATAAATATATGAAGCAAACGAATTTGCAGTCAACCCACCTTCACCTTCGTGCTTAAAGTAACATTTGACATGTTTTGTTGACAAATCGTACATCGTAACATTATGGCCCGATAACTTTGTTTTATAATACATTGCGCTTGCTTCAACTTTTGGGCAAAGCAGTACAGACTGAACGTCCATGGTAAACACTTTGAGATTACCACCTTGTGATGCCCGCTGTTTGTCCCTTTCCTTTTCAACTCTTGCAGCTTCCTTTTTACGAATGTGCTGTTGGTACTCATCTTCAGGAATATTGTTATTCTCGTATCCAACACAGACATCGCATTGGTCCTTTTTCGGTCGAAAAAGAGACAAGTTCATATGATCAAACATTTTCTTCAAATATATTCTGCCTACAACTTTTTGTTCTTTTTCAATACAGTACTGTTCATATATCCGAAAGAGATCTGCAAAAGATTAAATACTGGCTCAAGGTAGACTTTGATAGAAGTCGATCTACAATAATGCGACGGCATCTTTGGTAATGACTCTAAGAATTCCTTAGCCACATCGGTACCATTAATCTCCTTCCTTGTTCTAGGTATCGAGTTACTCTCTCTAGGTGTATTCTCTGATACCAAGGGTTGATAGAAAACAATTTTTGCAGACTGGGACCTTGTTATCTCCATCTCGAAGGTGCTATTTGTATGTATATTGTCTCCTACCATCTCCTTTACTTTTGAGCGATTCACATCTGTTGACTAGACTTATTGCATAACTTTTCTTTTACAGTTCTGTTCCCCCTGTATTATTTCACCTCTTTCTTTTGAATGCGACTTCTTTCCACTGATTTTAGCAACACATTTGTAGGCCATCCCTTGCATACGGAGCTTCTTGTTTACATTCCTTATCCAGTTATCGGGATTTCCCATTCCTTTCTTTGCTCTTGGTATCTTTATATCATTATCATTAGTCTGACCTGTTTCTGTTACTACCTCCTCTTCATGATATATTGGTATTTCATCTTGACTTGATCCTGGAAGGATTTCATCACTTGTATCATAAATGTTCTGATTTATCTGGTTATCTCGTCCTGTTTGTCCTAGATTATCAATTAATTCATGTGCTATTTGATTTGCTTTAACTTGTTTGAGTTTAGACTTAGTCTTTGATCTATTTCTATCAATGTTGTCAACATCTGAATCACCTGATATTTTACTGAATCATCGGATTCCGAGCAATCATGACTGCAGGTATCTGGCAATGCAAACTCACTTTCCCGTTCCTTTTGTGTATAAACGCCAGTTGGCTGGACAGTATGTAAGTTGAGGAAATTACCGTTATCTTCGTAACAATGTAGGACATTTTCAACAGGGGTAACCTTCGAACTTTGAATTTGATAAGAATCACAAGACCCCCATATCATTTTCGCGTTCTTTCTGTGCAGTCTTTGTTTCGTCGGGTGTTTGTTGTGTGGCATCACTTATATCTTCGTTACAGTACAGGTATCTTTCAACATCTGTCACTTTAGCACCTTGCATTCGATAAAGTCTATTATGGGCACATGGTGTTTCCGATGTGGCTTGCCTTCTTGACTGACAGGACTTCGTGGAGTTATTATTAGTATCCCTTGCAGTTGGATGTTTAGGTCACTCTTTTTTCAGCGCCATGTTTCTACATATAGCTTACCACGAGAGAAAATTTTCTTAACAGCCGTTTTCACAATGGGGATGAAATTTCATTTCAACAAAATTGTATTTGCCGTTTATTTTCTCAACTATAATGTACCTGGGTGTTGTTTCCCTGTATAAATAATAATAACAGTTTTATAAAAATTGCAGTTCTCTTACTTTAGTTGAAAACCCCCCTCGTTCGCGGTTCACAATGAGACTACATACATTGTCTGATTTCATATCTAAACGCATGTCATCTTTACTTCTTAGCCATTTACATGACATCGTCACAAAAACAACAGTAATATCGACCTACAATGTCTTGTGGTAAATCAAAAATACACTTTAGGTGAAATCGCAGTCCACAACCCCAGCAGAAAAGCCACACGTCTCCGTTGGAATCTTTTCAAAATATTTTATTCCCGGGAAGCAGCTGTTCTTCTAAAATCCAACTATTCATAGGTCGCTGATTACAAGTATCACAAATCCAGTCGTCATCAGGTCCACTGCCAGAGGAATGAGACATATTCCTGTAATGTTCAACGATAATACCATAATTATCCTATAAAATAGACTGGTCAGCCTTCAGATACCTTAATTTACTAGCATGGCTGTCCCATTTATTATCAAACCAAATCTTTTTGGCCATTTTTGTTAAAGGTGCGGACTTTGATAAGTATGTGCTTGATGCGTAGATTGATCTAAATCTATACTGATGTCAGAAAAAAAGATGGATTGATTAAAAGAATATCATCATTTCTATAACAATAACAAAAGCCTTGGACATAGACATTATCAATCTAATAACACTGACTCTCTTTTTTTGAGATATTTGTGATCCAAATCAGTAGCTTTCATCATGTTCACAATTCAAAGCAATAATAAGACAAGGCGATAATATAGATAACTATTTCTATACATGTACATGTATCTGCGAAAATCTCGTATATGCTGTCACGCGCAACAGATTTGTAGTGGAAAAAATCACGTATAACATAAAAAGAGACAAAACGTGAAGTAAACATCGTCGTATGTTACCCAAAACCAATCTAAACAAAAACAGTAAGTAAAGAATCACAGGGATACACCTGAAATATCAGTATTGTAGACAAAACACATAGCGAGACTGATCAACAATTCACCGGCTTTGTTCATGTCCAATAAAAACACAAAATCAAGAAAATAACGAGATTTACTGACCAACAAAACATTTAACAATATATTGAATCGTGAAAATATGAAATACAACATCTAAAGAACAGGTTTCTGCTTACCATTTCGATAAATTTCGCCTTCTCAATAAATCTCCGGGAATTCTCAAACGCGTTTTAGGTACAAAAATATTGTACGTGATGTCAGAGATTTTCGCAGAACCAAAAAAACAGACCAACGACAGTCCCGGATTTTGTCACATGTTCTTAAAACAACGTAGCGATTGGATGTCGCCTCCGGTATTTTCGCAGATGATGAAATGGATTACCGCCATCACAATGCATCAATAACAATTTTAGAGCCAAATCCGTATACGAGGTTTTCTCAGATCAGCGACGATATGGACTATATATTACACTATATGGACATATAGAGGGGTTATTTATAGTAACACTTGCAGGATTCCCCAAATTACAATTACGACCATTTTTATCAAAGCGTATAGACAATATAGAGAGACTTTTTGTGTATTTTAACGAGGTATTGTGTGATTTTCCGCGGTTTTTGCTGTAATAGAAATTCGGACGCCTGTGGTGTACATGATGATTTCCAGTTGAGAAGAAAAACTATGTTATTTTACCGTTGTTTTCCAATTGTTTCAATTTGAAAGTGTGCAAAAAATATTATACATTTTGTAAATGTTAAAAATGCAGAGGACAAAAAACCCTGAAAATTCTCCATTTCCTTAACACTTTCCCTCATATGACAATTCTGCACCATACGACTTTGAACATATATTGTCAAAAAATAGAAAATCTGTATAATTTAATGGATAACCTTTGACTAAAAGTGGAAAACATTGTGGCAAAAGAAGAAATTGCTCAAAACGAGCAATTTCTTCTTTTCAATTCACCGGCTTTGTTCATGTCCAATAAAAACACAAAATCAAGAAAATAACGAGATTTACTGACCAACAAAACATTTAACAATATATTGAATCGTGAAAATATGAAATACAACATCTAAAGAACAGGTTTCTGCTTACCATTTCGATAAATTTCGCCTTCTCAATAAATCTCCGGGAATTCTCAAACGCGTTTTAGGTACAAAAATATTGTACGTGATGTCAGAGATTCTCGCAGAACCAAAAAAACAGACCAACGACAGTCCCGGATTTTGTCACATGTTCTTAAAACAACGTAGCGATTGGATGTCGCCTCCGGTATTTTCGCAGATGATGAAATGGATTACCGCCATCACAATGCATCAATAACAATTTTAGAGCCAAATCCGTATACGAGGTTTTCTCAGATCAGCGACGATATGGACTATATATTACACTATATGGACATATAGAGGGGTTATTTATAGTAACACTTGCAGGATTCCCCAAATTACAATTACGACCATTTTTATCAAAGCGTATAGACAATATAGAGAGACTTTTTGTGTATTTTAACGAGGTATTGTGTGATTTTCCGCAGTTTTTGCTGTAATAGAAATTCGGACGCCTGTGGTGTACATGATGATTTCCAGTTGAGAAGAAAAACTATGTTATTTTACCGTTGTTTTCCAATTGTTTCAATTTGAAAGTGTGCAAAAAATATTATACATTTTGTAAATGTTAAAAATGCAGAGGACAAAAAACCCTGAAAATTCTCCATTTCCTTAACACTCTAAATTCCCTCATATGACAATTCTGCACCATACGACTTTGAACATATATTGTCAAAAAATAGAAAATCTGTATAATTTAATGGATAACCTTTGACTAAAAGTGGAAAACATTGTGGCAAAAGAAGAAATTGCTCAAAACGAGCAATTTCTTCTTTTGTCACTATGTTTTTAAAAAGTCGTCTGTGCTGACCTCTAGATTATAGATAGTTTAGTCAAATAGAGTAATATTTTCACTTTCCAGTACAATAAACATCTAAATATTGATGGTTTAGGCTTCATTTTTACTGGGTAAACATACCCAGTAAGCCAAATTGTGTACATTTTCATGTCTTTTCAACATTTATATTGCCGAAATATTTTTGAACTCTTTATTTCTTACTTTGTTGTCTATATTAGCAATATTTGCAGAAATTTCAACATTGGACAAATTTTGATCTCCATCTGGAGTTCAGCACCTTTAACCCTTTCCTCCATATAGACGCTTTGTCCTCTGCAGCAGATGGCTTTTTGAAAACATATAGTGGCAAAAGAAGAAATTGCTCAAAACGAGCAATTTCTCCTTTTGCCACAACGTTTTCCACTTTTAGTCATTGGTTATATATCCATTCAATTATAGAGATTTTCTGTTTTTTGACAAAATATGTTCAAAGTCGTCTGCTGCAGAGACTTAAGTTAATGTTTACCTTTCATCCTACAGAGACTGGAGAAATTCCCGACTGGTTAGAGAAAGGATTACTGGAGAGCATGCGAATGCGAGATTTCTGCCATGAAAACGTGCTTCAGTCTCGGGGCGTGTCAATCGATGATAAACAGATATACGTGTTATACCCAGAGATGTCCAAGAGGACACTGAAGGATCATTTAGTAGGGGCATCAGAGGTATGTGGGGGTGCAACTGTTAACCCTTTCCCACCTGTAAACGTATTTTGCCGCATCTGCAGCAACAAGCAATTTCTCCTTTTCCCACTATATTTTCAACTTTATTACAGAAATTTTACCTTCATTTATATAGATTTTCTATATTTCTGCATTGAGTTTTTTCAAAGTTGTCTGCTGCAGATGTGTTGTATGTGGGAAAAGGTTAAAGTAAATGAGCATTGTGAGCAGTAAATAATTTCCTTTTGCTATAATGCTTTCAAATATGCCTTCTGAAGTACCCCAGGGAGATGGTTAAATACAAGAACATTGTTACAACAAAGACTTACAGTTGTACCTCTTAACCCTTTCCAACGTACATGTATAGACACTTTTTGAAGCCATACTGCAGCAGACGACTTTTGAAAACACTGTGGCAAAAAGGAGAAATTGCTCAAAATGAGCAATTTTTCCTTTTGCCACAATGTTTTCAATTTGTTTCAGTTTTTATACCAACAATTAAAGAGACTTTCCATATTTTTTTGTAGACATTTCAAAGTCGTCTGCTGCAGATTTGTCATAAAACAAAACTCTTTTTTTTTTCAGCCATTCCCAGCGGAGAAACGTTTAGATATTTGTGTTCAAGTAGCTGAGGGGATGAACTACCTGGATGGTCACAATATTGTCCATAAAGATCTGGCTGCTAGGAATTGCTGGTGATATTATATATCTATGTTCATTTAACCCTTTCCTTCATACTAAAAGTGGAAAACATTGTGGCTAAAGGAGAAATTGCTTGTTTTGAGCAATTTCTTCTTTTGTCACTATGTTTTCAATAAGCTGTCTGCTACAGAGGTGTCGGAAAGCGTCTATATGAGGGGAAGGGTTAACCCTTTCCTTCATATGACAATTTTGCAGCAGACGACTTTGAACATGTTTTGTCAAAAAATAGAAAATCTCTATAATTGAATGGATAACCTAGCTATGACTAAAAGTGGAAAACATTGTGGCAAAAGGAGAAATTGCACGTTTTGTGAAATTTCTTCTTTTGTCACTATGTTTTCAAAAAGCCGTCTGCTGCAGAGGTGTCAGAAAGCATCTATATGAGGGAAAGGGTTAATAAAATGTACACATTGCTACTATAGATGATTAATTTAAAGCCATCCAGGCCCTCTAATTTTAATAATGTTTCAGTAATCTGACAATTCATTCATTTATTTATATTTGAAAGTGTATTCTCATTCCTGTTTAGAATGCACTTTTTACATGACAAATGTCCATTACATATTGCTACTATGCAATCACCAGCATTAGGACCTTTGATAAAACGGCCCGCTGGAGGCTGAGGTGATCAATTTAGGGCTATTTTGGCTCTCCATTCAGTTTTCCGACATTTCATTTATTTATTGTATTTGAAAGTGTATCTGATTAACATATATCTCTTTACATTTATTAACTTGATCCAGATGTTTATGTTATAGGTAAATGACACAGTTTAATCCTTTCCGAAATTCGTCAAATATGCAGTAGACGACTTTAACCCTTTCCCTTATACGACAATTCTGCAGCAGACGACTTCGAACATATTTTGTCAAAAAATAGAAAAATCTCTATAATTGAATGGATAACCTATGACTAAAAGTGGAAAACATTGTGGCAAAAGGAGAAATTGCTCGTTTTGAGCAATTTCTTCTTTTGTCACTATATTTTCAAAAAGCCATCTGCTGCAGAGGCATCACAAAGCGTCTATATATCTTGGCAAAAATATATGAGAAATTTCTATGAATGAAAGTATTACTACTGAACAGTTGAAATTGCTGTCAAAGCATGGACTAGAAAAATATACAGGCTGATCTTGGTCTACGTACATTGTTCACAAATGTTGTTTAGCCCTTTCCCTCATCCGACAATTCTGCAGCAGACGACTTTGAACATATTTTGTCAAAAGATAGAAAATCTCTTTAACCCTTTCCCTCATACGACAATTCTGAAGCAGACGACTTTGAACGTATTTTGTCAAAAATAGAAAATCTCCATGATTGAATGGATAGCCTATGACAAAAAGTGGAAAACATTGTGTCAAAAGGAGAAATTGCACGTTTTGTGCAATTTCTTCTTTTGTCACTATGTTTTCAAATAGCCGTCTGCTGCAGAGGCGTCCGAAAGCGTCTATATGAGGGAAAGGGTTAATTAAATGGATAACCTATGACTAAAAGTGGAAAACATTGTGACAAAAGGAAAAAATTGCACGTTTTGTGCAATTTCTTCTTTTGTTACTATGTTTTCAAATAGCCGTCTGCTGCAGAGGCGTCAGAAAGCGTCTATATGAGGGAAAGGGTTAAAATCAGGTACAGCGGGGTAGTTACGGGTTTATCATGTGGTTTGATGATTTTCTTAACTCTATACATACACAGGGTGAATGGAGAGGACGTAGTGAAGATATCCGACGCTAGTTTTACAAACGATTTCTATCCGGATGAATATTCAATTCAAAATGGTGTCTTTGTACCAGTCAGGTGGTTGGCCCCGGAGAGTTTGAGACAAAGCGGGTTTTATCATTCCAAATCTGATGTGGTAAGTCATACAAAACAAAGTTTAGCTCCCTCCCCCGAACTTTGTCCCAGGAAGATTTTGATAAGTGAAGTGAAGATGATATTAACTATTTACAATCCAGCCCCCATCAGGCCATCTTCGCTAGGCATTCGTACATAAGCATTCCCATAGGTAATTATGGTAATGTAATGGTCAAATTACCCAATGGCTTGCGAAGATGCCATAAGGCCTAAGCTATGCCAAAGTCATCATGAGAGGATAAAACAATATCCTGGATCAAAAAAGTAATACCTATGACTCTTTGATTATGTACACTCTGCTGAACCCTTTCCCTCATACGACAATTCTGCAGCAGACGACTTTGAACATATTTGATCAAAACATAGAAAATCTCTACAATTGAATGGATAACCTATGACTGAAAGTGGAAAACATTGTGGCAAAAGGAGAAATTGCTCGTTTTGAGCAATTTCTTCTTTTGTCACTATGTTTTCAAATAGCCGTCTGCTGCATAGGTGTCAGAAATCGTCTATATGAGGGAAAGGGTTAACCATTTCATACTAACAGATCTATATTGACTCGTTTGCAGCAGAAAACTTTTGAAAACATTCTAAAAAACGGAGAAATTTCTTCTTTGGTCACAATCTTTTCAGTTTTCAATGATGGAAATTTTCAATAATTGTGTAAAGTTGTTTTAATTGTCTGTCTGTCAATCACACTTTCATTTACTGACATATTGGTAGATACATATTGTGTTTCTTTGGACATTTGTCTTTAGATCTTAAATGTATAACAATAGGATGACTTGGTCTACCACTTGTAACATATTACCATAACACAGATGGTCTATTATAGACATTTTTTCACAATACCTGTTTTAATGTGTGAAGGCTAAATGCATGGTTTCAGTTTTATAAAAAATGTGTCACAAACTTAATTCTTCAAATATAAACTTTAGTGGTTCTTTTGCATAATACTATTATTCAAGTGTAATTTTGGATTATGTTCGAGCATAATTATTCAGGTAAAAATTGAATGTAGTGTTTTGAAATTGGTGTTCAATATACTTTTAAGTGGTGTTTTGGCATAACGAATTGTTCAAGAATGTTTTTGGAGGTGGTGTTTTGGCATGATTGAGCAATATAATTTTTCAGTGATGTTTTAGTGCTAGCTTTGTTTGTTTTTTCAGTGTTGTTTAAGTGTTAGTGTTCAATATGATATTTGGCTCTACTGGCCAAAGGCCAGAAGAGCTTATGCCATGGCGTTGTGTCCGCTGTGCGCGCGTGTGTGCTTGCGTAAACAATTGCTTGTGAATGCGATAAAGTCTTCAGTTTTGATTGTATCTCAATCAATCTTATACAGTAGTTAGATATCCATAAGAGCTCGGTTTCTTTCGCAAACCAGCCAGATCCACCCATGCAAGACTGGATTATGGCCCTTGAAATGGTCAAAATTGCTATAATAGAGCTTGTGAACACAATGGAGGCTTCATTAACTATCTGATATTCACCAAACTTAGATAGTAGTTAAATATTGACGAGAGCTCGGTTCCTTTTGCAAAACCAGCCAGATGTGCCCTTGCATGACTAGATAATGGCCCTTATAATTGTCAAAATTGCTATAATAGAGCTTGTGAACACAATAGAACCTCCATTTACTATCCAATCTTCACCAAATTTAAATAGTAGTTAAATACTGATATCATATACAAGACTTGCCTATTCTTCTTCCCTTTGTTGCCCATACATACATGCTCTTGATTGAAAATGACAAAAGAACCATTCCAGTAGAGCATAGGCCCTCATGGGCCTCTTGTTCAGTGGTGTATTGGCACTGTTGTTCAATCAATTTAATTTTTCAGTTCTATTCTGGCTTAACACTTTCCCTCATACAACAATTCTGCAGCAGACGACTTTAAACGTATTTTGTCAAAACATAGAAAATCTCTATAATTGAATGGATAACCTATGACAAAAAGTGGAAAACATTGTGGCAAAAGGAGAAATTGCACGTTTTGTGCAATTTCTTCTTTTGTCACTATGTTTTCAAAAAGCCGTCTGCTGCAGAGGTGTCAGAAAGCGTCTATATGAGGGATAGGGTTAATTATCAAAATTTTGCTTTGATATAATTGTTCAATAATAATTTTGCAGTGGTCGTTTGGCGTCTTGATGTGGGAGGTATATACCAATGGATATAAGCCCTACTATGATATCACCAATGATAAAGATATCGCTGGACTCGTATGTGATCAACATTATCGTCTCGGTAAACCCCATGACTGTTCTGAAAGGGTGTAAGTATAAAATATATAAAATTCTTTATAGACATTTACTTCTTAACCCTTTCCCTCATACAGACGCTTTCTGATGCCTCTGCAGCAGACGACTTTTTGAAAACATAGTGACAAAAGAAGAAATTGCTCAAAACAAGCATTCAATTATAGAGATTTTCTATTTTTTGACAAAAGATGTTCAAAGTCGTCTGCTGCAGAATTGTTGTTAAGGAAAAGGGTTAACCCTTTCCCACATACAACAAATCTGCAACACTGTTAAAAATGTCTACTCAAAAATATGGAAAATCTGTATTATTGTAGGTATAATTACTGAACAAAGTTGGAAACTTTGTGGAAAAGGAGAAATTACTCGTTTTGAGCAATTTCTCATTTGTCACAATGTTTTCAAAAGTTGTCTGCTGCAGATGCGTCAAAATGCGTCTACATGGGGGAAAGGGTTTACGCTTTCATTCATACGACAATTCTGTAGAAAATCTCTATAATTGAAAGGATAACCTATGACTAAAAGTTGAACACATTGTCGCAAGAGGAGAAATTGCTCGTGTTGAGCAATTTCTTTTTTTGTCACTATGTTTTCAAAAAGCTGTCTACTGCAGAGGCGTCAAAAGGCGTCTATATGAGGGAAAAGGTTAAATATCGAAGGAAAACATTTTATAATCTGGACAATTAAATGCCTAATATTTATACAGAATTAAAAACATATTTGGCAAAATGACTATTGAGTTATGTCACCTTTTCCTATATTGTTTTCAAATGTTTGCTGCAAGTCATCCATTTGCTGAATCATTTATGCAGTTATCAATCTTTCCCACATACAACAAATCTACAGCAGACTTTGAAACATCTTTTGAAAAGATATGAAATTATTGAAAAGAAATCAAAACATTGTGGCAAAAGGAGAATTTGCGTATCAGGAACAATTTCTCTTTTTGTCACTGCTTAGGGTTTCGGTGTTAGCATTAAAGACTGACTGGCTGGTGTCAAGATAAATGGACTAGTAGTACTAGAAACTTACCCAGGAAGTACAGTGATATAACTGAAAGAAAATTGAAAGTAGGGTAAAACACAAAACAATCAATTGATCAATCCTTTTGTCACATTATGTTTTCAAAATTGTCTGCAGTCAAAATGTCTCTGCAGGTTGGATAGGGTTTAACACTTTCCCTCATATAGACACTTTCTGATGCCACTGCAGCAGATGGCTTTTTGAAAACACTAGCACACATGCTTTTTCACTTTTTTGCCAAATTGTTTTCAAAGTGGTCTGCTGCAGATCTGTTGTATGTGGGAGAGGGTTATGTAGATCTGTACACAACAATAACTACTTTTCAGATTTAATGTGATTACGCTATGCCATTCAGAGCAAAGTGAAGATCGCCCAAATTTTCTTTTCAGATTTAATGTGATTACGCTATGCCATTCAGAGCAAAGTGAAGATCGCCCAAATTTTCTTTTCAGATTTAATGTGATTACGCTATGCCATTCAGAGCAAAGTGAAGATCGCCCAAATTTTCTTTTCAAATTTAATGTGATTACGCTATGCCATTCAGAGCAAAGTGAAGATCGCCCAAATTTTCTTTTCAGATTTAATGTGATTATGCTATGCCATTCAGAGCAAAGTGAAGATCGCCCAAATTTTCTTTTTCAGATTTAATGTGATTACGCTATGCCATTCAGAGCAAAGTGAAGATCGCCCAAATTTTCTTTTTCAGATTTAATGTGATTACGCTATGCCATTCAGAGCAAAGTGAAGATCGCCCAAATTTTCTTTTCAGATTTAATGTGATTACACTACCCTATGCCATTCAGAGCAAAGTGAAGATCGCCCAAATTTTCTTTTTCAGATTTAATGTGATTATGCTATGCCATTCAGAGCAAAGTGAAGATCGCCCAAATTTTCTTTTTCAGATTTAATGTGATTACGCTATGCCATTCAGAGCAAAGTGAAGATCGCCCAAATTTTTTCCTCATCACTAATCATCTGACGGATATTATCAGTCCACAAGGTCCGGTTAACTATGTGAATCAAAATGAACTTGCAGGAGAACTTGAGACGGACGAGATATATCAGAACACGCTGGACCTTGATACAGGTCCAAAACGGCCACCTAGACCCAAGCCAAAGAAAACATGATCAATTATGCAAATGAAAAAAATTAAACAAATCATATATATCTTGTGCACTGACCTGACCTAGCTATAGAGTTTAACCTTTTCCCACAAATTGACGCTCTCTGACGCCTCTGCAGCAAACGGCTACTGAAAACATTGTGACCCAAGGAGACATTGCTCATAATGATTCTCCTTTTGTCACAATGTTTTCAACTCTATTCATTGAATAAACTTTTATTCAGAGAGATTTTCCATATTTATGCCCAGATGTTTTGAAAGTAATCTGCTGCTGACTTGTTATATATGGGAAAAGATTCAAAGTGATTTTGGAAATCCAAACATTTAGCATGTTGAAATATGAGAGAATCATCAATTCATAAGTTATAAATAGTAATTTTATATTATGATAATATTCTCTCTTCAGATTGATTGCTATATATTTATTATTACATGAACGGAGATAGTTTTTCCATTTTGCGAAAATGTACTATTACTATTTCAACATAGCTTACTTTATACCAATTATACAGAAATTAACATTTGGCTTGAGAAAGACAATTTTTCAGACCTCATGATCTATAGTAGATAACTTGAAAATATTGTGTGAAAAATAGATATCATTCATTGTATATATTTTGCACTCTGTTTCAAAATGACATTTTCATTTATTTCGATTTTCCATTTGTTTCTACCAGTTTTCAATTCTGAAAGCCCCCTGCCTCCCCAAAAAAACCTGGCATCATTGGAATATGTACATGTACAAGTCATATGTATTTTGAAATTTATATTAAATGGGGCATAAAATATATGTGTATTTTAAGTGTTTTGAACTGGTGACACCTTAACCCTTTCCCATAATGCAGACACTTTTATAGACGCCTCTGCAGCAGAATACTTAATGAGCAATTTCTCCATTTCTCACAATGTTTTCAACTTTGATCAATGATAATACATACATTTATAGAGAACTTCCATATGTTTGCAGGTAGGTTTTCAAAGTCATCTGCTGCAGATTTGTTGTATTTGAGAAAGGGTCAAATTGGTTAAAATTATAATTACAATTAATTACATATACAGCACTCTATATTGGCAGTCTTTAGGTTTGACAGATTTAATTTGAACTACCAATTAAGCCAGAATAAAAAAAGGCAACAATAAGTACACATATAATAACATGTTTCAAAATAAAATTTTCTGTCTTATGTGCAATGTCTCCCTTTTCCACAATATTTTAATTAAATATCATATGACACTACTAGTTTGGTTTCCAGTCTTACGCTCAAGTTTTTGTTACAATGCGGAACAAGGTTTTTTACAAAGCTGAAACCAGACTATGAAAATGATGTCACATAAGCGGTTTGACATTATAAAGTTAGTCAATTTATGTTCATTTTTTTCGAAATACGCTTCATAAATCACTATATGTGATAAATAGAATATCTCATTTGTGTTTATTTATTATCACGTTTTAGCTCACCTGTGCATGAAGTGAGAGGTGAGCTATTGTAGTCCATTTTTGTCTGTCTGTCTGTCCGTCTGTTCACTTTTTCCTACAAACAACTTCTGCTATTAAAACCAATGGACCAATTTTAAAATTATTTCACAGGACTTTTCCTTAGGTGGTCCTCTTTCAAAGTTGTTCAAAGAATTCAATTCCATGTAGAACTTTGGTTGCTGCGGAATCAGAAAAGGGGAAAATTGCCAAAACTTTAAAAATCTTCTTGTCCAAAAGTACTACGGTACTATGATTTGAAAATTATTTTGCACAAATGTTGCTTGGTGGACCCTCTACCAAGATAGTTCAAATAATTTTGATCCATTGAAAAACATGGCCGCCAGGGGGCGGAGCTTGTTTTCCTTATATGTGCATTGTAAAATCTTTAAAAATCTTCTTGTCCAAAAGTGCCTGCCCAATTTGAAGATAATTTGGCACAAATGTTTGTTGGGGGACCTTCTACCAAGGATGTTCAAATTAATCCGATCCGTTGAAAAACATGGCCGCCAGGGGCGGGACTTATTTTCCTTATATGTGCATTGTAAAAACTTTAAAAATCTTCTTGTCCAAAAGTACCTGCCCTTTTTAAAAATAATTTGGCACAAATGTTCCTTGGGTGACCCTCTACCAAGAATGTTGAAATAATTCCGATCTGATGAAAAACATGGCTACCAGGGGGCGGGGCTTGTTTTCCTTATATTTAATCTAGTAAAAACTTAAAAAAATGTTCTTGCGCGCATTAAATCCCTGGCCGGATTTGAAAATCTTTTGGCACAATTGTTCCTTGTGTGACCCTCTGCCAAGGTTGTTCAATTTATTCTGATCTGTTGAAAAACATTGCCGCCAGGGGGTTGCTTGTTTGCTTATATGTATAGAGTAAGAATTTTGAAAACTATTGAAGTTCTATTAAATCAGGTGAGCGATAAAGGGGCCATCATGGCCCTCTTGTATTAAACTTGTTAACTAGCTGAATATGATGCTCGCCAAGGGTCACAGCATAATATTATCATCTTAGTAAAAAAACTATTTTATTAGTGATAATAAATAACACTCATGAAATATCCTCAATAATACTTAACCCATTCCATGATACAAAACACTTGAAAATGTTGTTGAAATTTGTAACCAAAACATACATAACCCATTTGCTCACAAATGACCCATTGTCTTTTATGGAATCTTTATATATAAGTAAATTACTATTTTGTACATTAGTTTCTTTTTACTAGAAGAGCTTATGCCATAGCGCTGTGTCCGTCGTCTGTGCATGCGTGAGTGCGTGTGTGCGGCCATAAACGTTTTGCTTCAAACAACTTCTCCTCCCTAACCACATGGCCAATTGGGATAAAACTTCATAGGAAGCATCCTCTCAATGTCCTCTCCTAAATTCCTTCATTTTTTTGGATCCATGCAAAATTCTGGTGTCCATGGCAACCGAAAGAAAAAAATAGTGAAATAATTTTGCAGAAATGTTTCTTGGGTGACCCTCCATCATATTCCTTTAAGCCATGTTGATTGGTCAAAAAACATGGCCGCCAGAGGGCGGGTCTATTTTGCTGTATATGGCTATAGGGAAAACTTAAAATATCTTCTCCTCCGAAAGGGTCAGGCCAATTTTCAAATAAATTTGTAGAAATGTTCCTTGGGTGACCTTCTATCTGATTCCTTCTAGACAAGTTGATTGGTTGAAAATCATTGCCGACCAGGGGCGAGGCTATTTTGCCTTATATGGCTATAGTAAAAAGTTAAAAAAAATCTTTTCCTCCGAAAGTGTTTTGCCAATTTTTAAATAATTTTGTAGAAATGTTCCTTCGGAGACCCTCTATCAGATTCCTTCAAGCCATGTTGATTGGTCGAAAATAAATGGCCACCAGAGGGGGGATGGGGCTATTTTGCCTTGTACGACTATAGTGAAAACTGAAAAAATCTTCTCCTCAAAAAGTGTCGGGCCGATTTTCAAAGAATTTTGTGATCGCCTTTTGTCTGGCGCCCGTCAACATCTTCTCCTCTGTAACCAGTGGGTCAATTGTGATGAAACTTCAGAGAAAGCAGTCTCTCAATGTCCTCACCAGAATTCCTTCAAATTTTTGGGATCCATGCAGAATTATGGTTTCCATAGCAACCAAACGAAAAAAAACTTAAAAATAATTCTTCATCTAACCTGGTTGGCTCATTTTCAAATAATTTAGTAGAAATGTTCCTCGGGTGACACTCTATCAGATTCCTTCAAGTCATGTTGATTGGTCAAAAAACATGGCTGCCAGGGGGGACGGGGCTATTTTGCCTTGTATGACTATAGTGAAAACTGAAAAAATCTTCTCCTCCAAAAGTGTCAGGCCGATTTTCAAATAATTTTGTAGAAATGTTCCTAGGTTGACCCACTATCAGATTCCTTCAAGCCATGTTGATGAGTCGAAAAAACATTGCCACCACAGGCAGGGGCTATTTTGCCGTATATTTCTATAGTGAAAACTTAAAAACTCTTCTCCGAAAGTGTCAGGCCATTTTTCAAATAATTTTGTAGAAATGTTCCTAGGGTGGCCCTCTATCAGATTCCTCCAAGCCATGCTGATTTGTCGTAAACTATGGCCGCCAAGGGGCGGGGCTTATATGGCTCATGTGAAGAAAAAAATCAAAAAAATCAGGTGAGCGATCCAGGGCCATCATGGCCCTCTTGTTAGATATGTATTTATTATAAAAAAAGTTAATAAAGGAAAGAATTAACTTTAAAAAGAACCTATGTTTGTTATTTTAATTCAACCTCTTTCCTTATATAATCAGTAACTCTTTGTTCCCACCTCACATTCCTTAGACATCAGGGCCTCATTGCTTTGTATGCCTTTTTCAATTATATTTTAACCCTTTCCCTCATCGACAATTCTGCAGCAGACGACTTTGAACATATTTTGTCAAAAAATGGAAAAATCTCTATAATTGAATGGATAACCTATGACTGAAAGTGGAAAACATTGTGGCAAAAGGAGAAATTGCTTGTTTTGAGCAATTACTTCTTTTATCACTATGTTTTCAAAAAGCCGTCTGCTGCAGAGGCATCTATATGAGGGAAAGGGTTAAAACATCGGAAGAAAATAATTAAACATAAAACTTTTTTATAAAAAACTACAGTTTAGTTTAAGTTGATTAATTTTACATGGATTGTGAAACACAATTTTCTCAACCCTTTCCTACCTATAGATGCATTTGACACAACTGCAACAGACGACTCTTGAAAAAATTGTAGCAAAAGGAGAAATTGCTCAAAATAAGTAACTTCTTCTTTTGCCACCACGCTTTCCAATGATTCAGTAATTCAGATCACTCTCTGTCCGTCTTCGTTATTTTTTAGCTTTAAACAACATCTCCTCCTAAACCACTGGACCAATTTCAATTAAACTTCATTGGATGATCCTTTAGTGGTACTCATTTAAAATTGTTGAAAGATTTAAATTCTATGAAGAACATTGGTTGCTGCGGGATCAGAAAGTGGGAAAAACTGCCAATCTTTGAAATTCTTCTTCTCTGAAACCGCTTGTTAGATTCCAATATAATTTGAGTAACTGTGGGTGACCCTCTACAAAAATGTTCAAGCCATACTGATTGGTTGAAAATTTAATTATGGCAGCCAGGCAAATTCAGAAACGGGGCATAATGTAAAAAAATAGATTTTTATGAAAGTGCTTGTCTGATTTTAAGATTAAGGTGTAGAAATGTTCCTTAACCCTTTCCCTCATATACACACTTTCTGACACCTCTGCAGCAGACAGCTTTTTGAAAACATAGTGACAAAGGAAGAAATTGCTCAAAACAAGCAATTTCTCCTTTTGCCACAATGTTTTCCACTTTTAGTCATAGTTTATCCATTCAATTATCGAGATTTTCTATTTTTTGACAAAATATGTTTAATGTCGTCTGCTGCAGAATTGTCGTATGAGGGAAAGGGTTAAGTAAGCTTACACATAATTGCTCCAAGCAAATGACATTTTCTCCTTATCCACTGGACCAGTTTCATTCGAACTTAAAAAGAATGTAACTTTGAGTGTTCTCTTTCAAAATTGTTCTAAGATATAAAATCTATTGATTGATTGATTAGGGTTCAATGACAACAATTTTTCAGTCATATAACGGCGACCAGTTCAGCTACTCATACGTTTCCTGGTTTTCCCAAACCAGTACACCACACAACATACTTTTCAAGCAACTGGCTTCTTTTCCCCATAGACTATTAAACAGCCCATTGGTGAAAGACGAATGACGCATGTCACAGTGACTTTTGTCCAACTCACAACCCATGGATTGACAGCCAGCGTCGCTACCAACTGAGCTACCTGGGCTCTGCTTTTGACCAATCAGCTTGGTGGAACCTGATAGCGAGTCATCCAAGGAACATTTCTACAAAATTATTTGAAACGGAAGTTTTCACTATAGCCATATAAGGCAAAATAGCCCCACCCTCTGGCGGCATTGTTTTTCAACCAATCAAAATGGCTTGAGGAAATCTCATAGAGGGTCACCCTAGGAACATTTCTACAACTTTATTTGAAAATCAGCCTGACTCTTTTGGAGGAGAAGAATTTTAATGTTTTTTTCATTTGGTTGCCATGGAAACCAGAATTCTGCATTTTGAAGGAATTCTGGTGAGGTCATTGAGAGAATTCTTTCTGTGAAGTTTCTCAATTGACCAACTGGTTAATGAGGAGAAGATGTCGACGGACGACGGACAAAAGGCGATCACAATAACTCACCTTGAGCACTTCATGCTCAGGTGAGCTGAAAAGGTGGAAAAAATAAACGTTCATGGAAAACCGATTATGTCATTAAAAAAATATTGAAAGCATTGTGACAAATGGAGAGTGATTTCTCCTTTTTGTCACAACGTTTTGAAAGTCATCTGCAATAGATACAACAGAAGTTGTCTATATCGGGGAAACGGTTAAATCATTAAAATAAACTGCTGATTGTGTTGAAAAGTCATATACGTGTTCATGTATATTTATACTCGTTTCCGATGCAAATATCTAATTAAAGGATAACAAAGGACTAAACAAAAACTCGTTAATCACTGATATACTCCCATTTACTCCATATGTGTTAATCTATATGTTCAGCAGTTACAAAATTATATCACGCCTACAAACTTGACATAGCTTAATGCAATTTCGTAATTCCTCCCCCATCCCCCCCCCCCCCCTAATATTTCCAAACTTGGCCTGTTAAAAATGCGTCAAAAATCGTCTGAATCGGACGGAGTTTTAACGCTTCAAAACATCCTGAGGAGTCATGAAATGGCATCATTTTAGAACAGACGCGAAAAGTTTCTTCCGGGGACACCGGGGACTCTGGACATTCAGCCTCCCAAATACAAAAATCGTTCGACGCCTCTGTCTAGTGATTGTCTACATAGGTAAGCGTGATGGGTGAATGCATTCAGAGATATGCACCAACAGGCCATATATGCCTCGCACAAATATCTGTTCACGCTGTGAAATCTCTATAATTGAATGGATAGCCTATGACTAAAACCGGAAAACATTGTGGCAAAAGCAGAAATTTTTCGTTTTGAGCAATTTCTTCTTTTGTCACTATGTTATCAGAAAGCTTTCTGCTGCAGAGGCGTCAGAAAGCGTCAATATGATATGAGGGAAAGGGTTAAGTTTCACATTCTGTTTTCTTTTGTAAAAATTCAAGAATGCTATCTAGCTTTAAATTTATCCTAGTTTCCATAGCAACAAGACTGGTATCAATATAGTCTTTGATTCTCTGCTCACAACTTTGAACCTCTTGTAACACAGTCTGCTCTATGACCTTGGACAGACCATGGTTATCTGATGTCACTGAGCTGATTGATGGCTGTGTTTTGCTTTCATTTTCTTCCCTGTAAATGTAAATAAATAAAACAAATTAAATCAGACTAAATCAAAGCATCAATCCCACTCTAAATTTGTTGCTGCAAAGTCAAATGTAAATAAGAATGATGCAGCATTTTTTTTAAATATTTCTATTGAATTGATAAATGAAAAACAAAGCAGATTGTCTTTCCACCAAATTTAGTTCAATTTATGTTATCAACGCTTTCCCACCTGCACGCATTTGACACATCTGCAGCAGAGGACTATGCAAACATTGTGGCAAGAGCAGAAATTGCAAATTTTTTGAAACAATGTTTTTAATTCTCTTTAATATTTATACTTGAAGAGAGTTTCCATAGTTTTGCCTAGATTTTTTCAAAGTAGTCTAAGTCTATGTGGAAAAGCAGCCAGTTGCTTGGGAAGATTGTTGTGTGGAGTACTGGTGTGAGAAAACCAGGAAATGCATGAGTAGGTGAACTGGCCGCCGTGATATAACTGAGAAATTGTTAAAAACGGCGTTAAACCAATCAATCAATCAATTCAAAGTAGTCTGCCGCAGATTTGCTGTATGAGGGAAGGGGATAATTGCAGGTAAGCACTCCTTTTTGGAGAAATCTGTATTTTAGAGGCGAAATAATGTTATTGATACATCAGAATTGTAGAACTGTATTTCTTTTTCAAAATACTTATTTGAGAAATAAGGCCTATGTTGTGGATACTCAAAACACTTGTGTCATTAAGACTTTTCTTTTGTATACCCTAATTTAATGGTTGGTTACGTAATAAAGGATATATTATTGTGGACAAGATCGATTAATCGAAAACTACATCTGTAATTCTGAATATGGAGGATCTCTTCTTACCTGTCTTTATCTTGCGTCTCTGTTTCTTCTGTCTCTGGTTTCTGTGATTGAACCCTTAATGCACTGACACTACCACAGATACTTTGTAACATTTTAAACATGTCATCTTGATCTTCCTCACCTTCACCTTTCACATCATGACCTTGGGAGGTCAATGGTTTCCTTAGTAATCGTTCTAAAGGACTGGACACACTTGTATTGCTCTGGCCCATTCTGTCCTCTTTATCATGATTTTCGTCTTTTAGATTTACTTCAGAACTTTGTTCAACTTGTGTTTGTCCCTGATTTTGAGGTTGAGTATCCTCTGACCTTGAACTTGATCCGTCCCCAACATCCTCATGGTCTGAATAATTTTTAGTTTTTTGAGAGACCATACCATTGGATGGAAATTTAGAGAACATTGATAAAAGTCCTGTGAGTTGACCTAATCCACCTAATTGACCTCCCTGTGACCTTGACCCTGTTAGCATATTCTGTAAGGATGCCATTCCTACCATCTGAGTCTAAAATGTAAAAAAAGTTAAATAAAATGAGTGAAAGCTACAAACACTCTTGTATCAAATGAGTCTGAACTGTACAATAACAGATCAAATGAGTCTGAATGGTAAAACCATGAAGCTTAAACAAATCTGAAAGATACACACATATACAATGTATCAAAGATGATAAGTATGGGTTTATTAATGCTATATAAATGTTAAAATAGTAAATTATCTTTTCTCAAAACAAAATATTTTTCTAAAAGCTATCTATGTTTTCAAAGTTGTCAGTTGTAGTTTTGTTGTATACATGTGTGAATGGGTTAACAATTTGACTGCTTGAACTGATTTTGTGAAGCTTCGACCATCAGTATAGAGCCAGGCCAATCAGCGCAGTTCTACCATCAGTATAGAGCCAGGCCAATCAGTGCAGTTCTACCATCAGTATAGAGCCAGGCCAATCAGCCCAGTTCTACCATCAGTATAGAGCCAGGCCAATCAGCGCAGTTCTACCATCAGTATAGAGCCAGGCCAATCAGCGCAGTTCTACCATCAGTATAGAGCCAGGCCAATCAGCGCAGTTCTACCATCAGTATAGAGCCAGGCCAATCAGCGCAGTTCTACCATCAGTATAGAGCCAGGCCAATCAGCGCAGTTCTACCATCAGTATAGAGCCAGGCCAATCAGCGCAGATCTACTATCAGTATAGAGCCAGGCCAATCAGCACAGTTCTACCATCAGTATAGAGCCAGGACAATCAGCACAGTTCTACCATCAGTATAGATCCAGGCCAATCAGCGCAGTTCTACCATCAGTATAGAGCCAGGCCAATCAGCGCAGTTCTACCATCAGTATAGAGCCAAGCCAATCAGCGCAGTTCTACCATCAGTATAGAGCCAGGCCAATCAGCGCAGTTCTACCATCAGTATAGAGCCAGGCCAATCAGCGCAGTTCTACCATCAGTATAGAGCCAGGTCAATCAGAGCAGTTCTACCATCAGTATAGAGCCAGGCCAATCAGCGCAGTTCTACCATCAGTATAGAGCCAGGCCAATCAGCGCAGTTCTACCATCAGTATAGAGCCAGGCCAATCAGCACAGTTCTACCATCAGTATAGAGCCAGGCCAATCAGCACAGTTCTACCATCAGTATAGAGCCAAGCCAATCAGCGCAGTTCTACCATCAGTATAGAGCCAGGCCAATCAGTGCAGTTCTACCATCAATATAGAGCCAGGCCAATCAGCGCAGTTCTACCATCAGTATAGAGCCAGGCCAATCAGCGCAGTTCTACCATCAGTATAGAGCCAGGCCAATCAGCGCAGTTCTACCATCAGTATAGAGCCAGGCCAATCAGCGCAGTTCTACCATCAGTATAGAGCCAGGCCAATCAGCACCGTTCGTCCATCAGTATAGAGCCAAGCCAATCAGCACAGTTCTACCATCAGTACAGAGCCAAGCCAATCAGCGCAGTTCTACCATCAGTATAGAGCCAGGCCAATCACCACAGTTCGTCCATCAGTATAGAGCCAGGCCAATCAGCGCAGTTCCACCATCTGTATAGAGCCAGGCCAATCAGCATAGTTTGTCCATCAGTATAGAGCCAGGCCAATCAGTGCAGTTCTACCATCAGTATAGAGCCAGGCCAATCAGCGCAGTTCCACCAGCAGTATAGAGCCAGGCCAATCAGCACAGTTCCACCATCAGTATAGAGCCAGGCCAATCAGCACAGTTCGTCCATCAGTATAGAGCCAGGCCAATCAGCACAGTTCTACCATCAGTATAGAGCCAGGCCAATCAGAACAGTTTGTCCATCAGTATAGAGCCAGGCCAATCAGCACAGTTTGTCCATCAGAATAGAGCCAGGCCAATCAGCATAGTTTGTCCATCAGTATAGAGCCAGGCCAATCAGTGCAGTTCTACCATCAGTATAGAGCAAGGCCAATCAGCGCAGTTCCACCATCAGTATAGAGCCAGGCCAATCAGCACAGTTCCACCATCAGTATAGAGCCAGGCCATTCAGCACAGTTCGTCCATCAGTATAGAGCCAGGCCAATCAACGCAGTTTGACCATCAGTATAGAGCCAGGCCAATCAGCGCAGTTCGACCATCTGACCAGGCTCTATACTGTTAGCTGCAAAACTCAACACTTTTAACTTGATATTCCTAGTATTGGCTTTAGAATCTTCCAAATGCAAAGTTCGCCAAGTCCATTTTAAAAATTCTGCACTGAAAGGGTCAAGCAAACAAACTCAAGATTAATGGATACAATTATTTTGAGTACCCATTACATGTATATCAAATATAGTGTGTATAATATGAATTTTAGAATAGAAAGTAAGACACTCGTCTAGGTTATAATCACATTTCTTACTTGTTGATACTTTTCGACAGAGTTGAGAAGATCTCTTGCGCTGTCCGGCATCACGTCTCCCATGCTGTGCAGGTAACCTTTCACTTTAGTCAAGTCTATACCCGTGTCAGTCTTCCCTATTGCTGAACCTTGCCTTTGAACCAATGCAAAATGAAGTCTGTTTATTGTAAAAGAAGTGTCATCACCTAAACCTAAAAACTGAAAAGAAATGATGGTAAATTAACTAGTGGCCTCACTTTGAATAGTTTCTCCTTTTTCCCACAAAACACTGGAAACCCATTATTACCCCTTTGTTTGTTTCAAAATTACAAAAGTTACAAAGATGTCTTCAGCAGAATTGTTGTAAATGGAAAGAGGTTAATAAAATAAATTAAAAGTTATTCTGTTTAGGGGAATCAAAAAATGCATAGAAGGACTGATGGCAGTCTATAGGAATAAAAAGGAAAGGCCACTTCAAAATGCAGTTAACAAAATTGTAGTGTTTTTCTTTGTGACAAGTATAGAATAATAGATGAAGCTTTGTCTGAGTATACATGGATTTGTAAATAGATCTATGCTACCCAATCCAGACTTAATCTATTTGTGTGAAGTATTTTTTATAAGCTTCTGTTACTAATTTGCAAAAACAATGTAGTTTCAGCTAAGATTAATTGGATGTGGAAGCAGATATAGCTTTAACCTGGTCACACAATTCCATTTGATTGATTTTCCTAGAGCAATGCCTGAATACTCACTTTCAAAGTAATACTTTCAACTGGTTCATCCACAGTAATTCTACAATTAAATAATTTAACATTGTTTTCTTTATTGTCGGTAGCACTATCATTCAGAAGATCCCCTTTGGAACTCTTTAAGTATCCATCCATATCTGAATAAACTTCGACAATCCGTGACTCACTAATAACGTCAATTCCTGAAAAGCTGACGGCTTGATTGGGTTTACATTTACATCTAAGCTCAGCTGGAGATTTGATATCCTTATTGGTATTACAGTGCAGTATCTCACTGGATGGAAGAAGCTCTGGAATTGTTGATATCCTGAAATAAATACAATCTACACTACAGTATTTGGGTTTTATGTGAAACACAGCTGTAGATCTATATACATGTATAAACCTTTCGGGCCAAAAAAAAATTAATCCTTTCCCTGAAACAAACAACATTTGATGCTTCTGCAGCTGATGACTTTAAAAACTTGTAAGAAAGAAGGCACTGCTTGATTGTTCGGTGCTTTACGCCGCTTTAAACCTTTCACTCATACGACAATTCTGCAGCAGACGACTTTGAACGTATTTTGTCAAAACATAGAAAATCTCCATAATTGAATGGATAACCTATGAAAAAAAGTGGAAAACATTGTGGCAAAAGGAGAAATTGCACGTTTTGTGCAATTTTTTCTTTTGTCACTATGTTTTCAAAAAGCTGTCTGCTGCAGAGGCGTCAGAAAGCGTCTATATGAGGGAAAGGGTTAAACAATGTTTCAGTTGTATCACTGCGTATCCTGGGTAAGTTACCAGTACTACTAGCCTAATTATCCTGACCCAAGCCAGTCAGTCATAATGCTAACCCCGCAACCCTGAGAGCCAAGCAGGGCATCCGAGGCAGACACTCTACCACTACACCACCACAGTCATAATGCTAACCCTGCAACCATGAGAGCCAAGCAGGGCATCCGAGGCAGACACTCTACCACTTCACCACCACAGTCATAATGCTAACCCCGCAACCCTGAGAGCTAAGGAGGGCATCCGAGGCAGACACTCTACCACTACACCACCACAGTCATAATGCTAACCCTGCAACCCTGAGAGCTAAGGAGGGCATCCGAGGCAGACACTCTACCACTACACCACCACAGTCATAATGCTAACCCCGCAACCCTGAGAGCCAAGCAGGGCATCCGAGGCAGATACTCTACCACTACACCACCACAGTCATAATGCTAACCCCGCAACCATGAGAGCCAAGCAGGGCATCCGAGGCAGATACTCTACCACTACACCACCACAGTCATAATGCTAACCCCGCAACCATGAGAGCCAAGCAGGGCATCCGAGGCAGATACTCTACCACTACACCACAGAGGCTGTATTTATCTTGAAAAATGTTTTCCACTTTGTCTTATAATTATACTGTCATAGAAAGTTTTCATATGTTTTTTAAAATTTACGGCTGTTGGAACGGTTAAGTTCCTCTGATAATTTTCATATTTTTGCCTTAATTTTTCAGTCATCTGTTGAAGAGTGAGGTTAAAGGGCGCCATTTTACTTATTTGAATTTAATATTGAAACTGGGTACTGAAAGGATTGTCTCATTGAGTTGATTCTTTGAGAAATATATAAATGGGCCATCCCACAAGAAACCCAACATTGTGGACACTGCATAAAGTATCGATCCGGATCAGCCTAAGCATGCAGCGCAGGCTAACACAGACCGAAACTTTTCGCCTTCTGTCAATCTGTGGATTTTCTGTTTCAGGAATCAATACTCTATACCTCTATCCCCCTGAGACGGAGTGTGTCAGCCCGGATTAGCCTGTGCAGACTTTGCTGGTAGTCCAGGTTTCTGTACTAGGAATGCGATTTTATATTTTGACTGTTCGCATCCTGTTCGCAATGCAATATGTAACGGCGATATATTGAGACTATACAAAGGTACAACACATGTGACTGTAAGAACATGTTAAATAACACCCATTGACAAAAAGAAACAGGAAGATATGTAGATTTGAGCCAATGTAAGTGAAAGGGGAGGAGCAGGCAGCGTGATCAGTGAGAGAGAAAGAGCCTAACATATATAGTGAAGAGTGAGAGGGAAAGTTATGGACATATATGTATAGTTTCAATATTTAGACGTTACTTAATGCACTGTGCAGGTGCGAATAGTCAAACTATAAAATCGTATTTAGACATATCTAAGGCCTAGTGTCGTTATGATTAAGATAGAAAGAGAGATTACCAGTCATCTGAATCATCCTGAACGATAGAATACGACACTAAATAGCCAGGATCATGACTACAGTTCCATGTCAAATCAAAACTACAATATTCTACAGACTTCAACATATTCATTAGAAATAATGGGCGTCAAACAGTCATGTATGCTAATCTAATCGATTACTTCACATCATCCTTCGCGTACTTTGATTGAAAAAGCGTTTGTTTCATCCAGACCTTTCGATGCGTTTGTTTCTATATTTGTGTTTTATTTCATCAGGGAGTAGTCCCTGATTTGTTTACCGAATAAATTGAAATTGAACGTTATGAATTAATAATGTAAAGCGCATTAAATGAGGTTATACACAATTAATGGCGTATATTGATTACAGGGCATATGAATAAAAGACATTAAACGTGAATATAAGTTTGTTTAGATATTGCGTTTATAATCAGAACATTATGAAACAATACAACCTCTAAAAAATGAAACAAGTCGTAAGACCAAGCAGTTGACAGACCCTGATAATTTTGCAGCTTGCGTCATGCCGGGTGGAATGTATAAAGTTGAACCTTTTTACGATTCAAGACAGAAGGTTGGACTATCGGATGTCACGTACAAAGTGAAGAATTTTCATGAGGAAAATAATGAAACGAAAGTAAGTCCACAAAATGTTTGGATTTATGTTACTGTCTGTTCGGACCCGACCCCTCTCGTAATGAGATACCAGTTTCACTTTCACGTAATTGCTGAACGTTTGGTTTGGACAAACTATCGATTTTCCATGGAATATTTACGTCTTTTAATTATACCATGACAAACGATGTTTGTAGGGCGTATATTGGAGTCACCTTGTCGGTCGGCTGGCCATTGCAATTTTCCTTGTCCGGAGCATAACTTTAAAACTTGCATGGCGTTACCTATTTCCGCCCACCTAACGATATAATGTGAAGTATTCAAAATATATGATGATCAATAATAACATTTGTCTTTTGTTCGAGTAAAACAACTGTTTCAGCGATTTTTTTCCTTCTTTAGCTGGTACCGTTTAACGGACCCATTCACAATTACAAACGGCTCTTCACAATTTTCCAAAAGGGTCCGACGGACCCATTCACAATTCTGGCCAAAAGGGTCCGTCAATTCACAATTCTGGCCGACTAGCCTAATTTAAACTTTGTAACTAGCTTTTCTGACAAAATCAAAAACATTCTCGGCCCGTCGCTGTTGTTTACATTTTAAAACAAATCGCAACATTTCTCAGTGCCGTATATCCATTCAGGTGTCGCAATTATTTATCGGAAACAAATATTTAACGAAATAATTATATTTCTTATTCGTACAATAAGTATTGGGAGCTGGGTGATATTTCGTTTATTTATTTTTTACCCATTCCGTCTTGTCGACTTAACCACGTGTTTTTAAAAAAAAACATGGCGTCCGACCAAATTTTTCGCTGATGTGAATTGGATTTTCATGTATTTAAATGGTAACTGCATATTTTCTAGACTCAATTTAATGTTAAATAAGATTTATTTAATCGTTGCAATAGCTGCCTATGATGTTAACAGCGGATAAATGAAAACAAAATTACTTATTGAAGACGCATGCATTTATAACTAAAGCGTCTAGATGATTACGATAAAAACGATTTGACAATGTCGAGATATAATAAATATTATCAGAAAAAACTACCATCAGCGCCTGAAAAGGCTATAAAACGATCAATTATTTGGTAAGGCACAATTGGACACTAGCCATGATACTGAGCAGCATACAAAACATTCACCAGGGCCATGCATGGAAACAGTTTTAACTGTCTAAACCCAACTAGAATTAGGGTCCGTATCGCCTACATCTGAATCTCAAACCGTATCCCCTGCTACTCAAACTGACGATTAAGTGATCGTAGCTAGTAATGCAAGCCTTAACACAGACAGCGGCTTATTATTAAGTTACATAGCTGTAATATTTAAATTCACAATTTTATGGAAACAACAACACTATTTTTCACAATTTCCCTGGTACCGGACCCATTCACAATTTAGATAAAAAAATCGCTGTGTTTATATAGCTTAATTCCGTTTAGTTTCTCTTGCAGGCTATTTTGATTAGATGATGTGCCATATTTGTTTACAGCATGCAGTCACGCGAGAGTTGACGTGGCGTCACCTATTTCCGCCCGGTTTCATAAATATGTCAAATGACGTAATAGCTGCAAGAATGGAACAAAAATAAAAACAAAACGGAACTGTATTATCATTTCATGCAATTGTATCGTGTTTTATTGTATTTATTACTAGAAATAAATTAAATGCAACATTTACACTGGAATGTTGTGTTTTTCCTTGCTACCCGTAAAGGGGTACAATACTTTAGATGTACTCAGTGGGAACAAATTGTACATTGGACCCAATTAGTGATTGACAGGCACTCAAGTCTGATTGGCGTAATTTTTTTTGCACACGCAGCATTTCTCAGAGTCAGATATATTTGATTCTGTATCAGATTCAGACATCTCTGAGTCTGAAAAGTATAATGTAATTTGTGAAGGTCCTGGCTGAGGCGACATCACAGAGGGTTGGGATTTGCGGGATTTTTTCGATATTGTATGATCTTTTTTAACTGTTTTTCTCGAGGCGGGTTGGGATGTGCGGGATTTTGGGGGTATTGTTATACTCTTTTTAACTGTTTCTTTCGAGGCGGGCTTTGTTTTTTTCACACTTTGGGCCATATAATTTTCTAATTTGTTGACAGTGTCACCTTCAAGAGCTTTACCACCTATCACACTACTTACATTTCTACTCTTTTTTGCAACTTTCTTACATACGATCCCTGATCTGTTTTCAAAAAAAGCACAAGGTGCAGTTTTATCACCATTTGACCCATCCAGGGCAGCATTGTTCAAACTAATATTTTCTGCCATACCTTCGGATTCCACTACACATTCTCTCTCTCTTTCATCCGCTGCCCCTGAATTTACAACACATAGTTCATTTTCATTTTCATTACAGTCATACAAAGTTGAAGGTTTAATTTTGATACCCAACTTTTCACACATTGTTGTCCCATCAACTAAGGGGCAAATCCCTGCCTTTTTGAATGATGCCTGTAAGTTATGTGGACTAAGGGCCGAAACATAGGCTTTGCAAGCCAAAGAACAGACATCATATCGTGTGACCACCCTATGATTCAGCCTGGCAAACTTTGAACACTCTTGGTTGTACCTGACCTGTAATGGACCAAAACAACCTATGTTCATCGGCTGCAATATATGCGATGTGTGGGGAGGGAGAACGAATAATACAATGTTATTTTGTTTGGCCCATTCTATCAAACCTAGGGATACATGGCTTCGATGACCGTCATACAAAACAAGCATCGTGTCATTTACATTTCGACCTTGACAGTATTTTAAAAAATGTCTTTTCATGTATTGGGCAAAGATTTCTGAATTTGACCAGCCACTTTGTGACATTACACCATCAGTCCCTGGTGTTTTACCCTCCATCAACTCGGGAATCATCTGTGCTCCAGGAAACACGAAAAATGGCGGTATCTGGTGGCCTAAAGCATTACCTCCACCAATTACAGTGATCAGACATTATGGTTTGTGCCTTACAATCACTAACGGCAACTACATGTTGAGGCCTGTATTCCGTGTTAATACCTTTTTCATCAATATTATAAATATTTTGGGGAGTTTCATGCAAGTTGTATTTGCTTACGATCCTAGAAAGCTCCGTAAAATAAGAAATAATGGATTTTTCATTAGCACATTTAGCTCTCATTTCACTCAAACTACTTGGTTTTACAACGTTAAGTTCTGGCCACCGAGTCAGAAAGTTGTAAAACCAATGTAGTGTGAGAGGTTTCTCCATCGTCCGTTTTTCAAGACAGACTGCATAGTCCGATGCAAGGTTTACCACCTCTGACCGAGTATAGCCGTATCCCACTTCTGCTAATTGTTTCAAATGTTCACATAATTTCATCTCTTCCTCAAGAGTAAAGACGGTTTCTGGGCCAGTACGTGTACAATCAACTGATACTCTGCTGCTTAGTCGATCTCTCAGGGTTGTTCGGGGTACACCATAAAGAATGGAAGCCCGTCTGATGCTGCAACCTTCTTCCTTCACCATTTTGTATGCTTCGGTTAATTTGGTTGGAGAATACAACATTTTTACTTTACGCTTTTCGTTTGTTTGTGTTAACTGCAATTTAAAAAAAATACGCAAAGGTAATAGCGGCATAGTGTTAGTTCAGCAGCGAATAATGTTTGGTACCAATGAGGGATACCGATACGTAACATTCTATATTTAGAACAATGTATCACTTTTCAAAAAAACACGCCTACCGAGATGAAGAAAGTAATATTTTTCAAGAAATGGGTAATTTAATGAATGAAAAAATAATGCCTAAGAAAATACACATTGAAATACATGTTTTATCAAAATTTGACGATAAACTTACCTTTACTCGCCATAAATAACTCATTTTTTATGTTGAATTGACGTTCCTGTTTGTAAACAACAATCTGCGTCTTCAGCTGTCAAATTACGTCATAGGCGCGCGCGGAATTACGTCATTAGTAAACATGGCGGAAATAGGTGGCGGGCGAAAATAGGTTACGTGAGGATACTGGATGGAATTTGATGAAACTTCATACGATGATACAACACAGTGAGAGGAAGTCCGGTGTACAGGAACCATAACTCTATTTTACATAAATACAGAGTTATTGCCCTTTGTTACTTTTTCTGGATAATTACTTAATAACTACTTGATAGAATTTAATAAAACTTCATACAATGGTAGAGCACAATGAAAGGAAGTACAGTGAGGTCGCCCATAACGGATAGCTAAGCATTTTACATGTGACTGTCGTTTGTTCAAAGCTCAGAAGTGTTAAACATGTTGTGGGTTACAAAGTTTATTAACAGCTCTTTCAAACACATACTTGATTTAGAAGGATGAGTTTTACATCATCACTGGTAACATGTTTTGTTTACAGTAGCCATTTTCTCCAATACCGGAACATATTCCCCAATAGAGGATCACATGACTAGGGGTCGTTTTAAAAACACAAACATAACATATGGATTATCTTTTTTAATTGTTTGCAACCTTGCCATTGTGAAATCACTCTTCTGAGTACACAAAAACAACAAAACTAAATAAAAAGGAAGAAATAATACATTTATGAAATCAATGTAGAAATCAATGTAAAAATGATGCCTTCTTTACATATGAACCATTACTTAAACTGAGTCATTTTGAGCAATTTCTTCTTTTGTCACTATGTTTTCAAAAAGCTGTCTGCTGCAGAGGCGTCAGAAAGCGTCTATATGAGGGAAAGGGTTAATTAATAACCTTTTAGTAGGTAAAAAACATGTCCCCAGTGGTAAAAAAATATTACCGTAGTTTGTTTTATTTTTTTTAAAAATAAAATGACAGCTGTGTGATGAAAAAATGTCTGGTTTCTATTTAAGGTAGTTCAAGCGAGTTCTGATGATCCACTTGTCCTGTTAGAACAGAGGCAGGATTCCATTTTCTCCAGGCTAACGGGTATCAAAGAAGAACTGGATAAACTGACAGTACGGTATGATGTGCCAAAACAAACTACATGTACAACCTCAAGTAAAACAAAGAGTCTGTCAACCTCTACCCCTGCAAGCAGTCCATTGGTGAGTTTTTGGCAGGATGATACTTAACACTTCCCCACATACAGCAATTCTGCAGCAGATGACTTTAAAAACATCTGAACAAAGTTGTGAAAAATCTCTGTAAGATTTTCATTACATGTATATTGGAAAGTGCTAAAGGATTCTGTTGTTTTGCCACAGTATTTCCAACTTTTTTCAATTATACTGAAAAAAGTTGAAAATACTGTGGCAAAACAACAGAATCCTTTAGCACTTGCCAATATACATGTAATGAAAATCTGCAGCAGACAACTTTGAAGACACTATGTTTAAATATTGAAAATGATTATAGATGAAAATTAAATTATTCAATCAAACTTTAAATATTGTGTTGCTCATAATGAGCAATTTTTCCTTGATTTTTTTTTTAGAATTTATGAGGAGAAAATGCTAAAAAATAAATCCCTTTTTTCCAACAATGTGTTTCACTTTTTAACATAACCAATTTCTATTTTTTTCCACATTGAATTCATGTATTGTCTTATGATTTGGGAATCAAATCATGGCATCTGTATCTGGGAAGGTATTGAATTGGCACTATAACCCTTTTCCTCATATGACAATTCTGCAGCAGACGACTTTGAACATATTTTGTCAAAAAATGGAAAATCTATAATTGAGCGGATAAACTATGACTAAAAGTGGAAAACATTGTGGCAATAGCAAAAATTTGTTTTCAGCAATTTCTTCTTTTGTCACTATGTTTTCAAAAAGCTGTCTGCTGCAGGGCGTCAGAAAGCGTGTATATGAGGAAAAGGGTTAAGAGAAAATTTATTTGTATACATCAAAACCTGATTTTGATCAGCTTACAACGTGTTTTTTTAATACATAGACATACAAGTTGTCAAAATGCATAGATAGATCTATGTATGAAGAAAAGGGTTAATAACGACATTAAAGTAAACCCTTGTTCAAAACGTGTCTCATGGGATGACACTGTACATTCATTAAAAAAAAGACAGAACATTCTGATCCATAATTCCAGCTAGATAATCATGATTCTGAAACATTCTTAGTCATCCAAATCCTATCTTGTGGATACTCCACAGATTTGGGGTACAAAACCCATCTCAATAAGATTAATCAATTTGAGTACCCACAATATTGAGTTCAGTTGCTTAATTAGAGATATTCTCTGACAAAGATCTGCTTACTCATGATCTAGGAATCCACCATGGTGGTGTGATTAGGGCCGGGGATTTGGAACCTGGAGTCCTGGATATGATCCCTAGTCGTGGCACTGTGGTTATTTCGGAGGGAAAGGCACATTTCCTAGCCTAGTACTGGTTTATTTATCCAGGTATCCCATCTGACATGAATAAGTGATATGATCCCTAGTCGTGGCACTGTGGTTATTTCGGAGGTAAAGGCACATTCCCTAGCCTAGTACTGGTTTATTTATCCAGGTATCCCATCATGAATACGTGAACTATTGCTGTGATATAATTGAAATAATGTTGAAAACAGTATAAAAATCCAAATAAAACAAAATTACTCATAATCTTGACCTCAACTGATCTTTTTCGTTTATTTTTTATTTTCAGAGCAATAATGGTATCCATGATATAGTTATAAGTGCAGACCCAGAGAGCCCACCGCTGTCTGTCTATGTCTTATTTGAATTGCTGAAACAGAAGTATAAGGTGCTGGCAGCGTCCTATATTCACTCCTCAGTAACAAGTGTGGATCCAGGACGTAATCTAACGAGTGGATCACAGGTTGTGAGAGGGGAGCATGAAGTGGCCTTAACTATCATTTGGAAGAAAAGTATGTAAACCCCTTTCTGACATACAGACACTTTCTGACACCACTGCAGCAGGCAGACTTCCTTAATAGTATGAATGCAGTTTTTCCATCTTGCACCTATAATAATTATTAGTACATGTAATTGATATGCTTTGCCTACAATGCATTTTGTCTATTCTATGTTTTGCTACAATCATTGTCAATTTGTTGCTTGTCACTATCAATTTCAAACACGGTCAAAATACTAAAAGTGATCAAATCAATCATTGCCAGTGCATCCTATACACATTCACAATGATTTTAAACTTAAATGTCATATATTCAATGCATTCTGGTGATGGTATACACTAATTTCTACACAAACAAAGTTTTTTTGGGATTATTTAGGTTTAGATCAGCATGTCAGCAGAAGTATTTGGCTTAATTTGACCTAGAGGGTTCTTCATTGGTGCATAAATATTGAATCTTAACCCTTTCCCTCATATAGACGCTTTCTGACGCGTTTGCTGCAGAATTGTCGTATGAGGGAAAGGGTTAAGAGCTTTGGTGATAACAATATTTTCCAGTTGATCCAGAGGTTTAGAGTTTCAATCCAATCTCAGCAGATCTTTCCTATGAAAAGCAAATTTTAATCATTAATCACCATTTGTCTTCCACCACTGTTGAGTCGAGTCCCGGTAGCTCAGTCGGTAACGACGCGGGCTGTCAATCCAGGGGTTGTGAGTTCGAATCCCGGCTCAGCCAACTTTCTTTCTGATGATTGACAAAAGTCATTGCGACATGCGTCATTCGTCTTCCACCAATGGGCTAAGTCTATGTGGAAAAGCAGCCAGTTGCTTGGGAGGATTGTTGTGTGGAGTACTCATGGTGTGCGAAAACCAGGAAACATATGAGAAGGTGAACTGGCCGCTGTGATATGACTGAGAAATTGTTAAAAACGGCGTTAAACCCCAATCAATCAATGAATCCACCACTGTTGATCAAATGCCTATCTCTTTTTTCCCCCCAATTCTGTTTTGCTATAGTTTTCTAGTAAATAGACTGTTAGGAGAATTTTATCCATTATACTGGTATCTTGCAAATAGATCATTGGCATTAAACCAGTCTGTAACACAAATGCAGCATGCTGGTCAAATGTAAACATGTGTCTGCAAAATGGACTGCACAGTGACTAACATATGTCTACAAAACGACGTCATCACTTGAATGGCTTTATTTCTTATCCGATTGTTATGAAACTTCACACATGTATGTTTTGTACATGTTCTCATTTCACTTACCTAGATCAAAGGTCAAGGTCACTAAGTGACGTCATCGTTTTAGCGACGAAGGCTGTCAATCCAGGGGTTGTGAGTTCGAAACCCAGCTCAGCCAACATTCTTTCCGACGTTGGACAAAAGTCACTGTGACACGCGTCATTTGTCTTTCACCAATGGGCTAACAGTCTATGTGGAAAAGAAGCCAGTTGCTTGGAAAGTATGTTGTATGAAGTACTGGTGTGAGAAAACCAGGAAACACATGAGTAGGTGAACTGGCCGCCGTGATATGATTGAAAAATTGTTGAAAAACAAGGTTAAACACCAATCAATCAATCAAACTTTATTTCTTTTAAAACTGAAAAAAACATGTTCACCAGCATCCCCCTTGTATGAGTTCGCATTTTACAGACCTAGGTCAATGTAACGTTGAATGATTGTTATTATATGTCTGTACAAAATGACTTCATCACTCTAGCAAGTTTTACAGCTTGGTCAAAGACCAAGGTCAGTGACTATAAAAATCTGTATGAATCAACATTATCAGCCAGTACTTATCTAGCACTTTCTTTTTGGGACTTAATTTATCCATGTTCCATACACTGGTTTATTGTCAGGTTCCAGTTTCACTGACGTAGGGCCAAAGGTCAATGGTCAAAAATCAATATCACAGTGATTATAATACATGTGTACTTAACGACTCCACGAGGGGATTTGTTTCATCGGCAATACCTCTTGTTAGATAAGAACAAATTGTTGAGATACGAGTTTTGATGATACTGTTCCTGTTTTGCATTTCTGAACTTTAGATAAGGTGCGTGAATTCAACATCTCAACTCCTTATTTTATCTTCAAACGACTCTTTCTGAGTACCACAACATAGGGTTTGGTAGTATGACATGATAGATGTTGTAAAGAAAGGACCAGTTTACTCTCCCTTACTTAATCCTCTGGTATTTTCTCTTCAGTTGATGATGGACCCCAGTTAATGATATCTCCAGTCAAACAGTCTGTCATATCCGGTGAGGTGAATATAGCCAGATATATAAACAGACTTCTAAATCCTAGTTTTGACACTGAAGATATTGTCATGGCAACAACAGCTGATGAATGGCTAGATACTGTCGACACGCAAATTTTCAATGGAAACTCGAAGCAGAAGGCAGCAGCACTGAAAAGTTTAAATGTCAGATTGAAGAAAAATGATTGGATAACTGGTTCTGAAATTTCATTGGTTGATATAGTCATGTGGTCGGCTCTACACCAATCACAGCAAGCCAGTGGTGCACCGGAAAATGTACAGAAGTGGATGAAGGCTTGTGCTAATGTTCCTGTTTTCAGTAATGCATTAACATTAGTTTAGTACAGAATTTAATTCACATCTTTCACCACAGAAAATCCTTATGAAATACAGTGAAAAAATTAGTTGCTTTATCATTTTTTGATTAAATGAATTACAATACCTTCAATATTTTCCCTGCCTTTAATGTAAACCTATGAAATATTTATTAATGAAAGTAAAAGCTTTTAATGGTGACCACAGTTTTATTTATACATCAGTTTGCCCCCTCCATGACATTTTGATGTATTTTATGAGATGTTTGCTTTAATAAGTAAAAAATAAAATTAAAAGAAAAGTGTTGAATACATTAAGATAGTTGAACATGTGATTTTGATACAAAGTTAAAAACATTCGGGCTAATTGAGAAATTGTTTGTTTAGCATGCTTTCTTTGTTTTCCACAATGTTTTCATAAGATACTGACAGAATCACAGATCTATACATCTCTCAAAGTCATTGAATTGAAAGGTGCTTATAATGGGTATATTTCCAAATATTAGGTCTTTACGATCAGGAAGTTATTATTGTCTTGATATAAGATAATTGCTCAAATGATTTGTGTTCACCAACTGTATACCCATTTACAATTTTAGTGTTATGTAGATGGTTACTTCAAATACCTGAAAATCGAGGGCTTGGCGTGAAACGGTTGTAACTTAAAACCTATTTTGAAAACCCTGGTTTAGGGGCAATTTTGACCCTTTTGTAAACAATGCAAATTTAGGTGCCATTGCTCAGAACGAGCAATGGCACCTAAATTTACATTGTTTACCAAGAAAAGTGATTTATAAAGACTTTATAGCGAGGTGATTAACCTTGGTAAAAAAATACTAATTTTAGATACAACCGTTTCACGCCAAGCCCTCGAAATGCACTTCATAATACTCATGTAAGTCGATTCTATCCACTTATAAAACATATCTTATATTGAAATCTTGTGTTTATTGAAATAAATTGTCATGCAACTGATCATAGGTCAGTGAACACTCTGTTTCTATATAAATACAAGGATAAGTACAAATTGTTTATTGCATAAAACAAAAGAATCACGTTTATAGCAATAAAATGTACAAACTAGTAACAAAAGACGCTGTTTACAAGAGCAACTGAATTAGGAACAGTTTTAAATTAATTACTTGTATAGTTATATAAAATCCTAATTATATAGTTCAATTTCAATTGGCAACGGGGTGATATATATGAAAAGTAATCAATTTTGGAAATTGAAAATGTATATCATTGGATATAAAATGGCATTGGTACATATTCTAAATGTGAAAATTCAATATAGCCCTTTCCCTCATACGTCAATTTTGCAGCAGACGACTGAATGTATTTTGTCAAAAAATAGAAAATCTCCATAATTGAATGGATAACCTATGACAAAAAGTGGAAAACATTGTGGCAAAAGGAAAAATTGCACGTTTTGTGCAATTTCTTCTTTTGTCACTATGTTTTCAAAAGGCTGTCTGCTGCAGAGGCGTCAGAAAGCGTCTATATGAGGGAAAGGGATAGAGGAGGAACAAGAACCTAACTGAACCTTATTGTATTGCCCAAAACACGGAGTATTACCTGACCGTTCTTATTCCTGAAAAAAACCCATCATTTTTAGTTACTTTTGAATCATTGTAGAAATTCAGCAATTTCATCTACCCAAACCATGCTTTCTAGGCTGTCTTATAATTATCCAAATTTCTAAATATCCAAACTTCTTATCCTTTTTATGTGTGACCTCCCTTGGTAGTTGGACAGTGTCACACACTTTGCATGTCTGTACTTTAAGTATTGACTTACTTGCTCATTGGAAGATGACACAATGTTCCTTCAAACAGTATTATCTTAAGGTTTTCAATTCACCCTTTCCCTCATACAGATGCTTTCTGACGCCTCTGCTGCAGACGACTTTTGAAAACATTGTGACAAAAGGAGAATTTGCTCAAAACAAACACTTTCTCATTTGGTCTGCTTCAGATTTGTTGTATGTAGGAAAACACAGGGATGCACTAAGTCACTTTTACACATGATATTGGCTAACAAACAGAACCAGGCTTATTTCTTTGAATCTTGCTTCGGTTGTATTTGTAACCAGTTTCTGCACATGCTTGCATGCCTGCCCTAGTAATCAGTTCTTTGTTGACTGTTTGTCATGCTTTAACTTAAATTAGTTGTATGAAGTAGTTACTTGCAGGTGACATATTTTCCTTGAAACACCTCTCGTTATACACCAGATAATGGTAAATTGAGCCTGTCTCTGGCAAAAGGTGCAAGTTTGCAATTCTGGAAAGTGTAGATTCAGCTAGATCACCCCAGTACATCCCCTGTCTTATCAGGAACAGCACGCACAAGTTGACAGTAACTTCTTAACAACTTATGTAAGCAATATGTGAACATAGTAGATCTTGGTTAGAATGGGGGTGCACATACTAATCTTGATCTGAACTGTCGACATACACCAGCCAACTTGTACCTTGGATGGGTTCAATCATACAACAGTACCCATGTAAACAATGTTTGATGCTATTTGAAGTGATAACTGATAAGAAAATAAACATATAGATTTAAAACATCCCGCATTCCCTTGTTTTAAGCATCTTGTGATGTCTTGATAGTTCAGTTGATAACGCTGAGGGCTATCAATACAGTGGTCCTGTGTTCAAACCTTGACATAGCCATTTCAATCTTTTTGATGATATGATGATTACATATTTTAAAAACAGTAGGCGTGGCTGCCCTCCTTGGTGCTCAGGTTTGCCGGGTTAGCAATATGACTAACTGGTTGGTGTCTGCATAAATGGACCAGTAGTACTGGTAACTTACCCAGGAATTGCTGTGATATAACTGAAAAACTGTTGAAAGCAGCATAAAACACCAAACAATCCATCAATCAAACGTTCATAAGTCATTGTGACTAGTCATACCTCTTTAACCCTTTCCCTCATACGATAATTCTGCAGCAGACGACTTTAAACGTGTTTTGTCAAAACATAGAAAATCTTTTTAATTGAATGGATAACCTATGACTAAAAGTGGAAAACATTGTGTCAAAAGGAGAAATTGCACGTTTTGTGCAAGTTCTTCTTTTGTCACTATGTTTTCAAAAAGCCATCTGCTGCAGAGGCGTCAGAAAGCGTTTATATGAGGGAAAGGGTTAACCAAGTGGCTAAAGATTCTACATGGGAAGGTAGCAAGTTACCTGGGAAGAATGTTGTGTGGAGTACATGCATGGGCACAAGAAAGCCAGGAAAACATGGTAGGTCATCTGGCTGCCATGATGTTACTGTAATTGCGTTGAAAGTCAATCAGACTTATAGCTAAAACTCCTTATCCTGATACAAACAACTTTTGATGCTCCTGCAGCTAAGACTTTAAGAATATATCTCCTTTTCTCAACTCGACTTTTATAATTTGAGTTTATAAATTCAAGAATTTCCTTAGGTTTTAGCTCCACTGGCTTCAAACGACTTCGTCTCCCTAGCCACTTGGCCAATTGGGATGAAACTTCAGAGGAAGCATCCTCTCAATGTCCTCTCCTAAATTCCCTTTATTGTTTTGGATCCATTCATATTTCTGGTTTCCATGGTAACCGAAAGAAAAAACTTTAAAATTCTTCTCGTAAACTGGTTGGCAGATTTTCATATAATTTTGTAGTTCCTTGGATGATCCTCTAACAGATTCTTTCAAACCATGTTGATTGGTCAAAAAACATGGCCACCATGCGGCGGGGCTATTTTGCCTTATATGGCTAAAGTAAAAACTTAAAAAATCTTCTCTTCAGTTATGTCCGGTCGATTTTCAAATATTTTGAAGAAATATTCCTTGGGTGACCGTCTATCAGATTCCTTCAAGCCATATTGATTGTTCGAAAAACATGTCCGCCAGAGGGGGGGCTATGGCTATAGTGAAATCTTCTCCTCTGAAAGTGTCGGGTATATATATGGCTATAGTGAAAACTTAAAAAATCTTCTCCGAAAGTGTCGGGCCGATTTTCAAATAATTTTGTAGAAATGTTCCTAGGGTGACCCTCTATCAGATTATTTCAAGCCATGTGGATCGGTCAAAAAACATGGCCACCAGGGGGCTGGGCTGTTTGGAGATTTAATTTTTGCCTTATGGCAGTGGAGCGATACCGGCACTCTTGGGCCTCTTGTTAATTCGTCTGCTTCAGTATGTGGGGAAGTATAAAGCTTCAAAATGTACAGATATGTCATCTTTATCCTCAGTTGATATCAAAGCAGTCAATTAAAAAAAATATATGAGGTAAACAGAAAACCTGTATTTCAATGTTAGAAAGTAAAGGTAGTGATACATTATAAACACATTCTAGAAAAAGATAGCTTTAATGGTAATGCATATATGTCATACATAATATGTGTAACAAAATAACACATGTTTACCCTTTATACTGGTAATACTGGCAAACAAACACAACTTAACCCTTTCTAACATAGAAAGATTCTGCATAAAATTACTGTTATTACATCTCTCTAAATGAAAGCACACTTTAAGAGAAGAGTAGAAAACTTACTCATGGTGAGCAATAGCTATTTTCCCCACAATGTTTTCTTAACCCTTTCCCACAAACATACCCATATAAATGAGGTAAATGGAGTTGAAAACATTGTGGCAAATGGAGAAATTGCTCGACGACAGTGAAAACATACCCACATAAATAGGGTAAATGGAGTTGAAAACATTGTGGCAAATGGAGAAATTACTCATTATGAGCAATTTATACATTTGTCACAATATTTTCAAAAGTCGTCTGCTGCAGAGGCATTTGAAAGCATCTATATGTGGTAAAGGGTTAAGTCGTCTGCTTTAAATGCATCACTGCATGTTGTAAAAGGTTTAATGATCAACCAATATATGTGACCTTGAACTGCAGTCCTGTCACAATCCTTAACCCTTTCACACATACATACGCTTTCAAATGGTTCCGTTTCAGACGCTTTTTGAAACAGTGACAAAAGGAGATATTGCTCAAAATGAGCAATTTCTTCTTTTGCCAAATTCATTGTAACTTTATCCAGTAATTATACAAACTCTCTTTTATATATTCCCGATTCTATTCAAAATTAAATTTTATCAGAAAAGACAATAAAGCACTCTGGAAGACAAATCTGTCAATTACATTGGGTTTAATAACCCCTTTCCCCAATGCAGAAAACAGTTAATTCAACATTATTTATTTTACATGGATGATGATACAAGCGTTTAGCTTATATTTATCACACCCGATGTCTGCTTTCTGAAGAAATAACCAGTTCTCGTACCAATGGTGTGTAAAAATGAAAATCCGCCACTGATTACAAGATTCAAACCTGGGATGATTTTGTACGAGACAATATTTGATTCCTTAGCAGCAAAGGACTTAACCCTTTCCCTAATATAGACGCTTTCTGACGCCTCTGCAGCAGACGGCTTTTTGAAAACATAGTGACAAAAGAAGAAATTGCACAAATTTCTCCTTTTGCCACAATGTTTTCCACTTTTTGTCATAGGTTATCCATTCAATTATGGAGATTTTCTATGTTTTGACGAAATACGTTCAAAGTCGTCTGCTGCAGAATTGTCGTATGAGGAAAAGGGTTAAGGAAAATGTAGATGTTTTCCAAAACAAACAATTTCTCCTTTTCCTCACAATGTTTTCAAAGCCGCATAAAACAAAACCCTCCCGTCTTTCAGATGTAACATTGTTTGCTTCCATGTTTTCAAAACTGGCCACTCTTATTATCAGCCTCCGAAAATTTCAAAAATCAACATCTCTAATATCGGCCTATCAAGTTTACAGTTAACCCTTTCCCACTTATAGACGCATACGCAGCAGACGACTTTTGAAAACAGCGTGATAAAAGAATAAATTGCTCATAATGAGCAATTTCTCCTTTTGTCACACTGTTTTCAACTCTCTTTACTAGTTTGACTTTCATATTTATAGCCAACATCTTTTCAAAGTCGTCTGCTGCAGATTGTATGAGGGTAAGGCTTAATTTAGCCTGGTCACCAAGAAAGTCTTCGTCTGTAGGTCTGCAGCATATCCAACAAAATGTTTCTGCTGTAGATGCACCAAACGATGACTACATGTGGGAAGGGTAAACAGCGTTAACTTTTTTCAACATTCAAAACATCTTCAGTTGATGTCTTGAATAACATCTTGGCAAAAATATGAAAAATCCCTTTTATGGATTTGATAGAATAAAATATGATGCAATAACAAAACAAGAGCACCGCGTACGGCACAGACGCTCGACTGATAGGGAGAAAACAGAAAAAAAACAAGAGGGCCATGATGGCCCTTGATCGCTCACCTGATCTATAGGATTCATAATATGAAGCATGTAGATTTTATAATTTTCAAATTGAGCCAGCACTTTTGGACAAGAAGATTTTTTAAGATTTGGCAATTTTCCCCTTTTCTGATGCCGCAGCAACCAAAGTTCTACTTGAAATTAAATTCTTTAAACAATTTTGAAAGGGGACCACCTAAGGACCATCCTGTGAAGTAATTTTGAAATCTGGCTAGTACTTTTGGACAAGAAGATTTTTAAAGTCTTAGCAATGTACATATAAGGAAAACAAGCCCTGCCCCGTTGCGGCCATGTTTTTCAACGGATCGGAAAAAATTAAACAATCTTCATAGAGGGTACCCTTAGGAACATAAATTTTGTGCAAAATAATTTTTAAATCGGGCCAACACTTTTTTAAAAGATTTGGCAATTTTCCCCTTTTCTAATGCCGCAGCAACCAAGGTTCTACTTGGAATTAAATTCTTTGAACATCATTGAAAGGGGACCACCTTAGGACCATTTCTGTGAAGTTATTTTGAAATCTGGCCAGTACTTTTGGAGATTTTTAAAGTTTTAACAATGCACATATAAGGAAAACAAGCCCCACCCCCTTGCGGCCATGTTTTTCAACGGATCGGAAATATTTGAACAATCTTGGTAGAGGGTGCCCTAAGTAACATTTGTGTAAAATAATTTTCAAATCGGGCCAGTACATTTGGACAAGAAGATTTTTTAAGATTTGGCAATTTTCCCCTTTTCTGATGCCGCAACAGCCAAAGTTCTACTTGGAATTAATTTCTTTGAACAACTTTGAAAGGGGACCACCTAAGGACCATTCCTGTGAAGTTATTTTGAAATCTGTCCATTGGTAGAAGTCATTTGTAGGAAATTGTTAACAGAAGGACGGACGGACAGACGACGACGCCGGACGCCGGACATTCAGTGATCACAAAAGCTGAGCTGAACAAAAAACCTTAACCGGACGACCACGCCGCGGACCACGCCGCGGACCACGCCTGTAGATGCACCAAACGATGACTACATGTGGGAAGGGTAAACAGCGTTAACTTTTTTCAACATTCAAAACATCTTCAGTTGATGTCTTGAATAACATCTTGGCAAAAATATGAAAAATCCCTCTAATGGATTTGATAGACAGGGTCATGACAATAGCTCTCACTTTTTCAAAAGTCGAGCTAAAAATGGTTTAAGGTTAAGTTATAATAATCATAAAATTATGGAAGAGCAATAAAATTGTTTTAAAACGTACTTGAAACAGGATGGGTAAATCATAAACACAACCTAATATAAGACTCTTAGCTCACCAATTACAGTTTGAACAACCTAAATCAACACATGATAACCCTTTCCCAAAGATATAGAAACATTTTGACCCCTCTGTAGCAGATGACAAAAGAAGAAATTGCTCATGATGAGCAACTCTATTCCATATTTCAAATTGAATTTAGATTTACCAATACATGTATTTGTCCAGATGTTTTCAAAGTCATCTTCTTCCGTTTGGTGGTAAGTGGGAAAGGGTTAAAATAACTTTAATCAACACATGTTAAGCAGTATATAGGTATCAAATGTGTAATAAAAACAAGAGGGCCATTATGGCCCTGGATCGCTCACCTGATTTGATTTTTTTTTCACTTTAGCCATATAAGCCCCACCCCCTGGCGGCCATAGTTTGACCAATCAACATGGCTTGAAGGAATCTGATATAGGGTCACCCTAGAAATATTTCTACGAAATTATTTGAAAAACAGCCAAACACTTTCGGAGGAAAAGATTTTTAAGTTTTCAATCAAACCTTATAAGGCAAAATAGCCTCGCCCCCTGGTGGCCATGTGTTTCGACCAATCAACATGGCTTGAAGGAATCTGATAGTGGGTCACTTAAGGAACATTCTGAATCTTTATCTTGAAAAATACTGAGAGGTTGTTGACCTTCTCTAGGAGCGAATGTAAAGGTAGATTTTCCGTTTTCAATAGCTGCATCATCCAACAATGTGTCAATGTGTAAAGGACATGTGACAAATAAGTTTTTATCGTGTTCATAAAGTCAATTATAACAATTTTGCCAATTTTAAAGTGCCATAGTTCAGTCATGCATGGTTTTCGAAAGGAACGGAGCTCTCGTGTATATCTAGCTACTGAATAAGTTTGGTAAACATTGGATAATAAATGAATCAATTTTACCAATTTTAAAGGGCCATAATCCAGTCATGCATAAACAGATCTGGTAAACATCGGATAATAAATGAAGACTATATGGTGTTCACAAGAAATTGTGGACGGACGAAGGGCGATCACAAAAGCTGACCGGTTGTCACTACGTGACAGGTGAGCTAAAAACAATTCAAAGCCATTCTGAGCACCAATATTGTTATATATAAAAAAAAAATTGTCTAAAGAAGCAGCCAATTAGGGTTAAAAAGTCCGGTGGCATCTTAACCCTATCCCTCATACGACAATTCCGCAGTAGACGACTTTGAACATATTTTGTCAAAAAAAAGAAAATCTCTATAATTGAATGGATAACCTATGACTAAAAGTGGAAAATATTGTGGCAATAGGAGAAATTGCTCGTATTGAGCAATTTCTTCTTTTGTCACTATGTTTTGAAAAAAAAGCTGTCTGCTGCAGAGGCGTCATAAAATGTCTTTATGAGGGAAAGGTTTAATACAAGTAAAAAATTACTGTCTTTTGGTTAACCTTGAACTTCCTGTTAAACATAGATCAACACTAGCACAAATTTGACTGTTAATACAATCCATTGACAAATAATAACAGTTGTCGAAAAGGAGAAATCGCTAATTTGACCAATTTGCTCCTTTTTTAACAGTTGCCTTCCACAAAGAAGTCAAAATACTTCTGCATTTATAAGTCAAAGAGAGTCCTACCCATAGAATTGAACAATAGGGACTATCAGTGTAACATTATTGTGTAAAACTTGAACCTTTAAACAACATCAAAATAACTAAATAAATGAAAAAAATTAATAAGATTAGCATGTACATTTGTATATTAAATCTATTATGATACACAAAATATAGCCAATATTTATAGGCTATATATTACTTGCACTGGCATATATGCATCAGGTCTTCTTTGGAATGGTATATGATATTGCATCATTCCGCAAAGAAACAGTGACTATACAGTATCATGTTTTAGAACCATGTAACATTTTGAATTGCATTCCCTTTACCTTTATAAAACAAACAAGATTGCCAAGATGGCCCTAGATCGCTCACCTGAGTTATGCAATTAAATTACTCATTGCTAAACACATGCAAAGTCTCAAACTGCTGAAATAAAATTCTGATTAAATTTCAACATGCTCAGATTAAAAATGCAGCCTTCAGAATGTTAACAATATTTTTTTTCAATTTGACCTCATATGGCCCAGTTTTAATTTTATCTAAGATTTGATGGAGATGAATATTCTGATTAACTTTCATGAAAATCGGATGCAAAATGTAGCCTGTATAGTGTAAACAAGGCAATTGTTGACGTCACACAATGTTCGACGGACAGACGACGGATAAAATGTGATCACAATAGCTTACTTTGATCACTTCAAACTCAGGTGAGCTTGGGTAATAATAATGCCCTCAGTTTTTATGTTATTTTCTTCATAAGTTCTACCTATTAACCCTTTCCCTCATACGACAATTCTGCAGCAGATGACTTTGAACATGTTTTGCCAAACAATAGAATATCTCTATAATTGAATGGATAACCTATGACTAAAAGTGGAAAACATTGTGGCAAAAGGAGAAATTGCACGTTTTGTGCAATTTCTTCTTTTGTCACTATGTTTTCAAATAGCCGCCTGCTGCAGAGGCGTCAGAAAGCGTCTATATGAGGGAAAGGGTTAATGTCTATAAAAATAGATCTGTACAAACAGTATATGTAATATATTTATGAGCTCATTCTAAAGAAAAGGTTCTAGTCCAATTGAAGTGAATAGTGTAGTAACAGATCAGTCTCTGCATGCACAGTCTGATTAGGATCTACAATGATATCATATTACTTCCATAAGGCTTAACCCTTCCCCTATATAGAGGCTTTCTGACGGCCTTTTACAAACATAGTGACAAAAGAAGAAATCGCTCAAAACGAGCAATTTCTCCTTTTGACACAATGTTTTCCCCTTTTAGTCATAGGTTATCCATTGAATTATATAGATTTTCTATTTTTTGACAAAATATGTTCAAAGTCGTTTGCTGCAGAATTGTCTGATGAGGTAAAGTGTTAAGAAGATTCCGTCAAGTTTTTTGATAAAACCAAATGGGTGAACCGTGATCTGAACCCTATACGGGCTTGGCGTGTAATGGTTGTAACTAAAAACCTATTTTGAAATACCTGGTTTATGGGCAATTTTGACCCCTTTGTAAACAATGCAAATTTAGGTGCCGACCTAAATTTCCATTGTTGACCAAGAAAATTGATTTAACTCTTATAAAGACTTTATGGCGAAGAGATTAACCTTGGTAAAAAAAATACCAATGTTAGGTTACAAACGTTTCACACCAAGCCCTCGCTACACTGTTCATAAATACCAATCTTGTACCTAATAGCATGTGCTAAATGAAAGTAAACTTATTTATATTTGATTGTACAGCACAAAACAAGGATGCACACAATAATACTTCACTTAATTTCAATTGATTGTATGGTAAAAAAAAATAACAATTGACAATTCATCCTTTCTTTCTAAAAACCATTCTGAAACAACTATTTATTGTTGACAAACAGCATACAAACTAAAGAAATAACAAAAGGGAGTGTTTTACTTTACTCGCAAAACATACAGAAAACCAAACAAACATGGCTTTTATTGCAAAACGGAACCAGAGGTAGGCACACATCTTTTAAAAAAAAAATCCAACTTTGATCCTTTCAAACATGCAACATTTTGACCCATCTGCAATAGAAGGATTCAGCAAACATTTTTAACCCTTTCCCTCATATAGACGCTTTCTGACGCCTCTGCTGCAGACGGTGTTTTGAAAACATAGTGACAAAAGAAGAAATCGCATAAAACGTGCAATTTCTGCTTTTGCCACAATGTTTTCCACTTTTTGTCCATTCAATTATGGAGATTTTCTATGTTTTGACAAAATACGTTGAAAGTCGTCTGCTGCAGAATTGTCGTATGAGGGAAAGGATTAAAGGGATATGTTACTCATAACAAGGACTATGATTTCAATTCTGTTCAATAATATATTTTTCTTCATATAATTTTACATATTTTTGAAGAGAGGCTTTAAAGGTTATCTTTTTTTTTTATATATACAAATGAAAATATAGTTATTGAATATAGTTGCATGAATCTGCAATTTGTAAAAGTTAACCCTTTCCCTCATATAGACGCTTTCTGACGCCTCTGCAGCAGACGGCTTTTTGAAAACATAGTGACAAAAGAAGAAATTGCTAAAAACGAGCAATTTCTCCCTTTGACACAATGTTTTCCACTTTTAGTCATAGGTTATCCATTCAATTATAGAGATTTTCTATTTTTTGACAAAATATGTTCAAAGTCGTCTTCTGAGGAATCGTCGTATGAGGGAAAGGGTTAAAGGTAAACTTATAATTCTAACAAGTTTATACTTCCTATTCCCACCGTATTTTCTAAATAGTAACCTAAAATGGTTATATGAGGAATACATATTAGTGTTAAATTAATGCTTTGCCTGACAAGAGACATTTGTAAACTTTACCAATACCTGCAATGAAACTATAACTAATATTGTCTGCTTTTAAATATTTTAAAACAGCTGAAAAATTGAAATAATAATTTTGACACAAAATTGAAAACCTCGAGTTAATAGTGGTGATTCCGAGCAGTAACTCCTTTTTCCACTTTGTTTCCAAATGAGGTCTGGTGCACCTTCATCAATGTTGTTTGTGTCTGCTATGTACAGTGTTTAAGATCACTAATGCAGAGAAATTTAGAAAAACCATTCATGAGAAACTATGAAATCTAATTTTCAATTCCTCCTACTGTCAGAAAGTTCGGTTTCAAAATTACTTTCTCTTTTTAAGATTTTATTCTATTCCCCTAAGATTGTATCCAAGCAGACCACTTCAAATATGACATATTTTAAATTGAACAATATTCTAACATATATATAAGGGCTGTTCAAGGAAAAAAATGTCTAGAGGAGGGAGGAACGACCACCCATTTTTAGGGTACCACCTATCAAATTTTGATTATATTTTGGGCACTAATTTTAATTTTTATTAAAAAATACCCCCACCACCCACCAAATAAAAATAGCTTGCAGTTCCTCCCCCCTAGATATGTTTTCCTGGAACAGCCCTAAGGCACAAATGGCATAAAAATCAAATATATACAATTTAACCATTTACATATATCTAGTAACGATTCACTTAAACAGTTACTGTCTCCTTTGAAACTATCGTAAATATTTGTATTATAATAACATTCTGATACAGAGTTAATAACATTGTGGAAAAAAGGAAATTGCTCATAAAAAATAAATTTCTCCTTTTTCCCACAATGTTTTCAAAAGTTGTCAGCAGTAAATTGCCTGATTCTGGGAAAACATTTCTTTCTTTTATATGAATCCAATTTGGCAAGTCTAAAATATCACAATCATAGTTACTTTTAATACGTGTACCTCTATATTTAAAGTATGCTATTAAACTTTTCCCCCATATAGACCCTTTTCAATATGTTCAAAGTCGTCTGCTGCAGAAGTGTCGTATGAGGGAAAGGGTTCAAAACAAGAGGGCCAAGATGGCCCTAAATCGATCACCTGAATGATTTCCTGTGAAGTAACGTTGAAATTGATCAAGTGGAATGGTAGGAGTTGTCATTTGTAGCTAAAAGTTCAATTTACCCCTTTTGTGATGACGCGAGGTTGCTATGATTTTGTAACTAATCAAAACAGCTTGAACAAATTAAATGTAGAGGATCACTGAAGTAGGATTTATATTCAATTTCCTTAATATCAGACAAGAACTTAAAACAAGAGGCCCAAGAGGGCCAGTATCGCTCCACGGCCATAAGGCAAAAATAAAATCTCCAAACAGCCCTGCCCCCTGGTGGCTATTTTTTTTACCAACCACCATGGCTTAAAGGAATCTTGTAGAGTGTCACCAAAGGAATGTTTCTGCAAAATTATTTGAAAATATGCCTGACACTTTCGGAGGAGAAGATTTTTTAAGTTTTCACTATGGTCATATAAGTCAAAATAGCCCCGCCCTCTGGCGGCCATGTTTTTCGACCAATCAACATGGCTTGAAGGAATCTGATAGAGGGTCACCCAATGAACATTTCTACAAAATTATTTGAAAATCGGCTGAACACTTTCGGAGAAGAAGATGTTTTAAGTTTTCACTATAGCTATATAACGCAAAAAAGCCCCGCCCCCTGGCGGCCATGTTTTTCGCCCAATCAACATTTCTTGAAGGAATCTAATTAAGGTTCACACAAGGAACATTTCTACAAAATTATTTGAAAATCGGCCTGACACTTTTGGAGGAGAACATTTTTTAAGTTTGCTCTTTAGCCATATAGGCAAAATAGCCCCGCCCTGTGACGGCCATGTTTTTTTACCAATCAACATGGCTTGAAGGAATCTGATAGAGGGTCACCCACGGAACATTTCTACATAATTATTTGAAAATCTGCTGAACACTTTTTGAGAAGAAGATTATTTAAGTTTTCACTATAGCTATATAAGGCAAAAAAGCCCCGCCCCCTGGCGGCCATGTTTTTCGCCCAATCAAAATTTCTTGAAGGAATCTAATAAAGGGTCACCCAAGGAACATTTCTACAAAATTATTTGAAAATCGGCCTGACACTTTCGGAGAAGAAGATTTTTTAAGTTCTCACTATTTTTTTCTTTCGGTTGCCATGGAAACTAGATTTTGAATGGATCAAAAAAATTTGAAGGAATTTAGTAGAGGACATTGAGAGGATGCTTCCCATGAAGTTTCAACCAAATTGGCCAAGTGGTTAGGGAGAAGAAGTCGTTTAAAGGAAAAAGTTAACGCACGCACGCACGACGGACAATTCGCCATGACATAAGCTCGACTGGCTTTCAGCCAGTGGAGCTAAAAATGAAATTTCCAAATTTTGTCATTTTGCCCCTTTTCTGATGCCTCCTGACTGCCATGTTTTTCAACCAAACAGTATGCCTTGAACACTCTTTGTAGAGGCTCACCTAAGGAACATTTCTACCAAACTATAATGGAATCAGACATGCAGATTCAAAGAAGAAGATTTTTAAAGCTTGGACATTTTGCCCCCTTTCTGATGCTGCATGTTTTTCAACAGATCAGACATATTTGAACTATTTTGGTAGAGGGTGCCCCAAAGAACATTTTTGAACAATTATTTTCAAATCGGGCCAGTACTTTTGGACGAGAAGATTTTTTAAGTTTTAACAATACACATATAAGGAAAACAAGCTTAGCCCCCTGGCAGCCATGTTTTTTCAACGGATCGGAAATATTTGAACAATCTTGGTAAAGGGTGCCCCAATGAACATTTGTGCAAAATAATTTTCAAATCGGGCCAGTACTTTTGGACAAGAAGATTTTTAAAGTTTTAACAATGCACATATAAGGAAAACAGGCTCTCCACCCCCTTGCGGCCATGTTTTTCAACGGATCGGAAATATTTGAACAATCTTGATAAAGGCTTCCCAAAGGAACATTTGTGCAAAATAATTTTCAAATTGAGCTTATACTTTTGGACAAGAAGATTTTCAAAGTTTTAACAATGCACATATAAGGAGAACAAGCTCCGCCCCATGGCGGCCATGTTTTTCAACCGATCGGAAATATTTGAACAATCTTGGTAAAGGGTGCCCCAATGAACATTTGTGCAAAATAATTTTCAAATCGGGCCAGCACTTTTTGACAAGAAGATTTTTAAAAAATTTAACAATGCACATATAAGGAAAACAGGCTCCGCCCCCTGGCGGCCATGTTTTTCACCCGATTGGAAATATTTGAACAATCTTGGTAAAGGGTGCCCCAATGTACATTTGTGCAAATTAATTTTCAAATCGGGCCAGTACTTTTGGACAAGAAGATTTTTAAAGTTTTAACAATGCACATATAAGGAAAATAAGCTCCGCCCCCTGGTGGCCATGTTTTTCAACGGATCGGAAATATTTGAACAATCTTGGTAGAGGGTACCCCAAGGAACATTTGTGCAAAATAATTTTCAAATCGGGCCAGTACTTTTGGACAAGAACATTTTCTAAGATTTGGCAATTTTCCCCTTTTCTGTTGCTGCAGCAACCAAAGTTCTTGATGGAATTTAAATCTTTGAACAATTATGAAAGAGGTCCACCAAAGGAACATTCCTGTGAAGTTTGGTTGAAATTGGTCAAGTGGTTAAGGAGGAGATGATCTAAATGTCTAAATGTTAACGACGGACGCCGGACGAACAAAAAGTCATCAGAATAGCTCACCTTGAGCCTTTGGCTCTAGGTGATCTAAAAAAGAATCAACTGAACATGAAAATGATTATCAATAGTTTATATATATTTTAAAATATCTGTAACAAATGCTTCTTGGCTAGAAACAACACACCACCATTGAATTTTATCCTGATAGGGTATTTTAGAGTTGTCTCCTTTGATTACCTTTGTCACAAACAACAAATCAGTAGCAGACGATTTTGTAAACATGTTGGCAAAAATATTTAAATATTTATTGAAAAGAGTTAACCCTTTCCCTCATACGACAATTCTGTAGCAGACTATTTGAACCTATTTTGTCAAACAATAGAAAAACTCTATAATTGAATGGATAACCTATGACTAAAAGTGGAAAAACATTGTGTCAAAAGGAGAAATTGCTTGTTTTCAGCAATTTCTTCTTTTGTCACTATGTTTTCAAAAAGCTGTCTGCTGCGGATGCGTCCAAAAGCATTGTGGTTAAAGGAGAAATTGCTCAAAACCTTTTTTCAGTAATTAATCATTTTTAATGAGATTTTCCCTGTTTTGCCTAGATGTTTTCCAAGTTGTCTGGTGCAGATTTGTTGTATGTGGGAAAGGGTTAAAACATTCAAGACTCTAGTATATGCAGTTCTTAGTTATGGTATGTTCAAAAGAAGCATGACAAACGAATATGAAACAATATGCCCTACCAACTTCTTTTAACTTTGGGGCATTATATTGCGTATCATCTCAAAATCTTTACTAATTAACCCTGTCCCTCATAAAGACGCTTTCTGACGCCTCTGCAGCAGACAGCTTTTTGAAAACATGTCAACCAAAAGAAGAAATTGCTCAAAACAAGCAATGTCTCCTTTTGTCACTATGTTTTCAACTCGATTCAATTATTGTACTTTCATTTAAAGGGAGATTCCATTTTTTTTGGGGTTCTGTCAAAGTCGTCTGCTGCAGATTTGTTGTTTGTGGGAATAGGTTAACCCTTTCCCTCATATAGACGCTTTCTGACGCCTCTGCAGCAGCAGCTTTTTGAAAACATAGTGACAAAAGAAGAAATTGCACAAAACGTGCAATTTCTCCTTTTGCCACAATGTTTTCCACTTTTTGTCATAGGTTATCCATTCAATTATAGAGATTTTCTATGTTTTGACAAAATATGTTCAAAGTCGTCTGCTGCAGAATTGTCGTATGAGGGAAAGGGTTAAAGCAGACGGCGTTTTGAAAACATAGTGACAAAAGAAGAAATTGCACAGAACGTGCAATTTCTCCTTTTGTCACAATGTTTTCCACTTTTAGTCATAGGTTATCCATCTGACAAAATACGTTCAAAGTCGTCTGCTGCAGAATTGTCGTATGAGGGAAAGGGTTAATACATAGAAACCATTGTGGGAAATAGAGAAACTGATCAGTTTGAGTAATTGCTCCATTTCCCACCATATTCACAACAGTTGTTTAGTGTAGCCTGTATCAGTAAGGGAAATAATAAACACCACACTGTGTAATAGATTTGTATACTACCAGTATACATTATATCACATTATATATTTTAATGCTGCATAGATTCATCAGGATCACCTTATATATAATGGACGACACATAATAATATCATAAACTACCTTTAACCCTTTCCCATCTGTAGACGCCTCTGCAGCAGATTACTCTGAAAACACCTGGGCAAATAGAAAAACTCTAAAAATTAAAGTTTAATTATTGAATTGAATTGAATTGAAAATATTTGTGGCAAATCTAGTTTGATTGTTCTGAGAACAAAAAAGTAAAAATTTGGAAATTTTGAAATTTAATTTTAATACAACGTTTGAAAAAAAATCTCTTTTTTTCGATAATGTTTTCAAGAGTTGTCTGCTGAATTAAGTTGTCTGTTTTTGTACAAATGATCAATTTTGTCAGAATCATAAAGACTTCTGATATTACTTACAAATATGGCCATAACTCTTGTTGAACAATTTGATACCCTGATCAAGTTATAATGACATGTTCAGACATCTTCGCAACAGAAACATTGTGGAAAAAGGTGACTATGCTCATTTTTGACAAAGACTCAATTCCCTACAAAGTCTCCGGCAAATAATTACTTTGAATTAAAATTGCAATGAAAATTTTCCATATTCTATGATTTCGTTATAACACATTTTCAGATAAATTTAAGAATATAACAGCAGATTAACAGTTTAAGCCTTTCCCTCATATAGACGCTTTCTGACGCCTCTGCAGCAGACGGCTTTTTGAAAACATAGTGACAAAAGAAGAAATTGCTCAAAACGAGCAATTTCACCTTTTGCCACAATGTTTTCCACTTCTAGTCATAGGTTATCCATTCAATTATAGAGATTTTTCTATTTTTTATATATTCAAAGTCGTCTGCAGCAGAATTGTCGTATGAGGGAAAGGGTTAATAGCACTGATAATACACTATGTTTTGGTTTCACATTTACATTTAATCAACTCATATTGCACAGAAGAAACCTCTTCCAGCACCTTCTTAACCCTTTTCCTCATACGACAATTCTTCAGCAGACGACTTTGAACATATTTTGTCGAAAAACAGAAAATCTCTATTATTGAATGGATATTTCCTATGACTAAAAGTGGAGAACATTGTGGTAACAGGAGAAATTGCTTGTTTTGAGCATTATTTCTTCTTTTGTCACTATGTTTTCAAAAAGCCGTCTGCTGCAAAGATGTCAGAAAGCGTCTTTATGAGGGAAAGGGTTGAAGCACTAAAAACTCATTATCACACATCGCTACCAGATGTCTTTCGGACTGGGAACCAGAGAAGAGTAAATGATTTCCTAGAACTGAACATTAATATCAAATGGTACAATCAGCTGGTATCTTAGAGTAATGAACTGATTCCCAGCACTCTAGGCTTATATAAAAAATAATATTCTGAAGTCTGCCCTTTGAGTGCTCTGACTGGGTACCAGAGCAAAGGGAACTGTTTTCCAGCACTGTAAGTTAATATCACACATTACTTTTAGAACCTTTGGCTATTTGAGAAGAACTGTGTGCCAGCATTGTACACAATATCACACGGTACTATCTCTGTTCTGTGCTCTCTGAGGATCCTGACTGGGTACCAGAGAGTAGATAACTGCGTGCCAGCACTGTACACAAATATCAAAAAAAGTCTGTGCTGTTAGAAGGCTCGGACAGGGTACCAAAGGGAGGAAACTGCATGCAAGCAATGAACACATATATCATACATTGCTATCAGAAGCCTGTGGTTCTTGAGGGCCTTGACCGGTTACCAGTACTGTGGCCTCATTAGGAACGACTCGCACTGAAGCCTTACACATTGGACAACTGTTCTTATGACGCAACCATTCTAATAAACACCTGAAATCAAAAAAATATTACAAAACTCTATCCATGACTTACGAGGCCAATGCAGCAAATACGTTTTTAAAACATTGTAAGAAATGAAAACAAGAGGCCCAAAAGGGCCAGTATCGCTCCATGGCCATTAGCCTGCATTAGGCAAAAATTAAATCTCCAAACAGCCCTGCCCCTTGATGGCAATGTTTTTGACCAATAAACATGGCTTGAAGGAATCTTATAGAGGGTCAGCCTAGGAATATTTCTACAAAATTATTTGAAAATCGGCCTGACACTTTTGGAGAAGAAGATTTTTTAAGTTTTCACTAAAGGCAAAATGGCCCCGCCCTATCAACATGGCCTGAAGGAATCTGATAGATGGTCTTCCAAGGAACATTTCTACAAAATTATTTGAAAATTGGCCAAACACTTTCGGAGGAGAAGATTCTTTAAGTTTTCACTAAAGCAATATAAGACAAAGTAGCCCCGCCCCCTGGGGGCCATGTTTTTCGATTAATCAACTTGGCTTGAAGGAATCTTATAGAGGGTCACTCAAGGAACATTTCTACAAAATTATTTGAAAATTGACCTGACACTTTCGGAGGCGAAGAGTTTTTGAGTGTTCATTATTTCTTTCTTTCGGTTGCCATGGAAAACAGAATTTTGCATGGATCCAAAAAGTTTAAAGGAATTTAGGAGAGGATATTGAGAGGTTGCTTCCTATGAAGTTTCATCCGAATTGGCCAAGTGGTTAGGGAGGAGAAGTTGTTTGAAGCAAAAGGTTAACGCACACACACATGCACAATGGACAATTCGCCATGACATAAGCTCGACTGGCTTTCAGCCACTGGAGCTAAAAAGTGCTTAAAACAAAAAAATCTCCTTTCCCACAATGTTTCCATGTCTGTGTTAAAGCCATGTTTCAAGTTATCTAGACATTGAATTATTTTGCAAAGGACATTTTCAAAGCAGACGAGCCGAGCCCTAGAAGCTCAGTCGGTAGCGACGCTGGCTGTCAATCCAGGGGTTGTGAGTTCGAATCCCAGCTCGGCCAACATTCTTTCCGACATTTGACAAGTCACAGTGATAAACGTCATTCAACTTTCACCAATGGGTAAATAGTCTATGTGGAAGAGCAGCCAGTAGCCAGTTGCTTGGAAAGTAGGATGTGTGAAGTACTGGTGGGAAAAGTAGGCTAACTGGCCGCCGTGATATGACTGAAGAATTGTTGAAAACTGCATTAAGCCCCAATCAATCAATCATTCAAAGCAGACGACTAAAATACAATATACCTAAAACCATTCCCCCATCCAACGAATCTACAGCAATCAACTTTGAAACCATCTAGGCAGAACTATGGACAATAAATATAAAATGAAGTATTATTATTGAATAGAATTGAAAACATTGTGGCAGATGGAGAAATTGCTCATTATGAGCAATATCTCCTTCTGCAAAAATGGTTTCAAAAGTCATCTGCTTCGGAGGCGTCAGACAGTGTCTGTGTGTGGGAAACGGTTTAAAGTTATATTTACAGATTATTTAACCCTTTCCCTCATATGAAAATTCTGCCGCAGACGACTTTTGAACATATTTTGTCAAAAAATAGAAAATCTCTATAATTGAAAGGATAACCTATGACTAAAAATGGAAAACATTGTGGAAAAAGGAGAAATTGCACGTTTTGTGCAATTTCTTCTTTTGTCACTATGTATTCAAAAAGACGTCTGCTGCAGAGGCGTCAGAAAGTGTCTATATGAGGGAAAGGGTTAACCCTCCCAGTCATAAAAAGAGTATTCCTACTGGTACCAAACACATGTCTTATTGAAGCAATGTCAAACAGAAGGGCTGTGGAGCGAACACCAATGATCCTCTGTTGAAAAAGGGTGTCACTGAATATTTATTATTAAAGCCAGAGTTATGCAACTTGGTATAGACATGCGTATTGTTCCTAGGGACATGTGTACCAAGTTTCAGTAGAAAATGTTGAATGCTTTTTGCGTTATGATTCAAGGTTAAAGTTTTGTGACGATGCAGACGACGTCGCCAAGAGTGTCACTGTCACATTAGCCCAACTTTTTTTCTTTCGAAAAAAACAGATAAGCTTAAATGCAATGCCAGAATTTAAAACTTCCTAGCGACGGAGGCGTACAGTGGTCATTATCCCTTTCCCACATACACATCAGCAGACAACTTTTAGAAAACAATGTGATAAAAGGAGAAATTGCTAATGGTGAGCAATATCTCCTTTTACCACAATGTTTTTAACTCTATTCAAAAATTAAAATTTCCATTATAGAGATTTTCAATATTTATGCCTAGGTGCCTTTAAAATTGTCTGCTGTTTGTTGTAAGTGGGAAAGGGTTATACCCTTATATTGTTCTGTGATGAAAAAAGATACAATTTGCCTGTACCATTTGACATTTTAATTTAGATTGATTGTTTAATCCACTTTCAGCAATTTTTCAGTTATTTCATAGCTTTTCCTGGGTAAGTTACCAGTACTACTGGTCCATTTATCCTGACACCAGCCAGTCAGTTGTAATGCTAGCCTTGAGGGCCAAGGAGGGCAACCATTACTCCTATTTTTGACCTGACTGGGGATCGAACCTACAACCTCACACACCTGAGGGGAACGCTCTACCACTACACCACAAAGGTAGAATTGTGTAGATTCAGCTTCATTAATTTTGTTTTTTTCTCAAAATCTTTACATCTCACCAGATCCGAAGCTTCCAAAAATGTGTGAAAAGTGTAGATGTAGATTAGACTGTGTGCATATACAGGCTGGTCTGGTCAAAGGCCAGGCCGTACCTTTTTGCATTGACTGTGACACCCTAATATTATCAAAAAATCAAACCCTATTTTATGGGATTGGTACTAATATGAATCGTCTCCCTATACATACAATTAAGACGAAGTTGTCAATGCAGTAGAAAATATAGTAGTAATAGGAGGAACTGCTCATAATTTCTCCTTTTACCATAACGTTTCCAAAAATCATCTGAGTATGCTAGTAGAAATCTTCCGAAAGGGTTTAAAACATAAAATATGGCCCTGATCTGAACCTCTGATATAATGTACCTTAAATGGAACATATGCTGACATGGACAGATTGCAACCCTCTCTTTGTTTAAAAACTCCTCTAAACACACGGGACAGGTCTGAAAATATACGAAGAAAAGACAAAATTTATTACTCCGAGCTCTAGATAAGGGGTGTTTCGCATGTTCTAAAATCTTTATTTGACCCACTAGTTAGCTCTACATTGTGAGTACCCACAAGATAGAGTTTGGTTGGATAATAAGAGAGATATTGTTGGGGGACAAGCTGTATACCCTTTCTAATCTGAATCTCTGGTTTACTGCAACAAAATTAACTTGATCTAAACAATTATGCAGAGATAGATAACATCACATGTTAATGAATTTTTGTCAAATTTATATTAACTATATTCTGCGCCCTCAAACTTTTCGATTGTAATTTCATTTACCCTTTCCCTCATATAGACGTTTCTGACGCCTCTGCAGCAGACGGCTTTTAGAAAACATAGTGACAAAAGAAGAAATTGCTCAAAACGAGCAATTTCTTCTTTTGCCACAATGTTTTCCACTTTTAGTCATAGTTTATCCATTCTATTAAAGAGATTTTCTATTTTTTGACAAAATATGTTTAAAGCCATCTGCTGCAGATTTGTCGTATGAGGGAAAGGGTTGAACAAATCACAAAAGGGAGTGGGTGGTATGTACCTCTTTAGGTGTTATCCTGTGCATTACGATATTTCTAATTTGTTGTAAGCATCATGTATTGACATCACACATGTATGCATTAAACAGAGATCTACATTCATGATCTGAAATACATATTTGTCCTCCCAAAACTATGGTGTGAGTCCCGAAAAGAATTCTCTCAGAAGATTCTTTAGAGTAGCCACATGATAGCTTTAAATGAGTGCTTCAACATATCGAGGGCTTGGCGTGAAACCGTTCGTTTTTTCGTTCTGAGCAAAGGCACCTACATTTGCATTGTTTACAAAAGGGTCAAAATTGCCCCTAAACCACGGTTTTCAAAATAGGTTTTTAGTTACAACTCTTTTACGCCAAGCCCTCGATATATGGAAGAAGAAAAACCCATTACTTCTCTTTATCTAGTCCTCTAAATTAATATAAGTTTGCATGCAATATCCATTTCAAAGATATATCGGAAAGAAGATGGCGTGACAATTTGCTGTGAAAACTGAGATTGAATATTTTACACTTATAATTCATATTAAAAGTATAAATATTGTTCATAACCCTTTCTCTCATATAGACGCTTTCTGACGCCTCTGCAGCAGACGACTTTTTGAAAACATAGTGACAAAAGAAGAAATTGCACAAAACGTGTAATTTCTCCTTTTGCCACAATGTTTTTCCACTTTTTGTCATAGGTTATCCATTCAATTATGGAGATTTTCTATGTTTTGACAAAATAAGTCGTCTGCTGCATAATTGTTGTATGAGGGAAAGGGTTAATTTGTAGGTAAAAGGATGTATAATATCTACAGAATGAATATATTTTTACTCACATCATTTTGAAATTTCTTCCTTTTTTTCATAGTAAAAATAATCTGTAAAGAAAGTCAAATGACAAATCAAATCTTTAAGTCAGACTTTTTGAAAGATCATCAATAAATTCAAAAAATATATTGTTAACGATTATAAAATGCAGATTGCTCATGATGAGCAATTTCTTCTTTTGTCACAATGTGTCTTCAGGTGTGAAAGGATTCAGACAATATGCAGCAGACAACTTTAACAAGAGGGCCAAGATGGCCCTAAATCAATCACCTGAGTGATAGTAAATTAGCAGCAAATATCTAACTGCAAATATCTGAGAGAATTTGATCAGGAGTGCAAATTAAACTGCAAGGAGTGGACACTGTTAAAGAAATAGCTTATATATCAGTAAAGGCCATTTGTACCTTGAACTCTAATAAGAACCTGGCGGCCATGTTTTTTGCCCAATCATCAAGGCTTGAAGGAATCTGATAGAGGAATTTCGGAGAGGACGCTTCCTGTGAAGTTTCATACCAATTGGCCAAGTGGTTAGGGAGTAGAAGTCGTTGAAGCAAAAAGTTGACGCACACACGCACAACGGAGAATTTGCCATGACATTATAACTCGACTGGCTTTTAGCCAGTGGAGCTAAAAATGAAACCAAGATAACCATAAGTCAATCACCTGAGTGATAGTATAGTAGCAGATGCGTAGTATATTAGGCAACATTTTATTATGAGTGGGACTGAAACTACAAGCATTGGACACTGTAAATGAAATCATATAGATGCTTTCTGATGCCTCTGCAGCAGACAGCTTTTTGAAAACATAATGACAAAAGAAGAAATTGCTCAAAATGGGCAATTTCTCCTGTTGCCACAATGACTTCTTCTTTTAGTCATAGTAACGTTATCCATTCAATTATAGAGATTTTCTATTTTTTGACAAAATATGTTCAAAGTGCAGAATTGTCGTATGAGGGAAAGGGTTAATCTCCTGAGGAGGTTAAGATTTGAAAAACACTGACTTTTTTATATCCTTGCTCTTGTTTAGCCTGCCTTTTCAGCCTGCAAAAAACGTTAAAAAACTTATAATAAAACTAGTAGACATTATGTTGGAATATCATTAATGCCCCCACCCCAAGCCAAACTGTAAATTGCCAGAGCAATCTATAATATACATGTACATTAACCCTTTCCCTCATATAGACGCTTTCTGACGCCTCTGCAGCAGACATCTTTTTGAAAACATAGTGACAAAAGCAGAAATTGCTCAAAACGAGCAATTTCTCCTTTTGCCACAATGTTTTCCACTTTTAGTCATAGGTTATCCATTCAATTATAGAGATTTTCTATTTTTTGACAAAATATTTTCAAAGTCGTCTGCTGCAAAAAAATTATATGAGGGAAAGGGTTAAAGAGTAAAAGAACAATAACTTCCAGCAAAAATATCTGCATGCATTGAAGAGAAATTGAAAGGAAACTGTTTAACCCTAAACCACATACAGCAAATCTGCGGCAGACGACTTTGAAGACATCGAGGCAAAACTTTGGAAAATCTCTTTAACCCTTTCCCTCATATAGACACTTTCTGACGCCTCTGCAGCAGACGGCTTTTTGAAAACATAGTGACAAAAGAAGAAATTGCACAAAACGTGCAATTTCTCCTTTTGACACAATGTTTTCCACTTTTTGTCATAGGTTATCCATTCAATTATGGAGATTTTCTATGTTTTGACAAAAAAAGTTCAAAGTCGTCTGCTGCAGAATTGTCGTATGAGGGAAAGGGTTAAATGAAAGTATGGTTACTGAAAAAAAAAATTGAAAACATTGTGGCAAAAGCAGAAATAGCTTGTTTTGAGCAATTTCTCCTTTTGTCACAATGTTTCCACAAGTCGTTTGCTGCAGAGGCGTAAGAAAGTGTCCATATGAGGGAAAGGGTTAAAATACCGTAGACCTACACCTGTACAAACAAACTCAAAATCCAAGAACAAATCAATGTTTTGTTGGCAACCAATATAATCCTGATCTCCATCTTGTCCATAATTAAGGTCATCGCCAAATATCTTTGCTACAAGAGTTCCGAAGAAAATGAACAGAAACCATTAATACAGACTGATAGACAGACAGATGAGGGTTACTACACCATTATGCCCTGTGAGTTTTAGTAGTGACATGAAATATTCTATAATATAACATTTTCCATGCAGACACATTTTGAAACTCTATGGGTGAAATTAGAACAAATTTAAAGCTGTAGGAGGACAGCATGCTTGACTTTTTTGAGCTTGCCAATAAAACAAAACTTTTTTGGGTGATAGAGAATACATAACCAAGTACTTTATCATATTATTTATAAGCAAAGTACTTTATAAGTCGAAAAAGAGTCATAATAAACCTTTACTGAATTATGCAATCTTGGCTGTCGGTTGAGGTAATGATGGTAAAAAGATTTTAAGTGTTTAAGCTGTATGTCTAATTGTTTTGAAAAAAATTGATTTGGTATGAATAATAAACCTAACAAAAATTATAAATAAAAAAAAAGGCCATAATTCTTAAACAAAACTTGACAGAGTTATGTACCCTTGTCTGTTGATGGAGGTTATGATGATAAATAAGTATTGTAAGTGTATAAGCTAAATCACTAATGGTTTTTAAAAAAAAGTGGGGTTCACGAAAAACTTAACCAAAATTCTTAGACGAAAAATGGCCATTATTCTTACAAAAACCTTGACAGAGTTATGTTCTCTTGGTTGTTGCTGGAGATAAGGATGGTGAAAAAGTATTGTAAGTTTCAAAGTATTATCTGTAATGGTTTTGAAAAAATGTAAATTGCATGGTACAAAAAACTTAACAGAAATTCTAAGTTGAAAAAGGGCCATAATTCTTACACAAATCTTGACAGAGTTATCAACTCTTGTCTGATGATGGAGATAATGATGGTGAATAAGTGTTGTAAGTTTCGAAGCCATATCTGTAATGATTTTGAAAATAAGTAAATTGGTACAAAAAACTTAACCAAGATTTTAAGTAAAAAAAGGGCCATAATTCTTACAAAAACCTTGACAGAGTTATGTGCTCTTGTCTGTTGATAGAAGTAATGATGGTGAATAAGTGTTGTAAGTTTCGGAGCAATATCTGTAATGGTTTTGAACAAAAGTAAATTGGTACAAAAAACTTAACCAAAATTCTAATTAAAACAAGAGCACCGCGAACGGCACAGATGCTCGACTGATAGGGAGAAAACAGAAAAAAAAAAAATGAGCTAAACAAAAAACCTTAACCGGACGACCACACCACCGACGCCGACGACGATGCCAGGGTCATGACAATAGCTCTCGTTTTTTTCAAAAGTCGAGCTAATAAAAAACCTTAACCGGATGACAACACCTTCAGTGTAGATTTTCTCAGTCCAAAAGGGGGGATAATTTGGTCAATATTAAGTTCAGGGTTATGGAACTTCTTGTATCAAGTTATGTTAAGACATTGAATAAGTTTAGGAAGTTTCAAAGCTATCCATAGGTTAAATTGTGTTTCAGTTATCACCATTTTTCTCCCTTCAAAGTAGATTTTCTAAATCGAAATGGGGAGATAATTTTGTCAATACTATTTACAGAGTTATGAAACTTGTTATATAAGGTCAACTTAAGACACTCAGCAAGTTTGTGAAGTTTGAAGCCAAAAAAAAGAAATGTTTTTAAGATATGAAAAATCATGAGTAAAAGATTGTCAAAAACCTGAGCTAAACAAAAAACCTTAACCTTACGTTTTGAAGTTTTAAGTGAAACAAATAAAGATTTCCAGCTATCTACTTTTATTATTTAACATATTATGATTATGTTTATGAAGTTTAGTGACTTTAACAGTAGTAGTTTGTTAGAAAACAGAAAAAAAGGCTGAGCTGAACAAAAAACCTTAACCGGACGACCACGCCGCCGCCGACGACGCCAGGGTCATGACAATAGCTCTCTTTTTTTTCAAAAGTCGAGCTAAAGAGGGCAATAATCCTTACAAAAACCTTGACAGAGTTATGTACTCTTGTCTGTTGATTGAGGTAATGATGGTGAATAAGTGTTGTAAGTTTCGAAGCCACATCTGTAATGGTTTTGAAAAAAAGTAAATTGGTACAAAAAACCAAAAGAGTGAGTAATACGAAAAAAAACCATGAATGGGTTTTTTCGCTTATAGTTAACAGGTGTGAGATTTTTTTTTTTTTTTTTTTTTTTTTTTCAATAACCCATGAAGCTTTCTGAAATGAAACTGGGCAAATCCATGGGGGCCGCCATTTTGGGTATGTATAAAATGAGCCGAGAAACACGGATTGAAAAAAAATTATTGTCGTCTTTTTAATATTTTTTTTTAAATCGATAATTTGGGTATGTATAAAATGACACGAAAAAAACACGGATTTTTTAAATTATTGTCGTCTTTTTAATATTTTTTTTTTTTTAAATCGATATTTATTAAAGTGCTGTGTTTTGGGGGAATTAACATTAAAAATAAATGGAACTCTGTAAGAAATATGTTTTCCCGTTCGTCAAAAAAACGACAGCATTAGACTTCTACCCCTGAACCTAAATGTTGACTGTATCGTAGCCAAAGAAGGACGTGACGTCATTTCCGTAACACTTCATCTTGGCGTAACGTCAATGAAGCGACGTCGTTTCCCGCAAAAAAGTGGTATCAACTGAAATACCCCAAATTCCGATACATGAGCTATTTATCAAACATTGTGGCAAAAGGATAACTTTCTCATAAGGAGCAATTGTTCTTTTAGCGACAATCTTTCCCTAAATCGTCTGTTGCAAAGGCCTCAGAAACCGTCTCTAATAGGGAAAGGGTTTAGCAGAAATGTGACCCCTTACATCATTTGTTCCAGTCATATTGACTGGTTGAAAAAGGCAGTTGCCAGGTGGCATCAGCAAAGAGCTGATCTTTTTGCTTCTTTACCATAATGCAGGTGATCGATTAAGGATCATCTTGGGCATCATGTTTTAACCTCGTTCATTATAAATGTATTCCTTGATTTTCTGAAAGTCTTTACTTTATTATATTCTGTTCGTAATAATAGACGACAGCAATACGAATTCCAAATATTTTTCGATATTAACATTATTATTGTCTAGTCAATTACTTATAAATCCTTTTTTATGGCCAAAGTATGCTCTTTAATTTTTGTTTATAATTATCTTGCGTTTTTTCGTAAATAGGTAGCACCTATAGATATATTAGTAATATATATATATATAACACTATTTAGCTTTAGGTCTTTGAAAAAACTTTACCAAAATTCTAAGTTATGTACTCTTGTCTAATGATTGAATTAATTATGGTGAATAATTGATGTAAGTTTCGAAACCATATCTGTAATGGTTTTGAAAATAAGTAAATTGGTACAAAAACCTTAACCAAGGTGTGACACCAACACCGACGATGACGCCGAGGCGAGTACTCACTGTATAGCTAGCCTTTTCTTTGAAAAGTTGAGCTAAAAATTGCTCATCATGAACATTTAATCCTATATATAACCACAATATATTCTTCACCTTTGTAAAATTGTAATTTCATTTAGAGGTATTAAGTATAGATGTTGTAAGTCATGTGCTGCAGATTTAAAAGAATTTGCCGTAATGAAAGTATGTGTGCTGAAGATTTAAAAGAAATTCCCATAATAAAAGTAATTAAAATAAGTATTGAAGAAATGGACTGCATGCATGCTTTTGGAGTCAATGTATATTCTAGATGTTTACAGCTGGACTTCATATAGATGATAGAAGGACATCGCATATGCCCATTTTTCATTGTGTTATCATTCTGCATACACGACGGTTGCCAAATTTATTTGGACCAGACAGTGGGTAAACTGCCATAGTCCCTGTGACAAGTTTTGGTAGGAGACAAATAAATCTGAGCTCACCTCCACATATAGCAACAGAAGATCAGACTGAGAAGCAGAGTGAACACACCAATAGCTAGAAGGGGGAGAGACACATTGCCAGGTATATCCATCACAGCACATAGTGGCTAAATCTGGAACAATAATAATACTAATAATACTTATAATAATGTAATTGTCCTCAAAGTTACGACCTGACATGGCTCGAACCATGGACATTTTGATCCGAAGGCGAACGCTCTACCATGTCGCTATAAAAGCTAGCTCTATAGCAAGGCAGTTTAATTGTCTCCCTTTACATATACCTTGGCTACAATAATAATAATAATAATAGATCTAATAATTAAACATTATAATAAAAAATAATACATGTACCATTATTGTGCAGTTGTGCCAGATAAGCCTATTTGTTGGGTCACGTTACTTGTTATATTTATACCAGAAAATTATTTGATACTGTATGACTTAATTAATTAAACTAAAATAAGCAAAGCAAGTATTTATTTCATATCGAAACTAAAATTAGAATACAATATATCAGAGACAATTATCCAAGATTACCTTTGAAACCTAGAAATTCTATTTAATTTTCACAATGTAAACACAGTCATGTGTTATTGTTGCATAAATAGTAAACTAATCACTATATTTAAATGGTGTGACCTATTCACCCTTAACCCTTCTAAAGGCCTCCATGTTCAAGACGGTTAGACCTAATTAAAAATTGATCCGTTCAAATCAATCTGGGTTAAACTTTGTCATGAATGTTTATGAGTATTTCTATGAAATGCCATTGGCAAAGAATATACTTTTCTTGGCTGGCTTGCAGCCTTAGAGAACATGCATTCCCTACTCATTAATTGTGAAAGATGTCCTCTTTCAGTGGTAGCTGATCTAAGGAAAGAGTAAGGAAAGAGTAGGCGTATTTATAACGTTATTCGAAGTTCAAACCGTACGTTGCAGCCTGTATATATACTCTCACAGATAATTGTTCTGAGTACCCACTACATAGGATTTTTAAATTAAATAGTGATATTTAAAGGAACAAAAAAATAGGCCCCCTGCCCCTCGTCTGGACTAGAACTACACTCATACACTTCGTGTTCGACAGGTAAAGTGTAACTGGGTCACAATATGTAGGTCAAATTTGTGGAAACTTTTAACGAGGGTTACTGACAACAAAACGTCCGCCGTTTGCATTATATTTCAAAGTTTACCTGAGTTATCCTTTCTCGTTAATCCGATGATATATATTTGACAATGTTTAGTTTCGCCAAAATCGTCTTATTGCGAAGTATTTCCCGGAGACAGCTGACTTCGACCGCTTTTTGGTTCCGATGGATTTCTGATTTACGACATACCATTTAAGGCTAATTTTAAAAACAACTTACTCCTCTTCGAACAAATTATCGGATGTTCTTAAGAATAGCGAATAACTGAATAACTGCAGTGATTCAAATATTTAATTTGTCTTGCCAAGTGTATGTTCAGTTCTTGTTATTATTTCGACATTACACCCTCCCCACCCCAATAAAATCAAAGTACCAGAGGTACCGCTAGTAAATAGAACACGGTGCATGTGTTATATTCTCTGGTGAAACTATGATTGACCACGCCCGTTTTCTAATTCAGATATTATCAATGGTATAGGGTCCATTATAGACTAAATATCTGACAATGACAAGTAGTAAATATATATATTTACCCTTCCCCACTTATCTATCTGCCTTTATGTCAAACCCCTAGTGGGGACCTAGACATTTGCGCGTCAAGCTGCAAACATGTTAGTAAGAGTTGTGAACAAGCTAATAAAAGAAAAAGTTAAAATGAGATGGTGCAGTTTATGTTTAAAGTAAAAGCAGTCTAATATTTCCCTATTGAGAGACATGTTCATTCTCACTGATTGCCTGATTGAACTGCTCCAAAGTAGGACAGTCAACACAAGTGGGAGGTAGGTTGTTCCAGTGAAAGTCAGTTCTTGGAAGGAAGGAGATTTTGTTGTAATATGTGGTGGCATTTATTAATCTGTAAGAGGAGGCGTGATGGTGTCGAGTTGGTCTTGTCAGTGGGGTAAGGAAGTCAGACGTGGGAATATCGACTTATTTGCAATTGTATACATCAGGGAGAGTTTGCTGTCTATTCTTCTCCGATGAAGCGTGCGTCACTGTCGGGGCTGCATGAGGTCTGTGACACCTGACGTCTGTCAATAGTCATGTTTGACAGACCTGGCAGCCCTACCTTGAACATATTCAAGTTCAAATATTTGAGTATCAGTGAATGAACACTAAACTGAGGAGCAGTATACAAGTTGAGGCTGAACAAGTGCTTTGTAGGCAGTAGATTTTAGTGGTTCAGGTTGTTCCTAATGTTTCTCCTCAGAAATCCCAGTGTATTGTTTGCCTTTTTACAAATGTGATATATGTGATAGATCCGAAGCTATGGCAACACTCAGTTATTTTGCAGAAGATACAGATCCTAGTAGGCAGTTGTGAAGAGTGTACTGTGTTCGGATTTGGTGCCGAGCCCCGGTATCTCAGTCGGTAGCGACGCGGGCTGTAAATCCAGGGGTTGTGAGTTCGAATCCTGGCTCGGCCAACTTTCTTTCCGACTTTTGACAAAAATGCGTCATTCGTCTTCCACCAATGGGCTAATTCTATGTGGAAAAGCAGCCAGTTGCTTGGAAAGATTGTTGTGTGGAATACTGGTGTGAGAAACCCAGGAAATGCATGAGTAGATGAACTGGCCGCCGTGATATGACTGAGAAATTGTTAAAAACGGCGTTAAACCCCAATCAATCGAATTGGGTTTTGACAGCTTGTTATGTGAATAATTTGATATTTAGATGGGTTAAATTCCACCATGTTCCATTCATGGCTCCAATGTTCAAGTATGTCAAGATGTTGATGGTGAGATGTTGTACGGGTTAGATAAATGGCAGTGTCATCAGCAAAGAGTCTCACTTTGGAGCGTACATTTTGAGTACAATCATTACTGTAGACTAAGAAAAGTACCGGCCCAGCGCAGATCCCTAACGAACTCCAGTTGAGACAGGTATAGTTTTAGATGAGGATCCATTAACAACAACAGGCTGACGTCGGTTATCAAGAACCACTTTGATCCATTTAAGAGAAGAAGAAGCTCTGATGCCATAGCCATGTTATTTGACAGCAAGTTTCTCGTGACTGACTTTGTCAAAAGTCTCGCTGAAATCAAGCAAAAATAAGATCAGTTTGCTTTTTAGTTATAGAGGGATTTGACAAGATCATCAACCAGCATAAGGAGCTTGGATTCACAAGAGCGACTCTCCCTGAAGCCATGTTAGAGCCATTATAATATGTTCATCTTAGTTAGGTGTTTAGTGGTGGAGGATGCGCTGTTCTACTGTTTTACAAGTGAGAGGTATGGGCTTATAGTTGGCAGGGTTTGAACGATCTCCTTTTATTTGTTAATAGGCGACTAATGTGCATCCTTCCAAATATTTAATAGAATTCTACAGTCAAGGGCTTTTTGAAAAAAGATTTTTCAGAATGGGTGATAATTTAGTTGAGAGGTTTTCAGGACGATAGGTTTAATCTGATCAGGGCCTGAATGTTTATGAAGTTTTAAGTTGGAAAGAAGTATCTCAATGCCATTGGTTGTGACTGTAATATCGGACAATGTGCTTTGGAAATTGCCTGTGTTAATACTGTCTTGAAGTTTAATATTAACAAGAGGGCCAAGATGGCCCTAAATCGATCACCTGAATATTGTTAAGTGTTTACCTAAACGAGTATATGTAAAACAAGTGATCCCCAGGGTGGGGCCATATTTGACACCAAGGCTATAATTTGACCAATCTTGGTAGAGGTCCACTAGACGAAGTTAGTTTTCAAATATCAACTTTTAGACAATATTTTTTTAAAGTTTTTCCCTATACAAGTAGAATGGGGCCATTTTTTACCCCAGGGCTATAATTTTAACAATCTTGGTATAGGTCAACTAGACGAAGCTACATACCAAATATCAAAAGCATGGACATTCTACCATCAGACAAGAAGATTTTTAAAGTTTTTCCCTATACGAGTCTGCGTAAAACAAGTGAACCCCGGGGTAGGGCCATTTTTGACCCCGGGGCTATAATTTGAACAAGATTGAAAGATTTTGTTGCCGTGGCAACCAGAGTTCTCAATGGAATTTGTCCTGTGGTTAAGGAGGACGACGAACGACGGACGACGGACAGAGAGTGATCACAATAGCTAACCGTGAGCCTTTGGCTGACAGGTGATCTAAAAAGGGACATGAGACAGTTGGGATACTTTGAACTGAAAACAGACTGAAACTGCTCATTTCGAATAGTTGCTTTTGTAGTATCGTCTTGGTGAAAAGAATCATATTTACGTAAGAAAGCAACAGATGCTGAATCTTGTTTGGAATGATTGCGAAGTGTGTATAGTTAGGTAGAGTTAGGTAGAGGGGTTTGATCATTAAAAGCCGAATTGAGAATTGTATTTTCTATCTGCAGGCGTTACTGATTTCCGATGTTTCCGATAAGCACTGTCCTTCTAGCAAGTCTTTTGAGCTTTTGATTGACTCAATGAAGATTATTTCTGGTGATAGTAGAATATAGATCATCCCACAGTTACCGCCTTCAAACAGATTTAAACATAACAGGGGCCCTTTTATCCAGCTTTCTATCTCTGGGTACTGCTAACCCCTCTTGTCAGTATTATAGGTAGGTAGATGTGCCACATTGGAGTTTTAATAATAACAATTAATTATCAAGGCCAGTATTGTATCTTTACTACTGCTAGTTAGAATGTGGATACTATGAGACATTGTAGCGATGCTACTTGAAACCAGGTTCGAACGGGCGATATAGTAAGGAAAGACTGACAATAGTGTGTTGGTACAGACAGGACGATTGCCTCGGTGATGTATTGGTAGAGTGTCCGCCTCGGGTTCGGTAGGTCTCGGTGATGCATTGGTAGAGCGCCCGCCTCGTGTTCGGTAGGTCTCGGTGATATATTGGTAGAGCGCCCGCCTCGTGTTCGGTAGGTCTCGGTGATGTATTGGTAGAGCGCCCGCCTCGGGTTGGGTAGGTCTCGGTGATGTATTGGTAGAGCGTCCGCCTCGGGTTCGGTAGGTCTCGGTGATGCATTGTAGAGCGTCCGCATCGGGTTCGGTAGGTCTCGGTGATGTATTGGTAGAGCGTCCGCCTCGGGTTCGGTAGGTCTCGGTGATGTATTGGTAGAGCGTCCGCCTCGTTTTCGGTAGGTCTCGGTGATGTATATGTAGAGCGTCCGCCTCGGGTTCGGTAGGTCTCGGTGATGTATTGGTAGAGCGCCCGCCTCGTGTTCGGTAGGTCTCGGTGATGTATTGGTAGAGCGCCCGCCTCGTGTTCGGTAGGTCTCGGTGATGTATTGGTAGAGCGTCCGCCTCGGGTTCGGTAGGTCTCGGTGATGCATTGTAGAGCGTCCGCATCGGGTTCGGTAGGTCTCGGAGATGCATTGTAGAGCGTCCGCCTCGGGTTCGGTAGGTATCGGTGATGTATTAAAGAGCGTCCGCCTCGGGTTCGGTAGGTCTCGGTGATGTATTGTAGAGCGTCCGCCTCGGGTTCGGTAGGTCTCGGTGATGTATTGTAGAGCGTCCGCCTCGGGTTCGGTAGGTCTCGGTGATGTATTGAAGAGCGTCCGCCTCGGGTTCGGTAAGTCTCGGTGATGTATTGGTAGAGCGTCCGCCTTGGGTTCGGTAGGTCTCGGTGATGTATTGGTAGAGCGCCCGCCTCGGGTTGGGTAGGTCTCGGTGATGTATTGGTAGAGCGTCCGCCTCGGGTTCGGTAGGTCTCGGTGATGTATTGTAGAGCGTCCGCCTCGGGTTCGGTAGGTCTCGGTGATGTATTGTAGAGCGTCCGCCTCGGGTTCGGTAGGTCTCGGTGATGTATTGAAGAGCGTCCGCCTCGGGTTCGGTAAGTCTCGGTGATGTATTGGTAGAGCGTCCGCCTTGGGTTCGGTAGGTCTCGGTGATGTATTGGTAGAGCGCCCGCCTCGGGTTGGGTAGGTCTCGGTGATGTATTGTAGAGCGTCCGCCTCGGGTTCGGTAGGTATCGGAGATGCATTGTAGAGCGTCCGCATCGGGTTCGGTAGGTATCGGAGATGCATTGTAGAGCGTCCGCCTCGGGTTCGGTAAGTCTCGGTGATGTATTGGTAGAGCGTCCGCCTTCGGTTCGGTAGGTATCGGAGATGCATTGTAGAGCGTCCGCCTCGGGTTCGGTAAGTCTCGGTGATGTATTGGTAGAGCGTCCGCCTTGGGTTCGGTAGGTATCGGAGATGCATTGTAGAGCGTCCGCCTCGGGTTCGGTAAGTCTCGGTGATGTATTGGTAGAGCGTCCGCCTCGGGTTCGGTAGGTCTCGGTGATGTATTGGTAGAGCGTCCGCCTCGGGTTCGGTAGGTCTCGGTGATGTATTGGTAGAGCGTCCGCCTCGGGTTCGTTAGGTCTCGGTGATGTATTTTAGAGCGTCCGCCGTGGGTTCGGTAGGTCTTGGAGATGCATTGTAGAGTGTCCGCCTCGGGTTCGGTAGGTCTCGGAGATGCATTGGTAGAGCGTCCGCCTCGGGTTCGGTAGGTCTCGGTGATGCATTGGTAGAGCGTCCGCCTCGGATTGGGTAGGTCTCGGTGATGCATTGGTAGAGCGTCCGCCTCGGGTTCGGTAGGTCTCGGTGATGTATTTTAGAGCGTCCGCCGTGGGTTCGGTAGGTCTCGGAGATGCATCGTAGTGTGTCCGCCTCGGGTTCGGTAGGTCTCGGTGATGTATTGGTAGAGCGTCCGCCTCGGGTTCGGTAGGTCGCGGAATCGATCCCAGGCCGAGTCATAGCAGAAACTTAAACAGTGGTAGTAATGTCTGCCATTCTTGGCGCTCATCAGGGGCGTAGCTTGGCAATAATCAATGTGTAGGCCGTCTCGTGAGAAAATCAACATTGCGTAAAGTATCGACCCGGATCAGTCTAAGCATGCCACACAGGCGTACCCGGATATACACTTTTCTGTTTCAGGATATCCCCCCTTAGACGGAATGTGTCGGCCGGATCAGTCTGCGCGGACAGCGCAGGCTGATCTGGTCGATACATTACGCAGATGTGTATCGCCGCAGCTGCATTTTGGGGCATATTTAGAAAAAATGTGTAGGCACGTGCCTACAGTGCATAAAGGGAGCTACGCCCCTGCTCATGCTTGCTGGTTAACCATTACGACTGTCAGGATAAATGCACTAGTTGTAGGTAACTGACCCAGAAAACATCGTGATATAACTGAAGAATTGTTGAAACGTTGCTTAACACCTAACAAACAAAGACCGCTCACTTACTTATGTTTCAAGTAGTCCTAACCGTCCTGCAATATATCAGAAAAGGTACATGTATATAGTCGCTTAAAACGGTATTTATCTTAAAAATTAATCTGTTGTGGACACAATTGTTATTAAAGATGTTTGGTTACAGGCCCTAGAAGACAGAGATGATGCCAATATAACCCAACTAACGGGAAAATTCACTGATTATGTTACAGAACAGTGGGTAGAGGGGACTAGCAAACTAAAATAAATGCCCCAACATGCCCACCCTAATATATTCACGGCCATACAAATGTTTAAAGACGTTCAGAACTCCAACGATATCAACAGAATTCGGAGAACTGCATGTGAAAGTACTAGACCACGTACCAAACGGAACCTGAACATTGATCGTCGTTGATCGTTCTCAAAGAGAGATACCAAACTGGAGTGATTGATTTAATGACTTATGTGGACTCAGCATCCCACCTCATACAGTTGGGAGCTTAGCTATGTGAAAATAGCATCTATCTCATGTATATCATGTGCTATTTTATATATATGCATATGTTTTATTCTGTGATATGCCTAAACAAGATTTTCTTCAAATACTCATTTTCTATAGTATGTTGATTAATATGATAACAAAATATAAATGGTTTAAATTTGTATTATCTTTTGTTATTGTTTATGTAGTTTAAATATATTTAAACCGATTTCAAGTGCAGACGAGAATCAAACTAATGACTACAGAATAATAAACACCCTGTTGCCTTTTTAGATAGTGTACCACTTGAACATGCATTAGCCCTTTTTCAACAATACGTTTCAATCACATTTCATCCAAATACAATTTTTGTTCAACTGTATAATTTTGGAAGTGTTTAAATTCAGATTGAAGCATACACAACGATATTATTTGTTTATAAATGAAAAAAAATCAGAACATGTTCAATTATCTTGTCATATATCAAATCATAATGATAATCAATTAAGTCCACATAAATCTATCACTTATAACTACCCTTTAAAAGGCCCCCTTATCCTCAATGTTGACCAGGTAGAGATTAAATCGAGTAGGCGTTCCGGGAACAAACCATTGATACATGGCATAGCAAATTTCATACACATTACCTATGAACGGGGAAACCATAGCCGACTACGTCGTCGATTTGTTAACCCGTATAATGTTTTAAAGTCCTTCGCTGCTACTTTAATTTATATGGGAAAAGAGTTGAAATGTAGAAAAATGAAATAAGCTCATTCGTTTAACGCTGATTGTTCCGAATCAATTTATTATATTAGCTAAGTGACAAATAAAGACGACCCTGAGCAAACTCCGCCGATGTAGTTTTTTTTATCCTGTGTTGTGAGGATGAGTACTGCCGCATCATTTTCATAAGACGTAACTATGACACGACGATTATTCTGAATAACAACAGAGGTGTTTGAACTTTGTCGGACAATGAACAATGGACGTCAGTGAAGTGACCCAATCTACTGTTGAGAGGTTCCAATTGTTCTCATAAATTCGATTTCCCTACTTGTCATTTTGTCTCAAGGAACAAATTGGACTCCAACAAAAAACTTCCAAAAACCATGTCTACTACATGTCAGGGGCAATCATGTATCCAAATAGTAAGGTCAATTTACGGCCACACTATAAGCACGTGTGTGCTCTCGATTGCCGGATATATAACATTATTCCCGCCTTGACTGGGAGTAGTCGTAAATAGTAGTGTCTTGATCTGAACAAATTCACTGAAATCACGGTTGGCTGGTGGCTCCTAAATATGATCTATCTCTTCGATCCTGTCAATAATATTCATGCACTTCCTTAGCATCGTTTTCAATAAACATTAAACCTTTCCCAAATATGAAAAATCTACAGCAGACTATACATGAAAGAAGAAACATTGAATAAACTTGATTTCTTTTTATTTCTCCTTTTGCCACACTGTTTTCAAGAGCTGTCTGCTGGAGATGCGTCAGAAACCGTCTACATGTGGAAAATGGGTTATAGATTAGTAAGGAAATTATTGAGAACTGATTAGTGTCGAACACTTTCAAATGACTGAAACGGATAACATAACGGTTAATTGTTACTGATAATTTACTGATTAGTTATCGGAAAAAATAAATATTCATAGCGAATACAACCCTTTTCCGCATTCAGACGCATTTTGACGTCTCTGGGCCATTTCTTTATTTACCACAATATTTCCTATCCTATCCAATAATTGAATTTTAGTGTTTATATATCATCCATAGTTGTGCCTAGATGTTTTCAAAGTCATGTATAAAGAGACAACGATTCTCAAAAGGAAATGTGTATCGATCTGTACTTACACTACGTGTATCTAATGGTTGGTTTTGACATAATGTCGAGGGCTTGGCGTGAAACGGTTGTAACTAAAATTGGTAATTTTTTTACCAAGGTTAATCACCTCGCCATAAAGTCTTTATAAGAGTTAAATCATTTTTCTTGGTAAACAATGGAAATTACATCCATACTAATTAAAAAATAAATATATAACGTTTATCATCTATGAAAGCAGTACAGACATAACATATTTTTTTGAATGTCAATTTAGTCATTTACTATGGTTACACATTCGCCATTAATGTTTTAAAAAATATTAGGGAAACAAAGTGATGGCATATCTTTTGAGTATGTAGGTATTACTAAGTGCTATTTCAGGTTGATGCAAGTGGGCCCTTGGTAACCGTAATGCTCTGGACGATGTTGACCAGATGCTACGGCTTGAACAGTTCTATTCTTGCAGCGACATAGGCCTGTAACTTGGTTACGCAATCTCCTGATCATGTAGATCCTGTGGCTGGGGGACGTTCAATAAGAAAGACAGGCGTAGTCTGACTCTTGTTTGAACCGTAAGAGGTAGTTAAATTGGTCTGGACGATTGGGGTCAAAGCAACTATTGAGCAACAGCAGATGGGGTTGTATTGGTTTCATACCTTATATATGTGTATATCGTTGTATATATACGGTGTAGGACCAGTACCATCTGTCCTGTCCGCCACAATATGATCTTAGCTTTTAGAGCAGCGAAAACCCAAAACAAAACTCCAGCGCATGTTGCGAGCTAAAGTCCACACTTCTTTTTACAGAAACGGCGTTAACGGGGTTGTCTTGATCACCATTTCGGCAGACTATTTTTTGGACGAGGTTGTCGGTAGGTTATGGTATAACACAACATGCTAAACACTTAACACATTCCTTATTACATCGTTTTGCGTTTCTACCAGCTCATGGGCAAGATCTGGCAAGATCTGTAGCTTGCATTTGCACCAGGGGTTGGCACAGGCAATAATAAATAAAATCACTTTCACGCAAAACATCAAACATGAGTGGTCTAACATATTTGTTCATGCATTTTTCACTTGTCCTCTTTTAAACCGTATGCCATTATTAATTTGCAAAACGTCTCCAATAGTTTCAAATTTAAAATGCATATGAAATTGTGCATACATTATTTTAATGTTTGATACCAAACATCGATTATCATGATTCTGTTAAACATAATTTATGAAATAAACAAAACCCTAAATAGTGTACATATTTTTAATCAACGAGATACGTGTTCATGTATGCTGCATATTCCATTAAAAGTGTGTTCTATTTACGAACTTTAGCTTCTATTATTAGCTATTATATAAAACGATCAAAAATGTCAAAATATCAAATAAATTGCTGAAATAACTAACAATCTAAATTCGTACAATTATACAATGATAGATAATCTGTTTTGCCTGTGTATATAATCGGTTGGCAATAATAATAATAATATCTTTATTTAATGAAGGCTACACATTAAGATGTAACTTGATGTATAAAAAGGATAGTATCTAGCATTTGGCATTCAACATATATATATATCGTTATATTCATTCATATATTGCACTTCGTTGAAGTCACATCGGCGTAATAATTAAAGCATATTCACCGTATGGTCAGGAAGAAACTGACAAACGCAGTGTTTTAGTGGTTAAAACGTTCACATCGCGATCCGTAATCCTAGGTTCGATCATACAAACTACTTTAAAAAGTGAAAGATTGGTCGACCTCGAGCTCCTTGTATCGGTTTCCTCTTCGCTTCAAATATGACTGTCTCATCCGCCTGGGTCCGGGAGGTCTTGGGTTCGATCCCCGGTCGTGTCAAACCAAAGACTTTTAGAATGGTAGTAATGGCTGCCCTCCTTGGCGTTCATGGTTGCGGGGTTAGCATTACGACTGACTGCCTTGTGTCTTCTTCTTCTTCTACCAATGTTGCACAGGGCCCACTCTGGAGCATCGTCGTACAATGTGAACTGTACATGGTTGTGGTGAGGCGCGAACGGTGCAGTTTTAAAAGTATGTACAAAGTGTATAGTTAGATCGAATACTGCACCCAAACGGATTTGAATGCTTCCACCGAAGGTGGACGCCGCAAGATGCTCTGGTAGCTGGTTCCATATACATATGGTGAACGACAGGAAGGAGTGCCGTAGGTAGTCTGCTCGACAGAAGTGGACAATGTATAGTGGATGACACGGCCGTTGGTTGCTACTGTGGCTGTATGCAGGAATGATGCCGCAGGAATGTCTATGAGGTTGTAGACGATGCGATACATAATTGTCAGCTTGGTATTGTTACACCGAGATACCTTCCAGGTTTGGGGTGTTAAGATGCTGACCATGGACAACGTAGCTGCTTTTGATGTTTTTTTTTCCTTTCGTATAATATGAAGGACATTGCACGTGAATGGATTGATTTTCATGAGCCAGTCCTTTTCCCACTGCTGTAGTGAGTCAAGGTCCTCTTGGAGTTATTCTGTATCTTTTTTACTTCTGATGTATTATAGAAGAGACAGTCATCAGCGAAGAGGTGGGATGGTGATTTAAAGCGCTCAGGCAGGTCATTTATGTATACCAGAAAGAGGAGAGGGCCTAGGACTGTTCCCTGAGGTACTCCAGATGTTACGGGGGCAGAAGGAGAGGTTTTACCTTCAACTAGTACAGTACTTGTTGTGTTCTCCTGGAAAGGAAGCTATGGATCCATCTCAGCGCTGTGCCCCTGATTTCCTGATTAAGTTTAAGGAATAGACGTTCATGCTGGACTTTATGTGGGACTTTATCGAACGCCTTGCCGAAGACCAGCAGTATAGCATCAACTTCGAATCCTGCAGTAAGGTCTTGTAGGGTTGGGATTAGTTGGGATTCGCAAGATCGTCTCTTCATTAAGCTATGCTGCATGTCAGAGAGGATGTTGTATGCTCATAGCTGATAATGATCTGGCTATGAAGGTTGTTCTCCATGAGCTTGCTGCAGACTGAGGTGAGAGATTTCGGCCTGTAGTTGGAGGGTTTACTTCTATTACCTTTCTTGAATAGTGGCGTGATTGTGGCTTTGCTCAAATGTTCTGGGATTTGCCCTGTCTAAGGGATGCTTGAAAGACAAGTGTCAGTGCGGATGCAATCTTATATGCGACTTCTTTCAGAAAGCGAGTGAGAATGCCATCAGGACCAGAAGCTTTGTATGGGTCAAGGGAGGCTAGGAGTTTATGAACACCTTCTTGTGTGATGTTGATTCATGCCCGGATGTGGGTCCCCTGTAACCGCTGGGAGGTTGGTTTGTCTTGTCCTCAACTGTGAACACTTACACTGCAACATTGATCATTTAAGAGCAATGCTTTCACTTTGGGGTCATTCAAGAAAATGCCATCATTCTTTAGTGGTGCCACTCCAGAACTGCCGCAGCGCTTGCTCTTGATGAAAGTGTAAAGTCTGACAGATTTCCAAATAATTGTGTAGAAATGTTCCTTTGTTTCCTCTATCTGATTCATTAATCATCTTCTCCGAATGTTTCTAGCATATTTCCATTTAATTAGAAAAGTTCCTTCAGCGGACTTCAAGCCATGTTGATTGGTGAAAATCCATGACCTATAGCTAGAGGGTGGGGCTCTTTTACACTTTATCCCCAGCAGGTAATATTTAGATATCAAGGCGGCGTCAGTATTGAATAGGTTTCAATTTTGCACCATGGGATTGTGTAATCGAATAGGGAGCAACCAATATTATTATTGTAAAGAAAAACTCAGTTATATGTTGGAAAAATCAAAAACTTTTATGAATCAATAAATTGTATGAACTGATTTAAGAATCAACAAGATACGAAATACGTATGTATTCTACCGTTTTTACAAAACTTTAGACTCATTTAATGGATATTTAATAACTATGCATCAACTTCCTAGCCTACGCGTTTTTAATAGTTTGGTTTACGGCTCTGACGACCCGATTCACCAAAGCTCAGAAAAAAGGTTTCGGGGGATTTGGCTTTTTTTTTCAATATTGAGATTTTTTAAATAAATGGGTTATTTTGAAAACAATCAATAATCATTCATTTTAATTACAACATATTACAGTATAATCTAGAAACTGTAAACAGACGTTCGACCAACTATGCAATACGCAGGGCCGTAACGTGACTCATTCTATTATTTGTAAACAATAAATCAGCCAATCAAAGTTATGTATACGTCATAGCATTTTCCCCGCGAGACGCTATCCCTATCAAACGACCAATGGGAAAGACTAAATGAATCACGTGGATTCGTCACTTTCCGCCATATTGCTTGACTGTACACAGAGAATAACAAACACATCATGGTAAAAGGTACAACATTTATCTGATCTCAACACTGATATCATTTCAGTACATTACAATTTATTTTACTTTGCAATGAATCTTCTGTTTCCCTGGATAAATGTTAAACAGCATATATTTGATCTCAACACTGATATCATTCCAGTGCATCACAACCAAATATTTCAAATGCTTAAAACATTCCAAAACAATTCATTGATACTTGATGGGTAGCTTCACTAACAAGACTTGTGTACATAACCACCATATTCTGGCTAATGTTATATGATATAGGACCATTTGTGTCCGGGGTATTTCACAGCAACCACTTGTCAGAATTCAATGAAATTGCAGGGGAAGTTTCAGTTACAAGAAAGGGATGTGCATGTTATAAATAAAACAAGTAGTCCTCCACCATTCAATTGTATTAGTACACTCATTCTATACATTTAATCATATAAGTGGATTAACTTTTTCCACTTTTGTACTCGCATTTCTTATTGTTCTTGGCAACATCAAAACGCCTCGGGCAGGAGGTTGTAGGTTCGATCTACGGCCGGACGCAAAATGGAAATTATGGCTACCCTCCTTGGCGTTCAGGCTTGCGGTGTAATCATAACGACTGGCTCGCAGGCGTCAGGATAAATTGCCAAGTAGAACTGGAAACTTTACCGGGAATGCCGTGATATAACTGAACAACTGTTGAAAGGTGCGTAAAACACCAAACAATCTCTCAATCAATCTTGGCAACATCACCATCTTCAGTTTCAACTCTTGTTATGTTTTAAATATAAACAAGAAGTATACATGAAGTATGCTTTTGTTCCGTTCCGCAAAATACAGTTACCAACACAGGTAACTGTATTTTGCGGAACGGAACGGAAACAATTGCACAATAAATAAATATATATCTTTATATTAATTATTTAGAAAATATATACATAATCAGTAGTTCATTATCAAATGAATATTGCAAAATAGTGAGAAGATAAAGCATGCCGAATCAGGGTACCAAGAGTCAAAAAATAAAATTTGACTATCAAATATTAGTGCTTAAATAATAACGTAAGAACACTTTTTGTTTTAAGAAATGTTTTAAAGTATTTAGATTACCGTGATGGCGTAGTAATAAGGAAAGGTTTCAATAATGGCGGATTAGTCACATTACGGAGCTTAAGATGAAGAATTATACTGTTCGTCGTCTTCTTTCGAAGAAAACAGCCATGAGTCAGCTATTTACAGTGAGACAGATGACCTAGGCGAATCACGGATAAAATCCCCCCCAGACCCCACCCCCCCCCCCCTAGGTTTTTGGCATAGGCAGACAAAATCCCCCAGTGGTTTTACCAGGCTGACATAAAAAAAAAAAAAAAAAATCACAAGTTGGACCAAATGGCTAACTCATCTTAATCAAACAGGTGTACTCAAAAGAACTAACCAGTATTGTGTAAGTGTCATAACACGCAATTATAATTTGCACCCGTAAATTACCCATTTTATTGCCCTTTTGAATTCTTTCCGCAGTGTAACTAGATCAATCAACCAAAGACCCGCCGGGTCTTGTGTAGATGAAAACAATAACCACTTATGTCAGCTGTTCATCCCTTTCCCCCTTACAACAAAACACAGCAAACGATTGTGAAAATGTCGAGACAAAACTAAAGGAAATCTATAAAAAATGAGAGTATAATTATTGAATTAATTCAAATTATTGTGGCAAAAGTTATCTATTAAATTTAATGCATTTAGGCTTTAGTTGCGTCAAAATGAATCTACATCTGTGAAAGGGGTTATCACCCAGTAGCTTACTTGATTGTCAAACCGGTATACACCGGAAATATATCACGACTCCTGATCGGTCAAACAAAAGAACCGACTTTGCTAGTGTGCGTTAACCCTTTCCTCTTTCAACAAATTTGCCGACGAAATTAAAAACATCTTGATAACAAATTGGAAGCTCTTTAACCCTTTCCCACGTACATATATTTTCTACAGCAGAAGAATATATTCATACAGGGTTGCTTCATTGTGTTTGGGATCATTATGCTGTGAGCAATTTCTCTCGTTTTCAAATGTCGTCTGCTACAGATTTTTTAATATGAAGAAAGGGATAAATGAACTATAAAGAACTGTTGTCATGGTCATTTTTATTACATGCGTCAGTAATGTTTCATTTTATCTGGGTGACTAAGTTGCACGTGGTTAACTGCGAACATACTAATAATACCGTGTCAAATGAAAACCCGCCTTCCGATAGTTGGAAATATTCAGATCAATATGCTCTTCTGTTAAGACTGATCAGGATCATCACTGTTCGTAATATCGTCACACAACAATTATCGAAGTCTTTGAAGAAAAGTAATGACCAAAAGCCGGCATTGCAATAATGTAAATTGATACAAACGTCCTTAAGATTTGGTAATAAAACTGATTGTCTATGTTTATGTGTCGTGACCTAATCTTTATATGGTGCATAGTGATGCAATGTTAGAAAACCCTTGTGAAATAATTACGTTAAACAATACAAATAGAAACGGATAAAGGTAAGTTTCAAGCTTATCAGTTCCCGACGCATTTCATTCAACCTGGTTACTGAATTTTTAAACACTACACCTGTTTGGACGCTTTTTACTTACACACTTTATAAGTTTATTGAAATCGACAAGAGTCGTCGAAAAGCGTTTACATTGAAATCGATTAGAGTCGTCAGAAAGCGTTCATATCCGGTAAATATATCGATGCGTTCACGTTTACACTGTCAACATAATGAAAGCCTGCATTGAATTCCTCATTATCACGTCACTTCCGGTATATTTTACGGAAATTGCCGATCTTTTTTTTTCGTTAATCACGACCCAGGACCTAGCTTATTTTGAACCCGGATTTTAAATGCTTACTAAAGTTACTTTTTGATATTTTTCAATGAAAATTCTTATCACATCAGGTTTATATGACCTTCCCCATACATTTGTATCGCCTATTTGAATGTCATTCTTGGTTCCCTTTAACCAAAACGAAATACGTGTGTTTGGTGAATGCATTTTTAGGATTTTTTAAAGGGCTCGAACCCATAAAATAAAAGTTTAACACAACTCATTAACAAAAAAGGTCGTTGGAGTTGTCATTCATTATGTAATATGCGATTAGAATATCTTAAATTTATATAAAGACAAGTGGAATCTAGTGAGGATGAGTCTGATAATACTTCACAGCAGAGTTTTATGATTTTTAGCCCAGTCAGGTTAAGTAAACACTTAATTATAGTAAATAAAAAGAAGTTCAAACGGTTGAATTTGACCTTTAAAGTTGCTTAACAACCAAGTAAGTAACCTAGGTGAAAGAACATAATTGAACAGTTGATTTATAAAGTTACAAGCGATTTCTCTCAGCATCAACAACAGCAACAATATCACCATTGTGGTAAGCAACATCTGCATCTGCAATTGGAATGTTTCTTATGTTTAAAACCAAAATAAGTAATACATAAGTAATCGGTGATTTATGAATTTACAATAGGTCTCTGTCAGCATCTTCGACAGCAACAGTATTACTATTGGAATAAGCATGATGCAAATCGGCAGTTTTCACAAATTTATGATAACAAACAGTTGATTGAATAAGTAACCGGTTACAAGAGGTCAGTATTTACACAACAATAATTTCATCATTGTTGCTGGCAACGTCACCATCTACAGTTCAAACGAGTTTGACGTAACATACATGTATGCTTCCTATGTTGAATAAGTAACGCATAATTGACATGTGTTTGAATAAGTAACCAGTAATTCAACACGTTACAAGAGGCCAGGGTCAGTACATGCAAGAAAAACAACAATGTCACTATTTGTTGCTGGCAATATCACCATCTTCGATTCGGACGATTTTGACTTAACATACTTGCATGCTTCTAATGTTAACCCCCACCCCGAATTAGCTACGAATAATCGGCAGGTGTTTGAATAAGTATAGGGTTATTTACTAATAGCATCTGCAGCAACAGCCCAAACCCCACAGTTGTTGACGCCATAACTAACTGCATTTTGAGCGAATAAGTTATTAAATAAGTAATAGGCGATTTAAAAATTAACAAGATGTCTCTGTTAGCATTTACAACATCAACATTATCACCAGTGCTGATGACACTACCATCGTTTTGGTTGGTTTTTGTGGTGACGAAGACTATTTAACTAAAGGTCACCGTGACTTTGCCGCTTTGACCTTAAAATGGCAAGAAATCGTATATTGATGTTAACAAAGCTGCAAACCAACCTTAAAGTTCCTAGACTTAACCGGTTTTTAAACTTGTTTACCCCATACACCTACTCCCTATTCTTCGAATAATACAAGGAGTCATACAAAAAACAATATGTAACCTAGTAGCGCAGAAGGAATCCATAACTAATTTCAGAATAAGTGTTGGATACGGAACAAGGAAACAAATTCACATAATGGTATAATTAATGAATACAATCACGGAAAGTTAATAGCGATCTACACGATTTAACACTCCCTAAAGTAGACTCTTCCATGTTCACAATCGGGCAACTGAATTGTGTTCATGTAATAAGAGTTTTGATTATTTAAATAACTAAATAGCAAACAGTGCAAATTTCAGATGAGACAGCTCGTTACTAGCGGACTCACCTGAATCGGTACTGCTTGCAAAAAGAAACAATATTGCCATTGGTGCTGAAAGGATTAAACAGTGTATCAAAAGACAGGGTGTATCGTATTAATTGGTAAGAGGTATCGCAGTTAAACATTTTGGTTTGCAGGACAATTATGGTGAGGACGTACGAATTAAAATGTCATAAAGCCTGTTTGGTTTCATCTATAGTGAGTTTCCATATTTTGACTTAATGTTTTCAAAGTCATCTGATACAGATGGGAAAGGGGTTAAATAGTAAACTTAGAAGTTTAAATCCGGTTTCTGTACTTGGAATAGGAACAAAAGGATAGTCTACTACAGCAACAGTAAATTGTAATTGTAAATATTCCCACATAGTTTAGTCAACAGCAAGGTTAATTTATAGACGATAATATCCGGATCAGAGAATGGTGCGTGCATATAGTGGTTCGAATTGTTTATCATTGCAAATGATATGCCATATGGGATTTATACTTTTAGGTAAGTTGATATTTATAAACAGTTGTACTTAGTATTGCAAACGATCTGTCGGATCAATCGTCAGCGATATTGTGTTGTTACTACATCTGACTTAGCAATTATACTCAGCTCGCCTAAGTTCGTGGTCTATTGCACAAACAAAAGCTACCCTTCCGAGGACTAAATGAATCTTTAGTTATTGGAAAATAGTTAAACACTTCTGACTTGACTACTATTTCAAAGTCGCACAATATAAGGGTGAGATACAGATGTCAGGAACTTTTGATGATTACGAAGTTAGAATACTCTACGATTCATGTGATTATTAATTACATTGCAACGAGCAGAATCTTTATGTACTTATCTAAAGTTTCTGATTGAAATAATACAGATATGCAATGTTTTTGTTACTTGTTTAGCAATCTCATTTAAATTAGAAGTACTCGTTTATTTGATCTGACGACACCGCATAAAAGGTCATTAGCACATGCTCGGGATTTTTGTCCCGTAATAGCACACGATAAAACCAGCGCTCGGTTCTAACAATCGGAAAACTCAACAATCATCCAATCTATATCTCGCATGTTTATATGGGTTATCGTACATGTTTTATACGATTTTGTAAGCGACAATTTGATTGGCTGACGCAAATGTAATTCTGAGGAGCCGACCTGAATGAGAAGGCCATCAAATCTGTATACGAGATAGCGAAGATTTGGTCTAATCTTTTAATGAGATTGCTTCGTGTTTTAAGCCGCTTTCAACAATGTTTTCAGTTATATCACGGTATTTTCTGGGAAAGTTACCAGTACCACTGGTCCATTTATCCACTTATCATCAGCCAGTCAGTCACAATGCTAACCCCGCAACCCTGAACGCTAAGGAGGGCAGCCATTAATACCATCTTTAAAGTATTTGGTTTGACCCGGCCCTGTATCGAACCCACGACCAGCCGCACCGACTGAGATTTGAGCGACTCGAAGAACCATCGTGATAGCAAATGAGCGGGGATATTGGAGACTTAATCAAGGCTGTTTGGTTCAACATGAGTGGAAGACATTACAAACAAATATGATTTCAAGTATAAAATAGATATAACATGTGGAGCGATAAAGAATGTAATAGCTATTTAAATGGTGTTTTTGTTTATTTGATAATCTTTTGTCGCTAAAGAGTTTCCGAACTACAATATATATCAGCAATACCATTCAACACATCATTAACACTTTAAACAAAAAACTTAAAATAGTTTTATTACACGGCGCATCGGCGTCGTGTATTTAAAGGTGGCATAAACTCTTTACAGAGTATTGGAGAAGAAGCACGTGACTTAATGCTCCCGCAGTTTTTTACCATTGTTTCCACGAAAGTGGAACCAATCTTCAAGGAAGTGAAAACTGTGTTTTTTGTACATTTGGTTGGTTAATAACATTAATAAAATCAAATATTTGTCATTATAAAAAAAGGTTATTCATACTTAATTCGGCCGAGTGGCCCGGTAGTTTAGAAGTTCACACTCGACTGTCAATCCAGAGATCTGGGGTTCAAATCCGGGTCCGGGTTTTGGATTTTGTTGAGGTGCTTTAAGGACAAGTACTAAGGACAACTAGAGGACAAGTACATTTGGTTGGTTAATAACATTAATAAAATCAAATATTTGTCATTATAAAAGGTTATTGATACTTAATTCGGCCGAGTGGCCGAGTGGTTTAGAAGTTCACACGCTCGACTGTCAATCCAGAGGTCTGGGGTTCAAATCCGGGTCCGGATTCTGGATGTTTTTGAGGTGCTTTAAGTGTCTCCTATTCAACTAGAGGACAAGTACTGGTCTTTTCCAGGAAAAAGTGCATCGCTTGATCAAAGGGGTAACGCACCCGACTTACCTTGTATTTAACTGTAGTCTCTTGAACTTATATGCACCTGTCAGATGCTTGTACAATGATAATTTACACTCCCAAATAGGCATATAGAAGCTAAGACTGGTCTCTTAAATTACATTTCGTTACAAAACCGATACTGAAATAGACACACGGTATTGCACGTCGGACGCGATGAAACCGAAATACATGTGAACATACCAAAATACACCCTGAATATTACTATAAACTGTAAATTAGTTTTATCAAGATTATTATGAATCGAATTTAAGTGCATATTACGAGCTGAATCTATTCTACTGGAAGTTTTGCCGTTATAAAAATGGAATATCGTTATATCGTTAAATCCCAACGAATTGTATGAATTACATGACATGAATATGGACAATATTTCACCTAATAAATGAAAGTTAAATCATGAAAATCGGTATTCACAGTTCAGACATATACCCGTTGTATGAACAGGACCCGTATACATAAATTGACTCTAGGACGCAATTTTGACGTCATTTGACGTCAAGATCACGTGTATTCATTCGGTATGAATCTTGCCGTTTGAAAGCCAAGATGTCAGTGATCTTGTATGCCAAGTTTGAAATATATTGGATAACTTTAACATTTTCTCGCCAAAGGTGTGGAACTACCTTAACGTCACTATTAATTTCTGGGCATTAACATAAACGTCACTTATTCTTTCTTGGCATTGACATAAACGTCACTTCTTCTTTCTTGGCATTAACATAAACGTCACTCTTGATTTCTGGGCATTAACGTAAACGGTACTTTTGATTTCTGCGATTTACATAAACGTCACTATTGATGTATGCGCATTAACTAAAAGACACGCTTGGACTTGGCATTTTGTAAATAGTTCGAATCGTGCACGTATCGTCTTTTTTTATGAATCGAGTTTTTTTATGAATCGAGTTTATAATAAGCCTCATATAAGTTCTCTCGCAATAAATACACGTTCGATTATCGAAACTCATGTCATACACAACTAAATAGTTAATAGGCGTACATAGTGATTGATGAACCAAGGTCAACCAAGGTAGGTAATGAGATAATTAATATGTTTCAATTTATAAAATCTAACTTCACATGTTACCTCCTCATTTGCCTATCAGAGACAATCTGTACGTAACGGTGATCCCGATTCGGTTTAAAATGGAATGTTAATCGGAGTATGTGACCTCCTCATAATCCTATCAGAAACAATCTGTACGTAACAGTGATCTTGATTCGGCTTAAAATGGAATCTTAATCGTAGTATGTGACCTCCTCACATGTCTATCAGAGACAATCAGTACGTAACGGGGGTCCTGATTCGATATAAATTGGAACCTTTTCGGAGTATGTGACCTCCTCACATGCCTATCAGAGACAGTCTGTACGTAACGGTGATCCTGATTCGGTCTAAAATCAAAGCTTAATCTGATTATGTTACCTCCTCATTTGCCTATCAAAGACAATCTGTACGTAACGTTGATCCTGATTCGGTTTAAAATGGAATCTTAATCGTAGTATGTGACCTCCTCACATGCCTATCAGAGACAATATGTACGTAACGTTGATCCTGATTCGGTTTAAAATGGAATGTTAATCATAGTATGTGACCTCCTCATAATCCTATCAGAAACAATATGTACGTAACGTTGATCCTGATTCGGTTTAAAATGGAATCTTAATCGGAGTATGTGACCTCTTCATATGCCTATCAGAAACAATCTGTACGTAACGGTGATCCTGATTCTGCTTAAAATGGAATCTTAATCGTAGTATGTGACCTCCTCACATGCCTATCAGAGACAATCAGTACGTAACGGCGATCCTGATTCGATTTAAAATGGAACCTAATCGGAGTCCCCCTGTTGGCGTGCATGTGTACTGTTAACACTTTCCAACATACAGATACTGTCTGGCGCCTCTGTCATAGGCGACTTTTAAAAACATGTGGCGAAAGGAGAAATTGCTCTTCATTCCTCTCTTTTGCCCAAGTGTTTACATCTCTTTTGAGTAATGACACTCGATGTTTGTGCCCAGAAGTTTTCAAAGTATCTTATGAATATTATGAAATCCATACCAACTGAATCATTAAGAATGCGGATTATAAATTTGATATCCAGATATTTCTTTTCCTTTCAGAGCTTGCACTCGCTACTATACATGTAGGCGACAACGTTACCCTGTCTTGTGATTCTAGTAAGATTGAATATCCTAAATGGGTGGGTCCTCCGTATGGTGCTGTGTACAATGCTCTCGGTAATTCAAGCATAAACGATGATATAGGAGAGAAATCCAACAGACTGAGTTGGGACCCGGTGAACAAAAAGAGCTTGATTGTTCATAACATAACAGAGGATGACAGTGGCATGTATCACTGTTATGATGTAGGCCGCCATTTTTGGGGACCAACTGTTCACGTATTTGGTAAGTAAGGGAAGCCCTGGAGGCACATCTTAAACGAAATCCGCAAACCGTTAAACTTGAATATAAATTGTTCCTATTCTAACAAAGCTTTAGATTAGGGATGTTTTGCATGTTCTTTAAATCTTAACTTGACTTCCAAAACCTATGTTGTTGGTTCTCCAAGTAAGACGATTCCTTTGGGTACCCATAGCATAATGATTTGTTGAATAATAAGAGAGATATTGTGGAGAAAAGACCAGTTGACTCCTTCTAATCTAGTACTCTGATTCTAAACTTTAAACAGATAAAATATGTGTATATTATGTCTACCAAAGGGAAGAATGTCAGCAAAACACTTTATATCTATATAAAAAAATCCATTATAAAATGTTCGATCACTTGGTCTTTATCGAGAAAAACTATATATTGTTAACCACATACATATATGTACATCATGACTTTCTCCTTCGAAACAATGAACTAGATAATACGTAGATAACTCGCATTTTTCTGATGCAAACTGAAGTTATTATACAGTATATATACATGTATCATTTACATATCGGACGTTCATTTGTATCTTTACTGTGACCATACAACATAAGAATTTTAAAAACATGTGGCAAAAGGAGAAAATGCTCTTTATTCCTCTCGTTTGCCACATTGTTTACATCTCTTTTGAGTAATGACATTTTCATTTTAAGAGGTTTTCGATATTTCGATGGGTGAATGAACACTGCTCTAACTAGGTTTTTCAAAAACTTTACAGAAAGGTAAAGAAACCTGTACCATTTTAACATTTTTATTATTCTTGCATCTTTTTTTCACGTTTTTTAACTCATAAAGTCTAATAATACTCATGTGGAAGTTTAAAAGAAGATTAAATATAAACAAAAGAGATATTTGAAAATGTTTGAGTTAGAACAGTTTTCCAATAAAAATCCTGAGATTTCATTAAGAAAGTTTTGGCAAAACTGGTCTAACTTGAGCAAGACCAGTGTTGCATTAGGAAAATGTCAACTACATGTATGAAGAAAAATGTAATGTCAATATTGTGCTATCTTTGTTCGCCTCAGAGAGTAGATGCCTGATTTTCAAATTATTTCACTGAAATACAGGATGATCCTCTGCTAGAAAACTTCCAGTCATGTTTATTCATAAACAAATGAATGTAAAGGTTGCATTGCGTTATTTCACTACAGTAAACATGTTTAAAATATTCTCCTTTACGACAATTTACCGAAAACAATTTAACAGGAATGTTCATTGGAAGAGTACACTCTATCAACTTTCGTTTATTTGTCAAAAAGGCTTGACTGCCAGGGGCTTGGGTTGTGTTGCACTTTATTTATTTAAAACTAAAAAAAAATCTCAGAAGCCATCAGCCTGATACTCAAGTTGGACAGAAATGTTCCATAGCCACCAGAATGGGTGTAGTTATTTTATTTTTTATTTTGCCGATATGGAAATCTTTAAAAAGATTCTCCTTAGAATCTACAGACCGGACTTGAATCAAGGGATTGTTTCTAGAATAACCTTCTTATAGGTATTTGCAAATGTTGACACAGCTAGCTCAAGGCATGACTGTTGACACAGCTAGGTCAGGTTTTAAATGTTGACACAACTATGTCAAGGCATGAATGTTGACACAGTTAGGTCAGGGCATGAATGTTTACAGTTATGTCAGGGCATGAATGTTGACACATCTAGGTCAGGGCATAAATGTTGACAAATCTAGGTTAGGGCATGGCCATAGACTTACCTAGGTCAGTGCATGAACGTTGACATATCTAGGTCAGGGCATGAATGTTGACAAATATAGGTTAGGGCATGGCCATAGACATACCTAGGTCAGGGCATGAAAGTTGACACATCTAGGTCAGGGCATGGACATATGTAGGACAGGGCATGGACATGGCCACTTCTAGGTCAGGGCATGAACATGGACACTTCTAGGTCAGGGCATGGACATGGACACTTCTAGGTCAGGGTATGAACATGGAAACATGTAGGACAGGGCATGAAAGTTGACACATCTAGGTCAGGGCATAAACGTTGACGCATCTAGGTCAAGGCATGAACATGGGAACATCTTGTTCAGGGCATAAAGGTGGACATATCTTGGTCAGGGCATGAACATGGAAACATCTAGGTCAGGGAATAACAGTTAGCACAGTAAGGTCAGGGCATGAAAGTGGGTACAGCTAGGTCATGAACATTGACACATCTAGGTCAGGGCATGAATGTTGACACAGTTAGGTCAGGGCATGGACACGGACACACCTAGGTCATGGCATGAAAGTTGACACATCTAGGTCAGGGCATGAATGTTGACACAGCTAGGTCAGGGCATGAATGTTGACACATCTAGGTCAGGGCATGACTGTTGACAAATCTAGGTTAGGGCATGGACATGGACATACCTAGGTCAGGGCATGAACGTTGACACATCTAGGTCAGGGCATAAGTATGGAAAAATATAGGTTAGGGCATAGACATGGACATACCTAGGTCAAGGAACGACAGTTGACACATCTATGTCAAGGCATAGACATATCTAAGAACAAGGCATGGACATGGACACTTCTAGGTCAGGGTATGAACATGGAAACATGTAGGACAGGGCATGACAGTTGATACATCTAGTTCAGGGCATAAAGGTGGACACATCCTGGTCAGGGCATGAACATGAAAACATCTAGGTCAGGGAATAACAGTTAGGTCAGGGCATGAACGTGGGCACAGCTAGGTCATGAAAGTTGACACATTTAGGTCAGGGCATGAATGTTGACACAGTTAGGTCAGGGCTTGGACACGGACACACCTAGGTCATGGCATGAAAGTTGACACATCTAGGTCAGGGCATGAATGTTGACACAGATAGGTCAGATCATGAATGTTGACACTTCTAGGTCAGGGTATGAATGTTAAGTCAAGGAATGAATGTGGACAAAGCTAGGTCAGGGCATAAAGGTAGCCACAGCTAGGTCAGGGCATTTAATTTAGTTACAGCTAGCTTAGAGCATGAACTTGGACACAGCTAGATCTTGACATGAAAGTGGACACAACTAGCTCAGGGCATGAACATGGGGACAGCTAGGTCAAGGCATGAGTGTGGACAAAGCTAGGTCAGGGCATTTAATTTGACAAAGCTAGGTCAGGACATGAAAGTGGTCACAGCAAGCTCAGGGCATGAAACTAATTTTATTTAATTGTAAAATCATAAAGGAAGGGCAGATGAGTGTGACACAGATGTTGCATGGTCTGCTAAAATACACTTTGTATAATATGTACTATTCAAAATTCTTGCCATGTTAAACAAAACAAATGAAGATTAACCCTTGGAATGATAACCTTTTTGCAAAGGGAGAAATTTGGAATATGTTTCACAAGATTTGGCATGAAATCATGTCGTTATTGCACCAACTTAATTGTTTTGTAGAAATATATATTGTTTCAAATTTCAACATACTTTATTAGACGTTCACAATATGTGCGTGAAGTTAGCCGGAGTAGCCGGAAAAGCCGGAGTAGCCGGAACTCCGGCTACTCCGGCTGTATCAACCAGCCGGAACACCCGGAACTCCGGCTACTCCGGCTGCATAAACCAGCCGGAACAGCCGGAGTTCCGGCTACTCCGGCTGTATAAACCGGCCGGATAAGCTGTATTTCCTATTACTTACTGTATTTACCAGCCGGTAAAGTCGGAACTCCAGCTACGTCGGCTGTATTAACCAGCCGGAACAGCCGGCTGTATTAACCATCCTGAACAGCCGGAACACCGACAACTTCGACTGTATTCACCAGCCGGAACAGGCGGAACTTCGACTGTATTAACCAGCCGGAACAGGCGGAACTCCGGCTGTATAAACCAGCCGGAACAGGCTTAACTCCGGCTGTATAAACCAGCCGGAACAGGCGGAACTCCGGCTGTATAAACCAGCCGGAACAGGCGGAACTCCGGCTGTATAAACCAGGCGGAACTCCGGCTGTATAAACCAGCCGAAACAGGCGGAACTCCGGCTGTATAAGCCAGCCGGAACAGGCGGAACTCCGGCTGTATAAACCAACAGGAACAGGCGGAACTCCGACTGTATAAACCAGCCGGAACAGATGGAACTCTACACCGACCGTATTAACAAACCGGAACAGCCGGAACTCCAGCTGCGTCGGCTGTATTAACCAGCCGTAACAGAGGGAATTCCAGTAACACAAGCTGTATTAACCAGCCGAAACAAGCTAAACTCCGGCAATTCCGACTGTATTAACCATGCATGCTTCAATCCAACGTCCAATCCATCTATCCATCCACGCCAAAACGAGGGTGGGAGCCAGTCTGTCGGCCCAACTCCGGCTGGGTTTTGCAGCCGGCTGCGATAAATCCGGGTGCCAGTTAAACTCTCTAATATCGAGCGGCGCTTTCACCTGGCATGCTTTAATCCACCGTCTAATCCATCTATCTCGAGCAATAGGCACGCCAAAACGAGGGTGGGATCCACTCTGTCGGCCCAACTCAGGCTGGGTTTTACAGCAGGCTGCGATAAATCCGGGTGGAATCCGCATAGAGTGTGTCACTTTCACCTGACATATGCCAGGATAGAGAGTTAAACTCTCTAATATCGAGCAATATACAGCCGGAGTTGGGTTATAGACTTGGCCAAACTGCCAACTTTATCTGAACATGGCAGCCATCTGCGATAAATCCGGGTGGAATCCGGCTAGCGCGACTCGGAGCCAGACTGAGGCGCTTTCACCTGGCATGCTTCAATCCACCGTCCAATCCATCTATCTCGAATAATAGGCACGCCAAAACGAGGGTGATACCACTCTATCGGCCCAACTCCGGCTGGGTTTTGCAGCCGGCTGCGATACATCCGGGTGGAATCCGGCTAGCGTGTCTGGGAGCCAGTGTGTGTCACTTTCATTTGACATATATGTCAGGATGCCAGTTAAACTCTCTAATTTCCAGCCGGAGTTGGCCGGAGTTGGCCGGAGTTGGGCTGCCAGAACGCCAACTTCATGTGAACATTGCAGCCAGCTGCGATAAATCCGGGCGGAATCCGGCTAGTGCAACTCTGAGCCAGAGTGAGGCACTTTCACCTGACACATGTCACGATGCCAGTTAAGCTTTCTAATTCGAACAGGACGGGTGCACAGTCGGGAATATGTCGGGAAATCCCAACTCCGGCTTGGTTTTGCAGCCGGCTGCGATACATCCGGGTGGAATCCGGCTAGCGTTTCCGGGAGCCAGAGTGTGTCACTTTCACCTGACATATATGTCAGGATGCCAGTTAAACTCTCGAATATCGAGCAATTTCCAGCCGGAGTTAGCCGGAGTTGGGCTGCCAAAACGCCAACTTCATGTAAACATTGCAGCCAGCTGCGATAAATCCTGGGAAAATCCAGCTAGTGCAACTCGGAGTCAGAGTGAGGCACTTTCACCTGACACATGTCACGATGCCAGTTAAGCTCTCTAATTCGAACAGGACGGGTGCAAAGTCGGGAATATGTCGGGAAATCCCAATTCCGGCTGAGCATGGCAGCCGGCTGACGGAACTTGGCGAAACCGGATGTCATGCAACAGGAAGTCAGTTTGCGGCGCTTTTACATGGCATGCTTCAATCTACCGTCATATATCTCGAGCAATAGGCACGCCAAAACGAGGGTGGGAGCCACTCTATCGGCCCAACTCCGGCTGGGTTTTACAGCCGGCTGCGATAAATCCGGGTGGAATCCGCATAGCGTGTCTGGGAGCCAGAGTGTGTCACTTTCACCTGACATATGCCAGGATGCCAGTTAAACTCTAATATCGAGCAATATACAGCCGGAGTTGGGCTGTAGACTTGGCCAAACTGCCAACTTCATCTGAACATGGCAGCCAGCTGCGATAAATCCGGGTGGAATCCGGCTACCGCTACTCGGAGCCAGACTGAGGTGCATTCACCTGGCATGCTTCAATCCACCGTTCAATCCATCTATCTCGAACAATAGGCACGCCAAAACGAGGGTGAGACCACTCTATCGGCCCAACTCCGGCTGGGTTTTGCAGCCGGCTGCGATACATCCGGGTGGAATCCGGCTAGCGTGTCTGGGAGCAAGAGTGTGTCACTTTCATTTGACATATATATCAGGATGCCAGTTAAACTCTCTAATTTCCAGCCGGAGTTGGCCGGAGTTGACGGAGTTGGGCTGCCAGAACGCCAACTTCATGTCAACATTGCAGCCAGCTCCGATACATCCGGGCGGAATCCGGCTAGTGCAACTCGGAGCCGGAGTGAAGCACTTTTACCTGACACATGTCACGATGCCAGTTAAGCTTTCTAATTCGAACAGGACGGGTGCAAAGTCGGGAATATGTCGGGAAATCCCAACTCCGGCTGGGTTTTGCAGCCGGAAGCGATACATCCGGGTGGAATCCGGCTAGCGTGTCTGGGAGCAAGAGTGTTTCACTTTCATTTGATATATATATCAGGATGCCAGTTAAACTCTCTAATTTCCAGCCGGAGTTGGCCGGAGTTGACGGAGTTGGGCTGCCAGAACGCCAACTTCATGTGAACATTGCAGCCAGCTGCGATACATCCGGGCGGAATCCGGCTAGTGCAACTCGGAACCAGAGTGAAGCACTTTTACCTGACACATGTCACGATGCCAGTTAAGCTTTCTAATTCGAACAGGACGGGTGCAAATTCGGGAATATGTCGGGAAATCCCAACTCCGCTGGGTTTTGCAGCCGGCTGCGATACATCCGGGTGGAATCCGGCTAGCGTGTCTGGGAGCCAGAGTGTGTCACTTTCATTTGACATATATGTCAGGATGCCAGTTAAACTCTCTAATTTACAGCCGGAGTTAACCGGAGTTGGGCTGCCAAAACGCCCACTTCATGTGAACATTGCAGCCAGCTGAGATAAATCCGGGCGAAATCCGGCTAGTGCAACTTGGAGCCAGAGTGAGGCACTTTCACCTGACACATGTCACGATGCCAGTTAAGCTTTCTAATTCGAACAGGACGGGAGCAAAGTCGGGAAATACTAATTCCGGCTGGGTTTTGCAGCCGGCTGCGATACATCCGGTTGGAATCCGGCTAGCGTGTCTGGGAGCTAGAGTGTGTCACTTTCACATGACATATATGTCAGGATGCCAGTTAAACTCTCTTATATCGAGCAATTTCCAGCCGGAGTTAGCCGGAATTGGGCTGCCAAAATGCCAACTTCATGTGAACATTGCAGCCAACTGCGATAAATCAGGATTAAATCAAACTTATTCAGTAGCTAGATATCCATGAGAACTCGGTTCGTTTTGAACCAGCCAGATCCGTCCATGCATTACTGAATTATGGCCCTTTAAAATTGGCAAAATTGTTTTAATTCACTTTGTGAACACGATAAAAACTTCATTTATTTGTCACATGTCATTTACATTGGTAATATTGACACATTGTTGGATGATGCAGATATTGAAAACTAGAAATTGCTCCTGGAGAAGGTCAACGACCTCTCAGTATTTTTCAAGATGAAGATTCAGAATGTTTCTTAAGTGACCCACTATCAGATTCCTTCAAGCCATGTTGATTTGTCGATATGTGCAGTTAAATACTTGCTACTAATTTACTCTCATTCAGGTGATCGATTTAGGGCCATCATGACCCTCTTGTTTACTTGGTATTAGCAAAGAAAGGATGTCTGGATAAGTAGTTGACAGATTGGAATAGTTTGTGGCACACATGTTTAAGACCATTAACTGCACAGGCCAAGTTCTACATGTCTCAACAGCATTTACACAAAACAACAAACACCTATTTTGCATTGTGCGACCCATATAATTGCGGTTAACGTACAAGTTGACATACAAAAATAAAATATTTTCAGTAATGTGATCAGTAATAAACGAATCTTATTAATGTACTATCTCTAAAGAGACTTTGAATATTCAATTCAAACATGCAGCAATCAAGTCGGTGTCCTATCAGAACAAAACCTTACATGTATATTACAAGATAAACAATTCCTTATGTTTTCGGACAACTGATTCTTAAACCGACTTTAATTGCGTATTTCTCAAACGGAATACGAGCCGCCCACGAACAACCCCCTCTCAATAAATCTCAATAAAGAAAGGAGGAAACGTGTTCCCGTAGCTATGCTCTGACTATTCCTCGAAATACTGAATAACGGAGATCTTACATGCATGCATACCTATTTTCTAATTAACATGTTTTCAACATTAGTTAAGTCATATCAGCCGTGATAAGTGTGATTCACGTGATGAGCTTGTTCACGCATTGTAGTACTTTTCATTTCCAAATTTGAATTTTAAGTGAATTAAAGTTAACCGTCTCGTGGTCTGCGTAGAACTGACAATAGCCTCCAATCACGTGACACAAACCGGTCAAACCGGTTTTGTATACAAACCTGTTGAGACAATTGTTCTCCTCTATACGTTGTACCGCGGAGAACGGACATTTCTAAGGGACTTACGATTCATTGACAACTTAGAATAGGTCCCCCCTCTTATTTTGTTGTCTGAACTCTAGTTTTTTGTCATTGTCTAAATTGTAAGAATATTTCATTATGGGATGGCTTGAAATCTATTTTTGTAACAACTAGTGGGCCCACCACATTTCAATGAACACTTATTGGATATAATTTGATTAAAACTTGATTGTTTGAAAAACATGGCCGCCAGGGGGCGGGGGTGTTTTGCGTTATATGACTAGAGTGAAAACTTAAAAAATCTTCTTCTCCCAATCTAGTCGGCAGATTTTCAAGCAATTTTGTAGAAATGCTCCTAGATGGATTGGACGGTAGATTGAAGCATGCCAGGTGAAAGCGCCTCAGTCTGGCTCCGAGTCGCGCTAGCCGGATTCCACCCGGATTTATCGCAGCTGGCTGCCATGTTCAGATGAAGTTGGCAGTTTGGCCAAGTCTACAGCCCAACTCCGGCTGTATATTGCTCGATATTCGAGAGTTTAATTGGCATCCTGACATATATGTCAGGTGAAAGTGACTCACTCTGGCTCCCAGAAACGCTAGCCGGATTCCACCCGGATGTATAGCAGCCGGCTGCAAAACCCAGCCGGAGTTGGGATTTCCCGACATATTCCCGACTTTGCACCCGTCCTGGTCGAATTAGAGCGCTTAACTGGCATCGTGACATGTGTCAGGTGAAAGTGCCTCACTCTGGCCCTGAGTTGCACTAGCCGGATTCCGCCCGGATTTATCGCAGCTGGCTGCAATGTTCACATGAAGTTGGCGTTTTGGCAGCCCAACTCCGGCTAACTCCGGCTGGAAATTGCTGGATATTTAAGAGTTTAACTGGCATCCTGACATATATGTCAGGTGAAAGTGACACTCTGGCTCCCAGAAACGCTAGCCGGATTCCACACGGATGTATCGCAGCCGGCTGCAAAACCCAGCCGGAGTTGGGATTTCCCGACATATTCCCGACTTTAAAATTGGCAATTTTTTTTTAATTAACTTTGTGAACACGATAAAAACTTCATTTATTTGTCACATGTCATTTACATTGGTAATATTGACACATTGTTGGATGATGCAGATATTGAAAACTAGAAATTGCTCCTGGAGAAGGTCAACGACCTCTCAGTATTTTTCAAGATGAAGATTCAGAATGTTCCTTAAGTGACCCACTATCAGATTCCTTCAAGCCATGTTGATTTGTCGATATGTGCAGTTAAATACTTGCTACTCCGGCTGGAAATTGCTGGATATTCAAGAGTTTAACTGGCATCCTGACATAAATGTCAGGTGAAAGTGACACACTCTGGCTCCCAGAAACGCTAGCCGGATTCCACCCGGATGTATCGCAGCCGGCTGCAAAGCCCAGCCGGAGTTGGGATTTCCCGACATATTCCCGACTTTGCATCCGTCCTGTTCGAAATAAAAAGCTTAACTGGCATCGTGACATGTGTCAGGTGAAAGTGCCTCACTCTGGCTCCGAGTTGCACTAGCTGGATTCCGCCCGGATTTATCGCAGCTGGCTGCAATGTTCACATGAAGTTGGCGTTCTGGCAGCCCAACTCCGGCCAACTCCGGCCAACTCCGGCTGGAAATTAGAGAGTTCAACTGGCATCCTGAAATATATGTCAAATGAAAGTGACACACTCTGGCTCCCAGACACGCTAGCCGGATTCCACCCGGATGTATCGCAGCCGGGTGCAAAACCCAGCCGGGCCGATAGAGTGGTCTCACCCTCGTTTTGGCGTGCCTATTGTTTGAGATAGATGGATAGAACTGTAGATTAAAGCATGCCAGGTGAAAGCGATTCAATCTGGCACCGAGTCGCGCTAGCCGGATTTCACCTGGATTTATCGCAGCTGGCTGCCATGTTCAGATGATGTTGGCAGTTTGGCCAAGTCTACAGCCCAACTCCGGCTGTATATTGCTCGATATTAGAGAGTTTACCTGGCATCCTGGCATATGTCAGGTGAAAGTAGCACACTCTGGCTCCCAGACACGCTAGGCGGATTCCACCCTGATTTATTGCAGCCGGCTGTAAAACCCAGCCGGAGTTGGGCCGACAGAGTGGCTCCCACCCTCGTTTTGGCGTGCCTATTGCTCGAGATAGAAGGATTGGACGGTGGATTGAAGCATGCCAGGTGAAAGCGCCGCAAACTGACTTCCTGTTGCATGACATCCGGTTTCGCCAAGTTCTGTCAGCCGGCTGCCATGCACAGCCGGAGTTGGGATTTCCCGACATATTCCCGACTTTGCACCCGTCCTGTTTGAATTAGAGAGCTTAACTGGCATCATGACATGTGTCAGGTGAAAGTGCTTCACTCTGGCTCCGAGTTGCACTAGCCGGATTCTTCCCGGATTTATCGCAGCTGGCTGCAATGTTCACATGAAGTTGGCGTTTTGGCAGCCCAACTCCGGCTAACTCCGGCTGGAAATTGCTGGATATTCGAAAGTTTAACTGGCATCCTGACATATATGTCAGGTGAAAGTGACACACTCTGGCTCCCAGAAACGCTAGCCGGATTCCAACCGGATGTATCGTAGCCGGCTGCAAAACCCAGTCGGAGTTGGGATTTCCCGACATATTCCCGAATTTGCACCCGTCCTGTTCGAATTAGAAAGCTTAACTGGCATCGTGACATGTGTCAGGTGAAAGTGCCTCACTCTGGCTCCGAGTTGCACTAGCCGGATTCCGCCCGGATTTATCGCAGCTGGCTGCAATGTTCACATGAAGTTGGTTTTCTGGCAGCCCAACTCCGGCCAACTCCGGCCAACTCCGGCCAACTCCGGCTGGAAATTAAAGAGTTTAACTGGAATCCTGACATATATGTCAAATGAAAGTGACACACTCTGGCTCCCAGACACGCTAGCCGGATTCCACCCGGATGTATCGCAGCCGGCTGCAAAACCCAGCCGGAGTTGGGCCGATAGAGTGATCTCACCCTCGTTTTGGCGTGCCTATTGTTCGAGATAGATGGATTGGACGGTAGATTGAAGCATGCCAGGTGAAAGTGCCTCAGTCTGGCTCCGAGTCGCGCTAGCCGGATTCCACCCGGATTTATCGCAGGTTGCTGCCATGTTCAGATGAAGTTGGCAGTTTGGCCAAGTCTACAGCCCAACTCCGGCTGTATATTGCTCGATATTAGAGAGTTTAACTGGCATCCTGGCATATGTCAGGTGAAAGTGACACACTCTGGCTCCCAGACACGCTAGGCGGATTCCACCCGGATTTATCGCAGCCGGCTGCAAAACCCAGCCGGAATTGGGCCGAATAGACTGGCTCCCACCCTCGTTTTGGCGTGGATGGATAGATGGATTGGACGGTGGATTGAAGCATGCATGGTTAATACAGTCGGAGTTGCCGGAGTTTCGCTTGTTTCGGCTGGTTAATACAGCTTGTGTTACTGGAATTCCCTCTGTTCCGGCTGGTTAATACAGCCGACGCAGCTGGAGTTCCGGCTGTTCCAGTTTGTTAATACGGTCGGTGTAGAGGGAGTTCCATCTGTTCCGGCTGGTTTATACAGCTGGAGTTCCGCCTGTTCCGGTTGGTTTATACAGCCGGAGTTCCGCCTAATCCGGCTGGTTTATACAGCCGGAATTCCGCCTGGTTTATACAGCCGGAGTTCCGCCTGTTCCGGCTGGTTAATACAGTCGAAGTTCCGCCTGTTCCGGCTGGTTAATACAGTCGAAGTTGTCGGAGTTCCGGCTGTTCAGGATGGTTAATACAGCCGGCTGTTCCGACTGATTAATACAGCCGACGTAGCTGGAGTTCCGACTTTACCGGCTGTTATATACAGTCGGTGTAGACGGAGTTCCAGCTGTTCCGGCTGGTTTATACAGCCGGAGAAGCCGGAATAGCCGGAATGATGATATTCGGCTGGTAAGTACAGTCGAAGTAATAGGAAATACAGCTTATCCGGCCGGTTAATACAGCCGGAGTAGCCTGAACTCCGGATGTTCCGTCTGGTTTATGCAACCGGAGTAGCCGGAGTTCCGGCTGTTCCGGCTGTTCCGGCTGGTTGATACAGCCGGAGTAGCCGGAGTTCTGGCTACTCCGGCTGTTCCGGCTACTCCGGCTAACTTCACGCACATGTTCACAATCTGTTTGAAAGTCTTCAACATTAGTCAATACTTCAGAGTTATCAAAATTTATAATTTTCCGCCAACAAACCCTTACAATGTCATGATTGAAAACAGTTTCCAAACTTCAATTATGCTCTGAAAAATTCTATTAACAAGGTAAACACAAATCCGTCCTTCATACTAGGGTATTGCATCTTGCAGTACTTAATATATTATATTAAACAATATTTGAGGAAAATAATGTAACATCTAGAAAATTGGAAGTGCAATTCAGGAACATTGTGAGAAAGGGATAAATTGTTCATTTCAAAACAATTCTCTTTTCCGCTATAGTTTTCAAAATGCGTTACCTGCAAAGGTGTCTAAAGAAGTAGCAGAGGATGTGTTAAAACAGAAGCCAACTGCGATGTAGAGAATGTTTCTAGTGCAATTTCAATAATTGAAAGATTGAAATCATTCTCATTAAAGGTGTAGGATTTTCAAGCTTTCATTGATCTATAATATTCAAGTTGTATATATACTACAAACTGTATGCACTACAACACTATTGTCACATACAACTTTTATTTTTACTCTGACAGGAAAAAACAAAGTTTCTAATCCAAGTCTAACTTTTGTAATTTTGTGTTCAATAAAGAATTGAGCACATTATGTGCTAACTCTGATGTAACCATAAACAGAACTAGAATTTGAAAATGCAACACTGTGCTAACTCAAGTTAGATCACTGTTGCATGAACAAATATATAACTGACCCCTTAAATCTCAGAATCGGACCCTAATGTTTTATTTGCAGATGTATGCAATGGAATACTTCTGTAAAATGTAAAAACGTCATTTTTGCAAAAAATTTAGTTAGACCAGTGTTGCGTTCATCCCTAGATTTATGCCCAGAAGTTTTCAAAGTGATTTTGAATATTATGAAATCTATACCAACTGTATCATTAAGGATGCTGATTATAAATTTGATATTCAGATATTTCTTTCCTTTTTAATATTTAGCACTCGCTGAAGTTCAAGAAGGCGACAACGTTACCCTGTCTTGTGATTCTAGTTTGATCGAATATCCTAGATGGCAGGGTCGTGGTTTTTGGTACAATTTATACCTTGATTCTAAATTAAACGAGTATTTTGGAGAACAATCTAACAGACTAAGTTGGGACCCGGTGAATAACAAGAGCTTGATTGTTCATAACGTAATAAAGAGTGACAGTGGCCTGTACTTTTGTAATGATGGATACGGCCCTCGTCGGGGACACGATGTTTCTGTAATTGGTAAGTATGGAAGCCCTGGAGTTACATCTTTAACGAAATCCGCAAAACGTTAAACTTGAAGTTAAATTGTTCATATTCTAACAAAGCTCTGGATTGGGGATGTTTTGCATGTTCTTTTTCATCTTAACTTGGCTTCCAAAAGTTGTGGGTACTCTCAGTGAGACGATTCCTTTAGGTACCAACAGCATGAACAATTGTTGAATAATAAGAGAGATAGTGTGGGGGAAAGACCAGTTTACTCCTCATTATCCAGTCCTTTGATTCTAAACTTTAACAAGAGGGCCATGATGGCCCTGGATCGCTCACCTTGATTATACAATGTACTACAATGCAAAACACATCAAGAGATTTATTCTGAATGCAACCTCCACAGTGTTAACAATATTTTCCTTCATTTGGCCTAGTGATCTTTATTTTTTTTACCTGATATGACCCATATTCCAACATGGACTAGATATCATCAAGACAACATTCTGACAAATTTTCAACTTGCTCAAAGTAAAAATGCGGCCTCCGGAGTTTGAACAATATTTTCCTTCATTGACCTTGTTTCTGACCCAATACGACCCATATTTGAACTTGACCTAGATATAATTCAGACAAATATTCTGACCAAATTTCAAGCTGCTGAAGCAAAAAATGCGGCCTCCAAAGTGTTAACAAGATTTCCCTTCAATTTGGCCTAGTGACCTAGTGTTTGATCCTACATGACCCATATTCGAACTTGGTTTAGATATCATTGAGATAAACATTCTCATTAAATGTAAAGCTGTTGTAGCCAAAAATGCGGGTTCTACAGAGTTAACAAGATTTTCCTACAATGTGGTCTAGTGACCTAGTTATAATTCAGACAAACATTCTGACCAAATATCAAGCCGCTGAAGCAAAACATACGGCTTCTACAGAGTTAACAAGATTTTCCATCAATTTGGCCTAGTGACCTAGTTTCTGACCTAATATGAACAATATTTGAACTTGACCTAGATATCTTTAAGACAAACATTCTGACCAAATTTCAAGCTGCTGAAGCAAAAAAATGTGGCATCCAAAGTGTTAACAAGATTTTCCTTCAATTTGACCTAGTGACCTAGTTTTTGAACCGGCATAACCCATATTCAAAATTGGCCTAGATATTATTTAGCTCAACATTCTGAACAAATTTCAAGCCGCTGAAGCAAAACATGCGGCCTCTGGAGTGTTAACAAGATTTTCCTTCAATTTGACCTGGTGACCTAGTTTTTGACCCGACATGACCCATGTTCGAACTTGACCTACATATCATCAAGACAAACATTCTGATAAAGTTTTAAGATGCTCAAGTTGAAATTGTGGCCTCCAGAGTGTTAACAAGATATCCCTTCAATTCGACCTAGTGACCTAGTTTTTGACTTCATATGACCCAGTTTCGAACTTGTCTAAGATGTTATGTAGTAGAATGTTCTGATAAACTTTCATGAAGATTGGATGCAAAATGTAACCCGTAGAGTGTAAACAAGCTCAAATGTTGACGACGCACGACGGACGGACGCCGGACAAAATGTGATCACAATAGCTCACCTTGCACTTCGTGCATAGGTGAGCTAAAAAGATAAAATCGTTGTATACTATGTCTTCCAAAGGAAAGACTGTCAGCAAAACACTTTATATCTATAAAACTCTTAAATTATCAAATGTTCGATCACTTGGTCTTTATCAAGAAATATTACCAAGAAATAGTATATATTGTTAACCCAATACATCATGACTTTCTCCTTTGAAACAATGAACTAGATCAGGCGTAGATAACTGGCCTTTTGCTAATGCAAACTGAAGATATTATTCCGTATATATACTGTTTATATCTCGGATGTTCATGTGAATCTGTACTGTACCCTATACCGAAAAATATCTCGTATTTGTATCACAGGGGTCAATCAGCTCACTGATTCGCAATCGGGGTTCGTTTGTTCGTTCGAATCCTAAATGAGACACAGTTGTCCTTTCAGATTTGACCCATTGAAATGTCAAGAATATAAACAAAATATTATTAAAACATGGGCCTATGAAATAGATTGATAACATATTTTGGAACTCAGCTCACTATAGGATGCATCGATATACTATATTCATAAGGGACAGAGAATGCTCGTCACAAGATCAGCAAAATTACATGAATAAACGAATAACGGTTTATGTTGTTAACTGTATTTAATTATCATGAACAGTCATATAACTCTAAAAACAATTTAGAAGAAGTCATTCTATGATCTGGTATTAAACATATGCATCAAATGCTTAACAATATTTTCTTTAAACCATGTACATGACGAATAAGACAAATTCGATATAATCCCTATTGCTCTAAATGAGGGACGTTTTGCATGTTCTAAAATCCTTATTTGATCTCCAAAACCCATGTTGTTGGTCCTAATAGGATTCGTCTCACTGACATAAGTTTCAATGAGTACTAACAGATATATCAGGTGGCATTGTCATGTGACCTTCCCTCTGGACCATGCGTGTTTTGGCGCCGGATTTTAAATAGCGTAAGTGATACGTATTATTATTTTTTAAAGAAATAACCTACACTTAACAAAGGTAGAGTCCTACATTTTTAGACTGCTTTCAACAATTGTTTAATTTATTTCAAAGCGTTTCTAGGGTAAGTTACTCATTTATAGGGTAAGTTACTAACACTACTGGTTAATTTATCCTGACACCAGCGAATAAGTCGTTGTGCCAACATAACAATGCTGAGTGTCAATAAGGTTAAGCAATAAATACCATTTTAAAAGTATTTTGTAAGACCCGGCCGGGGCTTGAACCCGCGACGTCCTGCACACGAGGTGATCGCTCTACCACTACATCGAAGAAACAAGATATTTTAGAAGCATCCAGATACACGAGTATTTTATGCATGCTGTTTAATATCGATTTAATGTCGATTTTATTTCACATATGTATACAGTTAGACCTAAAAAGCCGGAAATATCCAATAAAGAAAGTCTAGATGATGGAACTGAAGTCATTAGAAGAACAATGGATCAACTGTTTAAGCTGACATGTACATCCACTGGAGGATTCCCTAAACCTAACCTAGAATGGTTCCGGAACAGCAACCAGACACAAAGTTTAAGCTCAAAAGAGACGTATGAAATAGATGCCGATGGTAACTACATTGTTAAACAGACATACGCATTCACACCGACTAGACAAGACTATGGGGCTTTGTTTTTGTGCCAATCCTCCTTTGATTCTCTACAACAGTTTTATCAAACAGATGAAGTCAAACTATTTTTAAATCGTAAGTAACATTTTAACGTGAGTATATCCATGTATATGGTAATTGATCATAGCTTAAGACTTTGAATGTTATATTTTTAATCGGATACTTTTTGTGTCACCTGCGTAGCATGGTAGGCACTATAATGCCCCAGTCAGACACACACATACGGACTCTGCGGATGCTACGGATGGCTCGTCCGTATCTATCCGTCCAATCCGTAATGGTCCGTATCGCATCCGCAGAGTCAGTAACTGTCTGTATCGTATCCGCAGTGTCAAAACGATCCGCGTTCAAATTTTGAAAAGTTTCAAAATTCAGGCTCGGACGAGAAAACCGTAATTATCCGTGTCTAATTCGTATCTAACCCGTATCTAAACCTATCATTCCGGGGTTCATCCCATGTTGTGGATTAATACGGTTTCATGCGGATTGCTACTTTTAGTTACGGTAAATTACAGGTTTCGTTCTGCGTATTGTTACCTACAGAAACGTTTCAATACGGATAGTTTGCGTTCCAATACTGACGGATACCTTTTTGTGCGGATGAATGCGAATAATTGCGAATTAATACGGATAAATACGGATTATTACGGACTCCTGCGTTCCATTAACTTCTCGTGCGACGAGCTCTACCACTTTGGCAAAACAAAAAGACACGTGAACATAGAATTTTAGGAAGGTTTATCGATCTATATATATTGGATGGTCTTCCTAGTTCCACAGCCATGGACAACGAATGCAGACTGATCTTGCTGAGACTTAGCCAGTCCAAAATGAACCTCACAGTGATTTATGCACATATCTTGCGCATCTTGATGACACGCCGTCGGGACAGGAGGTGGTGGGTCTGCCATTGGATAACTCTCAGGCCGGAACAGGGAGCGTATGGCAACATCATGATGCTCTTGAGGAACGAGGCTTTGGTGGCGTTCCGCATCTTCACCAGGCTCACACCCGAGATGTTTCGAGACGTGGTAGAACGACTCACGCCGAGACTTCGTAAGAAAAACACATGGTACAGAGATTCGCAGGATGTTGGACTAAAGGTTGCCATCACACTCAGGCATCTGGCCACTGGGGACTGCTACAAGTCGACGATGTACCTGTTCTATGTGCCGCACAACACGATCTAACTTATAGTCCGGGACGTGTGTCAGGCCATTTGGGACGAATACGGCGCAGAGTTTGTCACCAACCCGACGACAGCTGAGTGGTGGAAGGAGGTTGCTGCAGGCTAAAGCAGCCAGTGGAACTTTCACCACGTGCTAGGTGCCTTGGATGGCAAGCACATACGCATCCGGTGTCCTGCCCACGGAGGGTCCCAGTTCTACAACTACAAGGGGTGCCACTCCATTGTGCTCCTAGCCATCGGTGATGCGAACTACAGGTTCATGTGGGCCCAAGTCGGTGCCCCAGGGGCAGCATCTGATGCACAGCTGTGGAACGAGCCAGCTCTGCGAGACGCGGTTATCTCCAACACAATCGGCATCCCAGAACTTGATCCTTTGCCTGCCGACGACCTTTAGATGCCGTATTTCATCATCGGGGACAATGCATTTGCCCTCAACGAGTGGATGATGAAGCCCTTTGCTGCTCTGGAAGAGAACGAGCGGGTCTGCATCTATCGCCTATCTCGTGACAGACGATGTGTGGATAATGCCTTTGGCATGCTGGCCAACCGCTGGGGCTTCCTTCTCACAACCCTCCGACAGGACCCACAGAACGTGGTAATCATGGTACTGGCTTGTGTGACACTCCAAAATATGCTGCAAATGATAGTGCAATTAGCGACCGTGAGAACGAGCAGCACAACCTCATCCCCGGCTCTTGGACAGACTCCTGCTCTACAATCTCCTCAGTCTCTGTGTCTGCAAATATGAGAAAGAGACACCACACTTTATAACTAGCTAAATATACAACAATTATACAAACATTCAAACTTCTTCTTAATACATTTTAGTAATGAGCACATTATATTACAAGATTTATTTTAACATAAAGTTAAAATAAGATAAACAATGCTATTTTGCACCATTTAAAATTGGACGTACAATTACTCTGGACATACATAAATGTGTTGCCATTAAATTGAACTCTTTATCCAAACTTTCTTATTAACAATACAGTATTCATGAAAAAAATACAGCATTTAGCACAAAAACAGTATTTACATAAACATATATGACATTTTATATTTTAATATTAGAAACTTACACTGACGCTGCCTCTTCTTGTAGCGTGAGGCCTCTCTTGTCCCAAGCTTGCTGCCACTGCCACGTCCCCTGCCTCTTGCTGGTGATGCCTGAGGTGATTGATACGACACTTCCAGCTCCATCAAAGTGTCTCCATCACTATCATCCTGGTGAGATGTTTGAGGTGGAGTGTGTGCCTTCTTTGGAAGCTGCCTCTTCTTCTGCTGCTTCTTTGCAGGCATGATTTTTCTAGATAAATTGCACACAACTTCAATGATATGTTGATGTAATTTGTTCAAAATGCAACTGGCGATTGTGTACGTGACCCCTTCTTTCCGCAATGCATGCGCAACAGTCCATATATGCCGGTATCTAACCGCATCTATCCGCATCTACGGGTAGCAGAAGATAATGGAAGGTAAGTAATCCGTATCTATCCGCATCGTGTCAATTCACTGAGAAAGTACATGTATCAAACCGCTGACTTCCGCTGACATCCCCAACCATCCGCATCTATAGGTAACTGTATCCGTATATTCATCAAGAAAATAGGCCACGCCCACAATTTCTACGGAAGACTGCGGATTTTATACGCAACTATCCGCCCTATCCGTAATGTGTGTGTATGACTGGGGCATTAGGGATTACTTTTTTTTGTCCGGCGTCTGTCTGTCTGTCTGTCTGTCTGTCGTCACACTTTTTCGTCACGTTTTCAAATAACTTTTTTTCGACTCAAAGAATTACATTGAAACTTCTGACAAATATTTATATCAATGTGTGATTGGTTCAAAAAGGGGGATAATCCAAATATTTTTTATATCAGAGTTATTGCCCCTTTTCTTTCAAAATTTTAATTTTCAAATTACTTTTTTTCTACTCAAAGTATTGGATTGAAACTTCTGAAAATTGTTTATATCAATCTTTGTGATGGGTTCACAAAAGGGAAATAATCCAATTTTTTTATATCAGAGTTATTGTCCCTTTTCTGACAAAAATTAACATTTTCTGACAAGGCCCCGGCAGGTGACACACGTGCTCTGGGGAGCACTCCATTCTAGTTGATATCAAGACATATTATATATTGTTAACCCAATACATCATGACTTTCTCCTTTGAAACAATGAACTAGATCAGGCGTAGATAACTCGAATTTTGCTAATGCAAACTGAAGTTATTATTCCGTATGTATACCGCGTATATCTCGGACGGTCATGTGTATCTGTACTGTGCCCTATACCGAAACATATCTCGTATTTGTATCACAGTGGTCAATCAGCTCACTGACACGGGGTTCGTTTGTTCATACAAATCCCAAATGACACATAGTTGTCCTTTCAGTTTTCACCCATTTACTCATAAAGTCATTGAAATGTCAAGAATATAAACATGATATTATTAAAACAATAGGCATTTGAATAAAATTCATAACATAATTCTGGAATCCAGCTCACTATAGGATGCTGCTATAATATATTCATAAAAGACAGAGCATGATCGTGTCACAAGATCAGCAATATTACATAAATAAACGAATAACGGTATATGTTGTTAACTGTATTTAATTATTATGAACAGTCAATAACTCTTAAAACAACTTAAAAGAAGTAATTCTATGATCTGGTATTAAACATATGCATCAAATGATTAACAATATTTTCTTTAAACCATGTCCATGACGAATAAAACAAATTCGATATAATACCCTATTGCTCTAAATGAGGGGGGCTTTTTATGTTCTAAAATCCTTATTTGATCTCCAAAACCCATGTTGTGGGTACTAAAAAGAGTCGTCTAACTAACATTAGTTTCAATGAGTACTAACAGATACATCAAGTGGCATTGTCATGTGACCTTCCCGCTAGACCATGCGTGTTTTGGCGCAGGATTTTGAATAGCCTAAGTGGTACGTATTATTATTTTTTAAAGAAATTACCTACACTTAACAAAGGAAGAGTCTTTCTTTTTTATTTATTTTCAACAATTGTTCAATTTTTTTCACAGAGTCTCTAGGGTAAGTTACTAAAACTTCTCTGGTTCATTTATCCTGACACCAGCGAATCAGTCGTTGTGCCAACATAACAATGCTGAGTGTCAATAACGTAAAGCATTTAATACCATTTTAAAAGTATTTTGTAAGAACCGGCCGGGACTTGAACCTGCGTCGTCCCGCAACCGAGGTCATCGCTCTACCACTACATCACCGAAACAAGACACTTTAATTAACACTAAAAAATAATGTTCTGGTAGTGTCCGTCGAAGATATTATAGAAGCATCCAGATACACGAGTATTTAATGCATGCTGTTTTATGTCGATTTTATTTCACATATTCATATAGTTAGACCTAAAAAACCGGAAATATCCAATAAAGTAATCCTAGATGATGGAACTGAAGTCATTAGAGGAACAATCGATCAACTGATTAGGCTTACATGTACATCCACTGGAGGATTCCCTAAACCTAACCTAGAATGGATCCGAGACAACAACCAAACACAAATTTTAAGCTCCAATGAGACGTATGAAATAGATGCCGATGGTAACTACATTGTTGAAAGGACATACACATTCACATCGACTAGACAAGACGATGGGGCCTTGTATTTGTGCCAATCCTCCTTTGATTCTCCACAACAGTTTTATCAAACAGATGAAGTCAATTTTTTTTTAAATCGTGAGTAACTTTTTAACGTGAGTATATCCATATATATGGTAATTGATCATAGCTTGAGACTGTGAATATTTTATTTATATTCGGATACCTTTTGATAACAATCGCCTTATTGAGTGATTACAAACATGGTTAAAATAAAGTCATATACAGACATGTTTTATTCACCTATTAATTCCATTCACCGACACACAATTGTTAATGCCTTACTTTACTTTGCATGATAACACATACATTGTGTCAAGTTATTAGGACAGACGGCTGAGGCATCTTAATGATTAAATCGTGGCAGAGCTGTGTGTGCTTAAGTCGAGTAGACGATGAAAAAAACAATATAATATATACATGCGAAAGACATGCATTTTGTCATGCGCAAAAACAACACGACGGATTAAAATTCTTTATTTGACCAGGTCATGTACGGGACCGAATATGGTAATGATGCGTTACTGAAATATGATGTGACATCATTGAACTATGAATTCACTTCATTCAAAATACTGCAGTTGGGCATGATTCAAACACATATCGTGAACATTATTTTATGTGAACAGTGTTTAGTTTCGTAATTGAAAACAAGAGAAATGTGTATATTTTTCATTTATTTTTCTAGACATACTATATAATAAAAGGAAAAGTCTTTTGTAGTAGCAATACATGGTTTCGGTCTCGCGAGATATCAATTTTTACACGCATTGTCGTAGTACAATACAAAGCCAGGTATCGTTACTGTAATATAATATTCCTTATATCACGAAGTGCGTTATATTTTGTAGTACAACCAATGTCGCTGTCGATTACGACACATACTGTGGTAGAAGGAATTTTAGGAAAGGCTGCAGTGTGCTCAGCAAGTCAATACAGACCAAACACTGCTGTATTGTGGTTACAGATAGATGATGATAATATTACTAGCGCTCCAGACATAACACTCACAAAGAATGTTACAACTCAAACGTTCACCATCGTGGCACTGTTTAACCTGATATTGAATCGAGACAATGATGGTCAAAGAGTGTCGTGCTTAATAGCACATGAAACACTACATACGCCACAGATTGCCGCCGATACCATACAAGTTTACTGTAAGTTTATTGTTATGTTATGTTTCATACCGGTGATCATTACACTGATATATTGTCTGTTTTGATAGCTTGTATAAAATACCACTGTAAAACATATGGTCAAATACTGTATCTTCATGTACGACACAAATGTGATCCGTAATTGTTAAAAAAGAGTATAATGCTTTTATCAAAACGGATACACGACTAGCGCTGGATGTTTCAATAATTGCAAACAGAGTCCCGGTCTATTTTGTTTAGAAATGAACTGCCAAAACTCATACACTATTGATTTTTGAGTTATCCGGGTTTATATCAATGAAACATACCAAATTGATGCAAAAGTATAGTACCCTCTACCAGTGTTTCTACCAACTATAACCAATATAAAACATTGTAACTGTTTCGTATCTCATTTCTCGTAGTGGCCCAAAATCATAGGCAACATTGATTAACTTTGCCATCGTCTGTTATATATTGTGACTCTCATTACATGTAAAACGAAAGTTTACTCTTCCAGATGCACCCGATGTTGTAGTAACCACTACCAATGTTACCGTTTTCAATACAGCGGTACTTACTTGCAATCCATCGGGATCACCTACAGTATATTCATATTCAGATTGGAGACACAGCTGGCCAGGTTACGGGACAATTTCGCACAATGGAACGTTAGGAAATAACCAAAAATTAAGACTTGCATCCCTAACATACGAGCATTCTGGTGTTTACCATTGTTCTGCCAGTAATGGAGTAACTGGTAGTTTAAACCCTAATGCTGGATATGGGTCAACACTTCTGCAAGTAGGAAGTAAGTTTTCTTTGCACACATTTTCTTTAACTCTTGCACTGCCTAATATCACAAAGTCGACTCATCCATGTTGAAAATTGAACAACTCCAGTTTAGTGCAACAGGACATTTGGTTAAATTCAATGTCTAAGTGTCAAACAATGCAGAATTTAGGAGAGACAGCTTTTTACTAGCTGTCTCACCTCAATCTGCATTGTTTGCAAAAGCCATTAATTACCTTTGGCAGCGAGAGAGATTTGTATACGTTAATCTAAGACTTGCGATAATTTGATCGAATAAATTAGTTACATCTTTTTGTACGTTGATCATATCTTTTATTTTGCATTTAAATTGTTCGACTCATTACATTACTTCAAGAAATATTATCTGGAACAAGTGGACACATATATGAAATATATGCGTGGACATAAACCGTGTATGGGTAGCACCAATTTTAATAAACGTTGGGAACATTTAAGTTACAAATGTACATATATATATATATATATAAAGTACTTAATTTAAAAAAAAAATAGAAACAAAAATAGTTAGTATTTTTAGAACTGGTTGTATAAAACTATAAATGTAATTAAACTTTTTCAGCATTCCCAATCATATTAACATCAAGTCCAATAAAGATCTTTGCGGCAACACAGACTGAAACTAGCGCATCTATTACTTTTTATAGTAACCGACGAAACAACATGGTAGAATGCACACGAAATTCAACATTGTTTAATTGTGGTTGGTCCTTAGAAGATGTTGATATATCGTTACCTGTATTTGATTCTATTGTACAAACAAAAGGATGGACTGCAAAGGTTATCTTGTCGATTCAAGACAACAATAATTTGGGGACGTTTACGGTGACAATAAGTAACGATGTTGGTGCATCATCGATAGATGTGAACGTCTTGCATTCAGGTTTGTGTTCGATACATGAATTAAAAAGAGAAAAATATAATCTCAGAGTTTGATAAAACAGAGATATTATCTTATAATAAGAAACAAACCAACTACATGAGCGATTCTGTGATGTGTTCGTATATTGAAGTGTTTACTTACTGTGTAAAGATCATGTTTCAGTGACATATAGTCTCACAGACCGGGGTGTTGTTTTTGTTTTTTCATTATTCGTTTTTGTTATATGATTGTTTTGTTATACATGTACACATGACACTATAATACTATTATATCATTTATATACGTTTACATGCCCTATATGTTTGACAACATGTAACAGATAAGTTGTTTCCTGGTACGAGTTGATAAACTGTGCCACAAGCCAATACGTTAATGACTGGTATCACTGACAATCGGTTTTAACAAGTATGAACAGTTCAATGTGCAGCTACTATAACAGTCATGCCGCCAATGGGAAAGTCAATGTGGCTGCTAAACATAGGTTGCTGCTTAATACAAGTCAACTAAAGAACAAAATGTTTGCTTAGCAGAGGCGACTGCTAACACAAGTTGAACTAGTTTCATTATTAAATTTTGAGCATTATCATTATTAATATTATTATTATTATCATTACTATTGTTGCTCATATTATTATTATTATTAGTGGTAGTAGTAGTTTTCTTGTTAGTGTTCGCTTGTTTGTTCTTTTATATGAATATATGTATGTACCTATGCCGCATATATTCATTAGTATACACATGTATATATGTTTGTAGATATTAAACCTTGCAGACAGAAGACCACTTACATAGGCATTGTCTGATGTCCGATTATTTATTTATATAATATAATTATTATTATCATTACTATTGTTGCTCATATTATTATTATTATTATTATTAGTGGTAGTAGTAGTTTTCTTGTTAGTGTTCGCTTGTTTGTTCTTTTATATGAATATATGTATGTACCTATGCCGCATATATTCATTAGTATACACATGTATATATGTTTGTAGATATTAAACCTTGCAGACAGAAGACCACTTACATAGGCATTGTCTGATGTCCGATTATTTATTTATATAATAAATATATTATATTATATAATAAATATATTATATTATATAATAAATATATTATATTATATATACTATTATTATTATTATTATTAGTGGTAGTAGTAGTTTTCTTGTTAGTGTTCGCTTGTTTGTTCTTTTATATGAATATATGTATGTACCTATGCCGCATATATTCATTAGTATACACATGTATATATGTTTGTAGATATTAAACCTTGCAGACAGAAGACCACTTACATAGGCATTGTCTGATGTCCGATAATTTATTTATATAATAAATATATATTTTACTATTTATTAATATCATTATTATTATGATTATCATAATTATTATTGTTATTACAGAAGCCATACAAACAGAACAGACGTTAAATGTTGCATTACTTTTGGGGGTAATTGGTGGTGTTGTAGCAGTTATAGTCTGCACCATTATTGTTGTGGTAGTGAAAAGACGATCTACAGGTAATTCGCTATGATATTTACTAATAAACAAATAACGTACAGTACTGATGGGAGCGTTATATTGGAGACGTACACAACTATGAGTTCTGCTTTAAAAACTCGACGTATGAATTTGTTGACTTCTCTGATGATTATGAAATTATTTTTTTTAATGTTTGCAACCTCTTAGTAAAACTTGAGATCACCTAGAGTTTTCAACGCCAATAATGATAAATGGATTCAGTCCTTGTCAAGCGACTTTTATAGCTGGTTCAGGATATATATTGTTAAACTGCACATAGATTATTATGTTATGATACACCTTAGATATTAAGGAATTGGGAACATCTGTCTAGCTGTGCACACATTTATTTAAGAAACATATTAGAAAATATTTTAGTAAGTTCAATTCAAAAGTTTGCAATAAAACTTCGGAGATTATGATAAGTTGAAAACGATTGCACTCTCTCCGTCCTTAGACTTATAGATAACACGCACACGTATATAATATATCATAATTTTGTTGTGGTTTTTGTTCGCGATTAATCAAGGGTTAATAATTATAAGAAAATGAACACTGAACCTATCAAAGTAAAACTGTAGAATTGTGTAACTCGTAAATTCAGACCAAAATCATTTCATCGTTAACATTCATTACTAGTATTTTTTTGATAAATTCATTTCCCGAGTCTTTCACAGAGTTTCTCTAATTTATACTAAATGTGTTTTTTTCCCGTGTTTTCGTCTTTAGTGAATGCGTTAGTGCATGTTTAAATATTACATTTTTGTTTTTGCAATAACAATGTTTAAACTATACTATAAGTTAACCTGATACAGGCTTACTTTTTTCTTTTTGACGATAATCTCAATTTAATTTTGCAGAAAACAATCGACGAAATACATCCTTGCACAGGTATGATTTTTGTTATTTTCTTATTGAATATTTCCTTAGAAAAATAAAGTAGGCTTATTGTGCCTTACAAATTAAAAGTCACCAATGGCTTATTCAGCATAAATAGCACATTTCGTAACGACGAGATATAGGAAACAAATTGGTTGACGAATAGGTAGTCGAACTGGCCACCGGGATGTAATTGAATTTTGAACCGATTAATATTGAAAATATTCAATATCGGTACATTGGTAATAAGCGATGTGTTTTATGTGCATTAACCATATACTGCTAAAAGTGACACTTAGCAAGATGTGGAGTCTAATCTTAGTCTAAAATGTTAGCTATATTTGTATAATAAGGACTATCTCATTATATATGAATACTTTATTACAAACATCAAACGACGTTGTCAGTAATAGTTACTCAGATGCATATAAAAGTGAATGAAAAGTCTAGGTATTTTTTTATCGAAATCCTCCATGCCTCCCATGTCCGCATTGTTTCCAGCAACATGATTCTACCACATAGTATATCTTTTAATACAGAATTTTCATTGAAACAGACACGGTATTTGTCATTGTTTGTTATATTTTAGATGTCAGGATATGATTGGTTTGAATTCTATTAACGCCGTTTTAACAATATTCTAGTTATAACACGCCGTTCCCTACGTTATATACCCGTTCTACCGGTTGTATTTATCCTGACTCCGATGGTTTAGTCGCGATGTTATTACCGCAAGCCTGAGCCATTATTCCCGTCTGTTTTGTATTGCCCTACAGGGGATTTAACCCTAGTCCTCCTCCCTTAAGTCATCCCTGTAAATCTTCGAATCGATATGAAGCGACTAAGACTTTTTGCACCTAATCGAAGAGTCGTAACAGGCAGATACTCGGAATCGAAGGTGCCCTAACGTGAAAGATACTGTCCATGTTGTAATACAACCGATATTGAAGATGTTTACCATCTCCCTTTGTCATGCCCTGTATACTTTGACGCCAGAGAGAATCGTAATTAAACCTTATTTTGTATAAACACCCTTCTATGCAAAATGAATTGAATTGCTCAAATCAGAAAACCAAACAATTGTTAAAAAAAACCTTTAGAAAGTAGATTACAAATAATAAATTGTTATATTTTTTCAAAGTTCAGCCTTTATCAGAAAGTATCATCCGATACACATTTTCTTTTACTGATGTATTTTAAATAAATTTTCTCTTTTCTATCCCCCATTTTAAACCAACGTGTCTATATTTTGTATATTTATTTAACTATTTAGTATTTATGTTTGTCAATGACTATGTACTTTGTATACAGCAAAATAAACGTTCTGTTCTTTTCTGTTCTGATATAATATCGGTAATGGTAAATTGATTGTTACATAATGGATTTGTCATGTTTAAGGTCAATTTCAATTTCTGTAAAAATAAGTCATTCATGTTTTTGGGAGATGGTTAAGAGTACTTTTTTATTTTCAGGGACAATATCCAATCTCCTGAGACTGCTAACCCTACATCAGGTATTGTCTTAAGATTTGTTTAGTCATATATTTTATTTTTATGTCAATTTCTTTTTATTTCCAATTTCTCCTATTTTAATTGTGTTTCTGTTTCCTTCCAGACATTGAAATGGAGCCAATACACAGTGAAAACTACAATATAGAACCGTACGTATACCTTCCTTTATTAGAAGACACGGAATAACAGTCCATACATGTTTTCAAGTCGATTAAACTCAACATCGATCACCTTTTGATTGACAATTATCTTAGAGGTGATTTATCCCTAGCTTATGATTTACTTGGGCCATCTACGGCAACATTTCAATTATCATATACTGACGGTTTAAGGCATCGTATACAAGAACAACTCAACGTTTAGTCAAATAACTGTTTTTGGTCTTGGGCTTTAGCCCCTGGTCGTAGTAGATATACCACTTTTGTCGGAGTTGGCTGTCTGCCAATTGCTGTAAACATACAACGAATTTTAGGTTGAGACTGCGCTACAAAAATAGTTCATCATGGATTTAACATTTTTTTCTTTAAAGGTTAAGATCACCGTTGTATATATTTTGTTATCAATGTAGTACCAAGCGCACTTTGATTCTGTAATGACTTAAGGGCCTGTCAGACCTAGCCGATTTGGCTCGCCGGAGCTATACCGGAGCACAAATTTAGCGATTTTCGGGGATCGGTACTGGTACGGCAAAACAACGGTATCACATCGCTAAGAACGGTAGTACATCGTCAGGACATCGTCAGTACATTGGTGAAAAGATTAGCAACGGTGGGCGACGGTATAAATGTTTGAACATGCTCAAAAACTTCCGCCGTTGCGGTGCCGGAGCGAGCAACGGAACTACAACGGCAGTATTCCGGTCTGGCTTCGTTAATGTCAGTTGAGCACCGGTAGCGCCCCGTAATATACTGATGGCATCAATGTGTAATGTACTGGTACATATGTGATACCGTAGATCTGTCGATGTAGCAACGCTGCACTTAGCGTTCTTAGCGATATTGCTACGGTCAATTGTGATTTTTCAAATGCTTTGAAGTGTGTGACAGGCCCTTTACGTTGATAAAACACAAATTGTTGATTTTTAACTGTTTTATTATATTGCAAGTTTTAGTTTCATGTTTTATTTATATTAAAAGATTAATTTAATAAATAAAGTGGTATATATGAAAGTGTGTCATATATGGTCACCTTTAATTTTCATCTTTAGAATAAATTTCAGTCAAAGCCCTTATATAATGTTTTATAGGAATAGTATAAATAATGCATATTTCTCAACAAAGAGAAGAAGCACTACGCTATCGTTATAAACGAAATACTGCTAGTTTCTTCACAATGCTTTAAACGTCTGTAAGAGTATACAGACTACCAGTCTACCATATTAGTATCAGCTGAAACGTTATATATAGGTTGATCAGGTCGAATCTACATCAGTGCTTCGGCATCGGTTCAGCACTAGGCCATTTCACACAGGGTGCTCAGAGTTATAGTTGGTTTGGAAGAGACGCTTACAAACAGGCGCTTTGTTAGACCTTCAGATCAAATACGTTGAACAGATCGGTTCAACACCGTTACAGACAGCTGAAACCACATAGAAGGCAGTTTGAGCCGAGACCACAGGGTTAATACTTCGTCACAGATCAATAGAGGCCAGGTAGCCCGATGAAAAGCGAAACAACCCTGCGAAACAACCCTATAAACGTCAACTCATCTCTTGAAATTCATATTCAATAATATATTTTACAAAAAGAAAAATAAATTTGCGAATATTCCCGGAAAATTGAAAATAAAAATAAATTGTTAAACAAAAGAAATGCGAATTTTTCAAACATCATTACCAGTTCAGTTCAGTGCATTGGTGCAAAATTTTAAATTTCTCTTTAATCAGCATGAAACTTTGTCATACTTATGACTTATGTATTTTGGGCCTTGTTAAAAACTGTCCAATATGCTCAAACTAAGTCATTTTTCAAAGCATTATAATGGTTCATGAGGACTAGTTGACCATGATGCATTTTTCACACAAATGCTACATAACCCTGTGCTTCATAAATGCATATTTTCCCAATCCCTTGCCTGCAAGCTATTAAAAATGGTCAACTAAGCGTTCAGAATGCTCTTATCTTTCTGAACTATTACTCCACTATATCCACTCTATCCGTAAAAGTTGACCCAATCAATCCATAACTGATACATGCTGCATTAATGCGTTCAGTGTGTAAGAGTAACACATGCGTATGGAGTGCAGCAGATTGCTCTTTGCGAAACTTCTTATATTTCATTCATTCATCTTTTGTGTAACTAGTTGTAAATAATAGTGTATGTCTTTTAATGTGTCCTTATGTTAGTTGCTGGATCCAATTGCATACATATTTTCTTGTTTACCCAATACTACGTTAAATTACACTTATCAGTTTCGACCACAACTGTTGTCATCCTTAAACAAGGAAATTATTTATCCAATAAAATAGCGTTTGTAGGGTCCTGTAACCTAATCTTTCTTAGATCACCTGAGCCAAAGGCTCTAGATGATTTATTGGACTCACTAACTGTCCGTAGCTCTCCTCAAAAATCACTGGCTGCAAGTTGATAAAACTTGGCATGGATTCCTTGCATGGCCCCACTTTTACAGTTTTCACATAATTCCATTCAGTGCACAACTTGTTGCCATGGCGACAACAAAGAAAAACTATTAAATTCTTCTTGTCAGAAACTCCTGGCTCAAGCGGATTTCATAATAATTTCTCTGAAATGTTCCTTGACTGAACCTCTCTGAACCTCCACCAAGTTTGCTCGATTGGGTGCAATTTGTAAAACACACAGAAACTACATGATGGAAGTGGATTTAACATTGACATATTTCTAAATGTAATAATGTGCCTAAACCTGCTGTTAAATTTTTCTTTGATTGTACATGTCTTAAATGTGTATACTTGTGAGCTCTTGCACTCAGGTGAGCGATATAGGGCCAACAAGGTCCTCCTGTTTTCCAATTGCTAGTTTCATAATATTTACTTTTTTGATATTATCTTTGAACTTCTTTACAATACATACATAAACAAAAGCTGCAATTGTTATTTCCTTTCACATTTTTCCTACTTCTACAACCTACCTGCAACCCCAAGCACTTTCAGTGTTTTGATTTTTAATTGTTTGCGTATGCATTTTTATGGTAAAATTAATTAAAATATTTATACAAATAAGAGAGCCACGATGGCTCTGGATGGCTCACCTGAGTTATGATATGTGATTTGTCATGCCAACCACAACAAATCATTCAGGTAAGCTAATACAAGAGGCCGAAGAGGTCCAGTAAAGCTCCACTGCCAAAGAGCGAAAAAGACGCCCCCTATGTTGTCTGTCTTTTGTAAAGTTGATATAAACTAGAACGATACCAGAGAAATGTTTATGTACCAGTCAGTATACATTTAGAAAGTTTAATTAATTTGAATAATCTTGGTAGAGGGCGATGACACACTATTACACACAAAACATCTAAGCTCTAGGCCGTTCTGATTCAGACAAGATATTTTATGAAGCTTTTCCATAATTATCTCTATGTAAACAAGGTGATCCTCTGGTTTGGGCCATTTTTGAGCCAGAGCTATTCTTTGAACAAACTTTGTAGAGGACCACTAGACAATGCTTCACACCAAATATCTAAGGTCTATGCCTTTCGGCTTCAGACAGGAAGTTTTTTCATAGTTATGTCCTATATATCTCTATGTATAAAGGGTGATTCCCGGATTGGGGTCAATATTAACCCCCGGGGCATAATTTGAAAGATTTTTTGTAGAGGACCACTTGACAATGATACACACCAAATACATTAGCTCTAGGCCTTTCGGTTTCAGACAAGAAGGTTTTTAAAGTTTTTATAAAAAATATCGTTTCGGTTGCCAGATTTCTGCATGCAATTAATGCCATTAAACAACTTTGAAATAGGATCCCCAAGGATTATTCCTTTCAAGTTAAGTCAAAATCCATGCAGTGGTTTTGGAGGAGATGTCATTTAAAGAAATTGTTGACGACAAACGACGAACATCAGGCCATAACAATAGCTCACCATGAACACTTAGTTCTCAGTTGAGCTAAAGAATGCATGCAAGAGATATTTGTAGATAAGTAGAGGAATAAATTGTTAAACGATAAGTATATATCCCCTTTTGTTTGTTTCAGGAGTGTTTATGAACAATTTGAGGAACTAAATGAAAATGCCCACGAATATGGAACGTTGTTGACTGGTTTGTATATAACTCTAACATATTAACTACATGTTGTACATATGTTGTCATCAAACACAATGCACATCTGTTGCAAATAACTGCAGCTTAAAACAAGGGATAACTACCCATTAAGCTCACCATTTGTATACTTTGTAAATAAAGTTGACAATTCTTGAAATGTATTATAATTAAAATGTTTTATACAATTGTCACATCGTAAGCAAACTTTTACTATCTTCCTTTGGTTTTGAATCTCACAAAACTATGTCTTGCACATTAACTGATCCAATCTAATAAAAGTTCTAGAAATCTTTAAGTAAAACAAAATAGACTTACATACCAATCTCCAACAGTTTAACGACTCTGTCACTTCAAAATATCCTTTTAAATCACATATAGAATCGACATGAAACGCAATTGATACAAACTGTAATACACTATATAAGAACCATCTGCAAAACCACCACTACAAACACAAACACACACTATTTACTCCAAATAGTAAATGTATGAATGGAAACTAAAATAATGAATAAAGAATCAAAGTCATGGTCCGTGCATTCACGAACACACCATACGATTCCAAGAATGAATGTATAGTATGCAAATTAGCTAACGACCCAAATTTTACCATTGACTACGTACCATTACACGCTTTAAAAATAGCATGGCTCTATTTTTTAAACAATAGAGCTATTTATCACATAAGTAGAACATTTAATTCATGTTAACAAATTTAACCATAAACACAATTTATAAACCTATTAATCTAATATGTATCCTGCACCTCATGAAACAGAACTATGTGGACTGATATCTGTGTGCAAATTGAAACAGTCTGATTTTGTCTACACACAAATCATACTATCCGGTATTTTCCAAAATTACAATTTCTCTTTCTCTTTCTTTCTCTCTTTCTCACTTTCTCTCTCTCTACCCCACTCCACAATTGCATGTTTACTGTTTATTGTTTTTCTCGTGTACCATAATTGTGAGTTGAGACAATAAAGGTTGTGTTCTGTTCTGTTCTATAGAAATATTTGCCAGTTGCACAATCACTGTTCATATCAAGATGTATGTCAAAACCCATATGGTTGAAAAAACAGGGGAATCCAAACCCATATGATTGAAGATACAGAGTACTCAAAACCATTATGATTGAAAATACAGGGTAGTCAAAACCATTATGATCGAAAATACAGGGTAGTCAAAACCCATATGGTTGAAACTACAGGGAAGTCAAAACCAATATGGTTAAACATACAGATTAGTCAAACCCCATAATGGTTGATAATACAGGGTACTCAAAACCCATATGGTTGTATATACAGGTTACTCAAACAAATATGGTTGAAACAAACAGGGTACTCAAAACCAATATGATTAAAAATACAGGATAGACAAAACCCATATGGTTGAAAATACAGGGTAGTTAAAACCCATATGGTTAAAAATACAGGATAATCAAAACCTATAATGGTTGAAAATACAGGGCAGTGAAAACCCATGTGATTGAAAATACAGGGAAGTCAAAATTCACATGATTGAAAATACAGGGAAGTCCAAACCAATATGATTGAAAATACAGGGTAGTCCAAACCAATATGATTGAAAATACAGGGTACTCAAAACGGTACTCAATACCAATATGAATGAAAACACAGGGTAGTCAAAACCCAAATGGTTGAAAATACAGGGTAGTCAAAACCCATATGGTTAAAAATACAGGGAAGTCAAAACCCATATGGTTGAAAATACAGGGTACTATTGTTGTATATACAGGTTACTCAAACAAATATGGTTGAAACAAAGGTTACTCAAAACCGATATGATTAAAAATACAGGGTAGACAAAACCCATATGGTTGAACATACAGGGTAGTTAAAACCCATATGGTTCAAAATACGGGGTAGTCAAAACCCATATGGTTAAAAATACAGGATAGTCAAAACCCATAATGATTGAAAATACAGGGAAGTCAAAATTCACATGATTGAAAATACAGGGAAGTCAAAACCTATATGATTGAATATACAGGGTACTCAAAACGGTACCCATATCAATATGAATGAAAACACAGGGTAGTCAAAACCCAAAAGGTTGAACATACAGGGTAGTCAAAACCCATGTGGATGAAAATACAGGGAAGTCAAAACCCATATTATCAAATTTACAGGATAGTTAAAACGATGCAAATTGCAGGTGTTCAACCCCCTATTGATTGGTATTAATTCAGTCACAGGAGATAAATTAATTAAGGTCATACTTGCTGTATACAGCTTGAGTAATTATATTTACATGGTTGCTCTATATCTTAAAGGGCTGTTATTTGTATAAAGAAAAGATTAAAAAGTTAAATTGATATCTTTATTGAATCTTATTGTATCATTCAATACACACAAATACATTATTTTCACAAATATGTCATTTAGAAGTTCCTTGTCATCAGTTCTTCTTTTCTTTTTTAATTGACTTTTGCAATTAATTTAAGCATAACAAAATTCATAAATATTAAACAAGTGTTTTGGTGAACCTAGACGGCACTTTCTTATATTATATACAAAAAGTATTGTATCTGCAATAATAATTTATGTAGATATTCAAGTATTTAAAGCAGTAAACAAAATACATCTTAAGATAGTACATATTAATATCATGGTAATTATGATTATCACAGTCAATGATAGTGAAAACAAATTAAAAAAACCATATAACTTATTGTTATCATTTAAAGAAATTATCATTTTAAAGCAAATAACTTTAATCAAACTCCAATCACCTGAGACTGCTAGACATATATAAGGTATTGTCCTGATTATTTATTCAGTCATATATTTTATTTTTATGTTAATTTCCTTTTATTTCGAATTTCATTTGATAATAACATCATTCAAAGAACGTTTTTTCCCTATTTTATTTGTGTTTCTGTATCCTTTCAGACCTTGACATGGAGCCAATACACGGTGAACACTACAATATAGACCCGTATGTATACCTTCTATCATTAGAATACACGGAATAACAGTCAGTACATTTGTTAAAGTCGATTAAGCTCAACATTATCTTAAAGTAATTAGCTTTTGATTTACAACTTTCTTAAAGGTTATTCCTCCCTAGCTAATGATTTACCTGATATTTCCCGGCAAATTTTAACTGATCGTATATTGACGGTATGATGGCATCGAGTACAGGACAACTCAACGTTTAGTCACCTAACTTACTTGTTTAATTGTTAGCGTATGGATGAATGTGTATTCATGATGCTTTTTATAGTTAAATTATTAGAATATTTATAAAAATGTACGAGATATGTGTAGAAAAGTAAAAGAACAACTGTTGTCGAATTTCCCGTACTATACGTATTCATCCCGGTTTTTTTTCCAGGAGTGTTTATGAAGAATTGGGGGAACGAAACGAAAGTGCTAACGAATATGGAACTTTGTTGACTGGTTTGTATATGGCATATTTTATAACAGTTTAGAAAACAATATGGATAAACTGCATTGTATTAAAAACAAGAGCTATCATAATTATAACAAATAGGTCGCTCAGATACAGCACATTGTATAATTGACTGTTTAGTGAACACCTTACCTTAGTAATTTGTCATAACCTTTCAATTATTTTAATTCATTAAACAACTGAAAATAACAAAACGACTATTATTACAATAATCTTGTGGTAAACAAATTAACCTCAAACCAATATACGATGTTCGTTTCTCTGCATTGCAGCATGTTTATCGAGAAGTTAAAAAACTCGATAAAAAACAAACAGCAAGCGAACTATGCAGAATATTTGTTAATTCATATTTTCCTAATAATATCAATTTATTTCAGGGAGTAAGGCAATGATTTCGAATGACAACGTGTACGGAAACCTCGAAACTAAGGACTGAGTTATAGTGAAATTGAACTTTTTCCAGGATTCATAATCAATCTTGTTAGTTCTGTAATCTTTTTATATTTTAACTCGACTATTTGAAGAATATGAGAGCTATACTACTCATCCTGGCGTCGGCGTCGGCGTCCACGTCACACATTGGTTAAGGTTTTGCATGCAAGTACTTAGAAACTACATGTATTGCATTGAAACTTTCTACAACCCCACCCAATTATCACACCTATGTAGATTATGGAGTTATATGACTCTTATCCTGCATTTTATACAAGTTATGGCATTTTTGGGACTTATACATTCTGGTTAAAGTTTTGCATGCAACTACATTAACATACCTAATCTTAGTAACTGCTTGATGCATTGCATTGAATCTTTATACAGCCCTTCCCATCCATCACACCTATGTAAACAATAAAGTACGATAACTCTATCCAGCATTTTATGCAAGTTCTGCCCCTTTGTTTACTAAGAAATTCTGGTTAAAGTTTTGCAAATACATTTAGAGTGTAATCTCAGTAACAACTTGAAGCATTGTATTGAAACTTTATACAACCTTTCCCAATTTCACAACTATTTACACAACTAATTAAGATAACTCTATCCTGCATATGGTGCAAATTATTGCCCTTTTTTTACTTAGGAATTATGGTTAAAGGTTTGCGTGAAACTACATTAAGAGTCTATAACTACTTTATGCATTCCATTGAAACGTTATACAACCCTTCCCAACCATCACACCTATGCAAATAATCTGGTTAAATAACTCTATCCTACATATTATAGCCCGGCCGGGTAGCTCAATTGGTAGCGTATCTGACTCGTGATCTGGAGGTCACGGGTTCGATACCCGGTTGCGGCGACATTCTTTCGGGCGATGTTTTCCATTGCCTCTCACCTCTGATCTATGTGAGAAAGTATTCAGTGGCTTCGAAAGAATGTTGTGCATGTACTGGTGTGGGAAAGCCAGGAAAACATGGGTAGGTGCACTGACCGCCGTGATATGACCAAAGCTTTTGAAAGCGGCGTTAAACTCCAAACAAACAAACAAACAAACCTACATATTATGAAAACTATCACCCTTTAAGAAATTGTGGTTAATGTTTTGCATGCAACTACATTAGAGTCCATTATCTCAGTAACTTAAATAAGCGGTGGGATAGTCGAGCGCGCTGTCCTCCGACAGCTCTTGTTTTTAATACAATGCAGTTTATCCATATTGTTTTCTAAACTGTTATAAAACAAGCCCCCGAATAAGTTTCCGGTTTTTCAATAAGTAAAAGGGTGCTTTAATATGTAACAATAGGTCTCTGTCATCTTCTACAACAAAAACAATTTCGCAATGTCGCTCCTTTGAATGAAAATCCCCGTATAAGTAACGAATAAGTAAAATTGTTAATAAGTAACAATAGGTCTTTGTCAGCATCTTCAACACGAGAATTAGCACAACTCCTCTTGTCAACATCACCATCGCCATGTTCAAATATAGGTCATATCCTGCCATAAACTAGGCCACAAGGCCAAATTGAAGGAAAATCTTGTTTACACTCTAGAGGTAGCATTTTTTTTGGTCCTGCAAATTTAAACTGTGTCAGAATGTGTGTTTTTGATATTATCTAGGTTAAGTTCAAAACTGGGTACGTGAGGTCAAGAACTAGGTGACAAGGTCAATTTGAAGGACAATCCTGTTAAAAGTCTTCAGGTGGCACTTTCATCTTTAGCTTAATGATATCTAGGCTAATATCAAATATAATTAATGTCCTGTCATAAATTAGGGCACTATGCCAAAGTGTAAGGAAAATCTTGTTATCACTCTAGATACCAAATTATTAGTTCCAGCAGCCTTAAACTTTGTCAGAATGTTTGTCTGATGATATCTAGGTTAAGTTTGACACCGGGGCATGTAAGGTTAAAGAACTAGGTCACAAGGTTAATTGAAGGAATTTTGCATTTGTATCTTTAGCATGTTAAACGTTGTCGGAAAACTTGCCTTGATGATACATACAGTTTATATAGGAAAAGTTTGAACATGGGTCATGTCAAAAACCAGGTCACTAAACCAATCTGAAGTAAAATATTGTTAACACCCTGAATGCCACATGTTTAATTCGAGCATGTTAAAACTTTGTCAAAATGTTTGTCTTGATTATATCTAGGCTGAGTCAGATTATAGGTCATATTTGGACAAAAACTAGGTCACTAGTCCTAATTTGAGAAAAATCTTATTAACACTCTAGAGACCGCATCTTTGTTTCAGCAACTTGAAGTTTTGTCAGAATGTTTGTCTTGTCGATATCTAGGTTAAGTTTGAATATGGGTCATGTGGGGTCAAAGACATTTGTATTTTGAATTTGAGCATGTTGACCGACTTCCAATTAATTTTGTAGAAAAGTCATCTTGATTGGTCAAAAAACATGGCCATTTGTGGGTGGCGTTGTTGTTTTGTCTTATATGGATATAGCGAAAATTAAAAAAATACTTCTCTAAAAGTATATGGCCGATTTCCAACTAATTTAGTAGAAATGTTCCTTGGGTGACCCTCTATTGACCCTCTATCAGATTCTTTGAAACCACCTTGCTTGGCAGGGGTGGGGGGGGGGGGGGGGGGGGGGGGGGGGGGGGGGGGGAATAGCGACAAGGAGGTGGGCGGTTTCGTCTTATATGGCTATAGTGAAATCTTTAAACAAAATCTATGTTTATGGATGATTTCCTAATGATTTAGTAGAAATGTTCCTTTGGTGACCTTATATCAAATTCATTCAGGCCATGTTGATTGATCGAAAAACGTGGCTGCTAGGAGGCGTGCGGTTTTGCATTATATGAATTTTGTAAAACACTTTAAAGATCTTCTCCGAAAGTATCAAACCGATTTCCAAATACTTTTAAATAAAATGTTTCTTGGGTAACCTTTATCAGATTCCTTCAAGTCATGTTGATTGGTTGACAAATATGGCGGCCATGTGGCGGTGCTGTTTTACCGTATATGGCTAAAGTGAAAAAACTAAAAATCTTCTCCTCTGAAGTTGATTTATTGGAAAACATGGATGTCAAAGACGTTGCTATGCTGCAAATATATTGCTATAGTGAAAACTTTATTCAAGTTCTCCGACAGTATCTGGCTGATTTCCAAATATTTTTATTGAAACGTTCCTTTGATGACCCTCTATCAGCTTACTTCAAGTCATGTTGATTGGTAAAAAAACCTTTTGTCGAATTCCTTCAGGCCATGTTGATTGATCGAAAAACGTGGTTGCTAGGAGGCGTGCGGTTTTGCCTTATATGAATTTTGTAAAACACTTTAAAAATCTTCTCCGAAAGTATCAAACCGATTTCCAAATACTTTTGAATACATGTTTCTTGGGTAACCTTTATCAGATTCCTTCAAGTCATGTTGATTGGTTGACAAATATGGCGGCCATGTGGCGGTGCTGTTTTACCGTATATGGCTATAATGAAAACACTAAAAATCTTCTCCTCTGAAGTTGATTTATTGGAAAACATGGATGTCAAAGGCGTTGCTATTCTGAAAATATATTGCTATTGTGAAAACTTTATTCAAGTTCTCCGACAGTATCTGGCTGATTTCCAAATATTTTTTATTGAAACGTTCCTTTGATGACCCTCTATCAGCTTACTTCAAGTCATGTTGATTGGTAAAAAAACATAGCCTACAGAGGGCGGGACTGTTTTACCCTTTAGTCCCAGAGCTATGATTTAGATACTGAGAAAATAAATATCTGATTTTGAAATGTTAACTGTTACTTAAACATTTCTTTGTTGACCTTCTAATATTAACTTGACAAAAGACAGACAAAATAGAATGTCGGTTATTTCGTTTTTAGCAAGCGGCTCGTTAGAGCCATAGTCGATATCCGAAGGTACTCATCATTTTGAGACTGTAATCTAGACTAGTGTTTTACAATATCGGCATTGAATTACTTCACATCTGTCTTTCTATATCAGTTCTCCGTTTCTGAACACCATCTCGGGTTCAGAGAGATGTCTTGGTAGTTGCAGATCGTATATAATGTCAATGAAAGTGGATGATCTCTGGAATATATTTTAAAAAATGAATGGACTGTTGCCAGCATATACCCATGTTGTACCTTTCGAACCGCCAAATAGTTCTTGTTTGCATATCAGACGGACAATGGATTTGATTCGACATCACTTACCCAAAAGAATGAACCCGAAAGAAATTTTATGTTAGAATATATGAATTACATGATTAAAAAACAAACTGTATTTCTACGCTGTTAATATGACTTGATCACGCCCAACATACATGTACAAATTAAAGCAGTTTGTGCATACTTTCTTCGGGTGTCATTCACACTCTGAACAAAATTAAAGCAGTATGTGCATACTTTCCGCAGGTGTAATTATGATTGCGATTTCAACATTGAGTTTGAATTGATGACTTTACATTTGAAAGGGGAGAGTGCTGTGTATATTGTCTTAACTAATAAACTCATGAATGAAAGTGTATCCACTCAAAGCCACGCCTCTTAGTGTAACATATTTATATATACCCCATGTATTTCATGTTAATCTTTGTAGTATTAAATAGTCTGCTAAGCAGTAATATGTTATTAAGTATGATTATCCATCCTCATTTTTATGTGCATGTTCTTTTGTGTTTTGATATGTGATGTATGTATATAGTTAATTTCTGATGTTGTTTTGACCTTTCACTCGGCAACTTTTGACCCAATAGCAATAGTAGGCGTTTTAAAGCATTGTGACAAAAGGTGAAATTGCTCGTAGTGAACAATTTCGCCTTTAATCACAATGTTTTCAACGCTGTCTTAAGATATAGCCGGTAGTTTTCATTAATGATGTATTATTATCTATACGTCCCTAAAGCATCCATCAATCTGCAAAGTAATTTCTCGTCATCTTGTCTCGGAGGGAGCTCAAATTCAGCATTACTTTATCATTTTACTTCTGGAATGCGGATTATATTATACTTAGGCCTGCAATCAGAAACATTCTCTTTTTTCACTAGAAAAATTATAACTGTTGTTGTGTTTCTCCTTTAAACAAAAGTGCTTTCATCTATATTCAATAAGTATACTTTCATTTAGTAACTTAGTTAGTGTTTGAAATATAAAAATATGAAGCAGTACAATAAGTTGAGAGCTCTAGATAAAGGGCGTTTTGCAAATTCTCAAAGCCTAATTTGACCCGCCAAACCTTTGTTGTGGGTACGCAAAAGAAATCGTCTCAATGTACTTGTTTATATGTTCGAACTTTTTTTATTTTTTTGTCGTGATGTGTACATTTGTTCTCTTGTATAATACTATGTGTTAGCCATTCTGTTTGTATTCTATGTATTGTAATGCTCTTCGTTATTGGAGGAATAAAGAATATATCTATATGGTTGTTCCTTTATTTAATGTTGTTCAAGTTGGCGACAAGGTTGGGATTTTGTACCGCTAAAAATGATAATGATTATGTTAATTGAGGTCATCGTGGACATTGGAACTTAATGGCTAATCACAATCTGAACAAGTTAAAGCAGTATGTGCATACGCTCAGCAGTTGTATTATGATTGTGATTTCAAAATTGAATTTGAATTGATGACTTAACATTTGAAAGGGGAGAGATTGTGAGATTTGACAGCAATTTGAATATCAAATCATACAACTAATTGACCATTTACCAGCTGTCTAGCCTTTTGTATATAATTAACCGTATTTTGTCTGGAAAACTACAAATATTCAGTCTAAACTGTTAATACCGAATAATGTATCTTTTTAACCCTTTGCCACTTGTAGACGCATTTTGTCGAATCTGCAGCAGACGACTTTTAAACAAATTGTGGCAAAAGAGAAAATTCCTCAAACCTAGCAATTACTTCCTTTGCCACAATGTTCCCAACTCTAGTTAATTATTAAACTCCCATTTATGGCGATTTTTCATGTGTTTGTCAATATCTATTAAAAGGGGTCTCCTTCAAAAACAAAATGTATGCGGGAAATGGTTAAATGGCAGACCTTCGTCCGCCCGAATTTCAATTAAACGTCATCCCATATTCGGACACAGTTTACCATATCTGCAACAGACGACTTTTGAAAACATTGATATGAAAGGGTAAACATGTTCATGATGACCAATTTTTCCTTTTGTCTAAAATGTTTTCTACTTTTAATCAATATTAACACTTTGATATATAGTACGTGTTATTCTTCAAAATATTTCCACCAGATGTTTTCAAAAACGTCTATTACGTATTGGTGGTTTATCAAAAAAAAATGCTAAATTTTGAATAGCGCTGACGGTTAATAATTTAACCCTTTCTGTCCAAAATAGACCAAATCTGCAGCAATAGACTTAAACAAACATCTAGTAAAACATGGAAAATGTCTATAAATGAATGTATAACTATTAAAATGCATTGAATACATTGTGAGAAAAGGGAGAAATTCCTCATTATGAGCACTTTTTCCTTTTGTTACAACGTTTCATCCAAAATTTGTCTGTTGCAATGGCATCAGAAAGCGTATGTTTGTGGACAAGGGTTAACACATTAGATTTCCGAAAAGGGTGTGCATATATAATTCATATAAAACTACAATGACACATATATATATATAAAATCTAAGTACTGATATTTCTGGAACCGAAATGATGCTCGACTACATTTATTTCGACCATAGCACTTGAAATAAATGGACACGGTACATTATTGAATGTTCGTATAATGAAGTCTCGCTTTATACAAAATCCTTTAAGTTTCTGTTATATCACGCTTCGCTTAAGACAGGAAATTCGATTCGAGGATCAATTCGAACTTCACGAAGGAACGCATCACTCCCTTGTTAGGAGTACTTTGGTCCGATGTATGTAGTAAGGCATCCACAGTTAAAGACCGACACTGTTAAAAGCAGAGTTTAAGCCATGTCAAACGGTGTTACTATACTACTACTGACAGTGGGATAAGTGATACACTTGAAATAGTGTGAAGCGCAGATTAAAGCTTTCGCCTTGAGATAATTGTAATATTGTTGAAAGCAGCGCAAAATACTATTCACTTCGATATAGCAACACATTTCGCAGATATTTAATTTAAATACTGCTCGAAGCAGAGTTTATCCTCATGAACCGTGATATAACTATACTACTGTTGAAATCAGATTAAAACCACCTGTGTCGTGTCATAGGTTTAAACCTGTTGAAAGTAGAGTACAACACCACTCTCAATGCTATATATGAATCGTTCCATGAGAAAATTACATTATGGACTCTGTGTAATATATCGACGCAGATCAGCATGCATACTCACCGCATGGTAATGGCTGACACATTCCGTCTCAGGGGGATAGAGGTATTTAGTAATAATTCCTGAAACAGAAAATCCGCAGGAAGCGAAAACTGTCTGTCCGGTTTAATCAGCGCGGCATGCTTAGGCTGATCCGGGTCGATACTTTACGCAGTCCACAGTGTTGGATTTTTCGTGTAACGGCTCATATATATAAAAGTTTGTAAGCAGAATAAAACCCCATGTGCCGTGACACATATATATAACTATTCAATGCATAGTAATACAATTAGCCAAGATATAATTTTAATTTTTGAAACCGCTGAAAGCAGTGAAAACATAATCGCCGCAGAGAGAACGCAATGACTTGGAATAGTCATGTCGTATTGTACATAGATGAGGTAAGTTTAACGATTTGTGTCGACGCTGACGCAGATGACGACTACGCAAAGTGTATCACAATAGCCGGACTTTCTTCTTCACTGTTTAATGCATTGCAAAGCACCATTCACGCTGACATAAAAATAAAACATAAACATAAAAGAAATTTCAGATATAAAGAGGCTATATTTCAACAAAGCAGATTGTTCAACCTTCCCCCCGTAAATCCCCCACTGATGTCTTATTTATATATCTTAGTGGAAATTGCGCTTTAGTTAATGTTTTTTTATATTTCTGTAGTATTTCGTCACTAGACTGGTTCGCGTTCGAGTTTGCAATAGAAGATTAAGATGAGTGAACCAGTCTAGTTATATGCGAGTAGTTTTTAACGAATTATTTTTTCTCAAAAAATAATACAGTTAACGCGATCGTGTTTGATTCCGGAAGTCACGGTTAAACTACACTTCCGCTTAGAATACACATTCGCTGCACCTAAATAGTCCTAGTTTATAATTAAAATGTAAATTGAAACCATAGTATTTTAATAACAGGAAAATGGGAATATTTTCATAAATACGAAGTTATTGTGCTAAATTTTGCGATTTTAAGAATATATTAATGGGAAAAAAAGTCGCACATGCACAGACAAATATTTACAATAAATTAGGAGATCGAGGTCAAAACGTTGGGAAAAAGGTATTTTTGTTTTCGTTTTACATATTTAACTAAAAAACTATTGTTATCATATATTTATATCATATATTTAAAAGCGGGTTTCGTGTTTTTCGAATCAAACAGTATTTCTTAAGCCATAAAATGCTGATTCCCGCGCTAACATCAAATTGCTGCGTCTTGCAGCAACTCTTATTGATTGAATATTTAACATTTTGGTAAAATACAACAACGTACGTGTTTATTAAAAGACTTTACACCAAATGTACCCATAACCATGCCTTCGTTCAGTCGCTCAATGACCGCGGATTTTACAGAAACAACGTAAATTGCGCTTTAGTTAATGTTTTTTTTATAAATGATAGCATAATACTCAAATAGAGCTAAAACAATTACGGCAAAAGATGAAATTGATCATTATGATTACCCATTGACAAAGTATCCGTTTTTGAATATTTTGAATATGCTTAATACGGTTTGTTCGTGCAGCCATTTATGTACATGTACTTAAATAGATTGGGAAGATCCATAAACCGGAAGGTACAGTATAGTAGGGACCAGTAAACGATATGCAATAACTGACTTGTTACTCAACGAAGGCCGCTACCCCTTTATTTTGGCACGTCTCAATTTACAGATATTTATACCAGAGAAATTGCGTGCAAATGTTACCAAGATTATCCGGTCGGTATAAAGAAAAACCACTTTGCGAAATAAGATTGCTGCTTTTTCTCGCCAACGGGTTTAACATCCAAGTGCGATTGGGAATTGTGACAGTTGCAAGGCAGCGTTTTTGAGACGATAAAACAAATTGTAGGTTTGGAAAACAATTCAATGTTAGCAACAACCACACATTCTTTTGACACAAACTGAGATTTAGTGGTTATCACTTCATCCCCTTTCCTACCCAGCATTGTGTGAACAGTGTTAAACAATTCAAGAAGTAAACACTTTTGTTAGCACCCAAGGTCTATTTTCAGTCGACTTCAGAAGCCCATCCGTGGTAACGGGGCATATTTGGCATAGCTGGATTATCCGACAGTGAAGGTTCAGATCACCCTATCCAGCATAATCCACATAAGTCAATATTGATATTAATTAAACAGATTATATGTAAAAAGTGTAGATCTTAAGCAGGCTGTGCGAATGCACGAGGGATAGTCCGGATTTACACTGTTCACCAAAATCAACATGTATCTTTCCCCAAGAACAGGTTCATACATGTATCTTGTCTTGGGAGACGAGGTTCTACATGTATCCTTTACGTGCAGTTAGTTATTTGACGAGAAAGACAACATTGTGGACTCTGCGAACAGTATTGACCCGGATCAGCCTTAACATGCCTGGCAGGCTAACCCGGACAGACACTTTTCGCCTGATGTGTATTTTCTGTTTTAGGAATCATTATTCTAAACCTATATCCTCCTAAGACGGAATTTGTCGGCCCGGATTAGCCTACGCGGACTGCGCAGGCTGATCTGGGTCGATACATTACGCAGAGTCCGTAATGCTGGTTTTCTCGTGGAACGGATCATTTGTCCTCGCTCCTGAAACTTCTGAACATGATAAGTGTATCCATGAACGAGGCTTGTTTTTTGGCTAAGGAAGGCTTTATATATATTTGGTAGAAAAATCATTTTTTTTGTGTGTTTTTTTTTCTCTTACTGTTTTTTCTTTATTTCAATATAGTTTTTCTTTTTCTTTTCATAAGTTCTCTTTTCATTTTTTTTTTCAATCCGGTAAACATATACATTTATACAGCCGCACTGGAGAGAACTGTAACTAATGTTGTTATAACTTGTAGTTCAATCCATTTGCATATGTTATATATTTTGTTATCATTTAATGTTCATTTGTATATATTGATATTATGTAACATACGTAATAACATATGTTTAATCTATACATATGTAATGGGGAACGCTTTTAAACCTTACCCACACAAAAAAAAAATCCGCTGCAGACGACATTGTACACATCTAGGCAAAATATGGAAACTTTTGATGGATGGAAAAAGTAAGTAGTGAGCAATATATTTAATTGCACTATAACGGTTGAATCCGTGATTTCGGAAATAGAGTTTTAACCCTTTCTCACCTGCATTTTGACGCATGAGCATCAGACGACTTTTGAAAACATCGTGGCCAAAAGTTGACTTTGGTCATGATGAGCAATTTCTCCTCTGGTCACAATGTTTTCATCTTTATTTAACAATTGAGCTATCTTTATGGACATATTTCAGGTTTTTGACACAATGTTTTCAAAGTCGTCTGCTGCAGATTTGTTGTATGTAGGAAAGGGTTAAGTCGCATATAACAAAATCAAAATGAAACTGTTAACATAATATGACAGTATAGGAGCACTTGCTTTTTAAGCATACTTCGCTGCGCAAGTTTTTGCTTAAGGTATTTTTATTCACCTCTTGAATACATGCAGAACCACAGACGCATCTTGGTATGACATTTTTTTTTTATCTTTGTGCAAACTTTTCAATTCTATTTAATAAACATTCTTTCATTCTTTCATTTATAGAAACATTTCTTGTTTTGCCTCTTTTTGTTTAAAAATTCAAAATGCAAATTTTCCATACTTGAGAAAGGGATAAGTAACGCAAACGTTCCGTGAACTATCAAACGATGATCGCTTTGAAACATTTCCAATATACAACAAATCTGCAGCAGACGACTTTGAAAACATCTTGGCTAAAATATAGAAAACATTTATAATAAGAAATCAAATAATTAAATAAAATTAAAAAAATCTCGGCAGAAAGAGCAATTGTTCAATTTGAGCCATTTGTGCTTTTCCCACGATGTCTTCAAAAAAGCATCTGCTACAGATGCGTCGAAATGAGTTTGTAATTTGGGAATGGGTTAAATGAGCTACCTTTATGCACTGAATTAAGTTCAATATAACAGACATAGCGCATTATGTATAACGTCATGATAGAATGATACTATATCGAGGTCTTGGTGAGAAACAATTGTAACTAAAAAACTATTTTAAAAACGCTGTTTTATGGGCAATTTTGACCCTTATGTAAACAATGCAAATTTAGGTGTCATTGCTCGTTCTGAGCAATGGCACCTAATTTTTGCATTGTTCACCAAGACTAATAATTTAACGCTTATAAAGACTTTATGGCAGGTGATTAACCGTGGTAAAAAAAAAATTAAGTTACAACCGTTTCACGCCAAGCCCTCGATATATATCTTGTATGGACCGGATGCCTGATTATACAATAAAATTGAAATTTGAATTTGACTTGTCACATTCATTTTAAAAAAACCTTTGTTAAATTATCCCCTTTGGGGATAGCATTACGACTGAGTGGCTGGCTGGTATCAGGATAAAAGGGCCAGTAGTACTGGTAACTTACCCAGGAAACGCCGCGATATAACTGAACAATTGGTAAAACTCCAAACCAGAACAAATGCAACCGAAACGTGATTCGCTGTGCACACGCATTTTCCAGATTAGATGTCAGCGGATCCAAAAGTTAATATGCATGTTAATTAATCGCAAATACTTTACGGTTGGTATTTCTATAACGCCTTTCTAATTGCTCCAAGAAATCAAATCACGTGCTATTTGTTGCACTGTTTATGAAAGATCTGCGTGCGAAACAATGCTGACTCATCCATATACTCCATACACGTTGTGTTAGCACATGCAAGGAAGTGTATTTGGCTGTTTAGCGAGCAGTGCAGATCTAGATCAGACAGTAGATACGTACTGGAAGCAGTTTTGCTTTATATCACATATTCATTAAGAGAAGATACAGTCAAACCCTGTGCTAAATAGCACCTTTGTTTAACAATTCCCTGTCTAAAGCGACCACACTTTTAATTTCTCAATGACTAATGTTCTTCACAAATGATCCTGTTATTAAAGACCACATGTGAACAAAGAACAGATGGGTCTGTTCCCGTGGGTGGTCTTTAAACACAGGTTACATTGTATATGGTTTAGCAAATTACATTTTGTGTATCTTTGTGAATTGAGAATTAGAATACAATTTTGAACTGCTGAAGAATACGGGATCTGGTGCATGGATATTATCACCATGATCATTAACGAGTACTTTGGACCCGCTATATCTCGAACATGCGATAATTCAAACATATCGTTTAAAGCGAACGGACCTGTCGTTTTAAAAACAGCGTAGAAGCAGTTCTGATTGCTCGGACGAGCCACCAGAACCGCCGCTAGTGCTGCACTGTTTTATTCATATGATCATATCACTGGCTGGATATCCATACTTAACATTAAAGTACAAATTAATTACAAAAGCTGTACATTTATATGTGAATTAACCATAAATAACTCGTAAACTTCGATGACTCGAACTAATCCACTAGTCTCTTTCGACATCGAGTTATCGGGAGTATACAAAATGTAATCTTACCAAATCGTAATCCGACATTTGACAAATGCCATTGCGGCAATCGTCATTCGTCTTCCACCATTGGTCTAACATTCTATGTGGAAAGCAACCAGTTGCTTTGAAAGACTGTTGTGTGGAGTGCTTGTTTGAGAACGCGATCTGTTTAGCTGAATTGGCCGCCTTAAATGACTAAAACATTGTTGAAACATAGGTAAAAACCGAAATCAATCAATTTAAACCGTAATCAATTATAAATCCCCGGAGATCATTTTCTGCATGTATCACTCAGCCTATCTTCAGGTTCATGAAGACTATGCATCTTGCCATCCTCTTGTATTTGGTTTGGCTGCACCGATTCTCGTGGTTGGTTGACTCGTTAAACTCTATATCTGCGTCCACATGCACTTCGACTGTATGTTTTTTTCTCTGAAAATATGACGAATAGGAATATCAGTAAGATGAATAAGAAAAACAACAAATGCACCGACATAAATATCCGTTTATTGCATGCATACAGACGCCGACATTCTTAAATCAGTTAAATAAAAAGACATGTCAAGTCATGCGTTCTTTCAATGACTCATTGTACATGTATTTACGCCTTTTTAAAAGCAAATGGTATTACTTCATTTTGACTTTTTCCGACGTACAACAAATCTACAGTAGACGAATTAACAAAGCACATAGGAAAACCTTTGGAAAGTGTCAATAAAAGAAAGTATACATGTATAAGTTTACAAATGCCACACGTCTGCATCAGTTTGATTGATTGATTGAGAGGTTTAACGCCGTTTTCAACATTTTTTCAGTGATAACACGGCAACCTGTTCACCTACTCATGCGTTTTCTGGTTTTACCACACCAGTTCACTACACAACATACTTTCCAAGCAACTGGAATCTTTTCCACATATACTGTTAAACAGCCCATTGATAAAAGACGAATGACGCAGGTCACAGTGACGTGTGTCAAACATCGGACAGAATGTTGGCCGAGCTGGGATTTGAACTCACAACCCATGGATTGACAGCCCGCGTCACTACTGACTGAGCTACCGGGGCTCGGCTATGTTGAATATAGTTGAAAACATTGTGACAAAACGAGAAATTTGCTCATGGTGTCAAATGAATACAAGCTATCATTTTGCAATTGCTTTTTAGTGTTTAACCCCCTTGTGATTTTGAACGGTATTTTACGCTGTTTCTACTTTAATTCAGTGATATCACGGCGTATCCTTGATAATTTACCAGTACTATCGGCATAATGTGTCCGGTTGTATCAGACGTAATACGTTCCCCGTACCCCAAGGTTGCCAAAGAGTTAAGCTACTTCTTCAATGTTTAGAGTATTTGGTATGACTCGACCAGGGATCCTACACTAATCTCGCACTCCCTAGGTGGTCGATCTAGCCGTGTATGTGTATTGATTAAAATCATACACTGACAATAACAAGCCTCCCCTCCTGGCTCGGAGTCCAAATCCAGCTTTTGACAGTTTGTTGAAATGGGATTGCGCGGCAAAGTGTGGAAAAGCAGTTACCAAGGGGCAATGTATTACCAAGAAATGGTCACTGTCCCTTAATTACACTAAATCACCAATTATTTTATTTGATCAAAAGTATGTTATAGTGAAACAATTCCGTAAAGACTTGTACCCTGGTGATGGTATACACTCATTTCTACGCAAACATAGTTTTTAGGGACTATTTGGTAGATTAGTATGACCGCGGATGTAGTTGGCGTAATTTGACCAATACCCTTATGCATTAATCTATATACAAATCTTGAGTATCGACAAGGGGTCTTCAGGCGTCTCCGCTTCGCTATTACTTACAGGTGAAACGTGTTGTTACAAGTAATAGTAGATTTGTGTCACAGGATACACCAATCTCATTTAAATCAGACTAAAATACTTAGCTGTACGCATATTGGATCTGACTACCTCCCATAAACGGTCGTCTCGAATTGACCTTACACAACTAAGTACTTATGAGCACATGCTCGTTTTTTAATGTCCAATATAATCGCACGAAACAACAAACGCCCGTGCTATACAATCAGATCATTCGACACTCATCGCTGCTCTTTATCGTTTATTTATATGGGTCAGTTTATCTGGGTTTTTTTTACCGTAAGTTCTAGTAAGCAAACATTTGATTGGCTGACGCAAAGGTCAATCTGAGACGACCTGTATGGGGCAGTCATCAGATATGTATACGAGATAGAGAGGTAAATGTGATTGATGATACACAAACATAAATCCTTGATATATTCTCAGGGTGACTTCTGATGCTGTATCTTTGGCTAGATATTTTTATCCTGACTGACATTAGGGTGAAGTACGCAAAGGTCACGTCCATTAGATTTTTGCTCGACATGGCCTGATTAGTAAGCCTTTAAATTATAGTCGCAAAGAGGAAATAAAAAGTATAGGCGTGCACTCACTAATATACACTCTAAACCTTATATTTGTTTATGTCACCAAAGTGATAGCGGTGAATACAACAAGGAAGTCATGCACAACAGGCCATTTTAATGTCGATGCAAACACGTATTAGGACAGAACAAAGCCGCCAGTTTGAAGACAAACTGAATTGAAAAAAAACTTACATTGCCTGTAATCTAACAATGATAAAACAATAGCCCTTACCAATATGTCGTATATATCGTGTTCTAAAACAGAAAAGGCTTTTTTCAATTTTTGTTGTCAATAATTACATATTTTCGGTTGACAAGGAACCAGAACGAGGGAGACCTACTAAATACTAGATCTACAAGTAAGTGTTGCATTGTTTTGTTTGATTGATGATCAATCAAACTTACAGAGGAAACAAAGTTCTGCTATCGAAATTAGACCCACGTCACATAAACACAAATCTTCGGGGACTTTTTAAGCAGTACAGATCCAGATAAGCCGGTCGATTATTAATTGGGGCCGTTTTCAATTATATCGCGATAGCCAGTCCACATATTCATGTGTTTTCTGCTTTTTCCAACCAGAACTCAACACAACATTCTTTCCAAGCAACTGGCTGCTTTTCTACAAAGACTGTTGGCCCATTTGTGGAAGACGATTGTCACAGTGACTTTTGTCAAAAACCAGAAAGAATGTTGGCCAAGCTGGGGTTCGAACTCATAACCCTTCGTCATCGTACATTCGCGTTTTCGCGTTTTCGAAATCGTACTTTCGCGTTTTCGTCATCGTACTTTCGCCTTCCGGTGCGCTTGCGCAAATAACTTTGTATGAAGTCGTCCATTTGTTTTGTTTTGTTAATATTATTTTGCGCATGCGTACCGGAAGGCGAAACTACGATGACGAAAACGCGAAAGTACGATGACGAACACGCGAAACTACGATGATGAAAACTCGAAAGTACGAGGACGAAATCGCGAAAGTACGATGACGAAAACGCGAAAACACGAAATCGCGAAAGTACGATGACAAAAACGCGAAAACTCGAAACTACGATGACGAAAACGCGAAAGTACGATGATGAAAACGCGAAATTGTATCGCATTTTCATCATCGTGTTTTCGCGTTTTCGTCATCGTACTTTCGCGTTTCCATCATCGTAGTTTCGCGTTTTCGTCATCGTACTTTCGAGATTTCGCGTTTTCGTCATCGTACTTTCGTGATTTCGTGTTTTCGCGTTTCAGATTTTTTCATTCATAGGCGATGGCCCTAACCGAATTCCGTAGCTATGTGATGTCTTTCTCGTATTTATAATTGTGTGTGGAAAAATGTATCCACCGCTTTCAACAGTGACTTCGTAATATAATGTACCTTCCTATGTACATTGGTACACATCAGTAATAATCCTTCCGTCTAACCACCAAAAGAGGGAAACTAATACAAACCATTTTAAAGTCAACCAGAGCTTGCGCACGGATCTCATGCTCATTGACTGACGCTCTTACTTACTCCTTCACAACTGAGACGGTTTTGTCTTATGATAGAATTACTATGGAAAGTTCAATTACAATAGCATGCCATTGGCGTATTGTCGCCGTTACAAAACAATTATTTTTACTTCTCTTATTGTAACATTGAGAATATTGGATGATAGGATTGTTATACATCTAAATACAGGAGGGTATTCAGATATACAGAACGGAGTAGTATTTCGGTAGTGATTGTTTAAAATGGCAGGTCCGTTGTTAGGTTCTTTAATGACATGTTTGCCAATCGAACAAGTGGTCATGAACGTCGTATAATAATCCGAACGCAGTGCAGATGAGAGAAAATCCACAGTAGGTGAAAAGTGTCTGTTAGCCTGCGCGGCATGCTTAAGCACATCCGGGTCGATACTTCATGCAGAGACCGCACTGTTGTTTTTCAAACGCAACGGCTCATTTCAGCAGCTTGTAAAGATACGACTAGTGATTATCATTCTCGAATCTAAATTGTCTCTTTCATATAGAAGAGTGCTATGTACGTACCCAATCTCCTACGCAGAGTTGTCGTTCCTTACACTCACCATACATGTATGGTGAGTGTAAGGAACGACAACTCTGCGTAGGAGATTGGTACGTACCGTGTATTACTTGATCCTTTGCTTGTTTGGTAGTTACGCCGCTTTCAAAATTGATTCAAAATCGATTCAGTTATACGAGGCTACCTGTATAAGTAATTAAAGTCAAACAAGTCAGTCGCTAAGGAGGGAAAGCCATTACTGCCATTAAAGTCTTTGGTATGACCTGGGGATCGAACACGCGACAGCCCGCCCGCATGATCCGTTTTCAATCAGAAACAATTATAGGGTATCTATGCCATTTCTAGGCGCCAGTGCTATCTTTAATACACTTTAAATATTGATTAGTGAAAAACATTTTTCAAGTGTCTATGTCTTGTTAACGGACAGTGCAATTTGATTATCAGACTGCACTGTATCAATGTTGATCTTGTTCGTAAATGACCATAAATGGTTTTCATACCAATTTATTCATTCGTTTTTGTTTACCCAGAGTCTTGATATTGTGGTATTCTTGTTAGCTTAGATGACATATAACCAAACGTAAATGTACAAAAAAAAAGAAATTTTAGAACAAAATCCTTTAGAAATGGTAGGAAAGGGTAGTCTAAGGTTGCGGGGATAGTTATTTCCTTTCGCCAAACATCCTGCAGTTAACGGTTTTGTTTCAGTTTAGAATGTCACTTGAAATGAAAAAGTTCCGTTTCAACTTAATCGGATTTTATATGGCTAAAAATGGCTTACATAAACATTTGAGCAAATCAGCATGGACTCAGACCTTAGATTTAATATTTAAATCCAATTTTAATCGGATTGCATGTTTGTAAATTCAATTCATCATTATAAATGTTCTCCAACACCTGTGTTCTGGTTTTCCCACCCCTGTATTCCACACAACAAAGTTTCAAAGCTACTAACTGCTTTTCCACATAAACTGTTAGCCCATTGTAGGATGACGAATGACGCTGGTCACAGTGACTTTGAAGGCTGTTGTGAGTCTGCATTGGTCGCTAATTTCCGCAAGCGTGTTTGCCTGCAAATTACCGAATCTATATATTGTCGTAAATCAAACTATTTACTGTACTTACTTCAACCATTTTAGTCTATTTCTTTCCGTTTTTCCGGACCAGATGGTAAGATCAATGGCAAACCAAAGTACCACACATTCCAATTCATGGTAACGGAAAATGTAATGGGGACTTCGTACATACCCGCCTTTGACTCGTCGTTAGAATACCGTTCTAGACCTCGAAATGACCCCGGAATCAGTTCAGGTATTAATTTCTGATCCAATGGTTTTGGAGCAGGCGGAACCATTGGATTAGGATCTTTGAAGCTGGTGGAAGTCATGGCTTTTGATACCCTGGTTTTTGGAAGCGTTGGATTAGAATCCCCTGGCTTCGGAACTAGTGGAACCGTTGACTTTGCCTCACCTAGATTTAGAGCAGGTGATTTCACTGATCTTGGACCACCTAGATTTGGAAATGTTGGGAGCGCTGAATTTGGACTACCTTCTTTTGGAGATGTTGGGAGCATTGGTTGCTTAAACTCTTTTAGGTAATAGTAAATCGCTTTGTAACAGCCTACTAAACTGGTACCTGCAGTTCTAGAACTTTTCCAAAGACTATCACTCAGCAAGGAGCAATAGACAAAACGGAAATACATGTATCTCACAGGGAATATTCATATACTTGGATTTATTTAGACAGCTTGTTTGCTGTCCATCTAGATAAACTTGAAAGTCTTGCTTTCTACAATTGTCATCTAACAATAGTTTAGAAAATTCATTTGTACTTGTGTAATAAAGTTCAACAGGTGTTGCTTTATTTGCATAATAGTATTGCCTACAAATTGTACAATTACGATACCATGTTTTTTCCTGATCCTGATTCATCAAATGAAATGTTTTCATTTAGTAAGTTTGTCAATCATATATTTCAGACTTGATTTATGATGAGCATTTGAACATTAATATAACTGTTGTATATGCTTATAAAGGGAAATAACTTGTCTCGTCATAAAAAAGGTGCTCCGAAGAAATCACGTTAGCCCAATTGGTTGTCATCCTGCACACAACTTTTAACAATATTTGCGAAACAATGACGACCCAACCTAACCTGCACTTATTTGCCTTATTTTTGTCATAATGAGCAATTTTTTCTTTCGCCACAATGAGTTCAACTCAATCTAATAATTCTAATTTTATTTGTAGAGATATTTCATATCTTTGTCAAGATGTATCAAAGTCGTCAGTTGCAGATGTTATGTATGCAGGACATAAATATGTATATTATATATTTCAGACAGCAAATTGCTCGGTATTTAGATATCAGTTATGATTATCAATCACTATATAATGTATTGGTCAGCCAGCTGAAGTTTATCAGTGTATATAGAACTTACCATTTGCTGTTTACTCATGGAATAAATAAACACATGTGATATAATCCTTTTTTCTATTTCCAATGTTTGTATAAATGTTTATTGCTGAATGCTAGTTTTCAAAATTACGACTTCCGAATGCCTGTCTATAGAACTGATGCCCGATGAAAAGGGTAGTATGCGGGAACAAAAATGTCCACGTAATTCTTTACAATAGAGATGAAACTACAATAAATACACGCTTATTGCGCGGGTGCATATATATTGGTTGTGTTTAGAACTACTACTGGTGCAATGGGCATGTGAATGCGCCGTGTTAATCGTCTTGATCGCGCATACGTCTTATTTTACCGTCAGCTCTCGGATATTTTCGTAGCAGTTCGTCACTAGACTGGTTCTCGTTCGAGTTTGTAATAGAAGTTTAAGATTAGTGAACCAGTCTATTTATATGCGAGAAGTTTTTTTGAAATTAAAATGTAAACTAAAACCATAGTGTAACCTGTACCGGCGTTAAGCCATCCGCGATGAACGTTGCTTAACTTTACGAAAAGGTCAACCAATCTACCAACGTCGCTATAGAAGCCGGCTTCTACAGCAGAGCTGTAGAAGTTATATTTATCCCTATACCGTTCCCGTTATATTTCTCCCTCTTTTCTTTTGACTTCGACCCGAAGTCACACAACTGAACACAAGCAGTATACCAGAGCGAAGTCTATGTAACATCACTGGGAACCACCGGGGTTTTAATAACAGGAAAATGGGAATAGTTATTGGGCTAAATTTTGCGATTTTAAGAATATATTAAGGGAAAAAAGGACACGCATGCGCAGACTAATGTTTACAATAATTTTGAGAGATCGAGGTCAACACGTTGGGGAAAATGTATATTTTCGAATCAAACAGTATTTCTTAAACCATAAAATGCTGATTCCCGAGCTAATTGCTGCATCTTGGAGCAACTCTTGTTTTACTTTCTTATCTGTTTAAAGGGTATGGTAAAGGATATTAGTCCTACATTCACAACTAAAATGATACGCCTTGTTGGACACATTTTCTAGAGATGTATAAGTTGCCCAAAATAGTTCATAAATAAATTTAAAAAAATCAGTATAAATGTTCTCCAAATGCTTTCACTATAAAAGTTCGCCAAGATAGGATAAGACTATGTGTCGGCGAAGGCTGGTGTTGATTGATTGATTGATTGATTGATTGGGGTTTAACGCCGTTTCCAACACATTCGGTCATATTAAGGCGGTCAGTTCACCTACACCTGTGTTCTGGGTTAGCCCATTGTAGGATGACGAATGACGCTGGTCACAGTAACTTTGAATGCTGTTGTGAGTCTGCATTGGTCGCTAATTTCCGCAAGCGTGTTTTCCTGTAAATTACTGAATCTATATATTGTTGTAAATCAAATTATTTACTGTACTTACTTCAACCATTTTATTCTATTTCTTTCCGTTTTTCCGAACCAGATGGTAAGATCAATGGCAAACCAAAGTACCACACATTCCAATTTATGGTAACGGGAAATATAATGGGGACTTAATACCCGCCTTTGACTCGTCGTAAGGATACCGTTCTTGACCACGAAATGACCCCGGAATCACTTCAGGTATTGATTTCGGATCCAATGGTTTTGGAGCAGACGGAACCATTGGATTAATACCCGAAAACTTTAAAGCGGCTGGAAGAACTGTATTCGGATCCCGTAACTTTGAAGCTGGTGGAAGTCATGGCTTTTGATACCCTGGTTTTTGGAAGCGTTGGATTATAATTCCCTGGCTTCGGAACTAGTTGAACCGTTGAGTTCGCCTCACCTGGATTTAGAGCAGGTAATTTCGCTGATCTTGGACCACCTAGTTTTGGAAATGTTGGGAGCGCTGTATTTGGACTACCTTCTTTTGGAGATGTTGGGAGCATTCGTTCTGAATCTTAGAAAGCCGGAGCTTCTCGTATCGGATTTGCTGGACATTTTATATCTTAGTGCGGTTATTCGCCTTATGGCTACGATTAAAACGGTGATGGTATAAACAATTAACATGATTATAGTATAGGATCTTCTTGTTCCGGTGGCAAATATACACGTTCTAATGGTTGTCAAAGTTATGGATTCGGAAATAATGGCAACTTCCAGCCAAGGCCGTTTGGCTTCCGAGGTCACATATCTAATACACACGACGAAAGTATAGTACAGGAGATATTTATATCTTTGGGTTTATTTAGACAGCTTGTTTGCTGTCCATCTAGATAAACTTGAAAGACTTGCTTTCTACAATTGTCATCTATCAATGGTTTAAGAGAATTAATTTCTACTTGTGAAATAAAGTTCAACAGGTGTTGTTTTATTTGCATAATATTATCACCTACAAATTGTACAATTACGATACGATGTTTTGTGTTCTCATCTTGATTCATCAATCAAATGTTTTTATATAGCAAGTAAGTATGCTTAACAATCCCATTGTGATTTGTGAGGAGTATCCGAACAATAAAATAACTATTTAATATGCATATAAAGGGAAGTAATTTGTCTCGTCATGAACAAATCACGTTACCCATTAGGGTGTCATGCTGCACAATTTATGTTTATAAAATTACACTCTTTTAGGTAACAGTAAAACGCTTTTCTTTTTAGGTAACAGCCTACTAAACTGGTACCTGCAGTTCTTGAACTTTTCCAAAGACTATCACTCAGCAAGGAGCGATAAACAAGACGGAAATACATGTATCTCACAGGGGATATTCATATCTTTGGATTTATTTAGACAGCTTGTTTGCTGTCCATCTAGATAAACTTGAAAGTCTTGCTGAAGGCAATCTGTGTCTATAGAACTTACCATTTGCTGTTTACTCAAGGAATAAAACATACATGTGATATAATTATTTTTCTATTTTCAATGTTTGTATAAATGTTTATTGGTGAACACTAGTTTTCAAAATTACGACTACCGAATGCTTATCTATATGACTAATGCCCGATGAAAAGTGTAGTATGCGGGAAAAAAATGTCCACGTAATTCTTAACAATAGAGATGAAACAACAATAAAAACACGCTTATTGCGCGGGTGCATCAGCACCAGTGCATATATTGGTTGTGTTTATAACTACCACTGGTGCAATGGGCCTGCGCATGCGCCGTGTTAATCGTCTTGATTGCGCATACACCGTATTTTACCATCAGCTCTCAGATATTTCCGTATCAGTTTATCACTAGACTGGTTCTCGTTCGAGTTTGCAATAGAAGTTTAAGATTAGAGAACCAGTCTATTTATATGCGAGTAGTTTTTTTATAATTAAAATGTAAATTAAAACCTTAGTTTAACCTGTACCGGCGTTAAGCAATCGCGGGTCACCCATCCAAGCACTAACCGTGATGAACGTTGCTTAACTTTACGAAAAGGTCAACCACTCTACCAACGTCGCTCTAAAAGCCGGCTTCTACAGCACAGCTGTAGAAGTTATATTTATACCTATACCGTTCCCGTTACATTTCTCCCTCTTTTCTTTTGACTTCGACCCGAAGTCACACAACTGAACGCAAGCAGTATACCAGAGCGGAGTCTATGTAACATCACTGGTAACCACCGGGGTTTTAATAACGGGAAAATGGGAATAGTTATTGTGCTAAACTTTGCGATTTTAAGAATATATTAAGGGAAAAAAGGACGCGCATGCGCAGACAAATGTTTAAAATAATTTTGAGAGATCGAGGTCAACACGTAGCGGAAAAGGTATTTTTGTTTTCGTTTTACGTATTTAACTAAAAGGCTATTGTTATCATATATTTATATTATATATTTAAAAGCGGGCTTCGTGTTTTTCGAATCAAACAGTATTTCTTAAACCATAAAATGCTGATTCCCGCGCTCAGCAACTTTTGTTTTACTTTATTATCTGTTTAAAGCGTATGGTAAAGGATATTAGTCCTACATTCACGATAAAAATGATACGCCTTGTTGAACACATTTTCTAGAGATGTTTAAGCTGCCCAAAATAGTTCATAAATAAATTCAAAAAATTACTGACATACATCATTCCCAGAACAATATACACATATTGTAACACTCGGACTCAGTGAAATTGATGTTACCAACATCCCACTGGGAGATAGACCGTTAATAAAGAGACATTGACAGGATAAAATGACAATATTCTTATGATTTACAGTCCCAGATGTAAAATGTAAATGTCAGTGAGTTAAGCTGACATGCGTTCACAAGACACTGAAACAGAAACATGATTCGTGAAAACGTGACATGTCTCATTAAGTGTCCGTGAAAACATCCTTGATCAATCTAATTGGTGCTGGCGTATAATGGTAATAATTATGTTCTGGCTAGTGAACTCAAAGTATATACATATTTAAAGCTTTTCGAATCTTTTAAATATGTCGTCTACATTAGCTACATGCTGTGACTAAGCATGCTCTAATCGCCGTTTTAATAAAGTAGAATAACGACATATAGCTGGAAATTATGTTACACTAGCGATAATGATATGTCAGTTTGTACTGCACTCCGATAAGCGTAGCGAAATTTGAATCCCGAGAGATCGAAGGTCGAGAGATATATCAATGTTCCTAGGCTTCGAGTAGAATACAAACCGAGATACCGCTACGGTAACGTAGTATTCCTTTTATTATTACTTATAACTTCATAAGACAAAATACAGAAAACAAATTGCTAAATTTTCAATAACAAAAAAACACACGTCACACATTAATACAATTTATAAAAGACCTCCGTGAAGTTCATTCCCTGTTCCTTTAACCTTATTCCTTATTCAAATGTGAAGTTGGTTACGTGTTCCTTATTCCTTATTCAGATTTGCACTTAGGTACTGCATATGTTGATGTTGCCAACAACAATTGTGATGTTGTTGGTGTTGTAGATGCTGACAGAGACCTATTGGCACATATTAAATCGCCTGTTACTTGTTCAAAAACATGTTACTTATACGGCAGTTTTCAAGAAAAGAAGACTTTTCTATCCAAAATGAATATCATTTGAACTGCATATGTTGATGTTGCAAACAATAATGTTGATGGTGTTGTTGTTGTAGAAGCTGACAGAGAACTATTGGTACATTTTAAATCCCCCGTTACTTATTCAAAAACCTGTTACTTATTCGTCGGTTATAAACATATGAGCGTTTGATATCCAGACAATCCATTCAAACTGCATACGTTGATGTTGCCACCAACACATGTGATGTTGTTGTTGTTGTAGATAATGACCGAAATCTATTGGTACATATTAACCTGTTACTTATTCCAAAATATGTTACTTATTCGTTACTTATTCAGGCTTTTTAAAGAAGCCTTTGCTATCCAAAATATCGTTCAAACTGCATATGTTGATGTTACGAACCACAATTTTGATATTATTGTTGCTGAAGATATTAACAGAGACCTATTGGAACATTTTAAATCACCTGTTACTTATTCAAAAACCTGATACTTATCCGGCGATTATGAAGATATGAGATGTGATGTGTTTGTTGTTGTTGTAGATGCTGACGGAGATCTATAAGTTCATATTAAATAACCCGTTACTTATTCAAATTCCTGTAACTTATTTGGCCGTTTCAAGAAAAGAAGCCGTTGCTATCCAAAGAATCATTCAAACTGCTTAAGTTGATGTTGATGTTGTTGCTGACAGAGACCCATTGGTACATCTTAGATAACATGTTATTTATTCAAAAACTTGTTACTTATTCGACCGTGTTCAAGAAAAGAAGCATTTGTTCTCCCAAATATCATTCAAATTGTATATGTTAATGTTGCCAACAACATATGGGGTGCTGTTGTTGTTGTAGATACTGACAGAGACATATTGAAACATATTAGGTCACCTGATACTTATTCAAAAACCTGTTACTTATTCATTACTTATGCGACTTTTCAAGAAAAGAAACCGTTGCTGTTCCAAATATCATTTAAAATGCATGTGGTTGTTGTTGTTGTAAATAATGAAAGTGAGCTATTGGTACATATTAAATTACCCGTTATTTAATAAAAAAAAAATGTTACTCATTAAGCCGTTCCCTGTTCCTTGTTCCTTATTTATTATTTAATTGTGAAGTTGGTTACTTGTTCCTTATACATTACTTATTTAGATTTTGATCTAAGGTACTGCATATGTGATTTTTTGAATAAGTAACAGGTGATTTAATATGTACCAATAACTCGCTTTCATCATTTACAACAACAACAACAACATTGTTGTTGGGAACATCAATATATGCATTTTGCATTCAATACACACTATGATACATAACACTGTTAAAGGAAAACCCATGATGTTAAGGTGTTTAACCGGGAAAATTGTCATCGTTTCGCTGGAACGAATTCTGTTTCCATGAAAAGCGGTAAGGTTTACATGTAAGGTCAACTGAACGCATCCAAGGTATTGTCCGAGGGTTGCACAAGAGACATTGCAAAATTTCCGACAATCTAAAAGATTCATCGTTTATTCCGTAGCTATGTGATGTCTTTCTCGTATTTATAATTGTGTGTGGAAAAATGTATCCACCGCTTTCAACAGTGACTTCGTAATATAATGTACCTTCCTATGTACATTGGTACACATCAGTAATAATCCTTCCGTCTAACCACCAAAAGAGGGAAACTAATACAAACCATGTTAAAGTCAACCAGAGCTTGCGCACGGATCTCATGCTCATTGACTGACGCTCTTACTTACTCCTTCACAACTGAGACGGTTTTGTCTTATGATAGAATTACTATGGAAAGTTCAATTACAATAGCATGCCATTGGCGTATTGTCGCCGTTACAAAACAATTATTTTTACTTCTCTTATTGTAACATTGAGAATATTGGATGATAGGATTGTTATACATCTAAATACAGGAGGGTATTCAGATATACAGAACGGAGTAGTATTTCGGTAGTGATTGTTTAAAATGGCAGGTCCGTTGTTAGGTTCTTTAATGACATGTTTGCCAATCGAATAAGTGGTCATGAACGTCGTATAATAATCCGAACGCAGTGCAGATGAGAGAAAATCCACAGTAGGTGAAAAGTGTCTGTTAGCCTGCGCGGCATACTTAAGCACATCCGGGTCGATACTTTATGCAGATACCACACTGTTGTTTTTCAAACGCAACGGCTCATTTCAGCAGCCTGTAAAGATACGACTAGTGATTATCATTCTCGAATCTAAATTGTCTCTTTCATATAGAAGAGTGCTATGTAAGTACCGTGTATTACTTGATCCTTTGCTTGTTTGGTAGTTACGCCGCTTTCAAAATTGATTCAAAATTGATTCAGTTATACGAGGAGAAAAAGCCATTACTGCCATTAACGTCTTTGGTATGACCTGGGGATCGAACACGCTACAGCCCGCCCGCATGATCCGTGTTCAATCAGAAACAATTATAGGGTATCTATGCCATTTCCAGGCGCCAGTGCTATCTTTAATACACTTTAAATATTGATTAGTGAAAAACATTTTTTAAGTGTCTATGTCTTGTTAACGGACAGTGCAATTTGATTATCAGACTGCACTGTATCAATGTTACTCTTGTTCTGCACTGTTCGTAAATGACCATAAATGGTTTTCATGCCAATTTATTCATTCGTTTTTGTTTACCCAGAGTCTTGATATTGTGGTATTCTTGTTAGCTTAGATGACATATAACCAAACGTAAATGTACAAAAAAAAAAGAAATTTTAGAACAAAATCCTTTAGAAATGGTAGAAAAGGGTAGTCTAAGGTTGCGGGGATAGTAATTTCCTTTCGCCAAACATCCTGCAGGTAACGGTTTTGTTTCAGTTTAGAATGTCACTTGAAATGAAAAAGTTCCGTTTCAACTTAATCGGATTTTATATGGCTAAAAATGGCTTACATAAACATTTGAGCAAATCAGCATGGACTCAGACCTTGGATTTAATATTTAAATCCAATTTTAATCGGATTGCATGTTTGTAAAGTCAATTCATCATTATAAATGTATTCCAAATGCTTTCTCCATAAATGTACGCCAATATAGGATAAGACTATGTGACGGCGAAGGCTGGTGTTGATTGATTGATTGATTGATTGATTGATTGATTTGGGTTTAACGACGTTTTCAACACATTCGGTCATATTAAGGCGGCCAGTTCACCTACACCTGTGTTCTGGTTTTCCCACCCCTGTATTCCACACAACAAAGTTTCAAAGCAACTAACTGCTTTTCCACATAAACTGTTAGCCCATTGTAGGATGACGAATGACGCTGGTTACATTATCTTTGAAGGCTGTTGTGAGTCTAAATTCGTCGCTAATTTCCGCAAGCGTGTTTGCCTGCAAATTACTGAATCTATATATTGTTGTAAATCAAACTATTTACTGTACTTACCTCAACCATTTAAGTCTATTTCTTTCCGTTTTTCCGGACCAGATGGTAAGATCAATGGCAAACCAAAGTATCACACATTCCAATTTATGGTAACGGAAAATGTAATGGGGACTTAATACCCGCCTTTGTCTCGTCGTTAGGATACCGTTCTATACCACGAAATGACCCCGGAATCACTTCAGGTATTGATGTCTGATCCAATGGTTTTGGAGCAGGCGGAACCATTGGATTAGGACCCGAAAACTTCAAAGCGGCTAGAAGAACTGTATTCGGATCCCGTAACTTTGAAGCTGATGGAAGTCATGGCTTTTGATACCCTGGTTTTTCGAAGCGTTGGATTAGAATCCCATGGCTTCGGAACTAGTGGAACCATTGACTTTGCCTCACCTAGATTTAGAGCAGGTGATTTCGCTGATCTTGGACCACCTAGTTTTGGAAATGTTGGGAGCGCTGAATTTGGACTACCTTCTTTTGGAGATGTTGGGAGCATTGGTTCTGAATCTTAGAAAGCCGGAGCTTCTCGTATCGGATTTGCTGGACATTTTACATCTTAATGCGGTTATTCGCCTTATGGCTACGATTAAAACGGTGATGGTATAAACAATTAACATGATTATATTATAGGATCTTCTTGTTCCGGTGGCAAATATACACGTTCTAATGTTCGTCGAAGTTATGGATTCGGAAATAATGGCAACTTCCAGCCAAGGCCGTTTGGCTTCCGAGGTCACATATCTAATACACAAGACGAAAGTATAGTACAGGAGATATTTATATCTTTGGATTTATTTAGACAGCTTGTTTGCTGTCCATCTAGATAAACTTGAAAGACTTGCTTTCTACAATTGTCATCTATCAATGGTTTAAGAGAATTAATTTGTACTTGTGAAATAAAGTTCAACAGGTGTTGTTTTATTTGCATAATATTATCACCTACAAATTGTACAATTACGATACGATGTTTTGTGTTCTCATCTTGATTCATCAATAAAATGTTTTTATATAGCAAGTAAGTATGCTTGTCAATCCCATTGTGATTTGTGAGGAGTATCCGAACAATAAAATAACTATTTAATATGCATATAAAGGGAAGTAATTTGTCTCGTCATGAACAAATCACGTTACCCATTAGGGTGTCATGCTGCACAATTTATGTTTATAAAATTAAACTTTTTTAGGAAATAGTAAAACGCTTTTTTGTTTGGTAACAGCCTACTAAACTGGTACCTGCAGTTCTTGGACTTTTCCAAAGACTATCACTCAGCAAGGAGCGATAAACAAAACGGAAATACATGTATCTCACAGGGGATATTCATATCGTTGGATTTATTTAGACAGCTTGTTCGCTGTCCATCTAGATAAACTTGAAAGTCTTGCTTTCTACAATTGTCATCTAACAATAGTTTAGAGAATTCATTTGTACTTGTGTCATAAAAATCAGCAGGTGTTGCTTTATTTGCATAATAGTATTGCCTACAAATTGTACAATTACGATACCATGTTTTTTCCTGATCCTGATTCATCAAATGAAATGTTTTCATTTAGCAAGTAAGTTTGTCAGTCATATTTTTCACACTTGATTTATGATGATTATTTGAACATTAATATAACTGTTGTATATGCTTATAAAGGGAAATAACTTGTCTCGTCATAAACAAGGTGCTCCGACGAAATCACGTTAGCCCAATTGGTTGTCATCCTGCACACAACTTTTAACAATATTTGCGAAACAATGACGACCCAACCTAACCTGCACTAATTTGCCTTATTTTTGTCATAATGAGCAATTTTTTCTTTCGCCACAATGAGTTCAACTCAATCTAATAATTCTTATTTTATTTGTAGAGATCTTTTATATCTTTGTCAAGATGTATCAATGTCGTCAGTTGCAGATGTTATGTATGCAGGACATAAATATGTATATTATATATTTCAGACAGCAAATTGCTCGGTATTTAGATATCAGTGATGATTATCAATCACTATATAATGTATTGGTCAGCCAGCTGAAGTTTATCAGTGTATATAGAACTTACCATTTGCTGTTTACTCATGGAATACAAAAATACATGTGATATAATCCTTTTTTTCTATTTCCATTGTTTGTATAAGTGTTTATTGGTGAATGCTAGTTTTCAAAATTACGACTACCGAATGCCTGTCTATAGAACTGATGCCCGATGAAAAGGGTAGTATGCAGGAACAAAAATGTTCACGTAATTCTTTACAATAGAGATGAAACTACAATAAATACACGCTTATTGCGTGGGTGCATATATATTGGTTGTGTTTAGAACTACTACTGGTGCAATGGGCTTGTGCATGCGCCGTGTTAATCGTCTTGCTCGCGCATACGTCTTATTTTACTGTCAGCTCTCGGATATTTTCGTAGCAGTTCGTCACTAGACTGGTTCTCGTTCGAGTTTGTAATAGAAGTTTAAGATTAGTGAACCAGTCTATTTATATGCGAAAACTTTTTTTGAAATTAAAATGTAAACTAAAACCATAGTGTAACGGTAACCTGTACCGGCGTTAAGCCATCCGCGATGAACGTTGCTTAACTTTACGAAAAGGTCAACCACTCTACCAACGTCGCTATAAAAGCCGGCTTCTACAGCAGAGCTGTAGAAGTTATATTTGTACCTATACCGTTCCCGTTACATTTCTCCCTCTTTTCTTTTGACTTCGACCCGAAGTCACACAACTGAACACAAGCAGTATACTTGTGAGAGCGGAGTTTATGTAACATCACTGGGAACCACCGGGGTTTTAATGACAGGAAAATGAGAATAGTTATTGTGCTAAATTTTGCGATTTTAAGAATATATTAAGGTAAAAAAGGACGCGCATGCGCAGACTAATGTTTACAATAATTTTGAGAGATCGAGGTTAACACGTTGGGGAAAATGTATTTTTTCGAATCAAACAGTATTTCTTAAACCATAAAGTGCTGATTCCCGTGCTAATTGCTGCATCTTGCAGCAACTCTTGTTTTACTTTATTATCTGTTTAAAGGGTATGGTAAAGGATATTAGTCCTACATTCACGATAAAAATGAGAGTCCTTGTTGTACACATTTTCTAGAGATGTTTAGTTGCCCAAAATAGTTCATAAATAAATTCAAAAAATCAGTATAAATGTTCTCCAAATGCTTTCACTATAAATGTTCGCCAAGATAGGATAAGACTATCTGTCGGCGAAGGCTGGTGTTGATTGATTGATTGATTGATTGATTAATTGGGGTTTAACACCGTTTTCAACACATTCGGTCATATTAAGGCGGTCAGTTCACCTACACCTGTGTTCTGGGTTAGCCCATTGTAGGATGACGAATGACGCTGGTCACAGTAACTTTGAAGGCTGTTGTGAGTCTGCATTGGTCGCTAATTTCCGCAAGCGTATTTTCCTGTAAATTACCGAATCTATATATTGTTGTAAATCAAATTATTTACTGTACTTACTTCAACCATTTTATTCTATTTCTTTCCGTTTTACCGGACCAGATGGTAAGAACAATGGCAAACCGAAGTACCACACATTCCAATTTATGGTAACTGGAAATATAATGGGGACTTCATACCCGCCTTTGACTCGTCGTTAGGATACCGTTCTAGACCACGAAATAACCCCGGAATCACTTCAGGTATTGATTTCGGATCCAATGGGTTTGGAGCAGGCGGAACCATTGGATTAAGACCCGAAAACTTTAAAGCGGCTGGAAGAAATGTATTCGGATCCCGTAACTTTGAAGCTGGTGAAAGTCATTGCTTTTGATACCCTGGTTTTTGGAAGCGTTGGATTAGAATTCCCTGGCTTCGGAAATAGTGGGACCGTTGAGTTTGCCTCACCTGGATTTAGAGCAGGTGATTTCGCTGATCTTGGACCACCTATTTTTGGAAATGTTGGGAGCGCTCAATTTGGACTACCTTCTTTTGGAGATGTTGGGAGCATTCGTTCTGAATCTTAGAAAGCCGGAGCTTCTCGTATCGGATTTGCTTGACATTTTACATCTTAGTGCGGTTATTCGCCTTATGGCTACGATTAAAACGGTGATGGTATAAACAATCAACATGATTATAGTATAGGATCTTCTTATTCCGGTGGCAAATATACACGCTCTAATGTTCGTCGAAGTTATGGATTCGGAAATAATGGCAACTTCCAGCCAAGGCCGTTTGGCTTCCGTGTCACATATCTAATACACAAGACGAAAGTATAGTACAGGAGATATTTATATCTTTGGATTTATTTAGACAGCTTGTTTGCTGTCCATCTAGATAAACTTGAAAGACTTTCTTTCTACAATTGTCATCTATCAATGGTTTAAGAGAATTAATTTCTACTTGTAAAATAAAGTTCAAAAGGTGTTGTTTTATTTGCATAATGTTATCACCTACAAATTGTACATTTACGATACGATGTTTTGTGTTCTCATCTTGATTCATCAATCAAATGTTTTTATATAGCAAGTAAGTATGCTTTCTAGGAATTGTCAATCCCATTGTGATTTGTGAGGAGTGTCCGAACAATAAAATAACTATTTAATATGCATATAAAGGGAAGTAATTTGTCTCGTCATGCACAAATCACGTTACCCATTAGGGTGTCATGCTGTACAATTTATTTTTATAAAATTAAACTCTTTTAGGAAATAGTAAAACGCTTTTCTTTTTGTAACAGCCTACTAAACTGGTACCTGCAGTTCTTGAACTTTTCCAAAGACAAAGTTCAGCAGGTGTTGCTTTATTTGCATAATAGTATTGCCTACAAATTGTACAATTACGATACCATGTTTTTTCCTGATCCTGATTCATCAAATGAAATGTTTTTAAATGAAATGTTTTCATTTAGCAAGTAAGTTTGTCAATCATATTTTTCAGACTTGATTTATGATGAGTATTTGAACATTACCTGTTGTATATGCTTATAAAGGGAAATAACTTGTCTCGTCATAAACAAGGTGCTCCGAAGAAATCACGTTAGTTCAATTGGTTGTCATCCTGCACACAACAATGACGACCCCACCTAACCTGCACTAATTTGCCTTATTTTGTTCATAATGAGCAATTGTTTCTTTCGCCACAATGAGTTCAACTCAATCCAATAATTCTTATTTTATTTGTAGAGATCTTTCATATTTTTGTCAAGATGTATCAAAGTCGTCAGTTGCAGATGTTATGTATGCAGGACATAAATATATATATCATATTTTTCAGACAGCAACTTGCTCGGTATTTAGATATCAGTGATGATTATCAATCACTATATAATTAATTGATCAGCCACCTGAAGGTTATCTGTGTCTATAGAACTTACCATTTGCTGTTTACTCAAGGAATAAAACATACTTGTGATATAATTATTTTTCTATGTTCAATGTTTGTATAAATGTTTATTGGTGAACACTAGTTTTCAAAATTACGACTACCGAATGCCTGTCTATAGGACTAATGCCCGAAGAAAAGTGTAGTATGCGGGAACAAAAATGTCCACGTAATTCTTAACAATAGAGATGAAACAACAATAAAAACACGCTTATTGCGCGGGTGCATCAGCTCTCGGATATTTCCGTATCAGTTCATCACTAGACTGGTTCCCGTTCGAGTTTGCAATAGAAGTTTAAGATTAGTGAACCAGTCTATTTATATGCAAGTACTTTTTTTAAAATTAAAATGTAAATTTAAACCATAGTTTAACCTGTACCAGCGTTAAGCCATCGCGGGTCACCCATCCAAGCACTAACAGCGATGAACGTTGCTTAACTTTACGAAAAGGTCAACCACTCTACCAACGTCGCTATAAAGTTCGGTAGAGCTGTAGAAGTTATATTTATACCTATACCGTTCCCATTACATTTTTCCCTCTTTTCTTTTGACTTCGACCCAAAGTCACACATCTGAACGCAAGCAGTATACCAGAGCGGAGTCTATGAAACATCACTGGGAACCACCGGGGTTTTAATAACAGGAAAATGGGAATAGTTATTGTGCTAAATTTTGCGATTTTAAGAATATATTAAGGGAAAAAAGGACGCGCATGCGCAGACAAATGTTTACGATAATTTTGAGAGATCGAGGTTAACACGTTGGGGAAAAGGTATTTTTGTTTTCGTTTTACGTATTTAACTAAAAAGCTATTATTATCATATATTTATATCATATATTTAAAAGCGGGTTTCCTGTTTTTCGAATTAAACAGTATTTCTTAAACCATAAAATGCTGATTCCCGCGCTATTTGCTGCATCTTGCAGCAACTCTTGTTTTACTTTATTATCTGTTTAAAGGGTATGGTAAAGGACTCGGACTCGGTGACATTGATGTGACCAACATCCTATTGGGAGATAGACCGTTAATAAAGAGACATTGACAGGATAAAATGACAATATTCTTATGATTTACACTCCCAGATGTAAAATGTAAATATCAGTGAGTCAAGCTGGCAAGGGTTCACAAGACACTGAAACAGAAACATGATTCGTGAAAACGTGACATGTCTCATTAAGTGTCCGTGAAAACATCCTTGATCAATCCGAACTAATTGGTGCTGGCGTATAATGGTAATAATTATGTTCTGGCTAGTAAACTCAAAGTATATACATCTTTAAAGCTTTTGGAATCTCTTAAATATGTCGTCTACATTAGCTACATGCTGTGACTAAGCATGCTCTAATCGCCGTTTTAATAAAGTAGAATAACGACATATAGCTGGAAATTATGTTACACTAGCGATATGTCAGTTTGTACTGCACTTCCGATAAGCGTAGCGAAATTTAAATCCCGAGAGATCGAAGGTCGAGAGATATATCAATGTTCCTAGGCTTCGAGTAGACTACAAACCGAGATACCGCTACGGTAACGTAGTATTCCTTTTATTATAAACATATTATTACTTATAACTTCATAAGACAAAATACAGAAAACAAATTGCTAAATTTTCAATAACAAAAAAACACATGTCGCACATTGAATACAATTTATAAAAGACCTCCGTGAAGTTCATTCCCTGTTCCCTTTTCCTTATTCCTTATTCAAATGTGAAGTTGGTTACGTGTTCCTTATTCCTTATTCATATTTGCACTTAGGTACTGCATATGTTGATGTTGCCAACAACACATGTGATGTTGTTGGTGTTGTAGATGCTGACAGAGACCTATTGGCACATATTAAATAGCCTGTTACTTGTTCAAAAACGTCAGTTTTCAAGAAAAGAAGACTTTTCTATCCATACTGAATATCATTCGAACTGCATATGTTGATGTTGCACACCACAATTTTGATAGTGTTGTTGTTGTAGAAGCTGACGGAGAACTATTGGTACATTTTAAATACCCCGTTACTTATTCAAAAACCTGTTACTTATTCAAAAACCTGTTACTTATTCAAAAACCTGTTACTAATTCGTTACTTATTCGTCGGTTATCAACATATGAGCGTTTGATATCCAGAAAATATATTCACACTGCATACATTAATGTTGCCAACAACAAATGTGATGTTGTTGTTGCTGTAGATAATGACCGAAATCTATTGGTACATATTAACCTGTTACTTATTCCAAAATATGTTACTTATTCGTTACTAATTCAGGCGTTTTAAAGAAGCCTTTGCTATCCAAAATATCGTTTAAACTGCATATGTTCATGTTACGAACCACACTTTTGATATTATTGTTGCTGAAGATATTAACAGAGACCTATTGGAACATTTTAAATCACCTGTTACTTATTCAAAAACCTGATACTTATCCGGCGATTATCGAGATATGAGAGTTTGATATGCAGAAAATACATTCAAACTGCATACATTGATGTTGCAAACGACAAATGTGATGTTTGTGTTGTTGTTGTAGATTCTGACGGAGATCTATAAGTTATCATATTAAATAACCCGTTACTTATTCAAATACCTGTAACTTATTTGGTCGTTTTCAAGAAAAGAAGCCTTTACTATCCAAAGCATTATTCAAACTGCTTAAGTTGATGTTTGTTTGTTTGTTTTTTTTTTGTTTTTTTTTTTTATATAACTTTATTTGCCACGTGCATAGATATGTGAAGGTCGTGGCCATCCTCCCTCATACCTTACAGTAAATTTGTTTTGGTAGATATATGTTAGAATATTAGGTTAATAGTATGAATCAATAAATAGGGGGTCAAACTTATATAAAAGTTTTTAAGTTTTACACGTGTTAATAAAGCTATACATTTTTATGATGGGAAAAGGAAGCTTTAAAAGATAACAGAAAAACAAACAAACAAACAAAATAAAAACATGCATTTTTCTGTTTGTAATACGAAAGTAGTAAGGGAGGGTAGAATAGGGCATTTGGCAAATGCCCTATTCTACCCTCCTTTTTCGCGACTTTCATCTCCAGGGGAGGGTAGAATAGGGCATGCCCTATTCTACCCTCCATTTAAAAGGGATTTAAAGAGTAAAGGTACGAAGGGGAGATGGGGCATTTAAATAACTCTGTTGTTTTGTGAATGCCCTATTCTACCCTCCCCTGGAGATGAAAGTCGCGCCAGGGGAGGGTAGAATAGGGCATGTCCAAGGAGGGTAGAATAGGGCATCGTCCTATTCTACCTGACCAGTACATGCCCTATTCTACCCTCCTAGGAGATGAAATACCCTCCTTGATAGGATAGACCGTGGACTTAGTCGTTTTTAGACCTTTTCTGTTGTTGGACTTAGTCGTTTTTCAATGACAAATTTGAAAAAGTTGAACTTTCTAAGTATGTGGTGTGGCCCTGAAAAGGGCCGTTTTGTTTTGTTGGGGTGTTAAAGTCGAATGGCATTGACATACCAATTACCCAGTGAAGTACCTATGAGAACTGCAAGGAGACAGAACTCATAAGTAGCTTTTGCTATCATCACTCTGACTAAATACACCCCATCTGGATAACGAATTGTGTCAATTTCCCGAGGTAGTCTCCGATTAACGTATAATTCAGTAAATATATTATACAGTCTACGGCCAACGTCAATTAAATCAATGGAGACTTTTAACACGCCTCTGCATAATTCCATTTTGATTTCAAAAAAGTGTATGAAATGAAATGACGTTCTGCTATTTATGCCGATAGGTCGGATTGACCTACTTCTGACTCAGAATTAAGCTTGACCAATAAAATGCATTCAACGTCATCCAATGAAAAGTTGTGGGATACGAACTACTGCATTTACATGTTTTTCATCAATTTTTGCAAAAGAGATTTAAAAAACAAAAATGTATTTTTTGAACTTTTATTTTATCTTAAGATAAAAATATACACAATGACAATTTGAAAAGTTGAAAACTTTTCGAGATATTTTGTAGCCCTAAAAAGGGCTGTTTGGGGTGTTGTGATCTTATAGACAATCTACTATTTTCTCTTTTGGATCTTACAATTGTCAATGTGCTTTGAATGTGCACCTCTACCACTCACTGTCGGAATTCTGTATGTCTCCTCACATCTTTTACGTGGTTGTTTTTGGGTTTTCTCTTTCTGAATCTTGATCTTGTCAATGTGATCGGAATGTTCGCCTTTCCCAGGAACTGTTTGAATTCTGTATGACTCCTTACATACCTTTTTACGTGGTTGTTTTGGAGTTTCATCTGTTGATTTCCTTTTACAAGATGATGGTGAATCGCTTCTCTGTTTCATAATAGTGGTGATCTGTTCTATCAAATCTTTCAACGAATTACTGTTAACGTCAAACTGAATTGGTACCTTTACCGGTGTAGAGATACAGCCTGTTCGTTGTTCCGCTATTCTCCCCACATTATGGATCATCTTGTTAACGTTCTTGTTCAAAGATTTTAATTCCTCCAGTATTTTGTTGAATGTCTTCAACTCTGTAACAACCGTGTTCAATGTAGATTTCTGACTACTGTTAATCTTTCGCATTTCCTCAAAGATGTTCTTTAAATCATCGCTTGGCTGTTGTACAACGGGTTGATAATTCCGCATTTCCTCAAAGATGTTCTTTAAATCATCGCTTGGCTGATGTACAACGGGTTGATAATTCTCTTCTTTCATGCTCATTGTCATTGCCTGTGACAACAAATCGTTGTTACCAGTGTCTGGTTGTAGAAAATCGTTCAAGTTGAATTCCATTTTCTCTCACAGAATACACGTCTTAACTCTTTGAAAGTCAAATGTAAAATGTGGCCTTTCTCAGTAAACGCTAAGCGAAGTGTGATACATGACGTCACTTTTGTTTTACGATAACGTCATTATTTGTCTATGATGTCATTATTTTTGGATTCATGTGCAGAATTCTACGAATTATGATTTCAAAACAAGAAATACATATAGCCTCGAGAGAAATCAGATAACAATATTTTCTTGTTTTACATCTGGAACAGTTTTCTACATAAACAGTCTTCTGTTTATAGAACATCATTGCTTTTTGTCTGAACATTGTTGATTGTTGTATCTTTCCCCTATGAGTTCAAGACTTTAAATGATAGGACTGATTTGTTTTCTGTTTATGTATACTGACAAATTGAAGGAAAGTTGAACTTTCTAGTTCTCTGGTTCTCTAGGGCATTTTTGTTTTTTTCTTTGTCTATGATGTCATCATTTTTGGATCCATGTACAGTATTCTACGAATTATGATTTCAAAACAAGAAATACAGAGATAGTCTTCTTCTGAATTACACAACTCCTGTGGAAATATATCCTCTCGAGATAACATATAACAATATTTTCTTGTTTTACATCTGAAACAGTACCTCAGATAAATACCCTTCTGTTTAAACATCATTACTTTCCCTCTGAACATTGTTGATTGTTGTATCTTTCCCCTATGAGTTCAAGAAGACTTTAAATGATAGGACTGATTTGTTTTTCTGTTTATGTATACTGACAAATTGAAGGAAAGTTGAACTTTCTAAGTATGTGGTGGGGCCCTGAAAAGGGCCGTTTTGTTTTGGGGGTTGTTTTAGAACTAATGTTCGCAGCCCCCAACTTTTCGACAGGCAGGACACATTGACTGTGCCCGCCTGACGATCCGCTTCACGGCCGTATCCGAATACCCTGAGGTTGGGTTGAATGGTGGCTCATTGTCATCATCCCAACTCTCTGTCTCAGGGATAGTGTACGAAGTACACCTCTTCGGGGAGTTGCATGGCGTATATGGCGCCTCTTCGTCCACGACCCAACACTCTGTCTTCTTCTCTACCGTGTACTTCAGTTGGATTTGAAGCAGCTCCATCTGATCGCTAATAGCTTTCAGCTGAGCTGCCATCAAAGTCACCTGCTCGCGGAATTGATCCATGATTTAGTGAAAATGAAATAACTTTAGTGTGGTTTTATACTATTGAGCACGGACGTGATCTAAACTACCTTTGTGTTAAATCTTTAAAGATTTAAAAAGTAGGTCAGTGGGTCAGTAGGTTACTTTTGAACATAATGTTTTTTCTACTTTGACGATTTATTAACTTAGGTCAGTAGGTTAGTAGGTCATGGAATTATCATTTATATACCCATTCTTTCAATTTGAAATTCTATTCTTCAACTATGAACCGCATAGTGAAATTCTTCCGTCGGCTGTTTGGCTGTGAAAAGAAATCAGATAAGAAAATGAAGGAGCTAAAGAAAGATATTGAGCAGATTATGGTTGGATTCTATTTAAGACGAGGGTATGATTACCATACTAGGCGGCCTGCAGTGAAGATGGGTAATCTTTACCCTGATTTGTCGGAGTTCATACCTCCAACAATGAACTGTGCTTGGCAAGGTAATCTTGTCAAGCAATATCCTTGCTTAAAGTCATCTTTTGGAAATTATTAAAAGATGACTTAAGCAAAAAAAGTCCTTTTTAGGACTACCAAATATCTCGAAAAGTTTTTAACTTTTCAAATTGTCATTTTTTACTATTTGGATTATGAAAAAACATAATGTATTTTTTGAACTTTTATTTCATCTTAAGATAAAATATACACAATGAAAGTGAATGTCTATACACAATGAGAGAAACAAAAAAACAGTTCAAAAAAAGATGTCACTTATATTTTACATTTTGAAAAAATGAAAATGTCAATTTTTCTTTCTGTTTTTCGTTTGAACTTTGGTCTCTGTGGTACTTTTCCGTTTCCTGGGGTTGATTGTTTTTACCACAATATCTGGACAGATTTTCTGTTTGTGTTTGTCTGTTTTGCAGATAAAGCAGTTCTGTTTCTTCAACTTTGTTTTTTCATCGGTTTGAGTATCCATTTTTTCATTGAATTGATCTGATGGTGTTGTTTGAGTATCCATTTTTTCATTGAATTGATCTGATGATGTTGTTTGATCTACGACAGTTTTTTCATCGGATTGCTCTGACTGTGTTATTTGATCCATGACAGTTTTTTTATCGGGTTGATCTGTTTGCGTTTCTTGATCCATGATGTCTATGATGTCTGGTGTTTTTTTAACTGAAGTAGAGTTCCATTTTTGTTGGTAAGTTCTCAAGCAATATCGATTATAGTCATTGCAAAAAGATGTAAAAGCTCCAACAAAAATCATGTCTTGCTTCACTATAGGTGTACGATAAAGGGCTGACTGCATGGTGATATCATGAGTGTGTGGGTTTACATACACAAACTGATATTTTGCAATCTGATTATCTTTCTCTGGACATTTACTGGCCCAGTGATCTTCTTTGTGACAGATAAAACAGAAATTGGGTCTTTTTCCATTTGGTCCATACATGTCGTCGATACTGATTCTGTCAAATACTCTGTATTTTCCAATTCTGTATTCATCGTCCTCTAATGCCTGGAAAGAAGCAAAAGATCCAACATATGTTCCCACATGTCTGATCGGGTAAGATGTTGGTATGTTAGTGATCTCATATTCATGTGTATATGCGTTTACGTACACATACATTCTTGCCATATTTCTAGCCATGCTGAATTAATGATGTTATCACTCTGAATAGTTCAGACTGTATGATAACCAGTACTGATATTCACCCTTCTTTTATAGGAGTATGACAGTCAACTGTTATATAACTCATGGATGTCACCCATTTACAATTAGTCTCTGACAAAATGTCGAAGAGAATTGTACCGTATTCAGACAGTGATGAAAGCAACGACGATAATGATGATGATGATGATGATGATTTCCCACCAAAACCACGAAAGCATAGAAAACTTGCTATACTTGATTCAGACGATGAGGACTATGAACTTGACTTGATTAAAAAGAAACCTGTAAAAATGATAGAAGAAAACAATGAAGAAAACAATGAAGAAGATACATCTGATATCAAACATTTATTTCATCTACAACATTCTTTGAATAAGAAATCTCGTAAATTCAAGACTGAATCGCATGTTATGACTGCAACTTTCAAGAAATTTGAAGAATTACCACCGCGAGAATTGACAAAACTGTTTGACAATATTACAGAGGAAATCAAATCAACTTTGGAAACAGAACCTACCGATAAGATTAGAATTACTATTAATCATCCATCTTTAAACATGGGGATTTACATTCCATTTATGAATGCTAGTCAGCTAGAAGGTGTTATCATGTTGAATGAAATTGAAAAAGTATTACAATCAAACACAGAGTTCAGCCTGGCCGATGGACGCATGACTTTTATCATTACACACGCCCATCCTCCATCTGGTCGTGGAAAGAAAAAGAAGTTGAATTCAACAGAAATTCTGGATTCAGAAATCTTTGCTAAAAACATGCATTCCATTGTACAAATCAATAATAACAATGACAGTATGTGTTTTGCAAGAGCTTTAGCAGTTGGTATTTGTCATGTGAATCGGCATGACACAGATGACTGGAGATTGAAATGGCAACAAATAAGAAAAAACGAACGATCACTTCAAAAGAGTGATGCTGAAGACATCCTGATGAAAACAGGGATTTCACCAAATCAATCTTGTGGACTAAACGAGTATAGGATCATACAGACATTTTTCTATGCAAAGGACTATGTTATTAAAGTACACACTCAGCATACTTTTGTAGAGTTCGTCTTTGAACACCCTGTTGTGCACAGACAAAGTAAAGTACTTCATTTGTATTATCATCAAGGTCATTACGATTACATTTCTAGCATAACTGGGTTTTTTGGTTGTAGCTACTATTGTGAGTTCTGTGATGTTGCATATCAAAATCGTGAAAGCCATTCTTGTTCACACAATTGTAAAGCATGCTTTACCATAGGAAAGTGTATGTCATTCGAGACATCAAAACAATGTGAAGATTGTAACAGATTTTTCTATGGTTCAGCATGTTTTCACAATCATAAGATAGTAGTTGGAAAACAGAAGAAATCCATTTGTCAACTTGTGAAATCTTGTTTGAAATGTGGAGGTCAATATCAAGTCAGAAAAGCGTTTCACGTTTGTAAAGGTATGAAAAAATGCCGGTACTGTCAAAAAATAACTATCTTATCTCATAGGTGTCATATTCAACCTTACAAAAGAAAGTTGAATAAGACAGACGATAAAGCCAGTACTACAGGAAAGAAAAAGCCACTGTTTATATTTTATGATTTTGAATGCAAACAAGATACAGGTGTTCATATTCCTAATTACTGCATTGCTCATTATGCATGTGATGAATGCATCAATGAATCTCTTGATTTTCATTGTTCAACTTGTAACACATCATTTGCAAAAGAAAGAGAAGTTGTATTTCAAGGAGAAAATACATTGACTGATTTTTGCAACTGGTTGTTTTCTGATCAACATAAAGGCATCACAGCTATTGCTCACAATTTTAAAGGATATGACGGTCAATTCATTTTACATCAAGTCATTTCATTTGGAGTGAAACTCCCAAAGTTAATCATGAATGGAAACAGTATCATGAAACTGGAATTGAATGGGGTTCGTTTGATTGATTCATTTAATTTCATGAGCTGTGCATTGGCTAAGTTCCCAGATACATTTGGTCTTCATGAAATGAAAAAAGGTTACTTTCCCCACTGGGCAAATACAGATCAGTTCTGTAGTTATGTTGGACCTTATCTTGATGTCAAATATTACAAGCCTGACTCAATGTCTAAAGAAGGAAGGGAAAAATTCATGGTCTGGTATAATGAAAAAGTAGAACAGAGTGTCATTTTCGATTTCCAGAAAGAGATAGAGTCTTATTGTAGGTCTGATGTTGATATCCTTAGACGAGGATGTGGACAATTCAGAAAAGTGTTCATGAAACATGGTGGTATCGATCCGCTTTTAGAGTCAGTTACTATTGCAGATGCTTGCAATAAGGTATGGAGACAGAATTATTTACCAAAAGGTAAAATTGCTATTATTTCAAGTAAAGATTCATCCCAACGTCGCTTTTCTATGAAAGCAATACGGTGGATACAAAGCATAGCTAATGAAAAGGGTATTTACATTCAGCACGCTAGAAATGATGGAGAATTCAGAATTGGTAGATATAGTGTAGATGGTTATCATGAGAAGACAAACACAGTCTATGAATTCCTTGGCGACTTGTATCATGGTTGTCCAGTTTGTTACCCAAAACGAAATCAGTTAAGTCCTATCACTGGTGAGACTATGCAACATTTATACAATAGTACAATGAATCGTCTTGAGGAAATTAAAGCTAAAGGTTTCAATGTTAAAATTATGTGGGAACATGAATTCGATGCTAAGATTAAAAATGACAAAGTCTTCAAATCCAAAATTGACAAGTTGTTTCCCTATTGTGACCCCATTGACCCAAGAGAGGCTTTGTATGGAGGTCGATGTAATTCAGTGAAAATTACTCATGATATTAATGAAAGTAAGAACAAAGAAATCAAGTACATTGATATTTGTTCTTTGTACCCCTTTGTTTGTAAACACAAATCTTATCCGGTTGGACACCCAAAAGTTATAACCGCTGAGAGTATTGATATGGAAAATATTCGTCAGTATGAAGGATTGATTAAATGCAAAGTTTCACCACCAGATGATTTATTACACCCCGTTTTACCTGTTCATTGCAATAATAAATTGATGTTTCCTCTCTGTATGAAATGTGCACAAGAAAGTTCCAATACTTGCAATCATACTCAGGATGAAAGATCAATGGTTGGAACGTGGATAACATTTGAATTGTTCAAAGCTTTAGACATGGGGTATCAATTGATTCATGTGTATGAAATTTGGCATTTTACTTCGATCTCAAATCAATTTTTTCAAGGGTATGTAGATAACTTCTTGAAAATCAAGCAGGAAGCTAGTGGTTACCCCGGTTGGTGTAAGTCTGATTCGGAAAAGCAGAAGTTCATTCATGATTATGAAAAAGCAGAAGGTGTCAAACTTGACTCATCTTCCATTCAAAAAAATCCAGGTCTTCGAGCTTTTGCCAAGATCATGTTGAATTGTCTTTGGGGAAAATTGGCTCAGCGAGAAATCATGAGTCAGACTGAGTACATTAAAGATGCAACAAAGTACTTTGAAATGATGAATAACTCAAATGTTCTTGTGAAACATGTTGAAATATTTGATAATGAGTGTGATTTCATACTGGTGAATTATGAGACCAAATTAGATCACATTGAAACCCATGCTACAGCCAATGTTATAGTAGGTTCCTATGTGACAGCGTATGCAAGAATGGAACTGTACAGTATCTTAGAAAAATTAAAATCAAGAGTATTGTACTTTGACACAGACAGCTGTATGTACATTCATGATCCATGCTTATGGAATCCACCCATTATTAATAGCAGACTAGGAAAATGGACAGATGAAGAACCAGATTGTACAATTGTCAAATTTAGAGGACTAGGTCCAAAAAATTATGCTTATGAAATGAAAACAAAAGAAGGAAAAAGAGAAACTAAATGTAAAGTGAAAGGAATCACATTGGATTATAATACCTGTCAATTGATCAACTTTGAAACATTTACACAATGTGCTGAAGATCGTAACACAGAAATAAAAGTGACCTATGCGTGTAGAATTAAAAGACATACCGACAGATCTGTGACAAGTGAAGCTCAAACAAAAACGTACAGATCAGTGTATACAAAAAGAGTAATTGTCAATGATACGGACACTGTTCCATATGGGTACAAATCTCTACGTCAATAATATGAATTGTATAAAAGATGTGAATAAAATAAGATAACTTTATTCTTGTGTTGTTATTTCTTCTCAGACCTTTAAAGAGTTAACATGGATGCCGATATTCAGTCCATATTATTTCAACATCCCTGTAATATGTATATTACAGGACCTAGTGGATGTGGTAAAACAGAATTCGTTCATAAACTGATTGAATATAGAAATGATCTGTTCAACATTGTACCAGAAAAAGTGGTATGGTGTTACAAAGAATGGCAACATGCTTACAATGTTATGCAAGAGAAATTCGAAATCATGAAATTCATTGAAGGTATCCCCGACGATGAAAATGAAATTGTAAGTGATGTTGACATTCCACATTTAGTTGTCTTTGATGACATGTTAGGGGAAAAAGATGAAGATAAAATCAAGTTATGGTTTACAAGAAAAGGTCATCATAGGAATGCAAGTGTGATTTATATCACACAAAACATGTTTCAGCAGTCCAAGTCGAGTCGAACCATTAGTTTGAATTCAAAATACATGATCTTGTTTCAAAATGTACGTGATAAGAATCAAATAAAGACTTTGTCAAATCAAATGCAAGCACCTCATTTGATAATGGCCTACCAAGATGCTACATCTAAAGATCATGGGTATTTGGTGATTGATTTTCATTCTCGTACTCAAAAGGAGATGAAACTAAGAACGGATATATTTCACAGATGGTTTACACAAAATGAAGATCGTGGACCTATTGTTTATTCCCCACTATAAAATACTTATGATGAGAAGATTAACATTCATTTATCTTGGTCAGGTCTTTGTGTAAACATGGCTATACCACACACTTCAAAGTCAGTGATTCATGCCTTACAAAACCTAAGTCATGAAACCAACAAACATGCCAGAGAAGCTTTACTCAAAGCAGGGTTAAAAGAAATATTAAAATGGTTTACTTTGGCTGCTAAAAACATTGTTGGTCATAAAATCAAATTACCGAAACAGACGGTTACATACATGACGAAACATAAAGATGACATACATAAGTTAGCCAACCCTGAGATTGATGAAGAAGTCAAGCGAAAAATCATTCTTAAACCTGGCGGAGGAGGGTTTCTTGGTGGTGTTATAATTAGAAGCTTGTTACGATGGGACGGAGAAAAGACAGCTCGTAAATTTGGTGTTGACAAACAAAGGAAAAAGCCGTCCAAAAAAAGAAATGACCGATTTGTCATCGATGAAAGATTTATTACAATGAGAAAAAAAACCAAAAATAAAACAAAAAACAAAACCAAGAAAAAAGATTTGAAGAAAAAAACACCTAAAAGTCAAAAAAGACAAAAGCAAGTTCGGACAATGACACCACGGAAACAAATAAAGTTTCAATCTATTCCTTCTTCAAGTGGACTTGGTTCGCCTCCATTCACAGCATCCCGTGCTACGGACTTGTACGATATTGCACCATTTTCGCCGCTGACAACTGTACCACTTTCATCATCAGCAAGAACAGCTTTAGGTGCTTTGTATTCACGATTTGCATTACAATAAAAGTATTGCATTGAAAAGAAATAGATCATTTTACTTCAGACAGAGATAGTGTCAACATGGGTAAACAGAAATCACCACTCATTAGAAAACATGGATCAATGGTAATGGCCATGATACAGTCACCACACAATGTGAGAAAAAAGCTAGTTAACGCAGCTAATCGTCCTGTCATTGATTGTGTTTCGGAATGTTGTCACAACGTTTTAAAAGGCAATGTTCATCTGACCAAGGCTCATAAGACTAAGTTACATCCAATCCGTCAACAACTCAGACAAATTGCATCGAAATCGGTTTCCATTAAGAAAAAGAAACGAATTCTTAACCAGAAAGGAGGATTCCTACCGTTGCTTGCAGGAGCCTTATTACCATTGTTAGGAAAAGCTGTTATCGGGGGACTTGGTGGTGTGCTGAAATCACTGTAAGAACAATGTCAGTCAGAAAAATGGTTATTGTACCTTATCAAATCTTAGAGGATATGAAACGTCAAAAACAAAGACCTCGATTACCACCAAATCCACAAGTAGCAGATGTAGTACATCTACAAAATAAGATGTCGGGTATATTGGAATCGTCAGATATGTCAGAAACAGAAAAGGTGCAAAAGTACGGTGAAACTTTATTCAAGTTACAGAACTCATTGAAAAAGGCTCAATCATTGTCACAACCATCACAACAACATACATCTACCCTATCAAATCCTGAACCTAATTCAATGCATGACCGAATATTACAAAGCGTTCCTAAAACCATGCAAAGGAAAGCTGAATTACTTTTAAACATGGTCAAAGATAATGAAAATCTTGTTTGGGATAACCACGGTGTTGTTTCATACAAAGGTAAACGACTTCCTGGCTCAAATATCATTGATTTAATCAATGATTCATTAAGACTTAGAAAAGGTATTGAACCAAGAGGCTGGGAAACTTTTTCAAAGGCTTTACATGAAAGTAACGTACCACAAGAAGTTATTGGTAATCAAGCAAGATGGAAATGGATGCATAAACAAAACATACATGATGATAAATCCGACGAAAGTGAATCTGATGATTTCAGTACCCCTACGAAATCACCACCATCTGCAAAAATGAAAAAACAAGTTCATTTTGCTGATACTTACAGTACCCCAAAAAAATCACCAACATCTGCAAAAATGAAAAAACAAGTTCAGTCAATGACACCCTACACACAACCTGGTGAAAGAGATCGTCTTAGGGAATTCTACAGAAAAGAATTAACTACCCCTATAAAGCGAAAAGCAAGTACTTCAAAACGTCAGACATGGGAATCATACTAAAGAAGAAGCATCAGAAACTTGATTTCGTTTTAAGAAAATTGTATTATAACATAAATAGTTCTGTAGCCTATTCCAGTATCAAGCAACTGTATCATGCTGCTAAGTACGTTTTGAAGGGTGTGAAATATCAGGATGTAAGGGAATGGTTACAAGGAGAAACAACATTTACTTTACATAAACCTATACGAAGACGTTTCAAAAGACGTAGAACTATTGTGGCTGGTATTGATCAACAATGGCAAGCTGATTTAGCAGACATGCAACATTTAGCTAAACAAAATGACAACAAAAAGTATTTACTTTGTGTTATTGATGTATTTTCTAAGTTTTCCTGGGTTGTTCCTATTCCAAATAAAACTGGTAAAACGTTAATTGTTGCATTTCAATCCATACTTCAGAAATCAAAAAGAACCCCGATTTCTTTGCAAACGGATAAAGGTACGGAATTCAAAAACAAAGAATTTCAACAATGGTTAAAACGAAATCGTATTCATTTCTTTACCACTGAAAACCCTGAAACAAAAGCAAGTATTGTTGAAAGATTTCAAAGAACTTTGAAAACACGTATGTGGAAATATTTCACTCACATGAAAACAAAGCGTTACATTGATATTCTGGAAAAATTAGTAAAGAATTACAATAATACTTTTCACAGAAGTATCAAATCAAATCCTGCATCTGTTAATCAAACTAATGAAGCTGAAATTTCAGAGAATCTGTACCCTCAGAACCCCGTTTCAAATAAAAAAGCAAAATTCAAAATAGGAAACCGTGTACGAATTAACAAAACAAAACGAACATTTGAAAAAGGTTATCTTCCTAACTGGACACAGGAATTATTTGAAATTGTACATGTAAATAAATCAACTTCTCCAGTAACATATGTCGTTAAAGATTTAGACGGTGAGCAAATCTTGGGCACGTTTTATGAACCTGAATTACAATTCATAAAAGATGATGAAATCTATGAAATTGATTCAGTTCTTGCAAAACGAACAAGACGTAAAGGTAAAAAAATAGTCAGAGAAATAAAGGTTAATTGGAAAGGATATCCTACCAAATTTCAAAGTTGGATTCCAGAATCATATCTTGTTAATAAAAAGTCATGACGCTAGACAAGCGTTCACAGTCTAACATTGAAGTTGGAACAGAAAGTATCGACGATAGTCGATCAACACCGTATAATTGCTGTGGAAATCGTGTTCCTAAAAATCAGTTCACGTACATTTCACAAATCATTGTTATTTATACAATCATTGTAACGTCCATAATACATCTCAGTCTTAGAACAGAAAATCACGAATTGTGGTTAATTCTTTTAAGTAGTTCATTAGGTTATATTCTACCATCACCAGGTTTGAAATATACAAAACAGGGGAAACAGACATTTGATCTTATTGATGGTAAAAGATGAATTCATTTTATCTTACATTACCGAGTGACAGTTCTATGGATTACTTTCCAAGTAATACACAATGTTGTTTTAAAGTCAAGTTACCGAAAACAATTCATATTGGAAAAGAACAATGGGAAGTTGCAATAGCTCAACTAATTACGCCGTCACAATTTTTAAACATATCTGAGCAAGAAGCAGAATTTGAAATAATCACACGTGATGTAGCACTTCAAAAACTACTTGTTAAATCTAATAAGAAATTGCCACCATTATTACCAATAGACTATGATCCATCCGATACACCAAACAAGTGGTCAATGAAATTCACTTTTGATGCGGGGTCTTACACATCACCATCACATGTGTTGAATGTTATAAATGAAATAATACAAAACATGATAGGTGATTTACTATCAAAAAATCAATCTGCTTTGATTATCGAATATTCAAAAAAAACAAAACGCCCAAAACTTGGATTTACTAAAGTTATTAAAACAGGGATAAAACTTCACCCATCATTGTTTTTGAAATTCAGTGGATCACCAGAATTCAAGGGGAATACAATCTATCCGGGGAAAAATAGTTTACAAATGTTCAAGTACAGTGCAAACATTGATGCAGGATATAATCATTTGTTTATCTATTCAGATATTGTTGAATACTCTATCGTTGGTGATACATTAGCCCCTATACTTCGTGTCGTTCCGTTCAAACCATCCAATTCTGATGAAAATAATGATAGTCAACATATCAATCATGAGATAATGAATTTACATTATATCCCTGTCTCAAAATCGGAATTCGATACAATTCATATCAATATAACTGGTGATTCTGGTTATCCTGTTCATTTTGTTATTGGCAAGACAATCGCAAAGTTACATTTCAGACAGGTTCACTAAAGTGTGGGTTAACCAATACCAAAAAAAATGATGCCTGTATATAGAGGTGTAAAACACCAGTATGGGTATGGGCTAGGTTCATTATTTAAATCAGCACTCAGAACTGTTACACCACTACTAAAACCTTTAGTCAAATCTGGATTTAATGCTTTAAAGAAGGAGGGTATTAAACAAGGAATAGGTGCTGCTCAAGATATTTTCTTACATGGAAAAAATCCAAAAGCTGTATTGATATCGCGTGGAAAAGAATCAGTAAAAGATCTGGCCCAGAATCTTATAGGTGGAATAAATAAGCCTAAAACGAGACAGTCTCGTCATTTAAAGTCTCGAACTCATAGGGGTAAGATCGTTTCAAAGAGACATAAGAAACATTACAGTAAGCGTAGAACTTTAGACGTGTTTGATTAAAGAAACCAGTATTAAAAATGATGCAAAGTGGGTCTTGTGAATGTAGTAAATCAGAACTTGATGTTCTGTCTGTACCACCAACGATGACAACAATGCAAGAAAGTCAATGGGTTGAGCATTTTCCTGTAGCATCTTTAGGAAACAATTCACCGATAGAATTCATTATTCCATCTCAGACAGAGTGTTGGACAGATTTGTCACAGTCTTATTTGTATGTTAAATTCAAAATTACAAAAGCAGATGGTACTGACTTAGAAGCAGATTCTAATGTTGCCCCAACAAACAATTTTCTTCACAGTATGTTTAGCAGTATTGATCTGTATTTAAACAATAAATTGGTCAGCTGTAATTTGGACACATACCCGTACAGAGCATATATTGAAAATCTTCTGTCATACAATACAGATAGTAAAGTCACTCATCTAAAGGCTAGTGATCTTTGGATTAAAGACACTGCTGGACATTTCAATATATTAACTCATGATGGTGCCAACGCAGGATTAGTAAAAAGAATAGCTGTAATAACAGAAAGCAAAACCACAGAGTTGTGTGGACGAATTCATCTTGATATGTTTCATCAAGAGAAATATTTACCAAATGGTATTGAAATGCGATTAAAGCTCAATAGATCTTCTTCAACCTTCTGTCTTACAGGGGCTGCCGGGGCACCACCATCAAAAGTTGTGTTTGAAACAGTTAGTTTCAATGTAAGAAATGTTGAAATACTACCAGTCATTGCAAATGATCTAAATCAAATCATTGCCCAGCAAAACATGAAAATACCAATTCGTAGAGTTGAAGTTAAAACATTCACAATCGGAAATGGTCTTCAGTCAAAAGTTGAAGATCATTTGTTCCAAGGACAAATACCAAAACGTATGTTCATTGGTATGGCACGAAATGATGCTTTAAATGGGGCTTATGCACAAAATCCATACCATTTTCAGCACTTTAATCTGAGTAAACTAAATGTTTCATGTAACGGTCATAGTATTCATAACAGACCATTTGAACCTGATTTCGAACATGGCCTTTTTCTTAAGTCATACCTGTCGCTACACCAGGCTGTCTCGGCTATTGGCGCTAATAAATCATTTGACATAACTAAAGATGAGTTCGAAGCTGGCTATGCATTGTGGGGGTATGATCTGACACCAGATCAAGGCAGTGAAGAAGGACAGCTACATCCTATAAAAACAGGGAGCGTCAGAATTGAACTTCAGTTTGGTGTGGTACTTCCTACAGTCATCAACGTTATTGTCTTTGCTGAATTCGATAATCAGATAGAAATCAACGGCTTAAGAGAAATCATCACAGATTACTGAAAAAGAAATCATCACAGATTACTGAAAAAAGAAATCATGGCCGGTCATGAATTGGCGATTCTACTTAGAGATGAAGCTTTCAAAGTGAAATATTCTTCAGCTACTGTCAGTGAAAAAAGGAGAAAGGACATTTACAATTCTCTTGAAAAAATCATAATAGATGAATTACAGACACTTATCGCTGAAGAAGTACATAATAAATGTCATGGGTGTCTCATAGATCATCCAAGTCAAATGCAACATCAACTTTGCCTCTTCATGGACAGACATGATCATACAGATATGTTCATTGACACAGCAATACATAGGATTAATCCAAACAAGATCATGGAGAAATGGTATCCTGTAATAGAAGAAATGGAACTGAAAGACTCAGAAATTGTAGTAGCCTACAAAATGTGGTTGAATATTAAACAGAATGTTATCAATGGGTTTCCTGATTTATGGATTGAACAGTGGGGTGAGAAAGTCAAACAGGCCTGGGGAAAGTAATGCATACTCATGAAATACAATACATACTGGATCATGGAACTTGGATAAAAAACCTTCATGCACAAGTTTGTGCTAAAGATCAATTACCAAAACAAAAACCAGTCAGTATACAAGCTTACATTGTCAATACAGACTCATCTGACAGATCTGGTGAACATTGGATAGCAGTGATCTTTAACAGAAATGGAGAATCAACATACTTCGATTCATATGGATTACCACCACTCGACACAGAAATTATGACCTTTATCCACAATAACTCATCATCATGGACATACAACAAACAAGTTATTCAAAGTTTGTTGGGTGTAGTGTGTGGATATTACTGTATATTTGTACTGAATGCAGTAGCGAGAGGAAACAATCTACAGAAATGTCTACAACAAACATTTAGGACAACCGAACATCACAGAAACGATCGAAATGTAACCATTTGGTTCAAACAGATGTATGGAAAAACAATACATGAAAAGACTTTAAAAACTTTATTGTAAAAGTTTATTGTAAAAACTGTATTGTAAATATGTTCACTGTTCATAGTTCATAGTTCATAGTTCAATAAAAAGTTCATTTAATCATAAATCTTTGTGTTTTTTGTTTTTTGATATTCCTAAAAACAATCCATAATATGACATAGCTTACCAGAAAAAACATTTGAAAACATGTATTTACACTAGGTTGACCCCAAACTTTTCATTGGATGACGTTCGATGCATTTCATTGGTTAAGCTTAATTCTGAGTCAAAAGTAGGTCAATCCGACCTATCGGTATAAATAGCAGAACGTCATTTCATTCCATACACTCCTCGATATCAGCATGGAATTACACAGAGAACTCAGGAATGTTGCAGATGATCTCAGAAATATTCGTCAACGACTCATCAATATTCATCGTCAACTCATAGAAGGACAACCCAGAGAGAATGTTACGCTTCAACACCAACAACCAGATGTGGTGTATTTAGGCGTTGAAATGAAAAGAAGAGTTCATTGGGATGGAGAGGGAAAATTGACAGTAACTAAAAGAAGGAGAAACAAGTTCTGTCCAATTTGCAGAGCAAACTTTGGCTGTTGTCATCTGTGAAAACAAAACGGCCCTTTTCAGGGCCACACCACATACTTAGAAAGTTCAACTTTTTCAAATTTGTCATTGAAAAACGACTAAGTCCAACAACAGAAAAGGTCTAAAAACGACTAAGTCCACGGTCTATCCTATCAAGGAGGGTATTTCATCTCCTAGGAGGGTAGAATAGGGCATGTACTGGTCAGGTAGAATAGGACGATGCCCTATTCTACCCTCCTTGGACATGCCCTATTCTACCCTCCCCTGGCGCGACTTTCATCTCCAGGGGAGGGTAGAATAGGGCATTCACAAAACAACAGAGTTATTTAAATGCCCCATCTCCCCTTCGTACCTTTACTCTTTAAATCCCTTTTAAATGGAGGGTAGAATAGGGCATGCCCTATTCTACCCTCCCCTGGAGATGAAAGTCGCGAAAAAGGAGGGTAGAATAGGGCATTTGCCAAATGCCCTATTCTACCCTCCCTTACTACTTACGAATATAAGTCCATATCAGAAGTTAAGAGTGGTTTTGTAACATATATCTTACAATTGTCCAGCTTTCTTTATCTGATTCGGCTTGTCTTGTGGAATTGTAAATGTTCGAGGCTAAACGTAGTCGATTTATTAGGCCATTATTTGAAGGTGTAATTAGTTTTGTTTTACACGAGTATATATAACGTTTTATTTCTAAAAATAAGATGTCCAGTTTAAAGTTGTTTTTACAAAAACCCAAGAGTATTTCTGAGCTTGTTATTTGTATAGTTTGATCTAGTTCCCTAATCTTATTTAAAATCATTTGTAGTAAAGGTTTTACCTTTTCGCATTCATAGAACAGATGTATTAGAGTTTCTTCGTTTGATTCACAAAAAGAACACAAATTTGTTTCGACTAATTTCATTTTAAATAAGAGAGAATTTGTCGCTATTATTCTATGAACTATTCTTGTTTGAAACCATTGAATATAAGTGTCTTTCGTACATCTAAATGTATTACCATATGTTATTTTCCAATCAATGTTGGAATTTGGATACAGAGAAGTCCATTTGATCTGACTGGTAGGTACTTCTTAATTATGTATTAACGTATTATAGACATATTTATTAGTGTCTTTTTTAGTTAAAATTGGATTTAAATAGCAGTTAATGGAAGGGTTGTGATATCCAGAATGTGAATTATCCGTTTTTAAAAAGTTTGTTTTTGTAATGAAAATGTTAACTGTATTTCTAAGTCCATAGAAAGATAAAAAGTTTATTTTTTTACCAATACTATTTTCTATAAATGTTAAACTTATAAAGTTGCCCTTTTCGTCTAATATATCTTTAACCAATCTAAATCCATTATCATACAATTCTGGTATAAAGACATGTTTATAATTGACCTTAAAATTCTCATTAAAAAATAAAGGCATATTCACTATTTGTTCCCATTCTTTGAGTTGCGACTTTTCAATAAACAAAATGTACGACTTCAGTACATCGATCCAAAATTCGTTTTTTATTGTTTTTGAAACTTGTACAGCGTATTGTTTTCCTAAATTAAACAGTTTATTAACATCAAATACATTATTGACTACTTTATAGCATTTATTATCTCCACAAGTGATTAAATTCTTCAGCCACTTTATTTTCATACTGTTTATATAACTTTTTACATCTATCATCTTTAAACCTCCTTCAGCATAGCTTTTAATAAAAACATTTTTTTTTATTTTTGCTTTTCCATCCCATACAAAATCTAACAATATATCATTTAATTGTTTTGTAAATTCGTTTGTAGGTGATGGTAAACTTATAAACAAGTGTGAAAGTAGTGGTATTAATAGCGATTTTACGACTGTTATTTTCCCTATGGGTGTTAAATTTCTTCTTTTCCAATAAGATATACTATTTTTTAAGCTTCTTAACTTTGGTTCAAGTTGATGTTGATGTTGTTGCTGACAGAGACCCATTGGTACATCTTAGATAACATGTTATTTATTCAAAAACCTGTTACTTATTCGACCGTGTTCAAGAAAAGAAGCATTTGTTCTCCCAAATATCATTCAAATTGTATATGTTAATGTTGCCAACAACATATGGGGTGCTGTTGTTGTTGTAGATACTGACAGAGACATATTGAAACATATTAGGTCACCTGATACTTATTCAAAAACCTGTTACTTATTCATTACTTATGCGACTTTTCAAGAAAAGAAACCGTTGCTGTTCCAAATATCATTCAAAATGCATATGTTTATGTTGCCAGCAACAAGTTTGAGGTTGTTGTTGTTGTTGTAAATAATGAAAGTGAGCTATTGGTACATATTAAATCACCCGTTATTTATTAAAAAAAAATGTTACTCATTAGGCCGTTCCCTGTTCCTTGTTTCTTATTCAATTGTGAAGTTGGTTACTTGTTCCTTGTTCCTTATTCAAAAGCGAAGTTGGTTATATGTACCTTATTCATTACTTATTTATATTTGATCTAAGGTACTGCATATGTTTGGAACATCTATATATGCATTTTGCATTCAATACACACTATGATACATAAACACTGTTAAAGGAAAACCCATGATGTTAAGGTGTTTAACCGGTAAAATTGTCATCGTTTCGCTGGAACGAATTCTGTTTCCATGAAAAGCGGTCAAGTTTACATGTAAGGTAAACTGAACGCATCCAAGGTATTGTCCGAGGGTTGCACAAGAGACATTGCAAAATTTCCGACAATCTTAAAGATTCATCGTTTATTTCCAAAAACCTTTACCATGTAAACTTTCAATTTAGACATTTAACCTTTATCGAATATATAACTCCTTAAATGCATATGGAGCAGACGTGGAATGAAAACATTTTCCACTTTCTCTCATTCTCCGTTTTAGGTGTTTTAAATTCTGATTTGCAATTAAAAAATGGTTGCCGGTTTACACCGCTTTCAAGAATTGATCCGTTATATGACGTCTTACCAGTACTACTGGTCCATTTATCCCGACACAAGCCAGTCATACGTAATGCTCACCCTGAAACCATGAGCAATAGGGAGGGCAGCCATCACTACCACTTTTAAAGTCTTTGGTATGACCCGGCCGGGGATCGAACCCGCTTATTTCCGCATCCGAGGCGGACGCTCTACCACTACACCGTTGAGACGGTGATTCGCAAATAAACTTATTGTTTTCGATATTTATAAAAAAAAAAATTGATATTTTCAAAGAAGATCATATCAGGTAAATTGTAGCGGAAACAGGTACAACTAGTGGTATGTGTTTCATAACACATTTGTCGTTGTAAGTGTTTTATTTTAACGCAGTGAACACCAATAAGAGTACGAAAGCATTTTCATCTTAAAGGGACTGAACACCATAATGGTTTAAAATCGTTATATTTTATACTTATTCTAATTAATACAAAATACGTCGATATATATGTAACGGAATGTTGTAGAAGGTCGTACAAGTCTTGTTTTTCATTATTTCATAGGAAATAAGCAGTTAAAAAAAACGTCCGCTCCGTGTTTTCCCGTTTAAAAATACCGTGGAATTTCCTCTTGCTCATTTGAATTTGTGGATTAAATTCGGCATTCTCTAACACTATCGACTCATTAGATTCATGTATGCGTGAGTGAAAGGAACGACAACTCTGCGAAGGAGATTGTCAATTTGGTTGTAGGATCACGTGATAAATATACAGCGATATTTTTAGATTTACTGGGTTACTAACCCAGTAGATTTTACAATGCAAAATAAAGAAAAATGTCCGCAATATTAATTAGTGTGCATATATTGTAGTACATCAGTCAGCAAATCACATGCAAAAACATCAAGGTAATAGCAATTTTTAACAATTTTCTTTTTTTATCACTTTTTTCTCATATGGGATTCAGTCGCTTTAATAGACGCCTGTTAGCTGTAAACCAGCCCAAATTTATTTGAGAAGGTAGATTTTACAAAACCCTATCAATACGGACAAGACGGCATGCTAGAGGTATACTTATTGTGGTATAATAGGCATTATTCAACTCTTTAATTTGATTTGGACAGCTTATATGCTATCCGTCTAGATAAACTTGAAAGACTTACTTTCTACAATTGTCATCTGTCTATGTATTAGACAGTGAAATTATACTTGTGTCATAAAGGTCAACGGAGGTTTCTTTATTTGCATATTATGTACAAAGTGTACAATTTCGATATATCCTTTTTCTTAACTTGATCCATCAAATGTGTTAAAGTAACACATTAATATTCTTTCTTAACATTGTCACCCCTATTTTGAAAATTGATATGTGTTAAATAATCATTTTATATTCTAATAAAGGGGAGTAATTTGTCTCGTCCAAGGCAATGTGCTTCAAAGAAATCACATTCACCCGTTTGATTGTCAAGCTGCATAAGACTATGTGTTTACACTATTGATAAAATGATTGTTTGGTGTTTAACGCCGCTTACAACAATGTTTAAAATATATCACGGCGTTTAGTATAGTAAGCCGTTCTACTGGTCCATCAGCCAGTCAGTCGTAATGCTGACCCCGCAGCACTAAGTGCCAAAGAGGGCAGCCATTACTACCATTTTTAAAGTCTTTGTTATTACCCAGCCTGGGATCGAACCCTCGACGTTCTACCACTACACCATCAAGTCGGTTTTAACAATATAGGTTAAACGTTGTAGAGCTAGATCAATTTGCGGTATTTCGCTGTCTTAGGTTTTGTTCATAAAGAGCAATTACTCCTTTTTGTTATATTGTTTTCAACTCTTTTCGATTACTTTAATTATAGATATTGTTTATATTTTCCCTATAAGCTTTAACATACGTCAGCTGTAGATTTATTTTATGCGGGAAAGGATTAAATCAATGAATATGTCTATTGTTTTTTTTTCCAGAAAGCAAACATGCCATAGTTACTAGGCAACAATGAGTTTGGCATCCAATGATACATCTGCAATGAGCAGATAATACTTTGTCAGAATACTATACAAGATTGAGTAAACTGGTCTTTTTCTCATAATATCTCTCTCACTACTTAACCAAACCCTATGTTGTGTGGGGGGAGGGGGGGGGGGGGGTTGAGGAAGATATGAAGGGTATATATTTATGGGTATAGATGAAAGGAATATATTGTTCGGAGAGAAGTTGAAGTTGTAGACTAATAGGAATAGGAAAAGCTATATTGTGAGTGGACCTGAACGAGGGGACTGGGACGCCGATGGTTCCCACGGTTTTATTGACTAAGCCTTGACGGATTGACCGTACTATCCTTCTTATAACGTCGGGAATGGATGGTTTAAGGTAACATTTTTAGGACAGATTTCACACACCATCATACGTGTTTCTCATTGACTACACATCATTCCAACTATAACATTTTGTTAACATTATAAACAATTAATTAATTTATTTATTGGGGTTTTAAGCCGCTTTCAACATTATTTCAATTATATCACTTATTCATGATCCCTGGGTAAACAAACCAGTACCAGGCTAGAAAATGTGCCTTGCCCATGGGCACTCCACCATGACCGTAGTACCGCGACTGGGGGATCGAACCCGGTTTCGAAATCCCCGACGCTAACCACTCGACCACAGCGGATTCCTATATAAACAATTAAACACATATTATAGCTGCTGTCAAATTGTCTAATATTAAACTGTCATTTTTCGTTTATATTCTAGCATATCCGGGGGGTAGATTACCAATTTCTTCCCCACACATTGCGTTTTAATACGTATACGAATGCAATTTAAAACACTGTTGATCTGTTTCCTTGATATAAATGATTTGTATTGGCCCTACAACAGAAAACATTTTTGACAAAAGAATAAATTGCTTACTTCAGTAAATCCTTATTTTGCATCCAATGATACATTTGCAATGAGCAGATAATACTTTGTCAGAAGACTATATACGTTTTAGTCAACTGGTCTTTTCCCCACAATATATCTCTTATTACTCAACCAAACCCTATAATGTGGCTTCTTAACATAATCGTCTCCATGTGTAACTACAACATTTCAGAAGATGAACATGCGCCTTAGTAAGAGCTTTTATTTGTGTTTAGAGCATGCTTCTTAACCTAAATGCAGATATGAGATATAAATCAATTTCTAAGCACAAAGACCAGAAACAGAAACACGTACACCTTTAATGTAGTCGTTCAATAACTGTACCTCTTTTATTTGGTTTGCGTATTTCAGGATGTCGGGAAATAGTCTGCGGCATAATCAGAGTACATTGGTTGGTTTGGGTTTAATGCCGTTTAAAAAAAAACAGTCATATCATTGTGACCAGTTAACCTACTCTTGTTTGCTGGCTTTCATACTCAGTATTGCACACAACATACTTTCCATGCAACTGACTGCTTTTCCAAATATACTGTTATCGCATTGGTGGAAGACAACTAACGCTTATCGCAGTGACTTTTGTCAAACGTAAGAAAGAATGTTGGTAGACCTGGGGTTCGAACTCATCTAGCTGCGTCTGCTCGCAGTCTGGCAACAATCGAATGTGTCCCATTTCAATTCATACAGGCATTATCTAGATTAATGGCATGACAATAAAACAACTTAGGGAATAAATCATTTGTTTGCAATTGCCCGTCATATTGATCTGATGAAAGTGAATGTTCGTGTGACTCGATCTGTTTCTAAAAGCCTAGCTAGATTGCGAGCTTCAATATAGGTTGATTACATTGTCCTTTTTGTATGTACGTAAATCAGTGTATTACAACTTATCAAGGGATACTGCATAATCAAGATGAATTGTTGGCAACTCCGATATAGTTTGGGTCGTTTGTATGTTCATTGTACTTTTGAAGCAACCATAACAGTACTTAATCCTTTGTCTATGGCTTATTTAGCACATGACTAAGACGTCAAACCGCCTCGTCCCACATCAGAGAAACGGGCGAAAAGCCTAGGGAAATAGTAGGTCAGGAGAGAACGTCGGCGTTGTTTTGTCAAAGAAAATTATACTAGATACGACGGATGTTTGACCTAGTGTTGTCCTGACGCCAGTTGATATAGAATTCATGGTCATTAATGGAGAGTTAGACCTGTTAAAAAAACACCTGTTAACTTTCAACTAATAATTACAAAAGTGGTACACCTGTTAGGTGTAATAAGTCTAAATTTATTTGAGGAGGTGGAAGTTGTAGCCTTATGGGGGTGAGATATGGAACGTCTAAAGTTATGGGTATAGGTCGAACGTCGATATTTTTAGGGGGAAGTGGACGTTTTAGACTTATAGGAAGTGGTGGGTCCAGATATGTTGTGAGTGGACCTGAACGAGGGATCTGGGTAGCCCATAGTACCCATGTGTTTATTGACTAAGCCATGTCGAGTTGACCGTACTATCCTGAAGAGGGCTACCCTTCTTACAAAGTTGGAAATGGATGGTTTAAGGTAAAATATGCAGGACAGATTCCACACGGAAAATCATACGTGTTTCTTCTTGGCTACAAATCATGCAAACTATAACATTTTGTTAACATTATTAACAACTATCTATGACATACACATATTACAGCTGCTGTCAAATTGTCTACTATTAAACAGTAATTTTTCCTTTATAATCTGGCATATCCTGGGGGAATTACCAATTATTTTCCACAAATTGCGTTTAAATACGTATACGAATGAAATTTAAAACACTGTTTAACTCTCTCCTTGATATACACGAACTTTAATAGCCCTACAGCAGACAACTTTTGAAAATATTTTTTAAGGAGAACAAATAGCTCGTTTCAGCAATTCCTTAGTTTGCTATAATGTATCTGTATTTTTGGCTTTTTAGAAATCAAGAAACACGCTTCATTGTTGGCTCCCGCTCTTCAGTCGTGTAATTTTCGAAATCCTATCACCACGGACAAGACGGCATGAGAGAGGTATACTTATTGTGGAATACTAGACATTATTCCACAGGCGTCCGAATTTCTATTACAGCAAAAAATGCGAAAAATCACACAATACCTCGTTAAAATACTGAAGAAGTCTCTTTATATTGTCTATACGCATCATAATGATCGTAATAGTAATTTGGGGAATCCCGCACGTGTTACTATAAATAGCCCGGTCTATACGTCTATATAGTGTAATAATAATGACAAGGTGTGCAACGGAATTTAAACCCCTTGCTCGATTCGGGCAATAATTTCCGCAGAAAAACGTCTAAAACGACCAGGTCCCAGGTAGAGACAGGTTTATAAATGATTTTTATCATGATCCACCACATCAATATTTGCCAACCGACCAATACGCTGGCGATTTTAAGCTTAATGTTCATTATATTTGGAAATTTGTAGTCGTCCTGACCGCCATGCGCTGACGTCAAATGTTTTAAAGTAAGATGTTTTAAATTTTCTTTCTTAACATTGTTATCTCCGTTTTTGTAATTGATTTGTGATGAGCATTGGAGTAAAATAATCATTTTATATTCTAATAAAGGGAAGTTATTGGTCTCGTCCAAGGCAATGTGCTTCAAAGAAATCACGTTCATTTGGTTGTCAAGCTGTATAATACTTTTATTACAATATTGATGAATTGGTTGTTTGGTGTTTAACGCCAATTACAACAATTCTTCAAATATATCACGGCGTTTAGTTGGAAAGTTACAACTTCTACTGGTCAGTGAGCCAGTCAGTCGTAATGCTGACCCCGCAACACTGAGTGCCAAAGAGGACAGCCATTACTACCATTTTTAAAGTATTTGTTATTACCAATCCTGGGATCGAACCCTCGACCTTCTGCACCCGATGCGGACGTTCTGCCACTACACCACCGAGACGGTTCTAATACTATTGGTTAAACGTTGTAGAGCTAGATCAATTTGCGATATTTCAATGTCTTATTTTGATTATATGCTTTAAAATACGTCAGCTGTTATTTTATTTTATGTGGAAAAGATTAAATCAATTAATATGTCTAATTATCTTTCAGAAATCAAAAACGCCATAGTTACTAGGCAACAATGAGTTTGACATCCAATGATTTATCTACAATGAGCAGATAATACTTTGTCAGAAGACTATATAAGATTCAGTAAACTAGTCCTTTCCCCACGATATCGCTCTCATTACTCCACCAAACCCTATGTTGTCGGTACTCAACATAATCGTCTTACTGAGTAACTACAATATAATGTGTGAGTGTCAAAACCAGATACGGATTTCAGAACTGGAAAATACGCCTTAGTGAGAGCTTTGATTTGTGCTTAGAGCATGCGTCTTTGCTTACATGCAGATCTGAGATATAAATTGATTTATAAGCACAAATGGGGACCAGGAATGGAACACGTACACTTTTAATGTCAGTTTTACAAGAAATGTACCTATTTTATTTGGTTTGCGTATTTTCAGGATGTCGGGAAATGGTGTGCGGCATAATCAGAGTACATTGATTGGCTGGTGACTAGTTCAACCACTCTTGTGTTTCCTGGCTTTCTTACTTAGTATTCAACCCAGCAGATTTTCCATGCAACTGGCTGCTTTTCAACATAGAATGTTATCCCATTGGTTGAATACTATTTACGCCTACAACAGTGACTTTTGTCAAGCGTTAAAAAAGATTGTGGCAGAACTCATCTATCTGCATCTGCTCGCAGTCTGACAACAATAAAATGTGTCTCATTTCAATTCATACAAGCATTATCTGGATTAATGGCATGACAATAAAACAACTTACGTAATAAGTAATTTGATGGCAATTTCCCGTCATATTAATTCTATTGACATCGACTTTCGTGTGACTCGATCTATTTCTAAAAGCCTAGCTAGATCGCGAGCTTCAATAGGTTGATTAGATTTAACCTTTTGTATCTATTAAATAGTTTATTACAAATTGTTAAAAGATACTCAAATAAATTTTGCTTGCAAGGTGTTTTACGCCGCTTTCAACACTTTTTCAATTACATCACGGCATTTTTAGGGAAAGTTAGCAGTACTACTGGTCTTTGTATCCGGACACCAGTTAGTCTGTCGAAATGCTAACACTACAATCCAAAGCGACAAAAGGAAAACACATTACTACCATATGTTATTTTGAAGCGAATCACAATGTACTATTGATAACAAAATATCATATATCGCTCACCTGATTTGAAAGAACTTTAATTTTCAATCTTTTTACTTTAAACATGTAAGCTTACCCCTCCCCACTCCTTGGCGGCCATGTTTTCCAAACGGATCGGAATAATTTGATCAACTATCATTTTGGAGGGTTAACCAAACAATCGTTATTCCAAATTATTTCCAAATCGGACCAGTACTTTTGTTACAAGGATTTGTTTATATTTTACCATAAATATACATATAACGAAATCAAGCAACGCCCCCAGCTGCCATGTTTTTCAACGAAATGGTATAAGTTGAACAAACGTGATGGAGTCATTCAAGAAACATTAATGCAAAATTATTTTCTAATAGGGCCCATGCTTTTGAACACCCATATGGCGTCCATGTTTTTCAACAAATTGTAATAAATGTAACAACCTTCTTAGTGAGTCACCTTATTGACGCCGCGTGGAAGCGCGGCGTCAGTATGGGATAGGTTTTAATTGTGTACCATTGGGTGACGTAATAAAAAAGGGAGCAACCAACATTATTATTGTTAAGAAAAACTCTTGTTATATGTTTTAAAAAAACAAACTTTATGAATAAATAAATTGTATAAAATGATTTAAAAAACAGCAAGATACAAAATACGTATGTCTTCTACCGTTATTACAAAACTTTAGACACATATAATGGGTATTTAATAACTCTCCCCTAACTTCCTAGGCTACGCTTTTTTTATAGTTTGGTTTACGACCCGATTCATCAAAGCTCAGAAAAAAGTTTCTGGCGATGTTTTTGCATATTTACAATATTGAATTTTTTAAAAAAAATGGGTAATCTTTAAAAAATCAATGATGATTCATTTTAATTATTACATATTACAGTATAATTCTAGAAACTGTAAAAACAACGTTAAGCCAACTATGCAATAGGCATGGACGTAACGTGACCCGTTCTATTATTTGTAAATGCAGCATGTCATCGCTTGGCGATTTTGGTCATTCTTATTTAATAGACGACAAGGTGTCATCGGTTCCCATGGAGTAATTAAGTTGTCTCTGCTTCCTTCCATTTTGAATACTTTGCTGTTTTCACGATTTCATCCGATTTCTAAATTTCATTGGTTTTCATGTTTCGTTCGAGATGAAGGATTCGTACCAACTGGTTTTCGCTCTTTGCTCTCGGGGAACTGACTTGTCCATTTTCTTTTGTTTATTTTTCTGTTTTCTACTGGCATGTTCAAAACGATTAAAGTGACATTACAAACAAACAAAACAGACTTAATAATTATTGCTATATGTTGACTATACATGTGAACTTTCATAATGCTCAATCTTGATCATAAATATCTTCTTTTTTTTTTATTACTTCGTATTTTTTGTTTATATCCTCCCGTTTTCGCTATCATACTTCTGCTAAACTGGAAGGAGAATAGACTTCCCCCTCTTCTTCCAAAGCTTGTGTCACACTTAACTTATAATTAGAGGCAATACACCTTAATATATGTTAATATTTAAGCACCTATGGTTTGTTTTATCTTATGTATCTAGTTAGAGGATTTAAAACAGTTTATTGAAAAAAAAACCTTGAGAAACTTCAGCTTGTATGACACATTATAGTTGCAGTTAATGTTAAGCAAACCGTTAACCAAATGGTTTAAGGACTAAACTTGTCCTTTCACGACTAACTTCACATGCTGAATTTCACATATATCGTAGCATATAAAACGTTAAATTCCTACGTCAATATTGACCCTTTCTGCTCTTGGTAACCTTTTTATATAGGCTATGGTAGCCAGGTGAGCAATATAGGCACATCTTGGCCTTCTTGTTTAAAATAAAGGGACATTTGACCTTCTTGTTCTAAATATTTACATCCTGTCTGCATCTGCTTCCTCTAAGTCATGCTTAAAACTCATGCGCGGCGTATTTGATTGCTTTGCATCAAATTATTCTTGTAATCATTTGAGTCTAATCATTTTTAAATCGGACCAGTACTTTTTGAACATTTTTTAACTTGTTGCTTTACAGATATAAGGAAAAAAGCTCCGGCGGCCATATTTCTCAACGGATCAAAATAATTTGAATACTCTTGGTAGAGGGTCACATAAGGAACATTCATGACAAATTATTTTCAAATCAAGCCAGTAGTTTTGGACTTTATTGGTAAAGGTTTATGAACTTTTTTTTCTGATAGCGTGGCAAATAAAGGTCTCCGCATAATTTAATCATTTTAACACAGTTGAATGAAGATTCCTGTGTTTTTTTTTTAAATTTTTGAAGTGGTTTACCACGATGCACTCCGGTCGGTGAGTGAACCCAATAGCTTACCATGCACTTCGTTCTCCTCAGGTAAGCTAAATTAAAAAAAATGCATGTGTAGACTTTTACAGAAAATGAAAATACAAGGATACACAGGACTTCTTTATGCCTGAATAATGAGGACAATTGAAACAAATAACGGAACGAATATTTGTTAAATTTCCCTCAATTGATATTCATAAGAAGGGTTCTCCTGTTAGGTGTATTCCAGCCTCACCACACAGCGACACTACCCCCATCCAATGTGCGACGTTGAATCACTCAAGCCTCTTGGAATCTCTATCCAGTACGACACTAGACCTTGTGAAGGCCTACATTTCTATCCGAAAGGAATTGGTCTGCTATTTGAATATGACACTTGACTATCCTCTCTGTGTAAGCCACAGGTATCGGCGCCATCACGATTATCTTGCTGTTCGGTCCTTTTCCGTTGGCTGCTTGGCGCTGCGGCTGACTATGATTATGCTTAAGTAAACGGTTTTGCATGGTTCTTGCATCCATTTGTCTGAGTACAGAGATATTCCGAGCTGATAAATGGACGTTTGAATACATGGGTTAGATGGTTTACCTCCCTTATATCACGCAATTGACTATATTGGAATCGGTACAGGCTTATTAAATTTGGCAGAAGTTGACCCTTGAGGTTTTCTGAGATAACAGACTAGCGATAATTGGTGCGTGTTCAGTTGGTATAAACAATAATTTTGGCATGTTGCGGGATGTTTTATTATACACGATCGTTTTTCTAAATGAAGCTTTATTGATGCAGGACAACTGAGCAATATTATGTCCAACTTTTATTAGTTTCTCTTAGAAACGTTGATGTATTAATACAATATAACCAGCTTTGCTTGCAATTGAAACGCCAATTTTAATCAGTAACGTTGCATTTTATTTGCGGACAGCTTGTACACTTCAATTAAAGATCAGGCCATTCCTGTTGTCATATATTGTAAATATGTTTAAATCGAATCAAGACATTCTGCAACGTGCTCCAATTACAATTACAAAGAAATCGCAACATTACAAGTTCAGAGATATCATGTTTTCACAATTGTTGTACGAAAAAGTTTTACAATAATTTAAACAACCCTTTCTACGCTGTGACTGTCAAAAGGTGTTAATCAACTGTAAGACATATTACAATGCCACATTTTATAATTGTTTATAATTCTGTTAATCCATAATATCTTAGGTATGTTAATCTGTTCGTATTTGCTATAAAAACAAATATGTTTTAATGCAATAAAATATATGAAAAACAAAAATTGAGGAGAGTGGGGCGAGTTGGGAGAATTGGGATCGTATTGAGACTCCGGATTGGCACTACTGAAAGTTATATTGGCGTTTAACTAGTGCTGCTACACTCCTATTTCTTCGTGCATATTGGCGGACACTGAAGAGTCTAGTGCGATCTTTACAGTTAGCATATGCAACAACATCCCAAATAACGATTTTGAACAAATAAAGGCAAATATATGTAAGTTTTCAACACGTGTAACCATTGGAAATAATTGAAAACATTGTGGCAAAATGAGAAATCGCTCATGTTGGGCACTTGCTCAATTTGGCATAATGTTGTAACAAATCATCTGATGCAGTAGCGTCCAAAGCGCGTTTACATATGAAAAAGGGTTTACATGGAATCACAATATAGGGTTAAAACTTTCACCTTAATTTATTGCACCAATACCTTTCACAAATCATTTCTTTAGACAACATGCTACGCTAATATGATATTGAACGTCAGTGGCAAATATCATCTGCAAAGCCTTTGTACATGTAGATTTCAGAGGACTAGATAAGGAGGAGTAAACTGATATTTTGCCATCAATATCTCTCTTATGACGGAATAGAACCCTATGTAGTGGGTACTCAAAAGAATTGTCTCACTGAGACGATTCCTTTGAGTACCAACAACATAGGGTTTGATTGTCAAATAAGGTTTTCGGGATGTGAAATTTTCTTCTTATCTATCATCTAAAATAATGTTAACTGAAATACCATTCGAACGGTCATCACATGGATTGAACTCCCTCATCGATAACTCCTGACTTCGAGCTATTTTCTTATACCATAACTCGTATCATGATTTGTTATGAGCGATTCATCATTTTACACTCAATATGTGTGTGTTCTTTTAAAATCTGACCTTCAGTTGTATAGATGTGTTTTTTATTGTTTCGTAGTGTGTGTTTCCAAAGCAGGTTACATCTTCTTTTTCATATGCGATAACTTGATATGTACATGTAATACTAAATATTTCATTTTGTTAGTTTTTAATAACGGCAGCAAACGTATACATGGCGTGTTTTATGCAAAAACATGTGCGTTGCCAAGGAGACCCCACAATGACCGTATTGAATAAGACTCGAACATGGGACGCCCATTCTCAGATCCAGCAAGGTAAATCCCTCGTACACGGCGACTGTCTGTGCAACGACATAAATACATTCGAGTTAAAATGACATTGTCTGTGTAGGATTTCGGCCGTCTTGGATTGAACGCGAATCGCTATCATATATATCTGGTCAGAGGTCTGTTCAATTCATCATAAGGTCCTAGACTGTAGGAACAATAGCTTCAACAAGGACAAGTGCCCACTACTTTGAAAACATTGGCATGCAAATTTCAATTTTAACGTAAAATTTGTATTTTAAATGCGATTTTGCTGTCTTCTGTGAGTGACACATATGAATTGTTCTTCGACCCCTATTCGTAATGACTGGAATAATTTATTCATAGGGACTTGAACTGTCAGAAAAATTATTCTCATATCGCAAGGCATGCTTACATAATATTTCTGAGCATAATAATATCCGATAATGTCCATTGCATAACAATTGGCCTTTTGTATTGGAAGTAGTCCAATCTTTCTTTCTTTTCGTAATCAATACATACTGGCGTTACGCAATATAACACTGTCCTGAATACAATAGTACATTAACCCGCAAGTTCATTGACATCAACAAGGTCTTTAAACAAGAGATGTCCGTAAGACAGCATGCTCGACTATTCGGCCATTTGATACTATAGCAAACAGTGGTTAATGAGAGTGGCTTAATAGTCCAAAGAGGGGCATTATTGTGTCAAATTCTGATATAGAGAGTTTTGGGTCTTCTCTTGCAGGGTCATTTGATGATGTCCAATAAGTGTGTGAAGTTTCAAAGCATTAGCATATGTGGTTTGTGAGAAAATGCCTTGTATGCACAACGCCGACGCACAAGTGACTGTAATAGCGTTCCATATTCTTCGATTAGTCGAGCTAAAGACGGAGTAGTTACTTTCTTCCTTGTATTTTCAGATTGTGGGGATAGTACTGTTTAACCGGTCGCAGGGTTAACTTCTTGTGGCGTAAAACTCCAAGTAAACAAACACACAAAGCTTTACCAAGAATAAATTACCCGCTTCGTCCTTTAAGGCAATATCTACCAGATAATTACTTCATTAAGCAAACAATGCATAAGGTTAATCTCTGGCCTCTAACAATCTCACATTTATTCGAAAATTAGTAATGTGTTATACAATGCAAACAAACGAAAAAAAAACGATGTTATGTCTCGCAAAAATCCAACCAGTTATATAAAATACCAAAATAAATTGGATTTATTCGTACATGTACGCCTAATTCAGCTATGTCAATCACACATGGTTATACAACAATAAACAAGCTATTTATAGTTTACAGTTATGTCATTATTTTATATGTGTTTGTCGAAAGGAGTTGTCTAGACCAGCTGTTAAACCATTGCCCAATAACAGTATAAACGATCCAAGAATTCCGTTGAATTACCGTAGAATAACCACGTTACTTACACTGAGCAAGTTTTTTATGTTCATTAAATGAACGACTTACTAAATATCTAAAACCTAAAAATATAAAACATGTTTTGTTAATGAACGTTCAGTTTCAGACATTTATATTGTTGGGGAATAAATTAGTTTCCTTTTGTTAATATTGATAATGTTCAGTTGCATACACTTTCATTGTTGGGGAATCAATCAGTTTCGGTAACTTGTTTTGCTAATGAACGTTCTGTTTCAGACCTCTATTGTTGGGGAATAAATAATTTTTTGCTAAATGAACGTTCATTTTCAGACATTTGTATTCTTTGGGAATAAACAAGTTTCGTAAACATGTTTTGTTTATGGACGTTCAGTTTCAGACGTTTTTATTGTTGGGGTATAAATCAGTTCCGTTAACATGTTTTTAAATGAACGTGCAAGTTTCAGACGTTTTTATTGTTGGGGTATAAATCAGTTCCGTTAACATGTTTTGTTTATGGACGTTCAGTTTCAGACGTTTTTATTGTTGGGGTAAAAATCAGTTCCGTTAACATGTTTTTAAATGAACGTGGAGTTTCAGACATTTCTATTGTTGGGGAATAAATCAGTTCCGTTAACATGTTTTGTTAATGGACGTTCAGTTTCAGACATTTCTATTGTTGGGGTATAAATCAGTTCCGTTAACATGTTTTGTTAATGGACGTTCAGTTTCAGACATTTGTATTGATGGGGTATAAATCAGTTCCGTTAACATGTTTTTTAATGAACGTTCAGTTTCAGACATTTTTATTGATGGGGTATAAACCAGTTCCGTTAACATGTTTTGTTAATGAACGTTCAGTTTCAGACATTTTTATTGTTGGGGAATAAATCAAGTTTCGTTAACATGTTTTGTTAATGGACGTTCAGTTTCAGACATTTTTATTGTTGGGGAATAAATCAAGTTTCGTTAACATGTTTTGTTAATGAACGTTCAGTTTCAGACATTTTTATTGTTGGGGAATAAATCAAGTTTCGTTAACATGTTTTGTTAATGAACGTTCAGTTTCAGACGTTTTTATTGTTGGGGTATAAATCAGTTCCGTTAACATGTTTTTAAATGAACGTTCAGTTTCAGACATTTTTATTGATGGGGTATAAATCAGTTCCGTTAACATGTTTTGTTAATGGACGTTCAGTTTCAAACATTTTTATTGTTGGGGAATAAATCAAGTTTCGTTAACATGTTTTGTTAATGAACCTTCAGTTTCAGACCTTTTTATTGTTGGGGTATAAACCAGTTCCGTTAACATGTTTTGTTAATGGACGTTCAGCTTCAAACATTTTTTATTGTTGGGGAATAAATCAAGTTTCGTTAACATGTTTTGTTAATGGACGTTCAGTTTCAGACATTTTTATTGTTGGGGAATAAATCAAGTTTCGTTAACATCTTATGCGAATGAAAGTTCAGTTTCAGACATTTTTATTGTTGGGGAATAAATCAAGTTTCGTTAACATCTTATGCGAATGAAAGTTCAGTTTCAGACCCTCTACTGTTGGGAAATAAATCAGTTTCGTTAAAATGAATTGCTAAAGAACGTCAATTTTAGACACTTTAATTGTTGTGGAATAAATCAGTTTCGTTAACATGTAATGCGAATGAAAGTTCAGTTTCCGACACTCTACTGTTGGGGAATAAATCAGTTTCGTTAATAGTTTTTGTTAAAGAACGTTCAGTTTCCGACATTTCTATTGTGGACTTACGCACGTATAAGATTTTCTTTTTTCGAAGTCCTTCAGATCGGAGGGAGACTAATCAGCAGCCGACTCTTTTAATTCATAAATATATTTTAACAAGCAAACGTGTGTCATGATGGGTTTGCGAATCGCTTTGGATGGCGCGTATGTCCTGTTTTGTCACCAGAACATATATACGGTAATGCATTATACATAATCAGCTTTAGAAAACCCTTGGAGCGTGAGAGACAGCTCTCCATTCTTGTTGCTAATGGTAAAACATATTTTCCCGAAATAGAAACGTCAGTATGGAGAATCGTGGCGGCATAGGAATGGGTTATATCAGCTTAATTCTCCCACAACACAGCGTGTTAAAGGGTATTTGTACTGAAACCTTTCCCTTCTACAGACGCGTTGTGGCACCTCTCCAACAGACGACTTAATATTTCGGGGTTTTCCTGCTATATGTTCAACTGTGTATTTCAATCATATGTATCACTTAAATTAGATATTTAAGTCATTTGTTTTAGATAAATTTATCGCAGACGACACTTCAACTGTTAAAAGTAACTGTTAGGTCGCTTACGAGAATGATTTGTTAAGCGTTGTTGTTCGAATTGCCACTGTTTAACGTAATTGAACTATCACAGTTAGCGTTTATCAGCGATGTTACTATGCAGTAGCTGTTACTTGGTTGGTGGATTGACAAGCGTGAGCCATCAAACTGGTTCACTAAACGCATTTCTCTTATGGTGTGTTGCGTTTGGAAACATACGTGGATGAATGTTATTAGTTGTATATTTGAACAAGTAAAGGAAACATTGTGCAAAACTGAGTAGTTAATAGTGCGGTTCTCCTTAAAGGTGCTGCACTCCAGATTATGAATAGTTTAGTCAAATTTTTTTGAAATGTTTCAAAAGATGTCTTGAAATATAAGAATCATTATTCTGGGATAAAATCATTTCACTTTGCAGTACAATAAACATCTAAATATTGATTTTTATACTTCATTTTTCTGGGTAGACTTACCTAGTAAGCACAATTCACGACTTTCAATTGACTGTTTTTTCAACATTATTGCTAAAATAGTTTTGAACGATTTATTTCGTACTGTGTTGTCCCTATTAGCAATATTTGCAGGAGTTTTCAACATTTCAAAAGTTTGATCTCCATCTAGAGTTCAGTACTTTTAAAAGTGCTCAAATATTTTTCCACTGGCTGCCCGAGGCAAATGATAATGCACAGGAACGTCAGAATATTCAGTAGGAGAACCACTTTATGAAAATATCATAGGTCATGACATTCTAAGCAGGAAACTAAACATCCCTTATCTTAGAAATGAACCTCCTTATTTTCTTTCTGACGCCTCTGCAGCAGACGACACTTGAAAACATTGTGGGAAAATATGAAATTGCTCAAAACGAGCAATTTCATCCATTTGCAACAATGGTTTTCAACTCTAATTTATAAGTTAACTCTCATTTATCGAGATTTTTCACGTTTTTGTCAATATATGTTCAAAGACGTCTGCTGGAGAATTGTATGTGGGAAAGTGTTAAAATTTATATAATTTGATTGATAATTAGACCATTTTATGTACTCAGGCAAAAACATTTAATTGAGTTCAGTAACCTATCTTTATAAAGTAGGTAGTATAATTATTTTGCAATGACCAAACTTAGACAACGATGTAGCGTGCCGTTTGCATTGTATCGTATGGTTGTTTATAAGTAAGTAAATCTTTTATTATAGAGACATGTGTATAACAAAATATAATAACGGAAAAACACCAATCCCCATGGGCCTATATGTCACTGTTAAGAAAACAATATTTATGAACACAGTAATTAATAATGAGTATCGAATAACAAGAATAGATCAGAATATTCTCGCTTATTTATACCAAGGTTTACACCTTTAAACAATGATACAAATGAAATAGTGACATTGATACATGTATATCGAGGGCTTGGCGTGAAACGGTTGTAACTAAAATTTGTATTTCTTTACCAAGGTTAATCACCTCGCCATAAAGTCTTTATAAGTATTAAATCATTGTTCTTGGTAAACAATGGAAATATATGTGCCAGTGCTCGTTCTAAATGGCATTTAAATTTGCATTGTTTACAAAGGGGTCAAAATTGCGCCTAAACCAGGGTTTTCAGAATAGGTTTTTAGTTACAACCGTTTTACACCAAGCCCTCGATATGATGTAAGTCCGATATTCACTGCCTGATTTGAATGTTTGTTTTATTGGGGTTTTAAACCGTTTTCAACATAACTTCAGTTATATCACGGCGACAGTTCACAAAATTCATGATCCCTGGATGAACAAACCAGTACTAGGCTAGAAAATGTGCGTTGCCCAAGGGCACCCCACCATGACCGTCGTGCTGCGACTTGGGATCGAACCCGGGACGTCCGGATTCAAATCCCCGTCGCTAACCACTCACTCCACCACGGCCTGACGCCACACCGAGGCGGTCAATATCTATTTCGGCGTTCGAATATCATATTGCATTCCATGACTATAGAAAACACACATAGACATTCATTAACTGACATTGACATCTACAGATGGGCGTATAAAACAGGTATACCACATTATTACTTATAACAGATGGAGAGGCAGCCAGCAAGACGTTAACCCACGTATTGAAGCTTTCGGACGCCACTGTAGCAGACTTTTGAAAACAGTGTGACAAATGGAGAAATTGCTCGAAAAGAGCAATTCTACTTTTGCCACAATGTTTTCAACGGTATTCAATCATTACATATTCATTTAAAGAGATGGTCCATATTTGTGCGTAAATGTTTTAAAAGTCGTCTGCTGCATAATTGTTGTGTGTGGGAAAGGGTTAAATTGTAACCAATGTATGCATACTAGGCGTGACATGATAATGTTTAATGATATATTATTTCTGTAATGAAACATACTTTTTGGCATGTTTGGATGAAAGGCTACAATGTAAATCGACCAAGCTCTAACTAAATCGAAAAACTTTTATTCTTTGATAATGTAATAATTTGTTATGATATACAATTATAAACCAACGAACCATGGGATATGATATTATACCTACTGGAGGAAGGCAAAGACATTATACGGGAAAAAAAACATAAATGTTTTTTTTTCGAGCATAGGTAACATGTGTGAGATTTTTTTTTTCAATAGCCCATGAACCTTTATGAAATGAAACTGGCTAAATCCACGGGGGCCACCATTTTGGTTATGCATAAAATGAGATTAAAAAACGGATTGAAAATTATTGTCGTCTTTTTAATCACTTTTTTTAAATCGATATTTAAGATCATTTAAGGTCAAATTACGCTAAATACATCCACTGACTTGCTGATGTATAGTACTATAGTCCCTAAAAAACCTTTGTTTGCGTAGAAATGAGTGTTTACCATCACCATAATGTATTGAATATATGACATTGAGTTTAAATGCATTGTGAATGTGTATAGGATGCACTGGAAATGATTGATTTGATCACTTTTAGTATTTTGACATTGTTTGAAAGTGAAAGTAGAGAATGCTAAACACCGGTTTTGTCCAGGCCCAATTTGGTCCAAAATGACGGTTAACATTTTCGCATGGTGAGTTCTTTCTTGCATAATGCATGACCCCACATTTTCTTTGGATTGATTTTAAGCTAGGAATCAACTCTTTTCAATGATATATGGTGTTCTACATGAGAAACGCTTAGAAAGTGTGACAATTGAAGACTGAAACTGGTCGATTTACATGGAAACAAATAAGGATTTTGTTTGGTGTATTGTAACCTAAAGTGCTGTGTTATTTTCGTGTTAATTAACATTTGTACGAAAAAGTTAAAAATAAATGGAACTCTGTAAGAAATATGTTGTCCCGTTCGTCAAAAAAACGACAGCAAACGACAGCTTTAGCTTACTACGCCCGTCTGCTAAAAGGCGTCAGAAACCGTCTCTAATAGGGAAAGGGTTTAGCAGAAATGTGACCTCTTACATCATTTATTCCTGTCATATTGACATATTCGCAGTCGCCGGGTGGCATCAGAAAAGGGCAGATATATTTGATTTTGTTACCATAAAGCAGATGATCGATAAAGGATCATCTTGGCCCTCATGTTTTAACCTAGTTCCTACACCTAAATGTATTCCGTGATTTTCTGAAAGTCTTAACTTTATTATTATACCCCTTCGAAGAAGAGGGGGTATATAGGAGTCACTGTGCCGGGCTGTCGGTCGGAAGCCATATTTTGTCCGTCCTATTCCTTACAAACCACTGGGTGGAATTCAATAACATTTTATATGAAGCTTCTATACCAAGAGGAGATGTGCATATTGTAAAGGTTTTACAATTGCATGTTATTACAGATTTATGGCCCTTTTACTTATTTAGTTAATGTGTAGCTCAAGGTGCTGTTTTGGGGGTATTTATCATCTTCAGTGATAGTTCTAGTTTTTTGTTCGTAATAATAGACGACAGCAATACGAATTCCGAACATGTTTTGATCATGCCAAAAACATGACATTAACATTATTATCGTCTAGTCAATTACTTATAAATCATTCATGTGGCACTATTTATGAAGATTTGCAGGAATTGCGTCCCTTTCCCAGGCCTTCGATTAAGTCAAAAATCGATAATTGAGTTGTGGCCCTTCGGTTACGCTCCTATATTTGTATTTATCGATTATTTGTAAACAGATTTAATGACGTATTCGATTTCATACTAAGCCCGCAGGTGATCTTAACATTACTCTGCTCGATATCTGTATATCGATTATTTGCAAACATTTATTTGTCGGACAAGACTCTGGCTAATCAGTCTTTAACACTTGGTAATTGGTAACGGCGGTTTTTATATACTGTCATAATAACATATTACTTAAATCTCTTTGTTGTAAAAACAATTGTCATTATCAAGACACATGAAAATGGACACTTCAAATTCACAGGTGACAAGTTGTTTAATTAGTCATTGCTTTAATTTATTTTTTTCCATGCACTGTTAAATTGTTCTTTTCCTAATACGTTTTGTAATCATATTAGGTCTTTGAATATATAAAAGCTGGAACAAGTTCATTTTCGCATTCGCACCCCACCCACCTATCTACATACACGACATTAGTAAGCGATCAAAATAGATCTAGTCATTACCAGATACAGTCGAGCCTCGTTAAATCGGACGCCGTTAATCCGGAAAATTCGCGATCCGGACATAAAATTCATTTTTACATTTTTAGGCGTTTTCTGCATTTTTAAATGAAAATGGAAGTATCAAGACATAAACATATTTGTTTGAAATTTGTATGACTAAAAAGAATTAAAAATAGACTCTCCGATTATAACTTATAAAATTTCCTTAGAAAATAGGAAATACGGTAAAAATGGACTTAAAAATAAAAAATTCGCGATTTTCCAATAATTTACATGGAATAAAGAAGGAATGCATGTTGTCTATTAAAATCAAAAATGTAAGTATCAGGCAGTTAATCTATTTTTTATATCTTTACATTAAATGAAAGCAGACATATTGACCTTATAGAAAAAAACTTATAATATATTGTCATCAAAAAAATTAATGACTTTATATCAATTTTAAAGATCTGTCCCTATATAAATCCATATAGCCTAAATACCAGGTCAGAAAAGGTTAGTGTAAATTGTATCGATTTCAAGGGGAGTAACTCTCTCGATTAAGCCAGTCACTTTACCAAAATAGTGTAGTATGTTTTTATGGCCAAAGTATGCTCTTTAATTTTTGTTTATAATTAGCTTACGTTTTTTTCGTAAATAGGTAGCACCTATAGATATATTAATGCAAAGATATGCATCGATTCGAAGTTCCGCGTTATAACGTGACAAAAAAACAGGTGCGTGAGATTTGAGCGAGATCTCACTGAGACGCTTTAAATCCCACTGAGGCGCTTAACAGGCGCTTTATAATACCTATCGCTTATTATAGGCAATCAATTCGAGAAGGAAAAAATACATTTTAGAAATGTGGTTGAAAACCAAAGACCAAATTATGATTGTACTATTATGTCTTCGTTGAAAATAACAAATTATTAATAATTGATATGACCAAAAAAATGATTTAACTTAGATCTAATAGTATGTATTAATTACATTTCTACTTCGAAGAAAGAAAAAATAGTTTATATTGTAATTTATGTCTCGGCAAACATGCGCTTGGTGTGATAAACGTTCTACGATCAAATTGTTATCGAAATTAACACTAACATGCGCTTTGTGTGATAAACGTTCTACGATCAAATTGTTATAGAAATTTACACTATCATGCGCTTTGTGTGATAAACGTTCTACGATCAAATTGTTATCGAAATTTGCACTATCACGCGCTTGGTGTGACAAACGTTTTACGATCAAATTGTTATCGAAATTTACACTAATATGCGCTTGGTGTGATAAACGTTCTACGATCATATTGTTATCGAAATTTACACTAATATGGGCTTGGTGTGATAAACGTTCTACAATCAAATTGTTATCGGAATTTACAGTAATATGCGCTTGGTGTGATAAACGTTCTACGATCAAATTGTTATCGAAATTTACACTATCATGCGCTTGGTGTGATAAACGTTCTACGATCAAATTGTTATCGAAATTTAAACAAACATGCGCTTGGTGTGATAAACGTTCTACGATCAAATTGTTATCGAAATTTACACTAATATGCGCTTGGTGTGATAAACGTTCTACGATCAAATTTTTATCGAAATTTACACTAACATGCGCTTGGTGTGATAAACGTTCTACGATCAAATTGTTATTGAAATTTACACTAACATGCGCTTGGTGTGATAAACGTTCTACAATCAAATTGTTATCGAAATTTACACTATCATGCGCTTGGTGTAATAAACGTTCTACGATCAAATTGTTATTGAAATTTACACTAACATGCGCTTGGTGTGATAAACGTTATACAATCAAATTGTTATCTAAATTTACACTAACATGCGCTTGGTGTGATAAACGTTCTACGATCAAATTGTTATTGAAATTTACACTAACATGCGCTTGGTGTGATAAACGTTCTACAATCAAATTGTTATCGAAATTTACACTATCATGCGCTTGGTGTAATAAACGTTCTACAATCAAGTTGTTATCGAAATTTACACTAACATGCGCTTGGTGTGATAAACGTTATACAATCAAATTGTTATCTAAATTTACACTAACATGCGCTTGGTGTGATAAACGTTCTACGATCAAATTGTTACCGATATTTACACTAACATGCGCTTGGTGTGATAAACGTTCTACGATCAAATTGTTATCGAAATTTACACTATCATGCGCTTGGTGTGATAAACGTTCTACTATCAAATTGTTGTCGAAATTTACACCGTCATGCGCTTGGTGTGATAAACGTTCTACTATCAAATTGTTATCGAAATTTATACTAACATGCGGTTGGTGTGATAAACGTTCTACAATCAAATTGTTATCTAAATTTACACTATCATGCGCTTGGTGTAATAAACGTTCTACAAACAAATTGTTATCGAAATTTACACTAGCATGCGCTTATACTATCATGCGCTTGGTGTGATAAACTTTCTACAATCAAATTGTTATCGAAATTTACAATATCATGCGCTTGGTGTGATAAACGTTCTACGATCAAATTGTTATCGAAATTTACACTAACATGCGCTTGGTGTGATAAACGTTCTACATTCAAATTGTTATCGAAATTTACACTAACATGCGCTTGGTGTGATAAACGTTCTACAATCAAGTTGTTATCGAAATTTACACTAACATGCGCTTGGTGTGATAATCGTTATACAATCAAATTGTTATCGAAATTTACACTAACATGCGCTTGGTGTGATAAACGTTCTACAATCAAATTGTTATCGAAATTTACACTAACATGCGCTTGGTGTGATAAACGTTCTACAATCAAATTGTTATCGAAATTTACACTAACATGCGCTTGGTGTGATAAACGTTCTAAGATCAAATTGTTATCGAAATTTACACTATCATGCGCTTGGTGTGATAAACGTTCTACAATCAAGTTGTTATCGAAATTTACACTAACATGCGCTTGGTGTGATAAACGTTATACAATCAAATTGTTATCGAAATTTACACTTACATGCGCTTAGTGTGATAAACGTTCTACGATCAAATTGTTATCGAAATTTACACTTTCATGCGCTTGGTGTGATAAACGTTCTACAATCAAATTGTCATCGAAATTTACACTATCATGCGCTTGGTGTGATAAACGTTCTACGATCAAATTGTTATCGAAATGTACACTAACATGCGCTTGGTGTGATAAACGTTCTACGATCAAATTGTTATCGAAATTTACACTAACATGCTCTTGGTGTGATAAACGTTCTACGATCAAATTGTTATCGAAATTTACACTAACATGCGCTTGGTGTGATAAACGTTCTACGATCAAATTGTTATCGAAATATACACTAACATGCGCTTGGTAGGATAAACGTTCTACTATCAAATTGTTGTCGAAATTTACACTAACATGCGCTTGGTGTGATAAACATTCTACGATCAAATTGTTATCGAAATTTACACTAACATGCGCTTGATGTGATAAACGTTCTACGATCAAATTGTTATAGAAATTTACACTAACATGCGCTTGGTGTGATAAACGTTCTACGATCAAATTGTTATCGAAATTTACACTAACATGCGCTTGGTGTGATAAACGTTCTACGATCAAATTGTTATCGAAATTTACACTAACATGCGCTTGGTGTGATAAACGTTCTACGATCAAATTGTTATCGAAATTTATACTAACATGCGCTTGGTGTGATAAACGTTCTACGATCAAATTGTTATCGAAATTTACACTAACATGCGCTTGGTGTGATAAACGTTCTACTATCAAATTGTTATCGAAATTTACACAAACATGCGCTTGGTGTGATAAACGTTCTACGATCAAATTGTTATCGAAATTTACACTAACATGCGCTTGGTGTGATAAACGTTCTACGATCAAATTTTTATCGAAATTTACATTAACATGACACATTACGAATAGATCAGTTTCCATAAACTCTTACCTTGTTAAATGATTGCAAACTATTCTGAGAAAAAATTATTTCTCCGTTTGTACTTTTGACACTTACCCTTAGCATCTTTATGCTGTACCACCAGTACAGAGCATTGCCATCCAGCGTCATCCGTGCCTTCTGACTACTCTCTATACTTCAACTTGATAAAACAATTTTATCTTGAAATCTTTTAAATGAAAAGTTGAACATGTCATTTCAAATATCAAACTTAGAAAGGGTAAACATATGTAAAAGCTTAAACCACTTACACGGACAACAAAGGGATTTGGTTTACATTGGGGCGCGTTAGAAAGTGCTTCGACTGACAGCCTTGTAACTTGGGAAGGCGGTTTTGATAAAATCACGTCACTACGTTGACAAGATAATGGTTAGGTCTTACCAGATACTTTAAGACTAATGTAAATTTGGAGTGATGGCCTTCGAACAGCCATTTTTAACAAAGGTTCTGAAGTATTAACCATTTCCCTCATACAACAATTATGCAGCAGATGACTTTGAATAGATGGTGACAAAAACCTAAAAGATCTCCATAAAAGATAGCTTTATTGTTAAATAAAGTTGAAAACATCGTGTTCAAAGGAGAAATTGCACATCATGAGCAATTTCACCTTTGGCCACTCAGTTTTCAAAAGTCGTCTGCTGCAGAGGCGTCAAAATGGAAAAGGGTTAATAGATAGAGATCAAGGTTTAAATTCCTATAGTGTGTTCCAACACATATCCCCCAAAACAAAATAATTGAAATATTAATATCATGCTATGCATTATTAACATATTGTATTGTTCTGACATGTTTATATTAATACTTGTTTTTGTTCTGGTTTTGGGATATATGAAAAGGAATAAAGAGATATGGTTTCAATCGATTGATTGATTATTTGGTATTTTCTCCGCTTTCAACAGTTTTTCAGTTATATCACGTCGTTTCCAGGGTAAGCTACCAGTACTATTGGTAAATTTATCGTGACCCCAGTCACCAAGAGCGCCAAGGAGGACTGTCATTACTACCATGTTTAAAGTCTTTGGTACGACCTGGACGGGGGTCGAACCCGCGACCTCCCACATCCGAGAGGGACAGCCTAGCACTGCACCACCGAGGTGGTCGATAGGTTTTCAATTATGGAACATCGTTATAGGGAGACTCTGTAACAGTACGTCGTACAATACCGTATCTCTGATGGTCAATGGGAGACATCCGCCAGTTATTTCCCTTTAATACTCTCTACATCTAGCTAGGTCCTATCATTTGGTTGCCTCTGTTTTTATCATTGGTTTCTTTGCACTGGATGGTGCACTTATAATTGCATTTTCTTGGCAAACTGTTATTAGATTGAAACAGTAATTCCACATTTGTTTTCTTTAAACACTGCTATGTAAATTTTCTCTTTTGAATCATCACTTTAATTAACACATTTATGATTAATGTGTACAGAGTAATTGCAATATCTCATTGCGAAATAGCGATAAAAACAAAGGATTTCAACTAAAAGGACCTACCAACTATTTGGTCTTCCTTGGTCTTTATCTGACAAGGTAGATAATATAATTATCACTAATGTCCCTAATTGAAACAAAACGTGTTTCTATACTTCAAGTGTAAAAACACGCCCATACATCTTTCCCACATACATCAAATCTGCAGCGCGCGACTTTGAAATCGTTTACTTAATGATTGAATAAAGGTAAACTTATTGTGGCTACAGGAGAAATTATCACTATCAGATATTTCTCCGGTTGCTACAATGTGTTAACAATGTCTATACTGATGAGGCACCAAAAAGCGTCTGTAACACGTATTTGTTCTAGATATCTGTTTCCTTGATTCAAAGTTCATCCATATTAAATGGTTTAAAACATAGGCTTTAAGGAGTTTTTTTTTTGTAAATCTCCAGTGTTTTCGTCAGTCCCGTTAAACGATCTGATAAAAGTTATTGCTTATGAATAATACACAGGAATCAAGAACATGTCAACACTAGACTGTCATGGCTATATCATTTTTTTATGTGTTATAACTTGTTTTAACATATCTGTAGGACCTTATTATCACTCTAGTGTACAATAAGATCATACACCGTATACATACTCGTCAACAAACTAAAAACAATAACTGAACGCTTAGGGAGAGACCCGGTGCACCACTTACTGGTGGGATTTATGGAAAAGAAGAAGAAGACATTGAGGGCTTGGCGTGAAACGGTTGTAACTAAAATCGGTATTTTTTTACCAGGTTTAATCACTAGGCCATAAAGTCACGATGTGTTTTCAATGTATCAGCTTCTCTGTAAAGAGGAAAATAAATCCATAGTTTGACCATCGTTATCCTTGTTGCTCCTATACGCTATTTTAAACAACATTTTCGTATGCCGTGATGCAATGGAAACAATGTAGACCAAGAGTGTGATGCGCAATGGTAGAACAAGACCAGCATACACATTGGTGCAGTCTACTTTTGATCTATATTATTAGCTACTCATGAATCAACATATATACAATATGTATTGCCTAAATGCATTTGTTTCCAGTTAAATACCGCTTTAAACAATGTTTCAGTTATGTAACAGCCTTTCCTGGATAACTCACAGGCACAACTCGTGTATTTTCTTTGATAAAAGCAAGTTTCGCTTAATTCTAACCCCAAAATCCTGAGCGCCAATAAGAGAAAGCCATTGCTTCCATTTTGGCATGCTTGCATTAATGTGTAAGAACCTTTTTAACCCAGGGACGGTGCAGTCGCAAATGAGCCATTCCGCGGGAAAATCATCATTATGAACTCTGAGTAAAGTATCGACACGGATCAGCCTAAGCATGCCGCACAGGCTAACCCGGACATACACTTTTCGCCTCCTCTGGATTTTCTTCCGGAGTCATAACTCTCTATCCCGCTGAGACGGAATGTGTCGGTCCATTTTAGCCTGCGCGGATTGCGCAGTCCGATCTGGATCGATACATTACGCAAAGTTCATTATGTTGGTTTTCTCGTGGAACGGCTTAAGTATTCAGCAGGACAAGGTTTGTCATCAGACTATTTCTCTTATTTGATTTTCTTAATATGACCATGTTAGCGTAACCGAAGACAAATCTAATAAGCATACAATAACTAGATGTCTGTCTCCGCAGCGTCTATTCAATATTCACCACTGTACCAGAGTGGACTGTGGAATTCGCCGCGGCTGGATGGTTAGCGCGCAGGAAGTACGATTTACAACATTGTTTGCAAATGTGATATAAAGTCGTGGCTAACGACATCTATGAATGCTGTTTTAAGTCGCTTACAACCGGGATAAGGGAAACGGAGATGAAATAAAACCTTTCCCTATTTCAGACGCTTTTTGACACTTGTGTAGAAGTCAATTTGTATAAACATGGTGGAAAAAGGAGCAATTGCTCATAATGAGCAATTGCTCCTTTTCACACCATGTTTTCAACGCTCTATTTAAAGAAAACGCCCAATAGCTTAATATTGATCATTTAAAGGTGTGTTTTTTTAATATGTCTTTATATATTTAAGGTCGTCTGCTTCAGAAATGTTTATATGGTTATATAAGACAGATTTTACCCGGAGACAGACGGCAGTTGACGCCTCAGTATTTCAAACTTTCAAAAATCTATAATTCTCCTATTTTTTTTTTTTTTAGGTTTCCTTTGTTTCAGATGGTGAATGTTTTTCCCATATGTATTCAAAACAGAGGACCATAGTGCGTATAAACAGGCCCACCGGAGTCTTCACTTACGCAGATGCAATGATACACCAAATTACTGGACACGGATCATCTGTATTATGATGACGTAGATGCACTGTCATTAACTCTTTCATTACCGGATTCCACAAAGTCGACTCTTCCATGTTGAAAACTGGATTAGTCCATTTTCCGTTCAACATACACTTTGGTAAAATTTAATGCCTCAGTTGCAAACAATGCATATTTCAGGAGACACATACATATCGCGTTACAAGCTGTCTAACATAAATCTGCATTGTTTGCAAAAGCCTGAAATTGCCTTTGGCAGCGAAATGGTTAAACCTGTGACCTGTTTTTTGAAAATGGGTGTCGTTGGATAAATGACAAGCAGTATAGATATATTCGAAAGAACAATGAAACGAAGGTCACGATTAGGTCAATATGGTCGAATAATAAATGAGTCTCCCTCCCTATGAAATAAAAACAGAAAAGTTCAAAGTCATCAAGCAAAACTCATATTAACGACAACGTCAGATTTTAAATTTAAATTTGGAGTCTGAATTGTTCTGCTTTGATAGTGTTAAAATCTGGAAATTGCTTTTACATTGACCTAGAAAAGTGAGTTTAACCTTGAAAGTCCGTTTGTGAAGAAATCTACAAATATCTAAGCACATGTCAATATCGAGTGGTGTAGTAATTTGTGTCTTACCTGCGTAATTAATGAGGTTAAGTGTTTTCAGTCTGGACTATTAACTTGTAAATGAAGTTATATCCTTTTTCGAAGGGACATTTTCGTCATAAGCAAATTCGACAGCTAATAATTAATTAGAGTACACGAAGGTCTCGTATTTTTCAATAATAGAACTTATCACAAACAAGCTCTTAAGTTAATGCTTTTAAAGCCTTTAATGTTCACCCGTACACATACATACAAGATCGCCGATACGGTCACGAGAGGTCGCTGTTGGGTGCCTGGAAGATTAAGAGGCTATATTGTCCATATTGACTGACACGGTCTCCTCATTTACAAAAGAGTATGTTTGGAAAGTTATGTTGGAATATTGAATTAAGAGTATGTTTACATTCAGAACCTATTACATTAAATATGATCGACTTCTAGTTTCTTGTCCCGTTTGTGAAAGAGGCGTTGGTAGGTTTGCTCTAGTATTTTAACCCATGTTCTATGCAGGTTACTAAATATCAAAGCTGTGTGCACAGACAGTGAAACGAACGATAGAAGAAGCAAGCAAAATCAACACCATTCACTCGAATAGGATGGATTCGATGATTTGAAAGAGATTGAGGCTTAACTTATTCCAAAAGTATATACAGAGAGTAGGGGTTCTGGAGAATCAGACCATACTTTACATACTATTAGAGCTTTTACTGCCCACCGGAACACTCGAATCCTTGCCTTTTAACCCTTTCCTTCATATAGACGCTTTTTGACGCCTCTGCAGCAGACGGCTTTTTGAAAACATAGTGACAAAAGAAAAAATTGCTCAAAACGAGCAATTTCTCCTTTTGCCACAATGATTTCCACTTTTAGTCATAGGTTATCCATTTAATTATAGAGATTTTTTATTTGTTGACAAAATATGTTCATAGTCGTCTGCTGCAAAATTGTCGTATGAGGGAAAGGGATAAGGAGGTTATTTTCTCCTTTTGCCACAATGGTTTCCATTTTTAGTCATAGGTTATCAACTTAATTATAGATATTTTCTATTTTTAAACAAGTTCATAGTCGTCTGCTGCAAAATTGTCGTATGAGAGAAAGGGATAAAGACTATAGTATGAGTATCCTAATTTACGATGTCGAAACAAGGTCGCACTTTCGCTTGACGCGACGCATGTTCTCTAGTATGAATAATAGGCCTTTAGTTGACTTGACAGAGGTCATACATATGCGTACAAAGAATGTCCTTCGCTGGTTCCGTTCTGTCTTATTTCTTTCCATGTATGAACTTCTCAAGAGAAAAAATGGCTTTTCGCTAATGTTCACCGAATCAACAGCTGAAGTGTCGCCAACCGTTTTGCTCATAGCATGTTTCAAGCGTCGTCTGTTTTAATGGAGTTTGGGTAGTATATTTGTGATACAGAGAGTTATAACACAAACCTTATTGTCTCTTTCTGTTTTATATATCCTAGAATACGTATTAACATATACAAATATATTATGCAATTTTAAAAGAAAATGAAAGAACAAATATATTATGCAATTTCAAAAGAAAATGAAAGAACAAATACATCATACAACTAGGAAGCGCTTAATTAACATCAACATCACACAAATGGTGTTTTAGATTGATGTTAAACAACTCTCTGCTAAATACTGATCGTCGCTTAGCACCCTAACACTGTTAATCTGTCGAATATAACTGGAAAGACCAATAATGCGAAGCACCCATGCGAAATTATCTAGAGCACAATGGTCGCTAACAAATTGAATATCAAACAGAGAAAGCAGTTTCCGTTATATTCCAAAGTCTTTCTGTTCTGTGCATATGCATTCGTACACTAAATGAACTAAATCCTCTTGGGATAGCATGCCACATTTAACGCATGTAAAACTGGTCAGAAATCGTCTGTGTCAGCGAAATGTCTGGGTAACTAATCTGTTACTAGTTTAATAATTATTCAAAATTAAAACTTTCTCCGACCAATCAATGCTAAAAAATACTTTTGGCAGAATGGAGCGTGTCGTATAGCATAGACGTGTATGACATCGTTCATAATGAAGAAATGATTATTACTGGAAATCACTGATAGCCATCATAGCCATCAACAGGGAGGTAAAAGTGCATCACGTTCTGAAAATTGATTGACGACCTAATTGTATTATGCATATTTTACAACATACATGTATTTCCTTCCTTCAGGCAAGTATTCCAGGCTTCGCAAGTTGTCCGAGTCTTTCATCAAAAATGTAATGACACAAACGCCACCTTTATGAGTGGAGAACGTAAGCTTTCATTCAACATTTAAGGGAGCGGATAATTGAAACCTTCTTGCTTGTCTCGACCCAGCCATATATGCCCACCTAATATTATTAATGTTTGACAAGGCTTTTAAAGTCTGATATACTGTTGCATCGCCATAGGGTTTGACGCGAATGTATTATATGAACACATAAGCTTAATTCATGAGCGAAATTCCGGGAAAATGTATTAAAATATTTCGGCAACGTCACACGAAAACACGGTAACTTAGAATCATTGCTTTTAGATCTGTCCTAGCTGGCTTACATCTCCTCCGCTATTCGCTAGCTAGTCGTACAAGACGTTTGCTTATAGATCGGTCCTTAACGCTGGTTTACATCTCCTCCGCTGTTCGCTATCTAGTTGTACAAGAACTTTGATTTTAGATCGGTCCTTTACGCTGGCTTACATATCCTCCGCTATTCGCTAGCTAGTCGTACAAAACCTTTGCTTATAGATCGGTCTTTTACGCTGGCTTACGTCTCCTCCGTTGTTCGCTATCTAGTTGTACAAGAACTTGGCCTTTAGATCGGTCCTTTACGCTGACCTACATCTCATCCACTGTTCGCTATCTAGTAGTACAATAACTTTGCTTTTAGATCGGTCCTTTACGCTGGCTTACATTTCGTCCTCTGTTCGCTATATAGCCGTACAATAACTTTGCTTTTATATCGGTCATTTACGCTTGATTGCATCTCCTCTGTTCGCTGTCTATTTGAACAAGAACTTTGCATTTAGATCGGTCCTATACGCTGGCTTAAATCTCCTCCTCTGTTCGCTATCTAGCCGTACAAAAACATTGCTTTTAAATCGGTCCTTTACGCTGGCTTAAATCTCCCCCTCTGTTCGCTATCTAGCCGTACAAGAACATTGCTTTTAAATCGGTCCTTTACGCTGGTTTAAATCTCCCCCTCTGTTCGCTATCTAGCCGTACAAGAACATTGCTTTTTAAATCGGTCCTTTACGCTGGCTTAAATCTCCTCCGTTGTTCGCTATCTAGTTGTACAAGAACTTGGCCTTTAGATCGGTCCTTTACGCTGACCTACATCTCATCCACTGTTCGCTATCTAGTAGTACAATAACTTTGCTTTTAGATCGGTCCTTTACGCTGGCTTACATTTCGTCCTCTGTTCGCTATATAGCCGTACAATAACTTTGCTTTTAGATCGGTCATTTACGCTTGATTGCATCTCCTCTGTTCGCTGTCTAGTTGAACAAAAACTTTGCATTTAGATCGGTCCTTTACGCTGGCTTAAATCTCCCCCTCTGTTCGCCATCTAGCCGTACAAGAACTTTGCTTTTAGATCGGTCCTTTACGCTGGCTTAAATCTCCCCCTCTGTTCGCTATCTAGCCGTACCATAACTTTGCTTTTAGATCGGTCCTTTACGCTGGCTTACATTTCCTTATCTGTTCGCTATATAGTCGTACACTAACTTTGCTTTTAAATCGGTCCTTTACGCTTGATTATATATCTCCTCTGTTCGCTATCTAGCCGTACAAGAACTTTGCTTTTAAATCAGTCCATTACGCTGGATTATATCTCCTCTGTTCGCTATCTAGTCGTACAAGAACTTTGCAAGCCATTCTAAAATCAATATGACCTTAATATGACAATACCCATTTGCAATTCAGTGGTCGATTATACATGACTTTTTGTGCATGCTATAAACTGAAAACTTATTTTTCTAGTGGCTCAACTTATTCCATACAGAATTAGTTAAATTTATAGAGCATTATTGCAATTAACCTTTTTTCCTTGGGATCCATATATATAGCCGTATACAATTGGAAATTAGAAGTGTCTTTAAGGATGTAAACATTGAAACAAACAAAAACCTGACTAAGCAAATTGATACCATTTAACATAGTATTTCCTGTTTTTTCAGCTGAGCGAAAGGTTCGGGGTGAGCTATTGTAATCACTTTAAGTCCGTCATCGTCGCCTGTCCTTCGGCTCGTTCATATTTTCCTAAAGCTTACATCCAACTTAATCTTATTTATCGATTTCAAAATACCTTCAATGGTCTTTTCCTTATGTGGTCCTCTAGAAAAATTGTTCATCGAATCAAATGCCAAGGAAACTCCTGGTTGCAAAGTTGTTTTTCTTGTTCAACTGAAACGATTAGAAAATCTTAAGAGTGTTCAATCGGTGACCTACTGATATTGTTTCTTACATTCCGATGCGTTGAACAAAATTGCACCCAGGGGGTGGGGGCTTGTGTTAAATTCATCGTGAAATTAGGGATATCAGGCAATTTCTAACAACGAATAATATCTTCACATTCCAATAGCAAGCAAATGCCCCACACGTAAATTTGTAAATGAGAAGTGTGAGGGTACAGCCGGAGTAATATACTATCGTGGAATCTCACGTAATGTTATCCTGGTATGGACTAATATCTATCTGCGTGTCAGAGATATTTTTATTCAAAGTGGGCGAGTAATCATGTCGTCATTGAAGCAGATGTAGAACATACTCGACTACATTTGATACATGGATTGTATAATATGCCTTGACGACGGCAATGTTACATCCATTTATTTATAATATAAAATGCATTACAATACAATACAATACAATATTGTATTGCGTTAGATGAACACTTATTGTACAGAAGAACATTCAAATATTTAACAACGTGATAATTATGTGAAATAGTTGACTCTACTCTAATAAGCATAGTATATACAATTTGATATATTTTAAACAATAGTAATATAATTATGCGAGAAAGCTTATCTTTATGAAATTTGCTCGATACATTAGGAATAGGTTATAGAAAACACAAGCGTTAATGTTGCTTGTCTCAGAAAGTATCAGTTGAACGTTTGGAACTTTAATTTATAGTATATGTTATGTTATGAATTTGTTTTTAACTTATAGTTTCTATGCAATAAAATATATTGTATTGTATTGTATACAATGTTTTGTATCGCCTCCAGTTAATTGTCCAGTTATGTTGTGTACAGCTTCAAAGTATGTGTCCATTGATATACCATGTGCGATATCGCGTTTAAGTATTTATATCAAATATAACGACCCAGAAGTCTATATAAAGGGATTATGTCATATTCGAAGATCCTAAGTTTTGTTTTACCATCAGATTATTTGTTTCGATTTCTCTTGCGATATATATCATACTGTGATAACTATTCCAGACATCTGCCATTACCACTAATGGTATAAATCAGTGCAAGCACATTTTCCAAATTAATGCAATGTAACGCTTTTCCTGATATGAGTTCTTAACTCTTTCTCTGACAAAGGCAATTAACCCTTTCCCTCATATAGACGCTTTCTGACGCTTCTGCAGCAGACGACTGTTTGAAAACAAAGTGACAAAAGAAGAAAGTGCACAAAACGTGCAATTTCTCCTTTTTGCCACAGTGTTTTCCACTTTTTGTCATAGGTTATCCATTCAATTATAGAGATTTTTCTATTTTTTGACTAAATACGTTCAAAGTCGTCTGCTGCAGAATTGCCCTATGAGGGAAAGGGTTAAAGGCTTTTGCAAACAAAGGAAATTCCGGATGAGACAGCTCGATACCGAGACAGCTCGTAACAAGCTGTCTCTCGTGAAATATTCCATTGTTTGTCACTAAGATATTAAATTTTACCAAATGTCTTATTGAACGAAAAATGGAAGAGTAGCCTTTGAGACATTGGCCGTGAAAGAATTGACCATAGTGCAACATTGTTCAATAATTACACTTTCATTAAAAGAGATGTCCTATATTTTGCCTAGTTGCTCTTAAAGCTGATGAAGACGTTGTAAATATGGGCAAGTTTTATTAACAAAATATAAGGCTAAATTGGACAACAAAGTGTAACAAATAGGGAGCAAAAATGAAATTTATCATGACGATCTTTTTCTCATTTTCCTTGATATTTAACAGTCATCTGCTTCAAATACGTCTGGTATAACATGTCGGATGTTCACATAATACAAATTCGATTTAGAAAAATGAGTTAACGCAATTCAGGAGAAATGAGAATAGCTCATCATGTGCAATTTCCCATTTTCCTCTGATATCGACTGAATGAAGTCTTACGTGAAATGCGCTATCTAGATGAAATGACAACATCAAAAAAAAATACTGCTAGTCTTACCGATTAACCCTTTCCCTCATATAGACGCTTTCTGACGCCTCTGCAGCAGACGGATTTTTGAAAACATAGTGACAAAAGAAGAAATTTCTCAAACAGAGCAATTTCTCCTTTTGCCAAAATGTTTCCCAATTTTAGTCATAGGTTATCCATTCAATTATAGAGATTTTCTATCTTTTGAAAAAAGATGTTGTCTGCTGCAGAATTGTTGTATGAGGGTAAGGATTAAGGCCGGTTCTTTTCAATACGGAAACATTTTCTTTGATGGTGTAACACAAAGTCCATGTTCGGATTGACCTGCCCGTGACAGAGGTATAGTTTCCACAAACCGTCACGATATTAAACTCTTTCCAACATATAGACGCTTTCTTATGCATTTGCAGCAGATGACCTTTACAAACATTGTGGCAAAAGCAGAAATAGCTTAATTGCATATGATGTGCTTTTCTCATTATATTGTTTTTCAGTTTCACACACAACCTGTCACTGAAATGAATTAATTTATTATTTAGAAAACAAAACAAAAAGTAAGGCAAATAATAACAAATACAACCGCAACCTGTGTGATCTTAAATGTAGGAAAGAAAAACATTTTGTATTTGAAATGCATTTGTGTCACCAGCTGACTGCATTGCTTGCAAGTGTGAACTGGAATTAACAGGCTAAGTGATTGTCTGATGTGATGTAGTGAATCCTTTGCAATGGAGACATTTGCGAATTTCATATTATGCAAATTTGATCGATGCAATACGAGTACCAAACTGTGTCCAGTCCTGGCAGGTTGTTTCAAAAGGGTGCCATCTACCTGATAAATGACAATATCCTTGCCCCGGATGCTTTCAAAGTGGTCAGCTTCGCATTTGTTGTATGTTGGAAAAGAGTTTAAACAGATGTATGCGTTAGTTTCCGTCATTCTGATGTGTACTGTTTAGAAACGTCGTATACAAAAAGTCAAATACAAAAAACTATCTTAGTAAATAATGTAAAATTTTACAACATCCATAAATAACGTGATATAGGGAAAACTTGCTCTAAAAAAGTATTTTTTATTGTTTCCTAAATATTTTTACATCTGGATTTATAAACACCGATGCATATTTATAATTTACCCACTGTATTAACGATTTGTTGTAAGGGCCATTCTTGTGACGATAACCAATTACACGTAATGTTTTCAATTACATTCTATGATTATACTTTCATTCAAAGATGTTGTCCTATTTTTGCCTTGAAGTTTACCAACTCGTCTGCTGCATAACTGTTGTATGTGGGAAAGAGTTAAGAATAATACATAGATAACAAAAGAAACTTCTAGATGATTTTGTTGCGACTAACTAAAGTTCCGAACTATTACCAAAAACGTTTCATTGGTTTCAACATGTATGCCTGTGTCTCTGGTTTAGACGCATGCCTCTATATATAGCTGTTGATTCCGTGAAATTGTCTTCAGGACGCTGTCCAATTCTATACTTTTTCTAATAACTTATTCAGCCTTCAGGTGGGTTGACCACATATCTACGAGTATTTGTTCACCTATCAGGTCAGTGTCCGTATATAAACCATTGTCTATTTTTAACGTCAGCATTTGTACTTTTCATGCTCTCGTCTGTACCTTTGTTCTACATATTTTAAATATAATTGACCATAGCATATTTGACATTTATATCAAGCTAAACAGAAACAAAAGTTTTCCTCGATGGATAAGGCTAATGATACGAAACCTTTCCGACAAGGTTTCCAAAAGTAATAGTAATATTAAAGGGTTGCCTACTTGTTTATACCAATTTGACTTGAGGCCTATTTAAACAAATATGGTATTAAATACATTTAACTGGTTATTATGAAAAAAGGGCGAAAACAAACGTATGTAGTAAAGTATGAAGAAATGTGTAATGTGTAAAAAGTATGTAAATTACAAGTTCATAATTATAAACCTGTACAAATGAAGTTAAACAATTCATTATTTATCATACAATAATTGTACACACTGATATAGAAAAGTCAAAGCCTCAAAACGAGCACATAACATCCCACGAAATTTTAATTCTACTGTCATGTTAAGTTGAAATAGAGCCAAAGTTGTTTGATGAGAACTTTCATACAATTATGAAACGATGTAAATCGCATCTTGAATTTAAAACACCAGAACTACGAAATACAGTGAATAGTTTGCATAACAGTAGTAAATAGTAGTGTTGTTGATACAATATCTAAACAGTGCTGATGGGCACAGACTTATACAACAATTCGTTTTTATGTCAATGCAAATCAAACACTTCAGTCCTTTATCATAACACTTTAAATGATGTTGCCATATGGCACACATATAAATATCACGGGAAATAGTAAGCTGTCACCTTTTATCTTCTTCTAAACAAACTTATCACTTAGAAGATGGTACTCTTTTGAAACAACCTGCCAGGACTGAACTCAGGTTGGTATCCCTATTGCATCGTTCAATGTTTGCATAATATATAATTCGCAAAAGTCTCCATTTCAAAGGATTCACTACATCACATCCTACACATACTTAGCCTGTTAATTCCATTTCACACTTTCAATGCAGTCAGATGGAGATACACATGCATTTCATATCAAAAATCTTTTTCTCTCCTACATTTTAGATCACCAATATTGCGGTAGTATTCGGTATTATTTGCCTTACGATTTGTTTTGTTTTCAAACAAATGATTTAATTCATTTGAGTGACAGGTAGTGTGTGAAACTGAAAAATCAATTTCAAATTGTCCAACCTGGTTGACTAAAATATAAATATCTATTTAGATATGTTGAATCTACTGAGGTTTCTTTCTGGTGGCCAATAGGCACATATCCAAAATTGGCTACTACCAGAAACAAGAAATATCATATTTGAGCTATTTATTGCTCTAGATCCTTCTACAAAATACATTTATTATGATTTGGGGACAAGGGAACCATTTATTAGTGCATTGTTTCACTTTAACAAAGTTTTGATCAAATTAAAGAATGGATGATTTAATGTCAAACCACACCAGTAATGATATTTAGGGACATTAACTGTTTCTTTGTAAACCACTGACTTGTGGTAACTGACACACAACTATGCCGCACAAACCAATTATAGCAAACTCCCATAAGCTGGATTTGAACTTAAAACCAGAAGGAGAGGCTTGTAATTATCAGGTTACTATATTAATTAATATACCTACATAGCTCAATCAACTGCATTGAGTCCGCGAGACCAGGGTTGCTTCCCCGGTCGATTCATACCTACGACTCTAAAATTGGAAGAAATTCCTTCCCTCATTGGTAATATTGGGGTACGGGGAATGCATTACGACTGATATTTCGGTGTCAGGACAAATAATATCGAAAGTGCTGGTAAATTAACCAGGATAGCACTGATTTATGGTTGAAAATAGCGTAAAACACCATTCATCTATATGTAAATAAGCGGGTTAAAAACTAAAATTGATAACTTGTATTCAATTGACTTAACGAGAATGCTTTAGATAAACTTGGACACATTTCAGTCCGTGTATGTTGATTGACAAAGTGCCGATTGATGCAACATAAACAAAAATATCCCTAAAATCAAGATTCAGTGTCATTATTTGTGAAGCCTCCTCCACACTTCCATAATGTGAGACAGTGATGTCCAGCTTTACAGTTACCCCTACAGGCAGCCACAGTTAAGTAGAATGCCGCACACCTTGCTGACATTGGTCAAACATGTCCAAGTTAGAACCCATACTTCTGGTTTTACACTCCCATGCCTATTTACCAGAACTTGGAATATCAGGAATTTCAAGACGACAAATGCTGCTCCGAGTTGAGCAACGTTTAACATTCTGGGACAACATTTGCTGGTTTAAGGTATCTAGTTCTGAGATTTTAGGCCATGGTTAAACGCTACCGTTTCCCATGTCAAGCTGCAGACTGGTAGGGACTTTGGTCATCCCAATTAAGCTGTCGCTATATATTTCCTCATGACGCATGCTCATTAAGATAACCATGTTTGTCTCTTCAGATATTCTTCTTTGTTGGGCATAACGATGTTTAGGATTAAAACCTGGCCATGATGCAGTATTACTATTACCCCATACTGACCACTATAAACATTGTTGAGACCTTCTCATAGAAGACTGGAACAACTTCAACTGGAGCCCCTGTTTTGATATCACTTATACGTCGGTCATGGAATAAGAGGCCAGAGTAGGTCGCTGTTGTTTCTTCACAAATACTATTTCTTTGGTCAGGACTTTGTGAACATGTCTAATCCACGCTTCATCATTTTTCCATGTTGGGAGATTTTCAGGAAACGCTGGTGTAGCAGTTTACTATCCATCAACATCCTCATGAAAATAATTGTTCATTAGGGTTATGACAGTGCAGTGAAGCTAAAAACTTCAATATTCATTTTAATCACCAACTCCACCAGTTGTAAAGAATCTCCGCTGGTGTTTGAAGGAACGACAGCCCCATAAACGGTCTATAAACGACAAAAGTGAATCATTTTGATAAAAATGATTCAAACACCAAGGAGGGATGCCATTACTACCATGTTAAAGTAGGGGATCGAACCCTGGTGCCTAACGCCCAATGCGGACACTCTTACCATTTTATCATCGAGACGGTACCCAAAAAAAGAAAGGCACAGCATATTTAAAAAACATCAAATCATCCTCAAGTGTGTTATTTGCCTTGTGATAAATAACAATCCTTTTTATATGACATCGTAAATCTTTGCTGTTACATTTTCCTATAATAAGCAACATAATTTCGAATCATTGTCCTTTCATATAACTACAGGGTGATCAAAAGGGTGCCTCCCACTTATGATTAAAATAGATTTTCATTAACTGTGATCTGACCGATTTGGAACTACAAGTTAAATCACAAATTTATTATGTGATGAACAATAGCTTTAAAATTGCGTCTCAGAGGCTCATTGTTAAGACAACATTTGATTAAAATGATGTAAAATCAAATAATTAAGTTCAGAAATAGGCTTTTTACCCTACGAAAAAGAAGAAGTCGGATTTTGGAATGATCTTTTTTTAACAGGGGCTGGCTTTGAATTTCAATTTTAATATGGTGGCCATCCTGGAGTTTGCGCATATTGGCCACCATGGGGCGACTCCAACCTATATGCAGTTGTTGTTGGAAACATTTTGCATATACAATTCCAAAATCTTTACACAAAGTGCACGATCTTCTTACATTTTGGACAATTTTCTCCCCTCTAAGAGATAAACACAGATAAGCAATATTTCATAGGAAAACTATCCATACCTACATGTATAATTTGCGCGCAAAAATGTCATAGTGTGGTTACCGATGTGTCTTTATATGTTGTTTTTTTGCGTTAAACCAGAAGATGAAATCTTAACAACTGCATTTCATTTTATACATGTTGCTTTGGCTTTGTAAATACGTGTGTGAAAATCATAACTATATTTATATCAGCTTCTTTAGCTCGTTAAGAGATATCATCTTTTAATGAAAGTTTAATACGTAAAGCAGATTCCAATGTTATGTCATGTTTTACATTTAACGGTGAAGTATACGCGCACCAGCGCAAAAGGTCGCTCATATCAATGTGGATTGATAGAAACTGTAACTCTTGGACACATATATCTCTGCCAAACATGTAAATAAGAATAAAGGGTATATAGGAGTCACTGTGTCGGGCTGGCTGTCTGTCTGTCGGTCGGTCGGAACATATTTTGTGCGGCCTATTTCTTACAAACCACTGGGTGGAATTCAATAAAACTTTACCTGAAGCTTCTATACCGAGAGGAGATGAGCATATTTGAAAGGTCTTACAATTGCATGTTATTTACAGAGTTATGGCCATTTTACTTATAAGTTATGGTGTAGGTCAAGGTGCTGTTTTGGGGATATTTATCATCTTCAGTGATAGTTCTAATTATTATTTATTTTGTCTTTCAATCCTACCTGGTCACTCATAAGAAATGTGTAAAATATATGAAATGAGTAATAAACATAACACATGTACGCATTGATTAATCTCTATATTTCCTTTTTCGAATTATATCCAATCAGTGCGTGTGCCATGCTGAATTTGACAGACCTTTTACATCCGATATATATATAATACTATTTCATTGAACGATGCTATCTCACAACGAGCTGTGCTGTGCTGTATATCTACCCAGTGAACATCAAGCAATATTTAGATGTTCATTGTACTGGAAAGTGAAATTATTTCTCTAATTTTATCCCAGAATTAAGATTATAATAATTCAAGACAACTTCTGAACAGTTTTAAAACTTTGACTATATCATCTATAATCTGGAGTTCAGCAATTTTAACCCTGGTACAGATTAACTCCTGATTCATTTACCGTATGGGAAAAAAGCTATTTCTCCCTTTCTCACATTGTATTTATCTACAGCAATATCTAAAGCTTAAATTGACCGGACGTTGTTTTTGTGTCTGTCAAAGCAGACGATTCAAAGCAGTTCATATTAAGTAAAACAGTTAAAAACGATGTGTCGGCAAGAACGCAATCCGTTGTATTAACTCTTTCAGCGCCAGAGTCTAAATTCAAAATTGGTCGTCTCCATTTCTCATGTATTACAAAGTTTGTACTATTTTGATGAATAGAAGGCAAACAATGCTGATTTCAGGTGAGACAGCTCGTTTTGAGCTGACTAAGTTGAATGTGTATACTGTTTGCAAAAACCTCAATATTGCCTTTGGCGCTTAAAGAGCTAACCTGATTCGTGACATTTTAACTGTTAACATGATATGGTAATTTAAGAAATCGTCTCCTTAAAAACAACCGTTCAAAACATGCAACATCTGAAGAACTGGCAGTATCATTTCGATAAGAAACGAAAACATTATGAGAAATGGAAATACATGCTCGTTTTACGCATTTTGTCAACGTTATCAAAAGTCGCCTGCTTCATAAATGTCTTTAGTCATGTGATTCAGGAGAAAGTATTCCGGTAGATGATTGACATGTTATCAGTGTGTGAGGTTGTATTAACCCAAATCGTATTACAAAATCTGTCTCCAAATGGATAACAAGGGATTTAAACATACTGCGTAAAACATCGAATTATTGTAGTCCAACCGCAAGCTTTACGCTGTTTTACATATTCTCTTATATTACCTTACCATAATCCCTCAGTATTTCTGAGACTGGTCTCGTCATCGCTGATTTATAAAACGCCCTTGCACATTCATTGAGTTGGTCTTTGCTAAACATCCATAATTGAAAAAAAAGAGTAGTGTATGTAGATCGAGATAAAACTGCAACAACATGCACGTTGATTTGTGTATACCGATGGCTCAGCGCAATACTAGGCTAACTCTATTTTCATTTTTTTTACGGGAGAGTGAAAAAACTGTTTATATGTTTTCCCTTTTGATATTTTGTAGGTAGTTTTTCTGTTCTATATGCTGATAAATGTTTGAAAACTAATGATCATATTCTTTTTAATCAATGATTTGTTGAACAAAACTTAGCGCAAGACTAAACTTAAGTCAAGTTAGACATATTTTGCACTGAAAATCAATGAAATGTTAATCTTTTTTTAATGTAAAACCTATACTAAGTCAAGTAAGATATATTTCATCAATTTAATTTTAAAGTTATTTTGAAGTTTAAATAATGCAATAAATAGAACATGCTCAATAAGAGTTTTCTTGGACTCTTTCTAAATTGAAAGCATTTATTTGCCACTGATCAGTAATGGCTAAATTATGTTTATATGTTAATGACAGAGTGGAAAAGGGTGCAGGAAGAGTTAACATTTTAATCTTCTGATAATTATATAACTTTATTTTGCCTATAAAAACAAAATTCTAATACATAAAAAAAAATATATTAAATCTTTGCTACATAAAACTGCCTTTTCCGGCATCCAATACAGTATGCCTTCGAAAACAGTGTAGAAAGCAATCTGAACTCTTTTCCTGTACTGTTTGTCACACTGTCAGTAAATGTAACCATTATTCATTAAGTACTGATAAGTGGTGACGTGATGCTTCCAAGTTAGTACAGTCAAAGAAAATGACTATGGAGCAGGATTACCAATATTTATCATAACATGTTTGATAAAATGGCCCTCAAACTATTTATTCTTTGCTCCATAAAACAACATTTTCTCGCATCTAATAAAGCAGGCATTTGGAAGCAATGTAGGAATAGTTGTAGGATAAGAAGGCCTTTGGAAACAGTGTAGGAAATTTAAGATCGCTCGTAACGAGCAATCTAAACCTTTTCTTCACAGATTGTTAACTCTGTCAGTTAATGTGAACATAATTCACTCATTATTGATAAGTTGTGAATGAATGCTTTCGATTTGGTGGACTGTTCATGAAAATAACTATGGAGCAAAGGATCAAATAGTTATGTTGTTAACTTATTTATTCACAACATATTTGTGAGCATATCATTGTAACAAAAGTACATTATTACAACAAACAGAAACTGTTGTAGGATTGTTTAAGTACATATTGGTAACAAAATAGCCTTACAGTACTATGAATTAGTTGGGAATCTCATGAGAAACTAGAGGTTGTTTTTGGGAAAAACGTATGTCTCCCCCCAAGGGGTATTTGTCTGGCTGACTGTATTTTGTCAGTTAGTGATTTATTTTAAAAAAGGGCAATAACTCATCCAAAAGTAGGTCAAATTAAACGCCCTCGTAATATGCGCAACAAGACATTGTACCGATGACTCCTGTGAAGTTTCATAGAAATGTGGCAAAGGGGTTGTGAGATGAAGGCCGGACAAGAATGAAATGGCAATTTTAAAAAAAGGGCAATAACTCAACCAAAATTAGGTCAAATTAAACGCCCTCGTAATATGCGCAACTAGACGTTGTACCGATGACTCCTGTGAAGTTTCATAGAAATGTGGCCAAGGGGTTGTGAGATGAAGGCCGGACAAGAATGAAATGGCAATTTAAAAAAAGGGCAATAACTCATCCAAAAGTAGGTCAAATTAAACGCCCTCGTAATATGCGCAACAACACATTGTACCGATGACTCCTGTGAAGTTTCATAGAAATGTGGCAAAGGGGTTGTGAGATGAAGGCCGGACAAGAATGAAATGGCAATTTTAAAAAAAGGGCAATAATTCAACCAAAATTAGGTCAAATTAAACGCCCTCGTAATATGCGCAACTAGACGTTGTACCGATGACTCCTGTGAAGTTTCATAGAAATGTGGCAAAGGGGTTGTGAGATGAAGGCCGGACAAGAATGAAATGGCAATTTTAAAAAAAAGGCAATAACTCATCCAAAAGTAGGTCAAATTAAACGCCCTCGCAATATGCGCAGCTAGACGTTGTACCGATGACTCCTGTGAAGTTTCATAGAACTGTGGCAAAGGGGTTGTGAGATGAAGACCGGACAAGAATGAAATGGCAATTTTAAAAAAAGGGCAATAACTCATCCAAAAGTAGGTCAAATTAAACGCCCTCGTAATATGCACAACTAGACGTTGTACCGATGACTCCTGTGAAGTTTCATAGAAATGTGGCAAAGGGGTTGTGAGATGAAGGCCGGACAAGAATGAAATGGCAATTTTAAGAAAGGGCAATAACTCATCCAAAAGTAGGTCAAATTAAACGCCCTCGTAATATGCGCAACTAGACGTTGTACCGATGACTCCTGTGAAGTTTCATAGAAATGTGGCCAAGGGGTTGTGAGATAAAGGCCGGACAATAAATGTGGACGCCCTGACAGACAGACAGACGGACAGACAGACGGACAGACAGACGGACAGACAGACAGACAGACAGACGGCGCAGGCAAAAGCAATATGTCTCCTCCGGAGGGAGGAGACATAATGACTGCATAGAACGATGTGATGGGAATGAGGGATCACACCCTACCTACATAAGGAAATAAGCTTTTTGTACTTCTCAAATGAAATCATGGAGTAGTCCTTATGCAATATATTGAGCTCAATATCTTTCACATTCAGAATAGTGTTTCACCTTCTTAACCACTAAGTCTATTGGACCATTGTTATCATACTAAATTCTGCTATATTGATATTGTTAGATTGTATTTTGACTCTGTCCAAAAACCTTGTTCCTTTCTGAATCCTGATACAAAATTGAGTTTTTTGGAAACAGACTTGAACTAAAAAAAAAATGACAAGTTCGTTTCCTAAAGCTACAGTCACACATAAGCCGGACTCAACACAGAGCAACCCAGATAAACACGGTACACCCCGGATCAATAGATATCTTGATCCGGGATGATCCTGGGTGAAATTAAGACGCAAAACATCGTCACCCCGAACCAGCCGGGATCCAACACGGCACCTCAACGGATGAACACGGAGCCAACAAGGATCTGACCCCGGTACCACCACGGCAGCTTCCTGGAGCTAACACAGTCGCTACACAGACCGTATCGGACTACCCCGAATTAGAGAATCCTCCTGGCAGGTCGCGGATGACCACGGCAATTTTAAAGAGTTTAAAATTGCCGGGGTGGTGTCCCTGACCATGACAGACCATCCAGGACTATTCCGGATCGGCCAAATTTCAGTACGGGCGGTCGGATGGACTGGGGCTTGAGCATGGTTTGGATTTTTATGACATGTAGTTCTTACAATGGCCCACTAGGCGGTTGTGTACACACTAATTTGACCACTTGCCCTTTCAATACAGGTATGGACAGAATCATTGTCCTTCTGTGTGTGACTCTACAGTTTGAATAATGATTTGGGCATTTTTAAAGGCTATGTGAACTTTCTGAGGAGAAATATTCAAAGTTTGGAGAAAAAGTGTCTTGCAAACCCTAATATTTGTACCATTTTAATGACAAAATCCACATAAATGAATTAACTCATTTGTGACTAATGGTACTTGACTGTTTATTACTTTCTTCTTCTGTGGAGAATAATACTTACAAAGAAACTGCCTTTGTCATATTGCATCTCCTAACTTCCAATTGTTTGGTGTTTAATGCCGCTATCAACAATATTTCAGTTATATCACATCATTTCCTGGGTAAATTACAAGTTCTACTGGTCCATTTATCCTGACACTAACCAGTCAATTGTAATGCTAACCCCAAAGCTTCTTCATAGACCCTTCTACAATAGTTTCTGCAGCCATACCCAAACCCTGATCCACCTGCATGTCATATTGACTTTTAAATTGTATTTCACTCTGCAGTCTTCCATGTTAATGTCTTCAACTTTATCTTCATTTTCAAAATCAATGCACTGTTATTCACTCTCAACAATAGTTGGAACAAATTCTTCAACTTGGGCCATTAATGTTTTGTCAGTTACTTTACTATTAGACCTCCTTTCTACTTTAGAACAGTAACTGAGCTCCATTTCATTTGGTGAAACTGATTTATCAACTAGATTAAATTTTCCTAATGTCATACACCTTTCTACTCAATTCAGTTTGCACCTATTGTTTCTATTCTTTTTCTTTTTGGTTCTTGAGAGTTTAGATAATGGGATGTCTAGATGACACAGCTTTAGAAAGTTCATAGTCATTATTAACAGACATTAAACTATGTTCACTGTCATCACCTAAACTACATTGTTGTAGTTATTCTTCAATCCTTTTGATGGATGTTCTCATCGTTTGTGTCTTTAATTATTTGAAGAATATAGGAATATACTCCTTCTGATATGTCAGAAAATACTTCAATATCATCTGATTCACTTGTATTAGTACATGTATTCTAAATAATATCTACATGTGTGGCTTCAAGTGTTATGAATTCAATTTTTTGGTCACCCAAACTTGATGCAAATGTTGATCAAAACAGGATCAAGTTTTCAAACTTACAGTGTGATGTGAACACTACATTTCCATTGGTTCTACCATACTGTTTTTGTTACTTGAATGAGGTGTTACTAAGCATTTCATTGTTAAGAAAAGGATTTATTTTATCTTTCTTATGATTTGATGCAAACTCACATAAGGTATAACACTTAAAATTGAACCTGCATCAGATTTTAATACTTTAAGCTAGCAATTGCTCCACTGATTTAGAAGATAACTCACAAGTTAGTAGATACTCCTCTTTCTGTATACCAGATGAGGCTGTTACTACATTGTAATAAACATTGTTCCCTTTGATTAATATCTCCTCCAGGGCTTATTGTGTCCATGTTGAGGCTCTCTTGATTATAAAGAACATTTCAGTTGCTTTAAAAATACTTTTTTCTATTTTACATGTTTTAAAATAGGACAAAAGAGAGAAACATATATATGATTTATACTATTTCTCAGTGCAAAACTATGTCTAAGTCAAGTTAGTCATAGTTTTGCACTAATACATATTTTTTAAAATTATGATATTGTCGGTGCAAAACTATAGCTAACTCTACTTAGCTATAGTTTTGCACTCTAAAAAAGAATGATTTGATTCAGCATATTTTCTTGAAATTCAAATATCCTTGTTAAATACTTATAATATAATCAAGAACTTTTGAGTGAACCAGGAGAGTTTGATCATTGTCCAAAATTTATAATAAAACTAACTTTGAAAAAAATATAGAGTTAGCATAGTATTGCGCTGAGCCATCGATACATGGACGTTGTTCCATAATGTGGTTGAAAGTCATGTATTACAATATGTTTAAATACAGTTCAAAGGCATGTATTACAATATGTTTAAATGCGGCTCAAAGTCATGTATACAATATGTTTAAATGTAGTTGAAATGCATGTATTACAATATGTTTAAATGCAGTTTAAAGGCATGTCTTACAATATGTTTCAATGCAGTTCAAAGGCATGTATTACAATATGTCTGAATGTAGTTCAAAGGCATGTATTACAATATGTTTAAATATTGTTTAAAGTCGTGTCTAGCACGATACTTAAATTCATTTTGAGTCATGTATATCAACATATTTACGTGTAATCTAAAGTCATGTATGTCAACATGTTCAAATGTTGATTTAAGCCGTGTATAACAACATGTTTAAATGGTATTTAAGGTCGCATGTAACAACATATTTAAATGGTGAGCATCAGCTATACAGTTTTGCTTACCCCTAATATGAACTGCCTTATACTGTATATTAAACATTAAGCATTGCAAAACTAATGGCCTTATTGCATGACCCTCCATGAGTAAGATGACCTTTTATTAAGTATAGAAACCAGTGCAATATTATCAGTATGAAGAATCAATTTCTTTCCTTTGAGCGGGTAACCCTAAGTGTTGAAAGCCAATAAAATAGGTATTAATTCTAAAAATGTTGCATCTATTAAAATACCCAAATTTAACCAGGATTTAGGCCACGGGAAATCTTTTCATTTAGGCTAAAAAAAAGCTGTACAACCAAGGTGTACGGCTGCATATCTACATTAGTAACCCAGTCTGTTTCTGGAAAGTAGCAAATCCCATTGAAACAGTCTAAAATTAAGAATAACAAAAACAACTTAAAGTCATCCATCAATGATATAGTTAAACGAATAAAGTGGTGAGGTGTTGAAGCCTTTGACATTGCTGCATATAATCGAATGCAAAATGATCTCCTAGTCGGAATCGCTAGTGCACAACAACTGGCTGAGACAGCTACAAATTGAAGGGACTTGAACATAATATTATTTTTGCTCAGAGCAATATGCAATTTCTCATTCAGTTCGAAATTTTCGACAGTGGTATTCTTATCTCCATTTTTATTGTATCCATCTCAAATGCTAAGAAGGTAATAATCTCTGTCGGACCTTCATATTTGTCATATGCTAAAGGCACTCCAAGGTCTTTGCAAATTTGTTGGAAGACACACATGATCCATTAATCCATTCCCTACTACCCTGTTTTCCACCAAACAAAAAGTCATCCAAATAATGCATTTCTTTTTTGTTGTTTGATTTTAAAAGGTTGCAAATTTTTCAAATAATGCACATGTAATAGAACAACCCGTTGACATGGTCTTTTGAAAATATTCAATGTTCATCTTGAACCCAACAACTCAAAATCTTTCGGGTTGACTGGCAGCAACTTAAATGCTGATTTGATATCCATTTTTCCCAAACGTACACATTTACCTAGTGCACTAATCATTGCAATAGTGTTATCAAAAGAGGAAAACTGAACGCTACACATCGACGGATCAATGAAGTCGTTGAGGCTAGAGCCAGAGGGTTTTGACAAATGATGTATCATACGATAAGAGTTGTTTTTCCTAGCTACTAAACTAATAGGTGAAATTCTCATGTTTTCAAAAGGCTGTTCATGAAATGGCCCTGCTATCCGTCCAGCTTCAACTTCCTTCATGACTAGCTTTGGAGCCTCCTGCTCATTTTGTTTGACCAGTATCAAATAAGAACAATCTGTTTTTTAACCTTGGGCCAAGATGATGCAAGGAAAAACCATAAGTAAAACCATCAATTAATTCAGTTTTTACCAAGCCATTAGGATATTCATATAACAAAGAGGCTAGACGTTCACTCTAATGGGTGTTTTGTCTAGGTCCATTAAATGCGAATCTGGCTCTTGAACTGAATTGACTCCTAGGCGCTTGATACCCAGTTATATGTTACTTGGGTTTGGTTGTCTGGGTTGATTGTATGTTAGGGTTGGGTAAATGGGTCCCAAGGGCATAAGAGACCTAGAATAAGGCACAGAAGACGGACGATTAGAGACATAACAAGAAACCGAAGGGTGATTTCCAGGGCAATGCAAACAAATGTGCTTATAAATACGAGCTGACTTGACACACCAGCCATTTTGTAGTCAAAACATTTTAATTGAGGCCTAGAGCGGTAAGTAGCCTGTTATTGAGTTCCAGTATTTACCATATACATAAGCCACAGCTCCTGATCAACTGTATCCCAGGAAATTGTCCGATCTATTGATTTTTAGCTCACCTAAGCTTTGCTCAAGGTGATTTATTGTGATCGCCTTTTGTCCGGCGTCCGTCGTCCGTCGTGCGTCGTCCGTCGTCCATCGTGCGGGGCTATTTTGCCTTATATGGCTATAGTGAAAACTTAAAAAAATCTTCTCCTCCGAAAGTGTCAGGTCGATTTTCAAATAATTTTGTAGAAATGTTCCTTGGATGACCCTCTATCAGATTCTTTCAAGCCATGTTGATTGGTCATAAAACATGGCCGCCAGGGGGGCGGGGCTATTTTGCCGTATATGGCTATAGTGATAACTTAAAACATCTTCTCCTCTCAAATAATTTTGTAGAAATGTTCCTTAAGTGACCCACTATCAGAATCCTTCAAGCCATGTTGATTGGTCAAAACAAATGGCCGCCAATGCGCAGGGCTATTTAGCATTATATGGCTATAGAGAAAAAATCTTCTTCTCCAAAAGTGTCAAGCCGATTTTCAAATAATTTTGTAGAAAAGTTCCTAGGGTGACCCTTTATCAGATTCCTTCAAGCCAAGTTGATTGGTCGGAAACTATGGCCGCCTGGGGGCGGGGCTTGTATAGCTAAAGTGAGAAAAAATCAGGTGAGCGATCCAGGGCCATCATGGCCCTCTTGTTTAAACCTAAATTGATCATCATATTGTCTCAATTCTCCGACCACAAAACGGTAGGCACCTTGACGAAAAACTCTCATATATTTCAACAGATGTTGAGTTTCATCCGAATGGTTTTAAGTAAAAATACTTACATGAATTCATCTGTCCATTGCACTATGACATGTTATTTGGGAACACTCTGGCGTTTTGTATTATCATCTCCCCATTTCTTATATCAATTTTGCTCACTTCCTCTTGTTTTTTGGGGGAAGGTAACAAACTACTAAATTCCATGTACTCGTCATTAAATGTTGTTAAACTAATGTTTGCAGTAATGTGTGCTCCCAAGGTAGAGTTTAAAGATCAAATGAAAGGTTGAGCCTCGTTACCTAAGTCGACAGGCTCTGAGACTGTCTCACTTCTGTGAGCCAGACTATTTAATGTTTCAATCAATCTGGGAGTCCCCTCATCCACCACCTTGTCGACCAACCCAGACAAATCACTCTTGGGGACACTAGCGCCTGTAACCCCACGGATAGTTGCTGTAGACTAGGAGGACATACTCTGTATTTGCATAAACTTCAAATTCGTCACTCTCCACCTCTTGCTTGCCCTTCTTGCTGGTTACATTTTTTATATCTATTGCAATAAAACAAACATTCATAAAAACATTGTGATCAGTCATTTTGTAATGCTTACTTTGCAATACTAATCAATTGTGTTCTTGTTTGTATGTCAGCATTTTGCTAGTATTGACTCTTTACCAATTGACCAAATTGCACAGGGGATGGGGTAGGGTGTTGAATATTGAAAATGCATGCGATCGTTTTTTATTTTGGCAGTTATTACGTTTCATTAATATTAATAGAATGGCAATTTAAAATGGGGGGGGGGGGGGGGGGGCGGGTGCTGGTCAATTTTGAAAATTAAGGTGCAAAATTGAAAAAAAATAAACCTTCCAATTAAAAAGCATTTATCCAAAAGTAAAACTAACCCATTAATTCAAGCATCATCGTTGCATGAAGGAACAAACTAATGCAAATCGAATACCAATAACACTTGAAAACGAAGCACTGAACTCCTTTCCCAACAATATTAGACAGTAAATGTTTCCATGGTATGTAATGTCATATATTTTAAGATCAAATGTCATATTTAAATTATTCATAGGATAACAGCCGGACTTTAAAGTGTCAAAATAACTAAAAAACCTTGAACCGCGTTCTATAAATAGAACACCATGTGGTTCGAAATAAAAACTGGGATGAACGTCTTTAAACATAATTTTGTAGGCGTCACATCTGGTAATCAATAACTTATTTTTTTTTTTTTTTTTTTCTTTTAATATATATTTTTAATTTCATTTCAATTATCTTTTATTTTTTCGAAGACCCATTACCTCTTTCGCTGCCATATGCATTTAAAGGCTTTTACAAACAATGCAGATTCAGGTGAGACAGCTTGTAACAAGATGTCGCTCCGAAAATCTGCATTTTTTGCGGCTTAGACATAACATTTTGCCAAGCAAACGAAACATACTAAATGTCTCATTGAATCTTGTGTACTTACCGTACTTTTGGGTCGAAGGATTGTCGAGTTAGATCATCTTTCAAAGCAATTGAAATGTGACAATTGTGAACTCTCTTTTAATATTGCGAATACTGTTGACACAAATCGTTATGGATTTGGATCCGTATAAATGATCAGATGTGACTGTGGACTATTTATGTCAAAATCATATTATGATAAATACCAACTAAACCCTACTCTGTTGGAGTAAATATATTCTGTCTTCCTAAACAGAACAGACTCTAATTTTGCAACACTGTTTTAAGTATTTTCCTTAAACAGTCGTTTTATGACACCTCTGCAGCAGAGGACTTTGAAAAAAATAATGGCAAAGGGAGAAATTATGGTTATGGTTATGCAACTGAGTGATGCATTTAAATCGTCCTAAATTTTCCCGTTATACATAGTCCATGTACATGTATGTAAGTCTACGAAAATGATTGAGGCTTTCACGAATGAATCACGCATCTTAAACAGATTATACATATTATATATCTTCTATTAGAAATGCAGATTGATGTAGTACAAGCAATATGAAACAAACATATTTCCAGGTCAACCTCCTGCAAGTGCAACACCCGTCGAGAATCTGTTTCTCTTACAAATCACGTAATCCATAATGTAATATAGTACTTACATCACTGTTTAACTGGAGTCGGTATGTTGTGTACATAATATATTGAGCTGTTTTCTACTGTCTAGGATGTTTTCGACAAGTGTAGATTAGGATCTACCCACACATACATCAAACATCACTGTTTGTCCGAAGTATAACAAAGGATTATATTACCTATACACCTATATGCGGATTAAATTGTATGGTTTTGCAAGCTGATCTGTTTCTTTAACACTCGCAAATGCATGAAGGTTTGAACGCTCAGTTATACATGTATTATTGAATAATAATGACACAAAACAATGTGTTTTGTATCCGCAATTTCAACCGATTCACACGGTTTTTTCATAGACTTTTGTTTTTCTATGACCATACGTTCAAAACCTTATTGAGGGCTTCATATTATTCAATTTACTTTTCGCAGATGCAGATAAATGACAATAAGTCCGATTTGTTAAATTTACGGATTACGGAGTTATATATTTGTCAAGATAAGTTGTTATCACATGACAATGCTTGTATCCGATCTAATAATATACCCATCTTTATTTCTTTATATATAACGTATGTAGTATAACATGGCCAAATACTAGGAAAATGACGTCACGTCAGCGGTTTAACGTCATAATGTTAGTCCCTTTGGCGCCATACCTTTATCACTCACATTGTGGATGATATGGATTTTTTTTCACTGATACAACACAGATTAGGTAATATGCTATTAAAGGCGTATGCTACATTTTTTTCACAAAAAAATATTCCCAATCTTAATCTTAATTTCTTTATTCTTTGTATTTTATTAGAACATACAATAACTGGTTGAAATAAGAAAAACAAGTATTTGCAATCGATCTAAACAAAAATATTGGCCTGTCAATGACATTACCAATTTCATCAAAGGCACACATATAGGCTTTTTGGCCGAAAAACCTAAAATATACAAAATAATTAAAATGAAAACTACAAATCATATTAAAGTTCAAATATAACTTTATATATAGAATGTAAACCAATATGAAAAAGGAAATTTTGAGAAAAAAAGGAAGAAGAATATATTAAGCTGTTTTTCAAGGTAGAAGTGGTGTCACATTTTACCCCTGAAAAAGTTAAAATCATAAAAATAATCCATTCTACTTAATAGAATTTTCTGTTATTATCCATAAAAACTAATCATCGTTCACTTTAATGAAATATGCAAAAAAAAAAAATAAGTCACCGTACTCCTTTTAGAGTAAAGAGGATATTTTTCCTTGTTTTTTCTTGCGTTTTCTTAGAAATAGAGCAGTTTTGCTTAAAAACAGGCCGTACTTCAAGGAAAAAGTCGATTAACCAGAAAAGGAGTACGGTGACCTATCTTGTTTTTTGTATTTTTTATTAAAGTGAACCATGTTCAGTGTTAATGGATAATTACAGAAAAGTATATTATGTAGAATGGAAAATATCTAAAAAATTGTACGATTTTAACTTTTTCAGGGGTAAAATGTGACACCATTTCGACCTTGAAAAACGGATTAATATATTTGTTATCATATTTTTCTCACAAATTCTCTTTTCATATGAATTTAAATACTATATATAAAATTATATATGACATTTAATATGATTTGTAGTTTTCATTTTCTTTGTGTGTGCTTTAGGTTTTCGGCTAAAATGCCCATATGTGTGCCTTTGATGAAATTGGTCATGTCATTGACATGCCAATACATTTTTTTTAAATCGATAACTTATATATTTTGTTATCTTATTTCAACTAGTTATTGTACGTACTAACACAATACAAAGAATAAAGAAATGATTGGGATTTTAAATGTAGTTTTAAGTCGGGTATAGCAGGATAATGGTTAATTATGCCTTTCGCGGAAACCACATGTAATGCAGTTAAATAACGACTGTTCCGGTGTATATATATTGTCTGTCCCAACGCCGCTGTACCTTTTATAGTAATATACCAGTAGCTCTGAACGCCAAGGAAGGAAGCTTTTAATGCAGGAGATTACCCACTGTTTTCTCGGTACCGATTAGAACGGTCTAATCAAAGCACTGAAGTGCTGACGGCCTGTGGGCTGAAGGAAAGTTGAAGAAGAAGGGAAAATGTGAAAGGAAATAACAATTGCAGCTTATGTTTATGTATTTATTATTAAGAAGTTGAAAGATCATATCAAACATAGTAAATATTATGAAACTGTAAATTTGAAAACAGGAGGACCTTGTTGGCACTATATCGTTCACCTGAGTGCAAGAGCTCACACGTATACACATTTAAGACAAGAGAATCAAAGGAAAATTCTACAGCAGGTTTAGGAAGAATATTTTGAAGTTTCTGCCTTATTGTATTGAGAAATATGTCAATTTTAAATCACATCACATCAAATAGAAATAATTATCTAAACCATGACCTAGAAGAAATTTTAAGTGTTTGAACAATGCAAAACTCATCAAGACAATTATTATGACAAAGATTCGAAATGCAATATCCAGTGTGTTATCAAGATTTTCCTTCATTTGGCCTAGTGACCTATTTGTGTTTACCCGATATGACCCATACTCGAACATGGACTAGATATCATCAATACAAACATTTTCAAGATGCTGTAGCACAAAATGCGGCCGCCAGAGTATTAGCAAGATTGTCCTCCAATTTGGCTTAATTTGTTTTTAACCCGGCATGACCCATCTTCGACCTTGGCCTAGATGTCATAAAGATAAACATTCTGACCAAACTTTAAAGAATGTGGCTTCTACAGTGTTGACAAGATTTAGCCTAGTTACCTAGTTATTTAACAGACATGACAAATATTCAAACTTGGCCTACATATCATCAATACAAATATTCTGATACAGTTTCAACGTGCTCAAGTTAAAGATGCAGCCTCCAGAATGTTAACAAAATTTTCCTGCATTGGCCTAGTGACCTAGATTGAGACCCGATATGGCCCATATCCGAACTTGTCTTAGATGTCATTAAGACAAGCATTATAAAGAGAATGTCGTTAATACCTCCACAGAGCTTGTGGGCACCTGCACAGCGCGATCGGGTCGCCAGGTTGAGGGAGAGGTTTGCGTTTGCACGCTACGGCTACAACTTATTTATTGGTGCATTGGTTGCTGAATAGGAGAGGCATGGTCTCATTCATTTCACTGCCACTCTCTCTCTCTCTCTCTCTCTCTCTCTCTCTCTCTCTTGTGGGTACTGCCCTCGCCTTCTTCTTTAGTCCTCCTTCTTTTCTAGGGCATAGTGTAGTACTGTTACTCTGACACTTTTGTGATAAACTTTGTGTTAAATTGGTACCTTCTGTGAAGAGCGGTACTACTGGATAATCTGATAAATGATACGATGAGCCGGCTTTTATAACCTGCGAGCCACAGTGGATGGTCGGCCGGACGCCGGTCTGTCCCCGGTCAATGTCTGCCCGATTTCCGGTCGGGCTCTGAGCGGCGAATTTGGCCCGGCGTTCGTCCAATATGTATGATACTCGGCCGGGTTCGGGTGTCGTTGGGGCAGACGGGAAAGGGCCAAATGGGCCCCCGCTAAATCCGCCACTGTATTTGACACGCGACTTCTTTGTTAACCCTACAGGCCCACCGCTTGATCCGGCACTGTATTTGTCTTTCCGTTCCACTTCGCGAATGTTAATTATGTTAATAAGCTTCCATAATTATGTTAATAAGCTTCCATAATTATTTGACCTCTCGGTGCATTAATTCCTAAAGCATTTGTTAAACTTATATAGGAGTACTACTCACGCCTAAGTTTTACACTGATGTTCCAACATTATTATAATGATATCTTTTTGACAGATCTAAACCTTTTTAATGCAGTTTTGTTGAATCCATGACGAACTATTTTTCTCGCGCAGTCTCACCCTTAAACGCGTTGTTTGGTGTTAACAGCAATTGGCAGGCTGTCAACTCCGAAAAGATGGTATTACTACTATGACCAGGCGCTAAAGCCCCAGGCCAAAAATGACAACTTGGAACACATACAACTGGTATCATATCCTAAATTTCAATTAAGACTAGAGTCACTTCGCTCGAGCCGAGCCCCGATAGCTCAGTCGGTAGCGACACGGGTTGTCAATCCAGGGGTTGCGAGTTCGAATCCCGGCTCGGCCAACTTTCTTTCCGACGATTGACAAAAGTCAATGCGACATGCGTCATTCTTTTTCCACCAATGGGCTATGTGGAAAAGCAGCCAGTTGCTTGGGAAGAGTGTTGTGTGGAGTACTGGTGTGAGAAAACCAGGAAATGCATGAGTAGGTGAACTGGCCGTCGTGATATAACTGAGAAATTGTTAACAACGGCGCTAAACCCCAAACAATCAATCAATCACTTCACTCGAAAACCGTCATCCAGAGTCTAAAAATGTATGTTAATTACAATCAAATATATACATGTACCTGTAGCATTACCTTGTTGGGTTAGTCATACACCAGTACTAGCAGCGCCATTTGGTCATGGTGTAGCAAGCAAATGTCTATCGAGACCACCTGTTTTTGGACCAAACCGGTTAAACCTCTCAAACTCTGGTAGTAGTTTGATTTATTATTCATGGATGTATTCCAAACATCAAGTTGTTTTAGTCCACTGTAGAGTTTACGAAACTCAATTGTATATTAACACGTTTTCTATGTATGAGATATCGATAAGAGGAGGTGTCCAATCTAATCGCCATTGTTGGTTATTGCCAGACGTACGCATGGAACCAAACTAACTTGTATAGTTGTTGTTGGTTATTATGATTCCCTTAAAACCTCCAATATTACACTGAGTCCCAGACTGAAAAAGAAATCCGATTGTTGCCTTAGTTCGAAGGTTGGATTTTGTTTAAACAATATTTTATTTATATTATAATATACATGTACATCTCATAACACTTTCATATCAAAAATAAATATAAACAGGATTGAGCAAAAAGCATTTAGCTTATTTTTTTGGATTTCGGAAAAGGTGTTCCCAGTCGGTCGAATCCAGCCATAGGGGGAATGTGTACCATTAGAGGGAAGTGAAGACACTGGTGTCTCTATGTTTACGAAGGTGTATCAAGGTCTTCACTATCCGTTCGAACGTAAATATTTGTATAATTGATTTCAGACTATAAATATAGAATTACAGCTCTAATGAGAAACATACAAGGAAATCCCCTGTTGGTTGACGCGATTTAACATCGTCAATAGCTCGATGCACTTTGCATCATTTAGTAGACTTATTCCTTTGAATCATTGTACACGAGGAACACAGCTTGAATACATTTGGTAGTAGGCAAGATGCAGATTAAAACGTACATCCGGTCTGTTCGCTAATATGTTTTAGAAACATTCAAGAAACGGCTGACCAACATAAATGAATTAGATATGAGTCTCTTCCGATGCATTTTGACAGAATTTATTCTGCGCAAAACACATCTTCTATGGCATCCGTCCGTCTAAAACAAAACCGAAGTGAATGTATAGTATGCATGTTAAAAATGGAACAGAACCGTTTTCAGACTGGAGTGTGCATGTAAGTATGATGGTTTTTCCTATTTGATGTAACCGGAAGATAATATTAGGCCTGTAGGAATTTTCTGTACGGGCCCTAATTAAGGAGGAACCCCTGCCGGAAGAATAACAAGCCGAATTAGGTATTTTTGAGTAGGTTAATACCTGCTAGTCTTAGAAATACGAAAATTTTGAGCGTTTCCAAGAGACCCGCATTTTTTTTTTTTTTATAAAATTTTCAATAATTTTGAAGTTGTCAATTGCGTTTAATAAATAAATAGAAAAAAAAGTATTAATGATTGTTTTTTTTTATATATTGACGAAGCCATGATTTTCAAAAATGTGTTATTTTTGTGTATTTACGTTCTTATCTTCTGCGCATGCGCAAATTTAGTTATACGAGAACGGTTTAAATCGGAAATGAGTTAATGACACATATATCAAGTTATACGTTTACAAAATCATTTCAACATACCTGTCTGAAGCAATACATACATTTAGGGGATGCTTGTGCCTTTCTTCGTTTTTACCCATCCATTTATCCGTCTGTCCGTTCATTAATTCAACATTTCGATAATCACAATTATTTTTATATTAACAATAAACACAATTTTCATGTATGCTTTTTTACCGTAACTTTGTGACTAATTATCGTTCGATATTTGGGAAATTTTCGAAACTTTTAATCTGTAAATATACTTCACTTCTTTAATATTTCAGTCCAAACGTGTAATAGTGGACCCTAATCAAAAAGGGAAGTACAGTCGACGCTCGTTGTATCAAACACGGATAAATCAAATTTCCGGTAGTGTCAAAGTTTTTTTCTGCTCCCGAATGTTTTCCTTCTTTGTCTATTTGTCAATTAACCAAGAAGCAAATGTAAATGACAAAAAATGTATATGTTCATACATGTGTGTGTGTTTTGTTTGATTGTATGTACAAGATGGACATTTTGTCTTTTGGGAATAAAATCTATCTATCTATGATTTTACAACGTATGAGTCAACATTCGAGAATTTACAGCATCGCCTGTGTCAAAGTTTTATTTGGTCCCTACTCGAAATTTACCTGCGTATTTGTACTATAATAGTCAAAGTCGGTCATTGTGTTAGTTAAATCCTGTGATCCCGGAGAGGAGCGATAATGTTTGTTGGCTTGACAGGTAAATTTGTAACCACGCTTTGTTTAATTAGCCAAATACAAGACTGTAAATTACAATTAACTTTTAATTAAATTTTAATTCGCATAATTTTCGATCATTTAAAAACAAGAATCATCATGAACGAAAATCATTCATAATTTAAATTAAATTATCATCAATGAGTAAATGCTGACAAATCGTTTAACTATGTTGTGCTATTTGTATGTTAAATATGTGTACATGTATGTAACTTGTTCTTGTTTTACTAGTATGCATTACGTATGTTTTATTAATAAATTGAATATAAAAAAAATCATGTTTCTTATTCTTTTCACTACCATTACATGATAAACTCTCAAATCATATCTAAAAATGAATACATACAAAGGTGTGTATGTAAACACCAATGCATATGTGTAAGGACATTACACGCTTCACGACTTTTTTTTGCTGGTGGACATAAACTGATGACATGATTATATTGACGTACCGTGATTACTATGTTAAACAGTGGGTGGGTAAGGTTCTGTTTTTTTCGAAAATTTGACAATTATTTATAAGTCAAAGTACGCTTGTGTCGAAGACAGTTTGAAGGCCCGTTCGAATTCGACACAAGGAGCGTCGACTGTAATTATAATTAACACAAACCATATTAATTTCCCTTTTACTGAAAATGACTGAATGATAAGAACAAGCATTTGGTAAGATTTGTTGGCCTAAAAGTATTTTAGGGCAAATATAGGTATCGTTTTTGTACGCCCATAGATATGTCAGTCCGCTTATTTGTCTGCCCCATTTGGCTTCAGCGGAAAAAATATCTAAAATAAGAGTTAGTATTGCTTTCAGATTTGAAATATGATTTGTAAGCGAACTTTGTACTGCTTTCAACCTATTTAATCGTTAAGGTCATCTTCATTAACATCTGTTTCGATGAGTTTGTTATTGCATTCAGCAAAATATTTACAATTTTCAAGACAGGGTAAACCTGCTGAAAGGCTCTGGCATTGCCGACTTGATCCGCACGTTTTATCCGTGCAAAAAAGATGAGTCAAGTCTCTTACTTCTTTTGGAGCTGGGTCTTTTTCGAAATAGTCGGGCTGATATGTTCCATTTTCTATTTGTGTCCAACCGTTTAATCGTGGATCAGGTAGGTCTATGACAGGCAAATGACTATGACACCATATATAAGCCTGATAAAAAGCTCTTAACGCATGTTGATAAAATGCATCGTCAGTTGGTGGAAGAAGGGATGATGATTTGTCCGATGTTGTCGCAATCAGGTATCTCATTTCATCCAACGCTTTACACTCTTTAACAAGTTTCTTATTACCATACAAATACATGGTTAATTGAAGAAGACGCGGCAAATATTGACAATTCTCCGAGATCTTCAATATGGCATTCCAGAATTTAAATTCTGACTTTTTGCTAATACGAAATAGAGCACTTGTTGTATCGCAAACCAGTTAATGCATGGAACGCCGGAAGGCACCTACAAACTGATTTTTCGATAATTTCAACCATCAAATGAACAGGTATGTATCTTTATGCCCGATGGTAAAACAACAACACCAATACATCTGTGTCATCGCATCGTATGATAATGCGTTGATGTGTTTTGGCTAGATCTATCGCATGTAAAATCAAACGAGTATCAGCTTCTTCTTGGCTAGATGTTAACATTTGCAATTCTTGTATATCCGGGCATCTAACTACTTTGACGATGTCCGTATTAACGGCACCACCCACACTATATACAGCTTTTGAAGACTCTAATTTGTTTTGAATATTGTTTTCAATGTAAGACGAAACGAACACAATAAGGGCTGACTTGTTGGATGTATTGCTTAAAAATCGTCTGTAGTTTGGAACAAAACGAGTACCTGAAACAATGTATGAAGGTGCGATCTCGTTCAAAATATTTGACTGAATTCGGAAGGTAATTATCAAAAACCAGCGCAACCGACTCTATTCCTATTTTACTATTGAGAAGCTTGACTAACATTTCTACAACAATTTCCCCGATGTCATTAAATGTCTTGAACATTGAGTCGTTGAGAGCTTGAATTAATGCCATAACATCAATAAGATATGCAGTATTAACTGTGTTTTCAGGAAGGGAACTGTAATTGTCTTTGATGTTACTTTCAAGTTTTTTCGCGAAGTCCGATAAAATAAATCAGTTGATTCAAGCTCTACATTCAACTGATAAATTAAACCATACACATGTTTTTAAAAGAGTATTAAACCGGTTATATGTCGACTGAATGATAAATAATGTGTTAATTAGTCAATATTATGTAGATGTACTTGCTTTAAATAAAATTATCCACTAATCATTTTAAATTGACACGCTGACATTTATAATTTATTACGTTGATATATGAAGCAATTGATTTCAGATAGATTCATTTAATAAAAACTGTACTAAAATTGAGCATTCAGAACGATCTTACTATATGTGCTTAACGATAAGTAAACTGTTAATTAGACAATGTTATGTACACATTTTAAATTGCTTTAAACGCCGATTACATAGATTCATTTGCATGTTTACAAACACAATCATTGATAAACTCAATACGTTAAACGTCTTTAATGATAAAATAACAATAAACCTTACAAATCATATACTTTTGGAAGATATCCGAAACATACGTATTATCCGAATTACTCAGGTAATTTAACCAGAAGTAAATTGAACACATGGAAAGTTGACCACATGGAAAGTTGGCCACAAGTCATTTGACCGCATAGAAAGTCGACCACATCGCGAGACTCCACATGACTTCGCGTGACTCCACATGACTTCGCGTGACTCCACGTGACTTCGCGTGACTTCACGTGTCTTCGCGTGACTCCACGTGACTTCACGTGAGTCCACGTGACTTCGCATGACTCCATGTGACTTCGCGTGACTCCACATGACTTCGCGTGACTCCACATGACTTCGCGTGACTTCACATGATTTCGCGTGACTTCGCGTGACTCCACACGACTTTGCGTGACTCCATGTGACATCGCGTGACTCCACGTGACTTCGCGTGACTCCACGTGACTTCGCGTGACTCCACGTGACTTCGCGTGACTCCACATGACTCAACGTGACTTCGCGTGACTCCACGTGACTCCACGTGACTTCGCGTGACTCCGCGTGATTTCGCGTGACTCCACATGACTTCGCGTGACTTCGCGTGACTCCACGTGACTTCGCGTGACTCCACATGACTTCGCGTGACTCCACATGATATAGTTATGGTTAAATTGCCTGTGGTCAGCTTTCTATGCGGTCAACTTTCCGTGTGGTCGAATTACTTGTGGTAAAAAAACTGTGGCCAAATTACCTGTGGTCAAATTACTTGTGGTCAACTTACATGGATCCGTTGATGCTTAGAGAGTTGTATCTCTTATGAAACTAGAACTCGAATGGTTATAGTTTTCTTTCGACGTAAACATGATAATTAGCATCGGGAAAACCCTTTGCTGAAGGGCTTCCGTATCTCTAATGATTGCTCTTATACTCAGCGACAACCGTTCACATAGTTTAGCAGGAGAGGTCTTTCTGGTTACTTTAAGGGGGTTAAACTGTACATGCTCCTCAAGTCCGAGGGTGCTACGAATAGCGATCGGGTATATCGACAGGTAATGCGTAAATCCCTACACCACATGAATCAATTTATCATGCTCCTATATATACCACAGAAGCTGATGGCAATTCCGAATATCCTACAAATGGCATTGCTGCATTGCCGAAGTATATCTATATCAAACACAACTGACCTTTTTTCATGGAATATAAAAGGTTTGAGGTAAAAAAAACACATCGTTAAGTGAGTTTTACAATGTAATGACTACATATAGAAAACTTTTAGAGTCGACTGTGAATATCTAGAGGATGCATTTCCAGATTATGAACTATTTGCTTGTATCGCTAAGCATACAAATCATGGAGGCCGGTCTGCCGATGGTGTTGCTGGGCTTATTCAAATGACTACTGTTCTTCTTTTAAAAGGTATCATAACGACTTTCCTTACAATGTTGTACTTTTCTTAGATTAAATACAATTCGGCTTAGAAAAACAAAATCAGTACATCCGTTCTATTATGAAGTTGATTTTATTGCATTAGATTGTCTTGAAAATATACCTTTTACGAACGATTACTCTCAGTTTGAGATTTTTAATTCCGCAGACTTCAATGCATGCACTGGAACACATACTGATTACACAGTAAATGTACACAATGTCCCAGAAAGAAACGAGTTCCAACATGTGCTTAACGGGGATATAAGTTTATCACGTTTTTCAAAAGATTCAGTTGTTAACATATGTGGACGTCATTCATTATCGTTTTGCAAAACACTGGCTGTAAACGTATTAAATGGTCGTCTATGTGACGATCCAGGGAAGGGAATGATATTATCCATAAACCAAAATAGTTGTAGTTTCATTTACTTTTTTTCCATACGTGGCTTTGTTGATTTTATCAGAACTTTGAAGTGTCATCTTCTTTTGAAAGTTCGCATTTCTTTTACATATTTCACTTTCAATCATACTATCTGTCAATGAAATCATAAGCTACAAATTGTTATGATTTGCCATTTTTGCATTATGATTTGAATACACAAAAGAATGATGTCTTGCTGTGTGTAGATTTCACAACATGTTAATGCATGACGTACTCTCTAAAATAGTAAAATGTACGGACTGTTTCTACTCTACATAGCAAACAGTTAACGTCATAGAAGCTTGCTCTCTGATTGGCTAATAAGTTTACAATGAAATAATTTTGTGAATTTTGTGAACCGGTAGAACCTTTGAAAAACAACAATCCGTTTCTACAGATCTATATGTGTTTTGTACAACTTAAATTGTTTTAAGTAATCATCCCAATCAACCTTTTTCATGTGGATAGAATAGTTAATGTATAGACTATCAACAACTTTAAACCTAGAAAGAAACGCGCAACAGAAGAGCTGGTAAGAGCCAGCGTCTTTAGAATGTCACGGTTGAGTCACGTCTGAGAAATGTACAGTCTTGTAATAAGTAGAGCTAATGCATTGAGTAGGTGTGTGTAGCCCAAGATGCATAGTGTGACCCAAATCCACAAACGCAGTCCTACTAGTTCTACAATATCAACTTATCCAGTCCAATTAATCCGAAATACTATGGTATAACGAGTCTATCTGTATCCATGTATCCTATACGCATCATACCATCATTGCAAGCTTATATGGTCAGCAGATATAGAGTTTAACTCTGGTCCCAGTGAGGATACCATGTTAATACTTAATGCCATGTCAGAGAATAAGTCAGCAATTTGTGCCTTGAAAATTCAAGCTAGATATTAGTAGTACGAAATTACACCTTGACACTTTGAAAACAGAAATGAACTATGTTTAGATTTTAGAAAAAAGTAGAACAGTTTCAAATGACTTTTGTTACAAACTTGTCAGATGCGGATACTCGCATTAAAACGACTTGTCCACATTCTTGTGCATTTATTGAGGAATATACTGCAATTTCAACACATGATGAGCAATACAGTGAGCGTTTAAATATGATTGAACGTCAGTTACGTATCACGAAAGCAGAGCCATGTTATTTACGCATTTCCGGTCTTGAGGAAAATGAATCTTCGGATAGGTCACTCAAATTAGCAGACGAAGTGTTTTTGCTGTTACTGACGATACAGTGTTGATGCTTAGAGAGTTGGTATCTCTTATGAAACTAGAACTCGAATGGTTATAGTTTCCTTTCGACGTGAAAATGATAATTAGCATCGGGAAAACCCTTTGCAGAAGGTCTTCCGTATCTCTAATGATTGCTCTTATACTCAGCGACAACAGTTCACATAGTTTAGCAGGAGAGGTCTTTCTGGTTACTTGAAGGGGGTTAAACTACATGTTCCTCAAGTCCAAGGGTGCTACAAATAGCGATCGTGTATATCGACAGGTAATGCGTAAAATCCCTACACCACATGAATCAACGTATCATGCTTCTATATATACCACACAAACTGATGGCAATTTCGAATATCCTACAAATGGCATTGCTGCATTGCCGAAGTATATCTATATCAAACACAACTAACATTTGTTCATGGAATATAAAAGGTTTGAGGTAAACAGAAAACATCGTTAAGTGAGTTTTACAATGTAACTACATATGACCGGTCTTCCGGTGGTGTTGCTGTGCTAATTCAAATGACTACTGTTCTTCTTTTAAAAGGTATCATAACGACTTTCCTTACAATGTTGTATTTTTCTTAGACTAAATACTATTCGGCTTAGAAAAGCAAAATGTGTAGATCCCTTTTATTATGAAGTTGATCTTAATGCTTTAGATTGTCTTGAACATATACCTTTTACGAACGATTACTCTCAATATGAGGCTTTTAATTCCGCAGACTTCAATGCATGCACTGGAACACATACTGATTACACAGTAAATGTACAAACTGTCCCAGAAAGAAACGAGTTCCAACATGTGCTTAACGGGGATATAAGTTTATTACGTTTTTCAAAAGATTCAGTTGTTAACATATGTGGACGTCATTCATTATCGTTTTGCAAAACACTTGCTTTAAACGTATTAAATGGTCGTCTAGGTGACGATCCAGGGAAGGGAATTTTTGTATCCATAAACCAAAATGGTTGTAGTGTCATTGACTTTTTTTTCCATACGTGGCTTTGTTGATTTTATCAGAACTTTGAAGTGTCATCTTCATTTGAAAGCTCGCATTTCCCATTACATATTTCACTTTCAATCATACTATCTGTCAATGAAACATCAGCTACAAATTGTTATGATTTGCCATTTTTGCATTATGATTTCAAGAAAACAAAAGAATGATGTCTTGCTGTGTGTATATTTCACAACATGTTAATGCATGACGTATTCTCTAAAATAGTAAAATGTACGGACTGTTTATACTCTACATAGCAAACAGTTAACGTCATAGAAGCTTGCTCTCTGATTGGCTAATGAGTTTACAATGAAATAACTTTGTGAATTTTGTGAATCGGTAGAACCTTTGAAAAACACCAACCCGTTTTCTACAGATCTGTATGTGTTTTTTACCACTTAAAATAGATTTAAGTAATCATCCCAATCAACCTTTTTCATGTGGATAGAATAGTTAGTGTATAGACTATGAACTACTTTAAACCCAGAAAGAAACGCGCAACGGAAGAGCGGATAAGAGCCAGCGTCTTTAGAATGTCAAGGTTGAGTCACGTCTGAGAAATGTACAGTCTTGTAATAAGTAGAGCTAATGCATTGATTAGGTGTGAGTAGCCCAAGATGCATAGTGTGACCCAAATACACAAACGCAGTCCTACTTGTTCTACAATATCAACTTATCCAGTCCAATTAATCCGAAATTCTATGGTATAACGAGTCTAGGATGCATTTCCAGATTATGAACTACTTGCTTGTAACGCTAAACATTCAAATCATGGAGGCCGGTCTTCCGGTGGTGTTGGTGTGCTAATTCAAATGACTACTGTTCTTCATTTAAAAGGTATCATAACGACTTTCCTTACAATGTTGTACTTTTCTTAGACTAAATACTATTCGGCTTAGAAAAGCAAAATTTGTAGATCCCTTTCATATGAAGTTGATTTTAATGCATTAGATTGTCTTGAAAATATACCTTTTACGAACGATTACTCTCAATATGAGGCTTTTAATTCCGCAGACTTCAATGCATGCACTGGAACACATAATGATTACACAGTAAATGTACAAAATGTCCCAGAAAGAAACGAGTTCCAACATGTGCTTAACGGGGATATAAGTTTATCACCTTTTTCAAAAGATTCAGTTGTTAACATATGTGGACGTCATTCATTATCGTTTTGCAAAACACTGGCTTTAAACGTATTAAATGGTCGTCTAGGTGACGATCCAGGGAAGGGAATTTTTGTATCCATAAACCAAAATGGTTGTAGTGTCATTGACTTTTCTTTCCATACGTGGCTTTGTTGATTTTATCAGAACTTTGAAGTGTCATCTTCATTTGAAAGCTCGCATTTCCCATTACATATTTCACTTTCAATCATACTATCTGTCAATGAAACATCAGCTACAAATTGTTATGATTTGCCATTTTTGCATTATGATTTCAAGAAAACAAAAGAATGATGTCTTGCTGTGTGTAGATTTCACAACATGTTAATGCATGACGTATTCTCTAAAATAGTAAAATGTACGGACTGTTTATACTCTACATAGCAAACAGTTAACATCATAGAAGCTTGCTCTCTGATTGGCTAATGAGTTTACAATGAAATAATTTTGTGAATTTTGTGAATCGGTAGAACCTTTGAAAAACACCAACCCGTTTTCTACAGATCTGTATGTGTTTTTACCACTTAAAATAGATTTAAGTAATCATCCCAATCAACCTTTTTCATGTGGATAGAATAGTTAATGTATAGACTATGAACTACTTTAAACCCAGAAAGAAACGCGCAACGGAAGAGCGGATAAGAGCCAGCGTCTTTAGAATGTCAAGGTTGAGTCACGTCTGAGAAATGTACAGTCGTGTACTAAGTAGAGCTAATGCATTGATTAGGTGTGAGTAGCCCAAGATGCATAGTGTGACCCAAATCCACAAACGCAGTCCTACTTGTTCTACAATATCAACTTATCCAGTCCAATTAATCCGAAATTCTATGGTATAACGAGTCTAGGATGCATTTCCAGATTATGAACTACTTGCTTGTAACGCTAAACATTCAAATCATGGAGGCCGGTCTTCCGGTGGTGTTGGTGTGCTAATTCAAATGACTACTGTTCTTCTTTTAAAAGGTATCATAACGACTTTCCTTACAATGTTGTACTTTTCTTAGACTAAATACTATTCGGCTTAGAACAGCAAAATTTGTAGATCCCTTTCATATGAAGTTGATTTTAATGCATTAGATTGTCTCGAAAATATACCTTTTACAAACGATTACTCTCAATATGAGACTTTTAATTCCGCAGACTTCAATGCATGCACTGGAACACATACTGATTACACAGTAAATGTACAAAATGTCCCAGAAAGAAACGAGTTCCAACATGTGCTTAACGGGGATATAAGTTTATCACGTTTTTCAAAAGATTCAGTTGTTAACATATGTGGACGTCATTCATTATCGTTTTGCAAAACACTGGCTTTAAACGTATTAAATGGTCGTCTAGGTGACGATCCAGGGAAGGGAATTTTTGTATCCATAAACCAAAATGGTTGCAGTGTCATTGACTTTTCTTTCCATACGTGGCTTTGTATATTTTATCAGAACTTTGAAGTGTCATCTTCATTTGAAAGCTCGCATTTCCCATTACATATTTCACTTTCAATCATACTATCTGTCAATGAAACATCAGCTACAAATTGTTATGATTTGCCATTTTTGCATTATGATTTCAATACACAAAAGAATGATGTCTTGCTGTGTGTAGATTTCACAACATGTTAATGCATGACGTATTCTCTAAAATAGTAAAATGTACGAACTGTTTCTACTCTACATAGCAAACAGTTAACGTCGTAGCAGCTTGCTCTCTAATTGTCTAATAAGTTTACAATGAAATAATTTTGTGAACAAGACTTCTGATTCAGCACAGCGACTTAAAACATTTTTTTTTAAACACAAAATTTATTATTTACATGAAAAATAGATGTTCCTCTTTTTTTTCCACAATGCAAACTTATATGGAAAACTTGCAAAGCACTTTGCTTGACCAATTTCGTCGATGAACGGTCGTAACATTACGATGTCACCTTGTCTTTATTTCATCCGTAAAAGAAGAAGAAGAAATATTTGTACTCGAAGATGTTAATTCGGCTTGAAACATATATTGTATACATCAATGATGTCTCGCTGCGACGAAGTTGCGAAAGCGAGACTAAGGTGTTGCTTTTTTTTGGCGACGGCGACGGCGTCAACTATTTGTGTTTAGCTCAACTTTTCTGAATAAGTACTGGTACTAGGGCTTTCATATTTGGAATATAGTTACATATAATACCTTTCTTCACATTGTATGCTAAAGATACTGAGTGTGACCTTCTTTTGGGGGTAAAAAACATGATTTTGGTGGTTTTGGGTTGACTTTGAGATTTGGTCATAGCTTCCTCTTTTTTTGTTAGATTGATTTCAAAGTTGTGCACAAATATTTCATAAATAAAGGACTTCAACATATCAAACGGGTTTTTGGGTCAAACATTTGGATTATTTTCTTTTTCATTTCTTGTATTTTTCCATTTTGCGTTTAGCCCAACGTTAAAGTTTCGATTTTCTTTATTTTCCTCAATACGTACTGGTACTAGGGCTTTCATATTTCGAATATAGTTACATCTAATACCCTTCTGCACATTGTACACTGAAGATGCTGAGTGTGACCTTTTTTGGGGTTAAAACAATTGATTTTTGTTGGATTAATTTCAATCTTTTCATAATTTCTTGTATTTTTGAACTTAGCGCATTTTTTTTTTTTATTTTTTTTTAAATTTCTTGTATTTTTGAACTTTGTATTTTTTTAATTTTTGTTTTAATTTCTTATTCAAAAACAATTGTGTTAAGCTCAATGTTAGAGTTTTGTTATTTTATTTTTTGTCTTTTACACTTGCATTGATAGTCAACGCAGGGGACAACGAGAAATTTAATTACGCGTAACTCTTGTTTTAAAAACAATGCATTTTTCCACTCATTAAAACGGATAAAGAAAGAATATTTATAAATTTACATGGTATGTAGACTTCTGTTTATGTTTACAATAAAGTTAGAAATAACATATATTTAAATGTTAAATAACGGTTTAGATGATATAGTTTTTCAAGGGTGATAAACTTTCTCAAACATATGAGGATAAATTTTAACATCTGTGAAATTATGATTATGATAACGATGTAGTGTTTGAGAAAAGGAGAAAATTTAAGTCTTTAACAATTTCATAATGTTTAAATGGTAGACTGCCGCGAAGGTGTCCAATATTGCTTTAAACAGGAAAATGGTTTAATAGCCATTTATAGCATGTAAATCCCAATTTAAACTCCTTTTTTTGTGTTATCGATAACAACACAATTTCCAGAATTCAGACAAAAAGAAAATCATAAAATTTGTATGTGGAATTTTAAAAATCCTGGAATTAGTCTTTACTTAAAAAGCATCGTGTATATTTTAAACTAATTAATGTCATGATGATTCAGTTGCAAAACTTGTCTTATGGTGTGTGGTAAAAAGAAATGAATGTAGTCTTCCGGCGACATTGATGCCTCGAATCAACTTTCTCTTGTAAATATTATGAAATGCTTTTGACAACTGCTACAGTTGGTGATTTTAATGTTTTAGAAAAAAGATCGATGTTCACACACTTTCCATTAATGAACATATTGTTCAAATGGAAAACATATTTCATTGAACAAATTAAGACGCTCTTGAAACAAGGTTAATATTAATATATATTTATGTCTTGAGTTGCATTTTAAGAATATATATATGCAAAGCAAAACAAATAACAAAGCCTGTGTTAACTTGAATCACATATTAAAACTTCTAAACTGTTTTGGCATGAATTTGATAAATTATGCATGAGACATACACCAAGAAATAACATACCCCTTGAAACATAGTCTACTATTTTGATACAATTAATTGCAACTGAATACGAAGTTAAACATATTACTGCTGACATTGATTTACCTTACATTCAAATGATTTTCATGAATTAGAATAGAATATAATATTGAGAATAGACATCCGGTGGAAGTCGTTCGCCACAACATATTGTATATGGCGCAGATGTTAAACATATAAATGCTGACATTGATTTACCCTACATTTAAAGGATTTCCATGAATTAGAATAGAATATAGTATTTAGAATAGACATCCGGTGGTAGTCGTTTTCCACAACATATTGTATATGGCGCAGATGTTTTGGTGTCTTACGTATGTAAACTTGTTAATAGACTTTTTTCATTCGGTGAATTTCCCCCCTAAATGGGCTGAATTAATTATCATATAAATTTATAGAAAGAGAAGTATTGACCAACCAAATAACTATTGAGGTATAGCCCTTATCGTTATTATAAACAAGATATATACTAACATTCTAACTTAAAGACTAACATTGTATGTCAATATTATATTATAAGATATCAGAATGTCAGGTTGGTCTCAGGTGAGGATATTCGATTCAGTACATCGAGATATTACTTTTGACATTTTAAAGAAAAGGGGTATTACAGGTGATCTTTGTTAAGTCATTAAGTCAAGCTATGCCTTCGTTAATGCTCGACTTAGATCTTCAATGGATTCTAATAATGATACTTTTCCTTGTCCAGTGGGTTTTCGACAGGCTTGAAATTTAAGCCTGTTACTTTTTTCTTTGTTTATAAATGAATGTTTCGCATTGTTATTAACTACGATGTTCGTGGTACTAAATGGGTTTCGACATATATGGGAAAGAAAATATGTTGATAATGCAAACCAATTTCTGCAGCAATAAGTACAAAGACTATATGATCAATATGAACAAAATGTGTTTGCAAATTGTAATGGTAGTAACACATTAAGTCATAATTTACTCTATAAGACTGAATTTACAGTTGAGTCTTACATTTTAAATATTTTAAATATTGAAATGAAGAAATTTCGTTCAAGTCTAAAATTGTTTCGTAGCTCATGGTTGAAAAAGGTAAATACATGAATACCGAACATGTTTTTATTGCGAATCTTCAGTTGGAGATGAGTTACATCTCGTAATGGTTTGTCCAGTATACACCGATCTACGTATTAAATGTCTTCCAGCATAATTATGTTATAAATCAACCTAGTTTTGAAAAGTTTCCCACGTGAATGTCCTAACATATGGGACAACAGTTATCAATCTAGCAATGTACATTTATTATTCATTACGATCTAGAAAGAGCTCTATAGACAGTTTGCATGTATAGACACAATCGTAAACAACGAAAGGAAATTCATCCTGAAATGCTGAAACTGATACGGACGAGTCTAAGATAGTCTTAAAAAGCCAAACTTTTCGAAGCTACTTTGAAAACGTATTATGTCTTGACTGTACAGTTATCGGTGTGTTATACAGTTGTATTTATTGTAATAATTTGTGTCACACTGCACATATTTTGTAAATGTTTGTATTTGTGTATTGCCGGTTGCCTTAATAATACTTTGAAATAAACTTGTAAACTAGTATTACGCAAATGTATCGTTAAAACTTTCCCTCATATAGAGATTTTGAGCAATTTCTCATTGTACCACAAGACATGCAACTTTATTCAATGATGACACTTTCATTCGTAGATATGTTCCATATTATAGCTATACGTTTTCAAAGTCGTCCAAAGCAGATGTTCTATATATTGGACAGGGGTTAAGCGATTCCGTGACGGAGAAGCAGTGATACCGATATTGTTAAACGCGGATCATATAACTGTCCCCTTAGATGTTTTTTTTTGTTTCTGATGGGCGCTCAAAAACAACAACCTTAGGTCATTTGCTACGGAGAAGATAAAGATCGTTGTATGCGTATCCCCGATGTATCTGATCCGAAATGTTAACTGTTTATATCAGTGATGTCTTGCTGGAAAAGTTGTGTGACATCTTTGAGTACATTGAAGATTCAGATTTACGTGTGGGGATGTCTTATTTGATATAAATCTACCCGGTACGAAAAGCTCTTGTGTTTGTTTTTCAAAAAATCATAGGTCTCCTGAACGTTCAATTCAGAATAATTTTACTTTCAGCTGAATCGGAAGTTATATCGTTTCAGAATAATACATGTGCATGAATCACATGGTTTTCAGTGGATTTTTTTGAGGGGAAAAAACCAAACAGTACATAATATCCTGATAACGTACATATTCAGAGAGTATGTCTCTCCATCAGTGAGTAGAAGCATTAAATGAACAGAACAATGTTCTTTCTTAAGATATATTGTAAAAATAATTTTCTTTTGATTAAAAAAACAAAAGTAGCTTGTTTTCTATTGTGTCATTGCTATGAATGAAAACATCGCTTGGTCATTACTCACTGAAAATAGATCTCGACTCTTCGGATATGTCCTAGTCGAATGAACCAATTTAATTACAGCACTCGCGGAACACTGGGTGTGCTAAGGCAATCCGAATACACATCGGATAGAACGCTATCACGTGTCTACACGTCACTGAAGAATATATATCAAATAATATACCTGATGACGGCAATATCCGAAGAATGCATGATGCATAATTTTGGTCGCGCGTAATTCCCGTTAATCTATGTAGTTTGCGTAAGCAACTTCGCGAAAGGTTTTTCTATAGCGGAGTTTATATTGATGTACTTGTCTCAAGATCTCGTGTTAAGGGAAATGCCGTGATAAGTGTGGTAAATGAGAATTTGATTACCGGCTCTTCGGGAATCTTTCGGTTAACTCGATTCGAGTTTTCAGAAATATTACAAAATAATTGTCAATTAATGAAGAATGGTTTCTCTCTTCGATTTGCTATCATATATATGTTTGGTGTTTCATGTATTGTAACGGTTCAGTACTCTGGATAAGGTGAGTGTATTTCGAATTCCAAAACACTTATTTGTCACTCAAACCCTATCTCAGTGAGACGAATTTTTGAATACCCAAACCATGGGTTAGAGTAGAGTCATAACATAAATATAGGTCGGAAAAGCCCACAGTTTACTCAGTCTTATCTAGTTCTCTGTTTGAAGCGAGAGTATCCACGTCTTGTACATGCCACACGAAGCCGATTTTCGGGATTTAGCCATCAGTGACGTTCAAGATTAGCCTGCGCCACGCTATTCGCTTGAACATCCTAGAAGTCTCCGGGGAAGTTCGTTCTCTTCACGTATGTCGAAAGTTCCATTTATTATATACATTAACACACATGTATCTTCCGAATGTCGATGTTGGTAGAGCATCGTTATTACAGACTGTATATAAAAATATCTTACAATCAAGTTTGATGAAATGGCCGGTCATGATATGTCGATTATAGCGGAAAAGATTGCAACACCAATTGTTTGACGAGTGCAACATATGATCAGCTTGATCTGAAAGCTCTCGATTATTAATATGTCATTTGACACTGTAACTCTCGATATACTGTAAATACTGGCATATGAAGGTCAGACAATACCGACAGGGATGATTGAAGAACATCTCCACACTGACCTGCGGAACGTTGGTACCTAATTCCCTAAATTAGACTATTTTTTTCAAAAAGTGGCGACTCCATTGTTAATGTTACAAGAGTTCTGAAATACTTTGATAACTAAAGGGCAAACAATGACGATTGCAGAGAGCCAGCTTGTTATGAGCTGACTTGCCTGATTCTGTATTGTTTGTAAAAACCTCAATATTGCTATTGGCGTTGAAAGAGATAAGGAATTGCTTTGCTGCTTTTATGAGACTAGCCAAGACGTCAAACGGGTGAGTCGGGGGTTACAAAGTGTTTACATATAGTTATTTCGAAGAACAACCGTGTTACCCTTAAAAGGTCACTGGAATATCAATTCGATATTCGACTTGAAACCAACGCGTTTTATTTTATAATCAGTCTAGACATGAGTGTTTCGTAGAGAAATAAATGCTAGATATGGTGTTACGATGGAGCCCTCTTTTCCCAAAGGTTAAAGCAACATAACTGAAGCTTATTGCTGATCAAGGAGATGGATCGATTGATTGTTTGGTGTTTAAAACCACTTTTCAACATGTTTTAGTTATATCCCGGCGTATCAGTTACCAGTACTTCTGGTCCATTTATCTTGGCACCAGCTAGTCAGACGTAATGATAACCTTGACACCGTGCGCTCAAAGTAGGGCAGCCATTACTACCATTTGTAAAGTCTTTGGTATGACTTGGCACGGGATCGAACCTGCGATCTCCCGCACCAGACTCGGACGCTCTACCGAGACGGTGTTACATAGAAAAACAAATAAGTATACCGAGTAACATTAACAAAGAAAAACAGATTTGGATCTGAAGTTAAAAAAAATCTTGCGTTTATTTCTTTGGTGGTCATTTTTTTTTTTTGTGACATTGGTGTCCCTCTAACACGACTCTGTACTGATCTTAAAGCTTCGCGTACTGTTATATATCACCTGATAGTTAAATCCTGTTCCCATATCACATACATCTCAAGTAGATAATTTTAAAAACATTAACCCTTTCACAAAATCAACTACTGTCCAACAGCCAATTTGGTAAATGTTTAAGTGACAAACAATGCAGATTTCAGGAGAGCTGTCTCATCTGAATCTACATTGTTTGCAAAATGCCTTTAATATTGCCTTTGGCATCGTAATAGTTAAGGTAACTATGGAACATCTGTATTCATTTCGCGTATTTATCAAATAGGGTCGAAACCACTGTGGCCAGTTGTCCGATACGGATGTGGAAATGCGTCTGCAATCGGGAAAGGGAGTATCTAGTATGCTGTGTGACTCTTGACTATTCGTGATGGCGTACGATTGTATCTCTATTACAGGATGATCCCGATGGCGGATGTATACCATGCCAATAGCCAGCTAAGTCTAGCCACAGGGAAATTGCGTTTGTTTTAAATGATGTATTTGTATATGTTATTCCATCGAAGTAAATACATTTGGGATTCTCAGTTTACTTATTGGATGTTCACAATCAATTTCTAAAAGCCTAACCTTTTCACGCATAAAGACGTTTTCTTATGCTTCTGCCACAGACGACTTTTGAAAACATTGGGGCACACTGAGTAATTTCTCCTTTTGCCTCAATATTTTCACCTCCATTTTTAAAAAGAATTGAAGTGTCATTTATGGAGTTTTTTTTACGTTTTTGCCAATATGTTTTCAAAGTCGTCTGCTACAGAACTTTTGTACGTGGGAAAGGGTTAAATTTTCATTGCTTTGAAGGAATCGAATAAAAATATAATGCAACTCTGATGTTACTGCTTTATTACACAAAAGTATGTACAACATCCAATATGTCGAGGGCTTGGCGTGAAACGGTTGTAACTAAAATTGGTAATTTTGTTACCAAGGTTAATCACTTCGCCATAAAGTCTTTATAAGCGTTAAATCATTTTTCTTGGTAAACACAATGGAAATTTAGGTACTATTGCTCGTTCTGAGCAATGGCACCTAAATTTGCATTGTTTACAAAGGGGTCAAAATTGCTCCTAAACCAGGGTGTTCAAAATAGGTTTTTAGTTACAACTGTTTCACGCCACGCCCTCGATGTAATGCTGCAATTATTACCGTTATCACAATATGAGTCAGTGCATGAGAAAAGTTACACATTGGTATCTTCGAACAGTGTATGTTCAGATCACCGTGTCCAACAGCTCAGTATTATCAGAATCTACACAACCGAGCCCCGGTAGCTCAGTCGGTACCGACGCGGGCTGTCAATACAGGAGTTGTAAGTTCGAACCCCAGTTCGGCCAACATTCTTTTTGACGTTTGTGGGCTATATTGTACACAGATGCCAATTTTGTCTTTGTTCATACACTAACTCATATGATAAATGTACGAGGGCTATTCCGAAAAGTACGTAGAGTATTTTAATGAGAAAAATCGTCTAAAAGCTTTGACGACTTTGTATTTGGGTAATGCTTGGACTGAACACACGTCAGGGGCGTAGCTCCCTTTAGGCACTGTAGGCACGTGCCTACACATTTTTTTCTCAAAATACCCCAAACTGAAGCTGCAGTGATAGACATCTGCGTAATGTATCGACCAGATCAGCCTGCGCTGTCCGCGAAGACTGATCCGGCCGACACATTCCGTCTTAGGGGGATAGATGTATAGAGTAGTTATTCCTGAAACAGAAAATCCACAGGCGAAAAGTGTCTATCCGGGTAGGCCTGTGTTGCGTGCTTAGGCTGATCCGGGTCGATACTTTACGCAGAGTCCACAATGTTGATTTTCTCACGAGACGGCCTACACATTGATTATTGCAAAGCTACGCCACTGCACGTTATAAAATGGTGTTCCATGTTAATGTGGTTAAACATATATAAACGTGTAAAATACGGTAAATCTGTGTCAGTGAACGCATTGGATAATAAGTAAAGATAGTAAAGAGTAAAAAATAAAAATGATTCAACTTCCTGAGAATCAATATTTTTTTACCCGGAGTTAGTAATATAAATGATTGACGTCAAAATGTGATATATATACAATGTTTATTTTGTATTCAACATATAAATTTTATATCAACAAAATGTTTTGTTCAAAGATGCTCTAAAATTAAAAACAAGTGCAGTAATACCATTTATATATTCGTTTAAGTTTCAAAATTAAACGTTCCTACTTTATTTAAATAATGAGCTTAAATTTTGAATTGAAAAACAGCAACAAACCCCAATTAAAATAAAAAAGGGTAAAGGTAAATATGATGTCCCTTAGTCATTGTGCTGAGCTTAATATGCAAATATTCTGATATATTTTTTTTTTAGAATGATAAAATTCTAAGTACAAAAGCATATAAATATCAGTAGAAATATAGCAATTCTGTAATTTCATTGTTTAAAACATTGTGAGAGAAGATATAATTACTCCGGTATTTTCGGCTGAATCCTAGGCGCCAAAAAATGTCACAGAAGCCATATTTTCCACTACAATACAATATGTGTATACGTCGAAAGAGCGACGCTCAAGGAAAATCAATGTCGGGGTGTAATCCAAATCATCATACAAACACCGTTTATCCCTTTCCCATATAAAACAAATATGCAACAGACGTCTTTGAAAACATATCCGAAAAATAGTTTAAACTCCATATAAATGAAAGTACAATGATGGAATAGAGTTGAAAACATGGTGACAAAAGAAGAAATTGCTCATTTTGAGCAATTTCTTCTTTAGTCGCCATGTTGTCATATAGCCGTCTGCTGCAGAGGCATCAGAAAGCGTCTATATGAGGGAAAGGGTTAACGCATGGCGTTTCTGGTATGTAAGTATTGTAAGGAATTCAAAACAATATAACAGAAGTCAACTAAAAGACAATATAAAATGTGCATGGTAAGGGTATTACCGGTCATCAATCATAAATGTAGAATTCGTAAATGATACGTAGGTCGCACGCCTGATTTCACAGTCTTATTTCCATGTGAAACCGGCATAGTCAGTCATGTTATAGAAGCACCCAAAAATCACGAAAAATAATCCACCAATCAAAATACGATTGTTTGTTTATTATATTTCATAGTAATTCAAACAATTGTAAATGTTTCTGTCTTGACTTTCAAACAAACAGATACGCTGTATTAATTGTGTATGCAAACAGATATGGGGAGGGTGAAGACTTAATATTATATCGTTCCAACCTTGAACGCTTGAACCGACATTATATTCAAATTTCAAAATACATAGCCTTCACCATTACCATTGGCGCTGAAAGAGTTCAAGTTAATTGATGCACTGGCAATACCATTCCAGTGATTCGGCTGTTTCCACCATATATTCTCATTTATACGTATTATAAAACAATGATAAAGTACAATAACATAAGATACAGAGCTTTAGATAAGAGGGAGTGAACAAGTCTTTCCCCCCGCAATATTTATCTTATTACTCAACCAAGTCCTATGTTCTGGGTACCCAAAATAATTGTCTCACTGAGACGATTCTTTTGAGTATCCACAACATAGGGTTTGACGGTCCAATAAGGACGTCAGAATATACAAAATGCCCCTTATCTAGAGCTCCGAAGATATATACCAGATTGATGATCTTTCTTGTTTCAATTCCGTTCCCTGAACTGTCAACACCACGGTATTTCAAACCACCAGTGTATTATTATTGCTTCAAACTATTCTCCGTTTGTGAAAACATCCACGAGGATGGATGATTGATACACCCTTTCCCAAATACAACACGTATGCAGCAAACGACTTTAAATACATCTTAACAAACATACGGAGAATCTCTATAATAGCATGTATGGATAAGTATTGACTACATCTGACAACATTGTGGTTAAAGAAGAAATTGCTGATAACTGTCTGTAAAAGTCTTCTGAGGATGAGGCGTCGGAAAGTGTCTGTACATGGGAAAGGATTAAAATAAAACAAGGCAACCACTGAATGTTGTCTTTACAAATTAGCCACAAACCAAAGTAGCTCTTATCATTTCAACGCTGTATGATCTAAGCAACGCAATTAATTTGTAAAATATCATTTTTAAAAAACCCAACAAGGTCATGCTATACATATTTATAACTGAAATCGATTAACAAACGGAGACTGACTGACAAGGACTCAATCTAGCATGCGATATTATGTTTTCCCACTTTTCTGTCTAACATTAAGACCGTTGCTTCACGTCAAGACTGTTTTATCTAACAGGCTTTCCGATTCCTCAACGCTTATCGCTCCGACCGACTTCCAAGAGTCCGGGGTCAAACATCCGTTTTCACAACCAAAATTACTTGATGTGTCCTTCTCGAATACCATATGTCCCAATACGGCCATATTCTCAGTCGGCGATGCCATGTTTACAGACATTGTGTTAACTGTTAGTGAGTCAGTATTTCCACGACGATATAGTATGTTTGTGCGTTTAACCTGAAACGATGCCATATCCGACTGGCTTAGAGAATCCACCATGGTACTGCCGTTAACCGTATGTGCAAGGCCTTTGAAACAAAAACATTTGAATATTGCACGCATTTCCGCCCTAAATGCTTCGTTTAACCAGCAATAAATGAATGGATTGTAACACGTACTACTTAATGCGATCCAGTGGCAAATAAAGAACGCCGTGGTATTGTACTTGAATGTCTCCGAGTCAGGGTGAAGGTCGGTAAGGACGTGGTACAGGTTGAGCGGCATCCAGCAAGTTGCAAACACAATCACGACCATCATCAGCATTTTTATGCTCTTTTTCTTGTGTCTGGAACGGCGTGCATGTTGTTTTTCAGTAACCGCACCAAGGTCAGTTCGCTCCCATATTCTACGTACAATCCGTCCGTACGTTATAGCAATGATTGTTAGAGGGATGACATATTGTAGCAATATAGTCACCACTGTCAGGCTTTCTTCAAAGGAAACGCTTGGGTAGACCGACCGACACCTTAAAATGGTACCCACGTATATGTTAACCGTTTTCGACTCGCTGAAAATCCCGAAAGGAAGTGCAAGTATAATGGATACTAGCCAGATGACTGCTACGACAATTAACCCTCCTGATTTGAGAATTCGCGGCCTCAGGGGATACAGTAACACCCTCTGTCGATCAAGAGCAATAACCGTTAGTGTGAAAGTAGACGCGTAAACGGATGTAATGAGTGACATATTCATTACGTGGCACATAACATTACCAAACGGCCATTCCGTTGTAAGAGTTTTGGCGATATTAAACGGGACATTACACACAATCAGTAGGATATCGGATATGGCGAGGTTCGCAATGAATATGTTTGTTACAGTTCGCATCCGCCGTCTATTAAATATCACGTGGCACACAAGTAAATTTCCGAATAAAGCTATTGTACCTAAGATCCCGTAGGCCACCAATAGAAATAGTCCGCGCCCGATTACCCGCTCATCGTCCATGACAAAAGTGAAATTATCATTCGTATTGTTAGAGAAGATATTCTCTATGATCGGGTGAGTTCTGTTCGACTCGAGCAGATCGAGGAATACATCCATGTTCATGTCATGCATCTCCTGTAAAGCGACAGGCATGATCACGTTTGTTGATGTGTGAAGCACTTTAGTCATTATAGTCCGGAAATGTATTTAGCTTCGATCACAATGCGAGCACTCGTAGCACTTTGGTGGAAAGTAACGTATACAGCAACAGTAACAATGGTTTATTAAATTGCAACACTCTGGTCATTGTGGTATCTTTAAATTTGCAATAACAGAATCGCGACAATTTGAACACAATATTACACGATTTATTTTAAGAATTATTCAACTTGTTGAAACCCCTGTTTCATTGATGTCCATATACACACAATAACACGTTCAAGTCTTATTATAGATAAGAAAACTGTTTCTCTAGGCGGAAACCTTCTATAGAATCTAAGATAATGCTATGTTCACATGCGTCCCCATGGTATTTATTTAGGCGCTAAATCTCAAGCGACTATTCACGTTGTCATTCGAAATATGTTTTGATAATAATATTATCTAACCGATATATCCAACTGTCAATTGTCCGCTATAATATCAATGCTCCAATGGTTTTAATTGTCATGAGAATAGTGTACGAGGTATATATAAAATATATGTCGTATGAATTAAATCAAATCCAATATTCCACTTTCAAGTCATAAAATGTGAGACAAAATAATAATTCTCCAGTGACTTAAAACGTCAAATTGTTGAAGCGCAAGACTTCGCAATAGTTCAACTAACCTTAAAAGAGAAGTAAAAAATGACTTATTTTAAATCATTAGGGCCACAGTCGTCTGAAGCAGGACAATTTCACATGTCCACACTCATATATATCATCAACAATCTAATATCAGTTATAAACTTTCTCCGTATATATATCGAACATCTAGGAACGTCACTATTCATAAAACACGCCACTCGCCGGTAAAGATTATAAATATAAGTACCGTCGTCAAGCAACCTTCCCTATTTTGTTCAGTGTTTATAGTTTCACGATAGGATCGGATTTTCATTCCCCATAATAAGACCAATGAATGCGTAATATGAAAGGTTTCTGAATTACAAGGTGTTTTAATATGCTAATCACGACATAGCTGTATATTTAACGGCGTCCGGTTTAACGAGGTTCGACTGTAGTTATTTCGAAGAACAACCGTGTTTCCCTTAAAAAGTCACTGGAATATCAATTCGAGATTCGACTTGAAACCGACGCGTTTTATTTTCTAATCTGTCTAGACATGAGTGTTTTGTAGAGAAATAAATGCTAGATATGGTGTTACGATAGAGCCCTCTTTTCCCAAAAGTTAAAGCAACATAACTGAAGCTTATTGATGATCAAGGAGATGGATCGATTGATTGTTTGGTATTTAATGCCACTTTTCAACATATATTTTAGTTATATCACGGCGTATCAGTTACCAGTACTTCTGGTCCATTTATCTTGGCACCAGTTAGTCAGACGAAATGATAACCTTGCCACCGTGAGCTCAAAGTAGGGCCGACATTACTAACATTGGTTAAGTCTTTGGTATGACTTGGCCCGGGATCGAACCTGCGATATCCCGCACCAGACTCGGATGCTCTACCGAGACGGTGTTACATAGAAAAACAACTAAGTATACCGAGTAACATTAACAAAGAAAAACAGATTTGGATTTGAAGTTAAAAACAAATCTCGCGTTTATTTCTTTGGTGGTCTTTTAAATGCGACATTGGTGTCCCTAACCCGACTCTGCACTGATCTTAAAGCTTCGCGTACTGTTACATATCACCTGAATAATTAAAACCTGTTCCCATATCACATACAACTACAAGTAGATAATTTTAAAAACATTAACCCTTTCACAAAGTCAACTATTGTCCAACAGCCAATTTGGTAAAATGTTTAAGTGGCAAACAATGTTTAGTTTAAACATATTTTATTATCAAAATAACAAATAGTATTTACAAACATACATATTTGTACATAGTTTAATATTTATATAAAGGCAAAAGGGTCTGGCCACAAGTTCTCTCAACTTAGAAAAGGCCATTCCCTAATCTTTTGAGTTACACATTTGTAATGTCTTCTATATTACAAGAATTGTATATGTTTTAGCTTTTTTTTTTTGAAGACATATATTCCGTTCCAGTTTTGAAAATATTTACACGAAAATGTTCAAAATAATTTATTGGTAAGTAAATGAAAAAGAAAGAAAAAAAAACGAAAACAAGAAAAACAACAGACAGATATTTACAAATAGAACAAGATAATAATCTGGAAAGAAATTCTGAAGAAAATTCAAATTGTGTAATCAAAAATAGTGTTGAAATTTAAATATTTATGAAGTTTCTATTTCTGGAAAATCATTTGAAAAGTTACACTATAACTATCAATTGATTTATAGAATCTATAGAATAATTTAATGTTTAAGAAAAAGGAAAAAAGAAAGTAAATTGATATATATGTCAGCCGGAATTCAAAGGACGGATAGAGTCAGCTTTTGATAGCTAATTTTGTTATCTTAGAATCTGCAGATTAAGCCACCACTTAATAAATATCTTTCTGTTGCTTTAATAAATTGTTGCACTGCTAAAGAAATGTTCGAATTTTCATGGTAATTAAAGTTTTGAGATCCATATAGTAACACATTCAACCCTAGCGGATGATACTTGTGAAGTTTACGAAATAATTTGAATCTGTGTTGGTTATATTTATTACATATAAAGAAAAAATGTTCCACATCTTCAATATACCCACCACAACTACAAATATCACTGTTTGATAGATGATTAGCGTATAAGTGAGATTTAAGGTCACTGCAGTTGTTGCGGAGTCTGGCGTGAATTATTGAAAATTTGCGTTCACCAACAGAAAAATATTTTGGAACAGTTAAGACCGGAAACAGCTGGAGGAGTCTTGACTTAAACATAGAAAGAGATTATAAAGTCTTCAATTCGAAAGTCAGGTTATTCCATAGTGACACAGCAGATGGTATGAATGAGTTCGCAAATATTTCAGTACGACGAGCAACTATATCTATATCATGAGCATTACGTAATGGGTAATCTGTTCTCTCAGCTACGGAAGAAGGAAATATGTCGGCTAAATAGTTTGGCGTTAGACCGTTTACAATTTTGTACGTTAAAACGAGCTTTTGATATTTGCGTCTATCATTTAATGACAACCATCCTATTTCATTATAGATGTTCACAAGTGAAGAAGACCGTGTTAGACCCGTTACTATTCGGGCAGCATCAGTTTGGATTTTTTTTTCAAGAGAGTCCTTTTCAGCGTTAGTACAGTTGTCCCAAATTACAGAAGCATATTCAAGAGTTGGTCGAAGGAAGGATGTATATATTTGGTTTAAAGAATCGCGGCAAATTTTAAATTTAACCGCTCTCATCATGCCAAGGACTTTGGACGCCGAGTTTGTTATTTGATTATATGATCCCGCCATTTACCATTGCTAGAAAAAGTCAGGCCAAGATGTTTATGACTTTCGACGAACTAAATTGGAATATCATTAAAAACCAAATGAGGTTTAAGAGAACTTTTATTTGAGAATATCAGAGCTTCGGTCTTGTTCGGATTAAATGTTACTAACCATCTCTTTGCCCAATCAGAAATAACAAGTAGATCATGGTTTAAGATACCCTCAATGTCATCGATAGAACTGGCGGAACAAGCAAGAGAGGTATCATCCGCAAATAGTCTTGAAATACTAAGGAGGTTTTCAGATATGTCATTTACATAGACCAAAAAGAACAAAGGTCCAAGGACAGAGCCTTGCGGTACACCAGCATTTATCGGCCTTGACCTTGACGTACTTGTGCCTACTATCACTGATTGCTGTCTGTGTTTAAGATAATCTTCCACCCAGTTCAAAAGAGAACCACATATTCCTAGTTGGTTAAGTTTAAAGAGAAGACCTTTATGCCAGACTCTGTCGAATGCTTTTGAGATGTCACAAAATACCATACATAAATTTTGTTTAGAATCTATAGACGTAATTATTTGGTGATCTATTTCTAATAATTGGTGAGATGTGGAATGACCTTTTAGAAATCCTGATTGTTTTTTGTATATTAAGTCATTTAGGTTAAGATAATTATATATATATTTGTGGACACATCTTTCCATGAGTTTACCAATACAACTTAACACAGAAATAAATAGGTCGATAATTATTAACGCTAGACTTGTCCCCTTTTTTATATAATGGTATAACAACTGCTTGTTTCCATTTATTTGGAAAACAATCATTTTCTAGTGACTTGTTGAAAAGCTTGCATAAAGGTATTGAGATGCTATACATTGTTGATTTAAGCAATGTGTGGCTTATTTGGTCATGACCAACAGCTTTGTTAACATCTAAAGAATTAATAATACCTTCAACATCAGCAACAGAAATGTTAATATTAGAAAGACGTTTTTCTGTGTTATGGGTGAAAACGGGTAGAAATGCAACAGTATCATCTATCGTCGAAATAGAAGTAAAATATTCATTAAGACATTCAGCTTTATCTTCGTTTGTAAAATGGAAAACATCCGAGTTATTTTCTATAGTTTTCAAAATTGGGATAGAATCTGATTTATTCTTGTTACTGATAAGACGTCGAAGGTGTTTCCAATACGTTTTAGGATTTTCAGAACGCGTGTTAATAAGAGACTCTTCAATTTTGCTGAAATAGTTTTGTTTAGCAAATTTCTTTAAATTATTTACTTTATTTCTTAATTTCTTGTATTTTTCCCAATTTGCAAGACGTCTATGTTTAGTCGCAATGGACTTTTGTTTGTCACGTTGTCTACTTATTCGTCTTATTTCAGAGTCATACCAAGCTCTGTCATTAGGTCGAATGGTAATTGTTTTAGATGGAATACATTGCGACATGAGATTCAAAATTATCGCGTTTCATTTACGTTTAATGTATCAATGAAATCCCAGTTTTGATTGTCAATTAGTCGGTTTAGATCAGCAAAATTAGCTCTGTTATAAAGCCATACTTTACGTTTGGTAACAGAAATAAGTATATTGTCAAAATCAATTAGTACTAGAGTAGCTTTATGGTCACTTTTAGTGTATGTTATGTCTAGTGTATCAGAGTTTGTGACACGAATTGCTAAGGTTATATTAAGTGAAATAATTTGATTTAAATGACGATCATTTGGGTTAAGTAAATTTTGATTAAAATCCCCAACAATAATTATATTTGAACATGATTCGAAGGATCTTTCAAGACTAATGTTTAATATATCCCAAAAAGCTACACATGTTCCAGGAGGTCTATATACAGTACATAAAAGGAAGTTAGAAGGATTTGTATTTGATTTCATCCCATATACATTGAACAGAGGTTAGTTCTAGATCTATTCTTCTTTCGGATGCGAGTTTATTAGACACATAAACCAATAGACCTCCGGAGTGTGGTGAAAGATCACTTCTATACATAGTACTGTCATGCGATTCGATTTCGAGATTTTGATTTTGAATATTTGCATCAAGATGTGTTTCTGTAAAACATAAAATGTCGAAATCCGAAAAATGTTCTGATATATAATCAATTTACGAATACTACGTATGTTTAATTGCATTATTGAAATACACCTATTAACATCTGGCTGAGGACCTGGATTGGTCTCGACATCTCCACAGAGTATCAATAGCAAAACATGCATCCATGTAAGGATCTGGGTAAAACAGTATATATTAAGAGATACAATGAGCAAATATAAAAATGTCAAAATCTGATGAGAAAGTTCGAACAACTCCTGTAAAGGATTAACCGTAAAGTAGCCATTTATGCTGCAGCCATGTGTATATGCATGAAACAATCCAATAGCCGCGCGCTAAGCACACAGCCTACGGTGGATAATAAATCTTCACAAAATGCTTGGCGCACAGATACCGGTTCAAATTGCTCTCAACAACTGACGTCCCCCACCTCAAAAACCCAGCCGACATAACACAATTTAAAACATAAGGCAAAAAGTTGGAGAAAAAATCAAAAAAAGATATTAAACAAATCAGATTCATATAGTTTAAGAAAAGAATAGTGAAATCAATGTGAACTCAGATATATACAAGTTGGTTAAATAGGGATTTGATAAGTCAAAATCAATATAGAAGTGTATTTAACAGATCGATGCTCTTCCCTCGAGTTGTTTGTTTAGGACAAAAACAGTCGTATGAGCATATATCAATCCGAGCGAAGATACGCCTGAGTAGTCTATAAACACAGTATAATCTGCCCAATACAATACATCAATAACATAAAATGTAACAATTTCACAATATAACTATCATTAATTTTCTACATTCATACAGACATGTTTCTAGTGTGGAATTTATACGCATTCAATAATGCACAGCAAGCCACCCTGTATATACAAACGGTAATGTACGCACGCATTTGTACCAAGGATACACATATAAGTAGCCTACATCATCAGTTTTTACAAAATACAACAGTAAATGGATTTAATATATATATATATCGACCAGTACCGTTTAAGACAAAACCGCAATTTGTGCTGTCCAATCCGGCACAGCACTGTTAGAAGCAAGACACATACTCTCGAATTATCTGTAACATGAAGCATGTGAAAAACAGTTAAGTGAAAGGAGGAGATTATCATTGTCATACCATACAAGTCATATCATTTTATTTAAGTTTTTATTTTTTTATTTAAATCATACTATTCTTACTTATTTGTTCTAAGAATGTTTTTTTAAGATTAAAGTGGAAGAGTCTTAAATGGTACTTTTCATATATATGAAATACACATAAACAGAAACCTTAGATAAGACATGAACTAAGTGACTTGTGCATTAAGTGTATGCAACTTGGTAAATGGGAAACTTTATTTTGTAAATCACAAATGATTAATTCGTTTGATTATTCAACGAATATAGTATATTTTCAAGTCCATAATAGGATACTGTTTGACACCGGTTGAAACGTAACGTTTTCAGGCTTGAGAATAAAAAGTTATAACTGAAATTGGGAGCCACTCTGTATATACTGTATACAAAAAACTAGTCAATACACCAACTAGCAACAAGCAGATCGAGATCATGCTGGCTTTCCATGCGATGTACTTTCTGATTTCCATCGTTTGCCAGTATAACCCCATCTGTAGTCCATGCTCCTTCTAGCTTCTTTTCTCTCACAAGGATCCTTACCAAATAAAATACCTTGTTGCGGATCAAAGTTAGGTCCTCATTCAGAAATACTGTTTTATGGTTCAACACTTTAAGCTTGGCCTTATTCCTCATCATTTTCTGTCTTGCACGAAAACTGGTGAATTTTATTATAATGTCTCTGGGTTTGGTGCTTGAAGGTTCGAGTTTACCTACCCGATGTGTGCGGTCGATTTCATCGATGACTAAATTTGCTTCAATTGCAGACGCAATATTTATAACTTTTGAATCTACAGATTCGCCCTTTTCCTTCGGTATTCCAGACAGACGGAGACAATTCCTTCTGCTATATTGTTCGGCCCTGTCCGCCTTAGACTCGAGGGCCTCCACTTTACATTTGAGATTTATATTCTCCTCTTCTAGGGTGTGTATTCGGTCTTTTAGTCCGCCAAGAACACCATCAACAATATTGGACACCATGCTGGCCATTTGTTGCTCAAATGTATCTTTCAATACAAGTGTCATCTGATCCATCTGATCCTGAGTTAACGTAACATTCATGGTAGTGGTGATTTCTGTTTGCTCACTCATTGTTGATTCTTCCATAATGCTTGAATCAACCACAGGCTTGGGTTTTTTAAGCTCGTGCTGGTCTGCTGGCGATGAAAGTGCATACAATGCAGATTTCAGGAGAGCTGTCTCATCTGAATCTGCATTGTTTCCAAAATGCCTTTAATTGACTTAGGCATCGAAACAGTTATGGTTACTATGGAACATCTGTATTCACTTCGTTTATTTATCGAATAGGGTGGAAACCACTTTGGCCAGTCGTCCGATACGGATGTGGAAATGCGTCTGCAATCGGGAAAGGGAGTATCTAGTATGCTGTGTGACTCTTGACTATTCGTGATGGCGTACGATTGTATCGCTATTACAGGATGGTCCTGATGGCGGATGTATACCATGTCAATAGCCAGCTAAGTCTAGCCACAGGGAAATTGCGTAGCTCCCTTTAGGCACTGTAGGTACGTGCCTACACATTTTTTCTCAAAATGCCCCCAAAATGCAGCTGCACCGATAGACATCTGCGTAATGTATCGACCAGATAGGCCTGCGCTTAAGTGGATAGATGTATAGAGTAGTTATTCCTGAAACAGAAAATCCACAGGAGGCGAACAGTGTCTATCCGGGTAGGCCTGTGTGGCATGCTTAGGCTGATCCGGGTCGATACTTAACGCAGAGTCCACAATGTTGATTTTCTCACGAGACGGCACATTGATTATTGCAAAGCTACGCCACTTGACGTTATAAAATGGTGTTTCATGTTAATGTGGTTAAACATATATAGACGTGTAAAATACGGTAAATCTGTGTCAGTGAGGCACTGGATAATTAGTAAAAAGTAAAAAATAAAAATGATTCAACTTCCTGAGAATCAAACTTTATTACCGGAGTTAGTAATATAAATGATTGACGTCAAAATGTGATATATATACAATGTTTATTTTGTATTCAACATATAAATTTTATATCGACAAAATGTTTTGTTCAAAGATGCTCTAAAATTAAAAAACAAGTGCAGTAATACCATTTATATATTCGTTTAAGTTTTAAAATTATACGTTCCTACTTTATTTAAATAATGAACTTAAATTTTGAATTGGAAAACAGCAACAAACCCCAATTAAAATAAAAAAGCGAAAAGAGAAATGTGATGTCCCTTAGTCATTGTGCTGAGCTTAATATGCAAATATTCTTATATATTTTTTTTAGAATGATAAACTTCTAAGTACAAAAGCATATAAATATCAGTAGAAATATAGCAATTCTGTAATTTCATTGTTTAAAACATTGTGAGAGAAGATATAATTACTCCGGTATTTTTGGCTGATTCCTAGGCGCCAACAAATGTCACAGAAGCCGTTCCACTACAATACGATAAGTGTATACGTCGAAAGAGCGACGCTCAAGGAAACCCAATGTCAGGGTGTAATCTAAATCATCATTTAAACACAGTTTATCCCTTTCCCATATAAAACAAATATGCAGCAGACGTCTTTGAAAACATATCCGAAATATATTTGAAACTCCATTTAAATGAAAGCACAATGATGGAATAGAGTTGAAAACATGGTGACAAAAGAAGAAATTGCTCGTTTTGAGCAATTTCTTCTTTTGTCGCCATGTTTTCATAAAGCCGTCTGTTGCAGATGCATCAGAAAGCGTCTATATGTGGGAAAAGGTTAACGCATGGCGTGTCTGGTATGTAAGTATTGAAAAGAACTCAAAACAATATAACAGAAGTCGACTAAAAGACAATATAAAATGTGCATGGGGAGGGTATTACCGGTTATCAATTATAATTGTCGAATTCGTAAATGGTACGTAGGACGCACGCCTGATTTCACAGTCTTATTTCCATGTGAAACCGGCATAGTCAGTCATGTTATAGAAGTTAAAGAATCGGCTGTTTCCACCATATATTCTCATTTATACGTATTATAAAACAATGATAAAGTACAATAACATAAGATACAGAGCTTTAGATAAGAGGGAGTGAACAAGTCTTTACCCCGCAATATTTATCTTATTACTCAACCAAGTCCTATGTTGTGGGTATCCAAAATAATTGTCTCACTGAGACGATTCTTTTGAGTATCCACAACATAGGGTTTGAAGGTCAAGTAAGGACTTTAGAACATAAAAATGCCTCTTATCTAGAGCTCTGAAGATATATACCAGATTGATGATCTTTCTTGTTTCAATTCCATTCCCCGAACTGTCAACACCACGGCATTTCAAACTGAATATATTTTCTGAATCTGCATTGTTTGCAAACTGCCTTTAACTGCCTTTGGCATCGAAATAGTTAAGGTAACTATGGAACATCTGTATTCATTTTTTTTATTTATCGAATAGGGTCGAAACCACTGTGGCCAGTCGTCCGATACGGATGTGGAAATGCGTCTGAAATCGGTAAAGGGAGTATCTAGTGTGTTGTGTGACTCTAGACTATTCGTGATGGCGTACGATTGTATCTCTATTACAGGATGATCCCGATGGCGGATGTATACCACGTCAATGGCCAGCTAAGTCTAGCCAAAGGGAAATTGCGTTTGTTTTAAATGATGTATTTGTATATGTTATTCCATCTAAGTAAATCCTTTTGGGATTCTCGGTTTACTTATTGGATGTTCACAATCAATTTCAAAAGCCTAACCTTTTCACGCATAAAGACGTTTTCTTATGCTTCTGCTACAGACGACTTTTGAAAACATTGGGGCACACCGAGTAATTTCTCCTTTTGCCTCAATATTTTCACCTCCATTTTTAAAAAGAATTCAAGTGTAATTTATGGAGATTTTTTACGTTGTTGCCAATATGTTTTCAAAGTCATGTGCTACAGAACCTTTGCATGTGGGAAAGGGTTAAATTTCTTTGCTTTCAAGGAATCGAATAAAAATATAATGCATCTCTGATGTTACTCCTTTATTACACAAAAGTATGTACAACATCCAATATGTCGAGGGCTTGGCGTGAAACGATTGTAACTAAAATTGGTAATTTTGTTACCAAGGTTAATCACTTCGCCATAAAGTCTTTATAAGCGTTAAATCATTTTTCTTGGTAAACAATGGAAATTTAGGTACCATTGCTCGTTCTGAGCAATAGCACCTAAATTTGCATTGTTTACAAAGGGGTCAAAATTGCCCCTAAACCAGGGTTTTCAAAATAGGTTTTTAGTTACAACTGTTCCACGCCACGCCCTCGATGTAATGCTGCAATTAGGTAATATCAAAATATGAGCCAGTGCATAAGAAAAGTTACACATTGGTATCTCCGAAGAGTGTATGTTCAGATCATCGTGTCCACCAGCCCGGTGTTATCAGAATCTACACAACCGAGCCCCGGTAGCTCAGTCGGTACCGACGCGGGCTGTCAATACAGGGGTTGTACGTTCAAACTCCAGTTCGGCCAATATTTTTTCTGACTTTTGTGGGCTAACAATCTATGTTGAAAAGGGCGTTAAACCCCAATCAATCAATCAATCAATCAATCAATCAGAATATACACAAGTAGACAGAAGCTTGTGTATGTAACATGTTTTTTTTTAAACTTATTTATTTTACATCGATTGCGAAACAATGCTCTCTTCTTCTATTAATCACGCTCGCTGTCTTATTCCTGGAGACTTAGCCAGTAGTCGTACCATTTTGTGTTGGAAAATCCCAAAGTCAGAACCCGCTCATCACTGGACTCGAACCCGGGACCTTTGGTACGAGAGGACGACGCTCTACCTATGCACCACTGTCTTCCACCAATATATGTCCACAGTGTAGATCTTGATCATACTGTACTGATGTAAATGCTGATCTGAATCTATATTGTACACAGATGGCATTTTTATTCTTTTTTCATGCACTAGCTCATGTGATACATGTACGAGGGCTATTCCGAAAGAATACGTAGAGTATTTTATTAAGAAAAAATCGTCTAAAAGCTTTGACGACTTTGTATTTGGATAATGCTTCGACTGAACACACGTCAGGGGCGTAGCTCCCTTTAGGCACTGTAGGTACATGCCTACACATTTTTTCTCAAAATGCCCCCAAAATGCAGCTGCAGCGATAGACATCTGCGTAATGTATCGACCAGATAGGCCTGCGCTTAGGTGGATAGATGTATAGAGTAGTTATTCCTGAAACAGAAAATCCACAGGAGGCGAACAGTGTCTATCCGGGTAGGCCTGTGTGGCATGCTTAGGCTGATCCGGGTCGATACTTTACGCAGAGTCCACAATGTTGATTTTCTCACGAGACGGCTTGCACATTGATTATTGCAAAGCTACGCCACTTGACGTTATAAAATGGTGTTTCATGTTAATGTGGTTAAACATATATAGACGTGTAAAATACGGTAAATCTGTGTCAGTGAGGCACTGGATAATTAGTAAAAAGTAAAAAATAAAAATGATTCAACTTCCTGAGAATCAAACTTTATTACCGGAGTTAGTAATATAAATGATTGACGTCAAAATGTGATATATATACAATGTTTATTTTGTATTCAACATATAAATTTTATATCGACAAAATGTTTTGTTCAAAGATGCTCTAAAATTAAAAAACAAGTGCAGTAATACCATTTATATATTCGTTTAAGTTTTAAAATTATACGTTCCTACTTTATTTAAATAATGAACTTAAATTTTGAATTGGAAAACAGCAACAAACCCCAATTAAAATAAAAAAGCGAAAAGAGAAATGTGATGTCCCTTAGTCATTGTGCTGAGCTTAATATGCAAATATTCTTATATATATTTTTTTAGAATGATAAACTTCTAAGTACAAAAGCATATAAATATCAGTAGAAATATAGCAATTCTGTAATTTCATTGTTTAAAACATTGTGAGAGAAGATATAATTACTCCGGTATTTTTGGCTGATTCCTAGGCGCCAACAAATGTCACAGAAGCCGTTCCACTACAATACGATAAGTGTATACGTCGAAAGAGCGACGCTCAAGGAAACCCAATGTCAGGGTGTAATCTAAATCATCATTTAAACACAGTTTATCCCTTTCCCATATAAAACAAATATGCAGCAGACGTCTTTGAAAACATATCCGAAAAATATTTGAAACTCCATTTAAATGAAAGCACAATGATGGAATAGAGTTGAAAACATGGTGACAAAAGAAGAAATTGCTCGTTTTGAGCAATTTCTTCTTTTGTCGCCATGTTTTCATAAAGCCGTCTGCTGCAGATACATCAGCAAGCGTCTATATGAGGGAAAAGGTTAACGCATGGCGTGTCTGGTATGTAAGTATTGAAAAGAACTCAAAACAATATAACAGAAGTCGACTAAAAGACAATATAAAATGTGCATGGGGAGGGTATTACCGGTTATCAATTATAATTGTCGAATTCGTAAATGGTACGTAGGTCGAACGCCTGATTTCACAGTCTTATTTCCATGTGAAACCGGCATAGTCAGTCATGTTATAGAAGCACCCAAATATCACAAAAATAATCCACCAATCAAAATACAGTATGTTTGTTTATTATATTTCATAGTAATTCAAACAATTGTAAACGTTTCTGTCTTGACTTTCAAACAAACAGATACGCTGTATTAATTGTGTATGCAAACAGATATGGGGAGGGTGAAGACTTAATATTATATCGTTCCAACCTTGAACGCTTGAACCGACATTATATTCAAATTTCAAAATACATAGCCTTCACCATTACCATTGGCGCTGCAAGAGTTCAAGTTAATTGATGCACCGGCAATACCATTCCAGTGATTCGGCTGTTTCCACCATATATTCTCATTTATACGTATTATAAAACAATGATGAAGTACAATAACATAAGATACAGAGCTTTAGATAAGAGGGAGTGAACAAGTCTTTACCCCCGCAATATTTCTCTTATTACTCAACCAAGTCCTATGTTCTGGGTACCCAAAATAATTGTCTCACTGAGACGATTCTTTTGAGTATCCACAACATAGGGTTTGAAGGTCAAATAAGGACTTTAGAACATGATAAATGCCCCTTAAATAGAGCTCCGAAGATATATACCAGATTGATGATCTTTCTTGTTTCAATGCCGTTCCCTGAACTGTCAACACCACGGTATTTCAAATTACCAGTGTATTATTATTGCTTCAAACTATTCTCCGTTTGTGAAAACATCCACGAGGATGGATGATTGATACACCCTTTCCCAAATATAACACGTATGCAGCAGATGACTTTAAATACATCTTAACAAACATACGGAGAATATCTATAATAGCATGTATGTATAAGTATTGACTACATCTGACAACATTGTGGTTAAAGAAGAAATTGCTGATAACTGTCTTTAAAAGTCTTCTGCGGATGAGGCGTCGGAAAGTGTCTGTATATGGGAAAGGATTAAAATACAACAAGGCAACCACTGAATGTTGTCTCTACAAATTAGCCACAAACCAAAGTAACTTTTATCATTTCAACGCTTTATGATCTAAGCAACGCACTTAATTTGTAAAATATCATCTTTAATAAACCAACAAGGTCATGTTATACATATTTATAACTGAAATCGAATAACAAACAGAGACGGACTGACAAGGACTCAATCTATCATGCGATATTATGTTTTCCCACTTTTCTGTCTAACATTAAGACCGTTACTTCACGTCGAGGCTGTTTTATCTAACAGGCCTTCGGATTCCTCAACGGTTATCGCTCCGACCGACTTCCAAGAATCCGGGGTCAAACATCCGTTTTCACAACCAAAAGTACTTGATGTGTCCTTCTCGAATACCATACGTCCCAATACGGCAATATTCTCAGTCGGCGATGCCATATTTACAGACATTGTGTTAACTGTTAGTGAGTCAGTATTTCCACGACGATATAGTATGTGTTTGAGTTTAACCTGAAACGATGCCATATATGACTGACTTAGAGAATCCACCATGGTACTGCCTTTAACCGTATGTGCAAGGCCTTTGAAACAAAAACATTTGAATAGTGCACGCATTTCCGCCCTAAATTCTTCGTTTAACCAGCAATAGATGAATGGATTGTAACACGTACTACTTAGTGCGATCCAGTGGCAAATAAAGAACGCCGTGGTATTGTACTGGAATGTCTCCGAGTCAGGGTGAAGTTTGGTGAGGACCTGGTACAGGTTGAGCGGCGTCCAGCAAGTTGCAAACACAATCACGACCATCATCAGCATTTTTATGCTCTTTGTCTTGTGTCTGGAACGGCATGCATGTTGTTTTTCAGTAACCGCACCAAGGTCAGTTCGTTTCCATATTCTACGTACAATCCGTCCGTACGTAATAGCAATGATTGTTAGTGGGATGACATATTGTAGCAATATAGTCACGACTGTCAGGCCTTCTTCAAAGGAAACGCTTGGGTAGACCGACCGACACCTTAAAATGGTATCCACGTATATGTTAACCGTTTTCGACTCGCTGAAAATACCGAAAGGAAGTGCAAGTATAATGGATACTAGCCAGATGACTGCTACGACAATTAACCCTCCTGATTTGAGAATTCGCGGCCTCAGGGGATACAGTAACACCCTCTGTCGATCAAGAGCAATAACCGTTAGTGTGAAAGTAGACGCGTAAACGGATGTAATGAGTGACATATTCATTACGTGGCACATAACATTACCAAACGGCCATTCCGTTGTAAGAGTTTTGGCGATATTAAACGGGACATTAAACACAATCAGTAGGATATCGGATATGGCGAGGTTCGCAATAAATATGTTTGTTACAGTTCGCATCCGCCGTTTATTAAATATCACGTGGCACACAAGTAAATTTCCGAATAAAGCTATTGTACCTAAGATCCCGTAGGCCACCAATAGAAATAGTCCGCGCCCGATTACCCGCTCATCGTCCATTACAAAAGTGAAATTATCATTCGTATTGTTAGAGAAGATATTCTCTATGATCGGGTGAGTTCTGTTCGACTCGAGTAGATCGAGGAATACATCCATGTTCATGTCATGCATCTCCTGTAAGGCGACAGGCATGTTCACGGTTGTTGATGTGTGAAGCACTTTAGTCATTATATTCCGGAAATGTATTTAGCTTCGATGTTTTGATAATTATATTATCTAACCGATATATCCAACTGTCAATTGTGCGCTATAATATCAATGCTCAAATAGTGTACGAGGGATATATAAAATATATGTCGTATGAATTAAAACAAATCCAATATTTCACTTTCAAGTCATAAAATGTGAGACAAAATAATAATTCTCCAGTGACTTAAAACGTCAAATTGTTGATGCGCAAGACTTCGCAATAGTTCAACTAACCTTAAAAGAGAAGTAAAAAATGACTTATTTTAAATCATTAGGGCCACAGTCGTCTGAAGTAGGACAATTTCACATGTCCACACACATATATATCATCAACAATCTGATATCAGTTACAAACTTTCTCCGTATATATATCGAACATCTAGGAACGTCACTATTCATAAAACACGCCATTTGCAGGGAAAGATTATAAATATAAGTACCGTCGTCAAGCAACCTTCCCTATTTTGTTCAGTGTTTATAGTTTCACGATAGGATCGGATTTTCCTTCCCGATAATATGACGAATGAATGCGTAATATGAAAGGTTTCTGAATTCACATATAAATCCTATTTATATGCAGATCACTGCGAGAAAAATATTCATTGCGTATTGGGAAATTGGAAGGAGCTGTCAACAAATATGAGGACAAATCATTTCCACCGTCAAAGAGAGCATTTCTACGATATCATTTTCAAAACTACTCAAATTATAAAGACGTGTGTCACTTAAATCACCGAATTCGATGACAATGATTTGTTGGCGGATTATAGAGGTAAAGACGGATATAATCAATCGGAACTCTTCGGGCAATCTCGAAAACTCAATGTTACAACAGTTGTCTTGGGACTCTTCGGGTAATCTCGTAAAATCAATGTTACATTAGTTGTCTCGGAATTCTTCGGGTAATCTCGTCAACTCAATGTTACAATAGTTGTCTGGCAGTCGATTGTCCAAGAGTTCTGTTGTCAGGAAATCATACTGATTTTATAGAGCTTATAATGGAAACACTCTTTTACTTATAGTTCAAATATATCCAAAACACTTTAAAGATTTAGCGATGCATAGAATTTATTAAATAAAGATGCACTTGGAATAAACAAACTCTATTTTAACTAACGACCCTCACTCTATCAGCTGAAGGATATCCATAAACGATTGTCGATTGTAAGAAATAGCTTCAAGTTAATTTACGACATAAACTCCTTAATAGCTAACTTCTATCGGTCGTGACTATCCATTGGCTACGAGGATAATCGCAAGTCCAATTACGTACGTTGCATACATTTTACATAATAGCAACACCACCATAAACAACAACAACAACAACAACACCGTGTTTATAGAGCTGGTAAAATTATTGTGCGAGAACATACATGAAAGGATGCTGTGAGGAGGTCATTTCTCCAGAAATTCAGAAACTGTCTTGTTTATTAGCAGCCTCTCGCAAAACAGGAAAACAGTGCATGAAAATCTTAACACCTTTTTTCATTGGTACATATCTCTTTCCGTCGTCTAAGAAGGTCCATACATCTTTTGCTATAAAGTGTCAAAGAACTAAGTCCATGCATTTGTTCAGATGATCTTCAAGGTTTTGTTTCAATTGCCTTTCTCCTGAAACATATAAGATCACAGTTAAACATATTACCGTATATGATTTCGTTTCGTCTGCTTTAACTCTTGTCCACATAGAAATTCTTTCTGACGCCTCTACAGCAGATGACTGTTAAAACTACTGCGTTAGAAAGCATTTGCATGCATTTGCATGTTGGAAAGGGTGAATGTATATTATAAAGATCATTCGGCCTTCGTGAAAAGGATGTCGTCTCACTTTGCCATCTTTTAGTTTTAAGATGATATTTTCTGGGTGAAAACAGTTGACAAAGTTAGACTATTTCTACAAGTGTGAATGGTTCAGGGGGAATATAGGAATTTGAGCCGTCCCGCGAGAAAACCAACATTATGGTCTCTGCGTAAAGCATCGACCCGAATCAGCCTAAGCTTGCCGCGCAGGTTAACCCGGACAGACACTTTTCCCCTCCAGTGAATTTTCTATTTCAGAAATCATTACTCTATACCTCTATATCTCTGAGACGGAATGTGTCGGTCCGGATCAGTCTTTTCAAATGTTAGCTCTCTTACTTATTATTTGCCAACTATTTGGACAATATTTGGACCGTTAAACATATACAACATTATAACATATATTATGCATTAGTCTTTGACGTGAGATTACCTCTTCATATTTGTACTTATTTCTGGTATAGTTATGTTTTGTATGACCATGTGCATGAACTTCTACAAGGACTAGGCTATAGTGTAAGATTTCTGAAGGAATTGACATACTATTTAATCAAAAAACGTTTTGGGTTGAAATGTCGTAATAAATACATACGTAAATAAAATATGAAATCTACGTATTACAGTATTCTCAATGTACTTAAAAAGAACATTTTTAAACAATATTTCGCGATATCGACGTTTATTGTTGACAAACGGGTATTACATATTCATTTCAAGGCATGGTCGTAAAAGAAGGAATCACCCATATGAACCATTCCTGCTGTTTACACAATATCTTCCATCCTCTACCTGTGTACATATGAGCCGTTTCACGAGAAAACTAACATTGTTGACGCTGAGTAAAGTATTCACCAAGATCAGCATGTGCAGTCAACATGGTCGTTTTGCTCTTGGAACGGCTAATATATATCATCAGATAGATTTAAGTTCATACCTGTACCATATTTATAATGTAGAGTAAAATCAAAAGAGCATTTGATCATTTTTCTGCAACGCATTCATAAGAAGTATGTTGCAGGTGGAAAGGGGAGAGGCTTTTAGAGGGCGTTTAAGTTAATTGTACTTGTTTTAAAGTGACAAAAAACAAACATGAATACAGTAAAATAAGAATCTTACAAGTGTTAATACAAGCATACTGCGACGATGGTTCCCTCTTGTCTCTACTCTCACGACATCGCACGAATAATGAAACAAGCTATCGAATTGTCGCGAGAACAGCGTCAAATTCGCTTGAATATTTCTTCTCCTCGTGTAAAAGTACGGGAAACGGAAGTTGTAATGGCTATGTGAAGTGCTCTCTGGTTGGTCGATATTTGGTCGTGTCCGGATATTTAGCCAATCATCGATCAGGTAATAGGAAACCATTTCTGTTTGTGTCGATATATTTAGTTTTGACGTGTCTGTGTTTTCCGCGGAAATGGTACCCCTTACGGCAACTCAAATATTAAGAAAACGAAGAGACGGATCAAAAATCGGGACGATCATTCGATGTAGTAACTGATGGGCTACACAACGCACACACCGAGTGGTTTCTAAATTCGAAAAACTGTGGGAGGAGATAGTTTTCGCAGGAAAAATGTTTGCCCGCTTCCATAGCAACGGTGGTTTCTATGGCGACCGTACTACAAAAGGAACAACTAGAGCCTAGATCCTTCATCCCTACCAAGTTTGGTCGAAATCCGTTGAATAGTTTTGGCGCTACGTTTGCCACAAACATTTTACAAACAAACGGACAGAAACGAAGAACGACTTTAAGGGTCTCTAGAAGAGAGAACCAATAAAACACATTTGCATGAGATATTTGTAAACAATTTGGCAACATACACAACATATGGTTATTGAGTATTAGTATATATTATTATATATTATTGAATAATATCATAAGAAATATTTCCTTTTTTGCCACAATATTCTCAAAACTCGTCGGCTGAAAATGGGTCTACATGCGTCAACATGCGTCTGAATGTCGAACAGGATTGCCATGCTACCTTCCCTAAATAATTTGATCCGTTCCACGAGAAAACCAACACAGGCTAATTAGGACCGACACATTCCGTCTCATGGGTATAGAGGTATAGAGTAATGATTACAAAAACAGAAAATCCAAAGGAGGCGAACAAAAGTCTGTCCGGGTAAACCTGCGCGGCATGCGTCAACATGCGTCTGCATGTCGAACAGGATTGCCATACTACCTTCCCTAAATAATTTGAGCTATTCCACAAGAAAACCAACATTATGGACTCTGCGTATTGAATTGAATTGATCTAGATCAGTCTGCGCAGTCCGAGCATGCTAATTCGGACCGACTCATTCCGTATCATGTGTATAGAGGTATAGAGTAATGATTTCTAAAACAGAAAATCCAAAGGAGGCGAACAAAAGTATGTCCGGGTTAGCTTGCGAGGCATGCTTATGCTGATCCGAGTCGATACTTTACGCAGAGTTCACAATGTTGGTTTTCTTATGGAACGGTCTTATTAGTATTTTAAATATTGCGCACCTTAACTTGGTGTAAATAAAAGTGAAGTTCATCACTTTTCGTTTTAATCCTATAAAAATATATCATGTATTTATTCATTTACGATGCACTAGGTAGACAGTGATGTTCATCTTCCACACTTGATATTACAGGTAAGACTGAGGTTTTAACAAGTAATTAAATAAGCAAAGTGAGACTAAACTTTTGACGAAAATATAAAAGAAAAAGTGTGACTTTACCGTTGAAATATCAAATACATGGAAGGACAAGAAATATGTTTTAACAAGCACTATCTTTAAAAAGATAAACGGCGATCAATTTGAAAAAACACCAAGAAATGGAACATGCGCATATTATTTGATCTTTTATCTTACTTATTAGAATGACAGAAAACAATAACGTTAAATATATGTAATATTTGGTTTATAAATGTTTTAGTTCATATATATATGTATATATATGTATATATTGGTTTTGAAGTGAATGAGAGAAAAAGAAAATAGCTTGCCTCTGTCGGAAAGTGAACCACAGACCTTTCAATTGACAATCCAAGTCACCGTCAATTACACTAGCGCGACATGACGATATTCCGTTCAAGGCCGAGAATAATTACATTACAGGAGATTACGGGTTGTACAAGTTTCAATTGACGATAAATAACTGAAAACTTATCATGTTTAAAAAATAATTACTATTTTGCTCTTAAATATTATATTTATTTGTTAAGGAAAACAATTACAGGTTAGTATGCAGAACATTTCATTTTAAAACTTCTCGTATTAGTGCCCCTCGTAGGATCGCCAACTTAACTATGAACCAATCAAAACGTTTCATTTCATTTATTTTTTCGACATTATTTATTAAATACAACATTTGATTGGTCTACAATCTAGATCATTTGTTTAACATCTAAGTCAAAACCCACGATAATCAGCTATCGCCGAAAAAGATGTACGGCACCTATATAATTGTGTTAACGAAATGCCATGAAAGGTATTTCCGCTGGTCGTATATTACCGGGATATCCGATCATGATAAGTATGCAGATCGCACGTCTGATGTCACAATCTCATTTGCATATAGACCCGACAGCAGCTGTTTCAGATATTGTGGGATTTAAGACTTGTAGATATATATACCCTTATACTATCCACTTCTTAAACTTTTTCAACGAGGAATTGTTTAAAGTAGACTCTACCATGTTGAAAATCGGGCACCTCCCGTTCTCATGTAATAACAGTTTTGGATTATTTTAATACATAAAAGGCAAACAATGCTGATTTCAGGTGACACAGCTCGTTTCGAGCTGACTGACCTGAATCTGTATTGTTTGCAAAAACCTCAATATTGCTTTTGGCGCTGTAAAGAGTTAATGCAAACAGCAGGCAACCAGATGTATAGTGCAACATGAGGAGGTGTATTTTGACAATTAACTTCTATTTATAAACACGCAATGTTTCAGTCGCAGCACTCAATTCTGAATTGCGTTTATATTCTTCGATGAGCAATGAATAACAAACAGTTAAAAGAAATTGCGCCATTCGTTTTATTTCGATGTCCACTTATATGATACCATCCAAGGAATGTAACGAGACAACCCATTCGTTTAATGTTGCTTAAATATAAAGGTTAAAGCAACATAACTGAAGCTTATTGATGATCAAGGAGATGGATCGATTGATTGTTTGGTGTTTAATGCCACTTTTCAACATATTTTAGTTATATCACGGCGTATCAGTTACCAGTACTTCTGGTCCATTTATCTTGGCACCAGCTAGTCAGACGTAATGATAACCTTGCCTACGTGCGCTCAAAGTATGGCAGCCATTATTACCATTGGTTAAGTCTTTGGTATGACTTGGCCCGGGATCGAACCTGCGATCTCCCGCACCAGACTCGGATGCTCTACCGAGACGGTGTTACATAGAAAAACAACTAAGTATACCGAGTAACATTAACAAAGAAAAACAGATTTGGATTTGAAGTTAAAAACAAATCTCGCGTTTATTTCTTTGGTGGTGCAACATTGGTGTCCCTAACCCGACTCTGCACTGATCTTAAAGCTTCGCGTACTGTTATATATTACCTGATAGTTAAAACCTGTTCCCATATCATATACGTCTACAAGTAGATAATTTTAAAACCATTAACCCTTTCACAAAGTTAACTATTGTCCAACAGCCAATTTGGTAAAATGTTTAAGTGGCAAACAATGCAGATTTCAGGAGAGCTGTCTCATCTGAATCTGCATTGTTTGCAAAATGCCTTTAATTGACTTAAGCATCGAAATAGTTAAGGTAACCATGGAATATCTGTATTCATTTCGTTTATTTATCGAATAGGGTCGAATTCACTGTGGCCAGTCGTCCGATACGGATGTGGAAATGCGTCTGCAATCGGGAAAGGGAGTATCTAGTATGCTGTGTGACTCTTGACTATTCGTGATGGCGTACGATTGTATCTCTATTACAGGATGATCCCGATGGCGGATGTATACCATGTCAATAGCCAGCTAAGTCTAGCCACAGGGAAATTGCCCATTTGTATATGATATTCCATCGATGTAAATACATTTGGGATTCTCAGTTTACTTATTGGATGTTGACAATCAATCTTTAAAAGCCTAACCGTTTCACGCATAAAGACGTTTTCCTATGCTTCTGAATTCAAGTGTCATTTATGGAGATTTTTTACGTGTTTGCCAATATGTTTTCAAAGTCGTCTGCTGCAGAACTTTTGTATGTGGGAAAGGGTTAAATTTCATTGCTTTCAAGGAATCGAATAAAAATATAATGCAACTCTGATGTTACTGCTTTATTACACAAAAGTATGTACAACATCCAATATGTCGATGGCTTGGCGTGAAACGATTGTAACTAAAATTGGTAATTTTATTACCAAGGTTAATCACTTCGCCATAAAGTCTTTATAACCGTTAAATCATTTTTCTTGGTAAACAATGGAATTTAGGTACCATTGCTCGTTCTGAGCAATGGCACCTAAATTTGCATTGTTTACAAAGGGGTCAAAATTGCCCCTAAACCAGGGTTTTCAAAATAGGTTTTTAGTTACAACTGTTTCACACCACGCCCTCGATGTAATGCTGCAATTATTACCGTTATCACAATATGAGTCAGTGCATGAGAAAAGTTACACATTGGTATCTTCGAACAGTGTATGTTCAGATCACCGTGTCCAACAGCTCGGTATTATCAGAATCTACACAACCGAGCCCCGGTAGCTCAGTCGGTAGCGACGCGGGCTGTCAATACAGGAGTTGTAAGTTCGAACCCCAGTTCGGCCAACATTCTTTTCGACGTTTGTGGGCTATATTGTACACAGATGCCAATTTTGTCTTTGTTCATACACTAACTCATATGATAAATGTACGAGGGCTATTCCGAAAAGTACGTAGAGTATTTTAATGAGAAAAATCGTCTAAAAGCTTTGACGACTTTGTATTTTGGTAATGCTTGGACTGAACACACGTCAGGGGCGTAGCTCCCTTTAGGCACTGTATGCACGTGCCTACACATTTTTTTTCAAAATGCCCCAAACTGCAGCTGCAGCGATAGACATCTGCGTAATGTATCTACCAGATCAGCCTGCGCTGTCCGCGCAGACTGATCCGGCCGACACATTCCGTCTTAGGGGGATAGATGTATAGAGTAGTTATTCTTGAAACAGACAATCCACAGGAGTCAAAAAGTGTCTATCCGGGTAGGCCTGTGTGGCGTGCTTAGGCTGATCCGGGTCGATACTTTACGCAGAGTCCACAATGTTGATTTTCTCACGAGACGGCCTACACATTGATTATTGCAAAGCTACGCCACTGCACGTTATAAAATGGTGTTCCATGTTAATGTGGTTAAACATATATAGACGTGTAAAATACGGTAAATCTGTGTCAGTGAACGCATTGGATAATTAGTAAAGAGTAAAAAATAAAAATGATTCAACTTCCTGAGAATCAAACTTTTCTTACCGGAGTTAGTAATATAAATTATTGACGTCAAACTGTGATATATATACAATGTTTATTTTGTATTCCACATATTAATTTTATATCGACAAAATGTTTTGTTCAAAGATGCTCTTAAATTAAAAACAAGTGCAGTAATATCAGCAACAAACCCAAATTAAAACAAGAGGGCCATGAGGCCCTGGAATCGCTCACCTGAGAATGGACTATTTAAGATATAACTCTTTCAGCGCCAATGACAATATCATCAAGACAAACTTTCTGACAAAATGTCAAGCTCCTCAAGTGAAAAATGCGATCTGTATACAATTTGGTCTAGTGACTTAGTTGTTTACCTGACCTGACCCATATTCGAACTTTCCCTAGATATCATCAAGATAAATATTCTGACAAAGTTTCAACATGCTCATGCCAAACATGTGGCTTCCAGAGTTTTAACAAGATTTTCCTTAATTTGGCCTAGTGACCTAGTTTTTGACCCGACATGACTCATATTAAAACTTGACTTAGATATCTCTAAGACAAATTTTTCGACATAGTTTCAACATGGTCAAGCCAAAAATGTGGCTTCCAGAGTGTTAACAATATTATTCTTAAATTTGGCCTAGTGACCTAGTTTTTGACCCAACATAACCCATATTCAAACTTGACCTAGATATTACTAAGACAAACATTCTGACAACGTTTCAACATGCTCAAGTCAAAAATGCGGCTTCAAGAGTGTTAACAAGATTTTCCTTCAATTTGGCCTAGTGACCTAGTTGTTAACCCAACATGACCCAGTTTCGAACTTGGCCTAGATTTGGTAGAGATATATGTTCTGATAAACTTTCATGAAGATTGGATGCAAAATGTTGCCACTAGAGTGTTAACAAGCAAATGTTGACGACGAACGACTGACGACGGACGACGAACGACGGACGACGAACGACGAACGACGGCCGACGGACAAAAGGCGATCACAAAAACTCACCTTGAGCACTTTGTGCTCTGGTGAGCTAATAAAAAAGCGAAAAGGGAAATGTGATTTTCCCTTAGTCATTGTGCTGAGCTTAATATGCAAATATTCAGATATATTTATCTTTTAGAATGGTAAACTTCTAAGTACAAAAGCATATAAATATCAGTAGAAATATAGCAATTCTGTAATTTCATTTTTAAAACATTTTGAGAGAAGATAAAATTACTCCGGTATTTTCGGCTGAATTCTAGACGCCAAAAAATGTCACATAAGCCGTTTTTCCACTACAATACAATAAGTGTATACGTCGAAAGAGCGACGCTCAAGGAAAATCAATTTCGGCGTGTAATCCAAATCATCATACAAACACCGTTTATCCCTTTTCCATATAAAACAAATATGCAGCAGACGTCTTTGAAAACATATCCGAAAAATATTTGAAACTCCATTTACAATGATGGAATAGTGTAGAAAACATGGTGACAACAGAAGAAATTGCTCGTTTTGAGCAATTTCTTTTTTAGTCGCCATGTTTTCATGAAGCCGTTTGCTGCAGAGGCATCATAAAGCGTTTATTACATGGAAAGGGTTAACGCATGGCGTGTCTGGTATGTAAGTATTGTAAAGAACTCAAAACAATATAACAGAAGTCAACTAAAAGACAATATACAATGTGCACGTGGAGGATATTACCGGTTATCAATTATAATTATTATACCTCACGTGACTTTGTAATGTTAAATTCTCATATACTCATCATGGGCATTGTCTTACTGTCTCATGCTAACAGTAAGTTTTTGACCGGTTAACAGTATACTGTTACATGGCACGCGCGTGAAAATGATGGTTATGCACGTGCATGACGTCATTTCAAACAATAACGTCACCTTTTAGATGCGCGTGCCATGTAACAGTATACTGTTAACCGGTATATTCATATGTGTGTGTTACATTGTTGTAGATCTACCCATGTTCACCTTCCCTACAAGGGTACAGATTAAATTGAATAAACGTGTAATTTTGTTCGGTATAATAAAATAAATAGTGCATGGCTTCCAGTGTGACAGTGCATACTGTCAACATTCGGGTAAATACTGTTAATCTCGGCTTCGCCTCGGGTAACAGTATTTTCCTCATGTTGACAATATGTACTGTCACACTGGAAGCCATGCAATATTTATATATTGTTGAATTCGAAAATGATACGTAGGTCGGACGCCTGAAGTCACAGTTGTATTTCTATTTGAAACCGGCATAGTGAATCATGTTATAAAAACACCCAAAATTAACGAAAAATAATCCACAAATCAAAATGCAGTATGTTTGATTATTATATTTCATAGTATTTCAAACAATTGTAAACGTTTCTGTCTTGACTTTCAAACAAACAGATACACTGTATTAATTGTGTATGCAAACAGTTATGGGAAGGGTTAAGACATAATTTTATATCTTTCCCACCTTGAACACTTGAACCGACATTATATTCAAATTTCAAAATCTATGGTATGAAAATGAACCGGGTTAACTCTTTCAGGGCCGAATTTCCTAAAATAGACTATTCAATATTCTTAATCGGACGACAAAGTTTTTCATGTTATAAGATTGTTAGAATATTTTGATTTATCACATGACAATGCTTGTATCCGATCTAATATACCCATTACGTATTTCTTATATGTTACGTGTGTAATATAACATGACCGAAAAACTATTTTTGTATTCATCCGCGAATGTTTACAAAATGGCTGAGAACGTGTATCCGGTAAACACAAACGTCACGATAGATGGACGAGGTAAAGGGACCAATATCAGCCATACAAATATATGTGTTGTGATTAGTTAAAAGTATATTAAGTATTACATGTTGGGAATATTTTCTTACCGATTTTCTGTTTGTGTTTCGTCATGTGATACAAAAGAATCTGACATTCGGTGTTACTTCATAAAGTTTTAATTAAACTCGACCAAGAAATGTGTTATTAAGCTCGCCAAAGGTCAGGTCCTATATATATCAAAGGCAAACAATGCTGATTTCAGAGGATACAGCTCTATATGTTTTGAGCTAAATCTTCAAAATTGCCATTGGCGCTGAAAGAGTTCAAGTTTATTGACGCACCGGTAATACCTTTCCAGTAATTTGGCCGTTTTCAACATAGAAACTTATTTAAACGAATAATAAAACAATGATAAAATTACGATAACATAAGATGCAGGGCTCTAGATAAGAGGGCGTGAACAAGTATTTTCCCCACAATTTTTCTCTTATTACTCAAGCAAATCCTATGTTGTGGGTACTCAAAAGAGTCGTCTAACAGAGACAATTATTTTGAGTACCCACAACATAGTGTTTGAAGGTCAAATAAGGATTTTAGAACATGAACAATGCCCCTTATCTAGAGCTCTGAATTTAGATATATACCAGATTGATGATCTTTTTTGTTTCAATTCTATTCCCTGAACTGACAACACCACGGTATTTCAAACCACCAGTGTATTTGATAAAATGAATTATTGCTTCAAACTATTCTCCGTTTGTGAAAACATCCACGAGGGTGGATGATTGATTAACCCTTTCCCATATACAACAAGTATGTAGCAGACTACTTTAAATGCATCTTAACAAAAATATGGAGAATCTCTATACTAGCATTTATGTATAAGTATTGACTACATCTGACAACATTATGGTTAAAGGAGAAATTGTTGCTGATGACTGTCTTTAAAAGACTTCGGTGAAAGAAGCGTCAGAAAGTGTCTGTATATGGGAAAGGGTTGAAATAAAACAAGGCAACCACTGAATGTTTTTTGTACAAATTAGACACAAACCAAAGTAGTTTTTATCATTTAAACGCTGTATGATCTAAGCAACGCAATTAATTTGTAAGATATCATCTTTAAAAAACCAACAAGGTCATGCTATACATATTTATAACTGACATCGAATAACAAACAGAGACTGACTGACAAGGACTCAATCTATCATGCGATATTATGTTTTCCCACTTTTCCGTCTAACATTAAGACCGTTGCTTCACGTCGATGCTGTTTTATCTAACAGGCCTTCGGATTCCTCAACGCTTATCGCTCCGACCGACTTCCAAGAGTCCGGGGTCAAACACCCGTTTTCACAACCAAAATTACTTGATGTGTCCTTCTCGAATACCATATGTCCCAATACGGCAATATTCTCAGTCGGCGATGCCATATTTACAGACATTGTGTTAACTGTTAGTGAGTCAGTATTTCCACGACGATATAGTATGTTTGTGCGTTTAACCTGAAACGATGCCATATCCGACTGACTTAGAGAATCCACCATGGTACTGCCGTTAACCGTATGTGCAAGGCCTTTGAAACAACAACATTTGAATATTGCACGCATTTCCGCCCTAAATGCTTCGTTTAACCAGCAATAAATGAATGGATTGTAACACGTACTGCTTAGTGCGATCCAGTGGCAAATAAAGAACGCCGTGGTATTGTACTGGAATGTCTCCGAGTCAGGGTGAAGGTCGGTGAGGACGTGGTACAGGTTGAGCGGCATCCAGCAAGTTGCAAACACAATCACGACCATCATCAGCATTTTTATGCTCTTTTTCTTGTGTCTGGAACGGCGTGCATGTTGTTTTTCAGTAACCGCACCAAGGTCAGTTCGCTCCCATATTCTACGTACAATCCGTCCGTACGTAACAGCAATGATTGTTAGAGGGATGACATATTGTAGCAATATAGTGACCACTGTCAGGCTTTCTTCAAAGGAAACGCTTGGGTAGACCGACCGACACCTTAAAATGGTATCCACGTATATGTTAACCGTTTTCGACTCGCTGAAAATACCGAAAGGAAGTGCAAGTATAATGGATATTAGCCAGATGACTGCTACGACAATTAACCCTCCAGATTTGAGAATTCGCGGCCTCAGGGGATACAGTAACACCCTCTGTCGATCAAGAGCAATAACCGTTAGTGTGAAAGTAGACGCGTACACGGATGTAATGAGTGACATATTCATTACGTGGCACATAACATTACCAAACGGCCATTCCTTTGTAAGAGTTTTGGCGATATTAAATGGGACATTAAACACAATCAGTAGGATATCGGATACGGCGAGGTTCGCAATGAATATGTTTGTTACAGTTCGCATCCGCCGTCTATTAAATATCACGTGGCACACAAGTAAATTTCCGAATAAAGCTATTGTACCTAAGATTCCGTAGGCCACCAATAGAAATAGTCCGCGCCCGATTACCCGCTCATCGTCCATGACAAAAGTGAAATTATCATTCGTACTGTTAGAGAAGATATTCTCTATCATCGGGTGAGTTCTGTTCGACTCGAGGAGGTCGAGGAATACATCCATGTTCATGTCATGCATCTCCTGTAAGGCGACAGGCATGTTCACGTTTGTTGATGTGTGAATCACTTTAGTCATTATAGTCCGAAAATGTATTTAGCTTCGATCACAATGCGAGAACTTGTAACACTTTGGTGGAAAGTTACGTATACAACAACAGTAACAATGGTTTAAATTGCAACACTCTGGTCATTGTGGTATCTTTAAATTTGCAATAACAGAATCGCGACAGTTAAAACACAATATTACATGATTTATTTTAGGAAGTATTCAACTGATGTCCATATACACACAATAACACGTTCAAGTCTGATTACAGATAAGAAAACTGTTGCTCTAGGCTTATATAATTTAAGATAATGCTATGTTCACATCCGTCCCCACTGTATTTATTTAGACGCTAAATCTCAAGCGACCATTCACGTTGTCATTCGAAATATGTTTTGATAATAATATTATCTAACCGATATATCCAACTGTCAATTGTCCGCTATAATATCAATGCTCCAATGGATTTAATTGTCATGAGAATAGTGTACGAGGGATATATAAAATATATGTCGTATGAATTAAAACAAATCCAATATTCTACTTTCAAGTCATAAAATGTGAGACAAAATAATAATTCTCCAGTGACTTAAAACGTCAAATTGTTGAAGCGCAAGACTTCGCAATAGTTCAACTAACCTTAAAAAATGATTTATTTTAAATCATTAGGGCCACAGTCGTCTAAAGCACGACAATTTCACATGTCCACATACATATATATCAGTAATATGAAAGGTTTCTGAATTCACACATAAATCCTATTTATATGCAGATCACTGCGAGAAAAATATTCATTGGGAAATTTGAAGGAGCTGTCAACAAATATGAGGACAAATCATTTCCACCGTCAAAGAGAGCATTTCTTCGATATCATTTTCAGAACTACTCCAATTATAAAGACGTGTGTCACTTATTTCACCGAATCCGATGACAATGATTTGTTGGCGGATTATAGAGGTAAAGACGGAAATAATGAATCGGAACTCTTCGGGCAATCTCGAAAACTCAATGTTACAACAGTTGTCTCGGGACTCTTCGGGTAATCTCGTAAACTCAATGTTACATTAGTTGTCTCGGAATTCTTCGGGTAATCTCGTCAACTCGATGTTACAATAGTTGTCTGGCAGTCGATTTTCCAACAGTTCTGTTGTCAGGAAATCATACTGATTTTATAGAGCTTATAACGGAAACACTCTTTTACTTATAGTTCAAATATATCCAAAACACTTATATTAAATAAAGATGCACTTGGAATAAACAAACTCTAATTTAACAAACGACACTCACTCTATCGGCTGAAGGATCTCCATAAATGATTGTCGATTGGAAGAAGTAGCTTCAAGTTAATTTACGACATACACTCCTTAATAGCTAACTTCTATCGGTCGTGACTATCCATTGGCTACGAGGATAATCGCAAGTCCAATTACGTACTATGCATACATTTTACATAATAGCAACACGACCATAAACAGAAACAACAACAACAACACCGTGTTTATAGAACTGGTAAAAGCATTGCGCGAGAACAACCATGAAGGAATCGTTTCTCCACAAATTCAGAAACTGTCTTGTTAATGAGCAGCCTCTCACAATACAGGAAAACAGTGCATGGAAATCTAAACACCTTTCTCATTGGTACATATATCTTTCCGTCGTCTAAGAAGGTCCATAAATATTTTGCTATAAAGTGTCAAAAAACTTAGTCCTTGCATTTGTTCAGATGATCTTCAAGGTTTTGTTTCAATTGCCTTTCTCCTGAAAAAATATAAGATCACAGTTAAACATATTACCGTATATGATTTCGTTTCGTCTTTTTTAACTCTTGTCCACATAGAAATGCTTTCTGACGCCTCTACAGCAGATGACTGTTAAAACTACTGCGTCAGAAAGTATTTGCATGCATTTGCATGTTGGAAAGGGTTAGTGTATATTATAAAGATACATTCGGCCTTCGTGAAAAGGTTGTCGTCTCATTTTGCCATCTTTTAGTTTTAAGAAGATATTTTCTGGGAGAAAAAAGTTGGCAAAGTTAGACTATTTCAACAAGTGTGAATGCGTCAGGGGGAATATAGGTATTTGAAGAGAAAACCAACAGTATGGTCTCTACGTAAAGCATCGACCTGGATCAGCCTAAGCTTGCCGCGCAGGCTAACCCGGACAGACACTTTTCCCCTCCAGTTAATTTTCTGTTTAAGAAATCATTACTCTATACCTCTATCTTCCTGAGACGGAATGTGTCGGCCCGGATCAGTCTGCGCGGACTGCGGAGGCTGATCTGGGTCGATACATTACGCATAGGCCAAAATGTTGTTTTTTCCACGAGACGGCTCATTTCAAATGTTAGCTTTGTTACTTATTATTCGCCAACTATTTAGACAATATTTGGACTGTTTAACATATTCAATATTATAACATATCTTATGCATTAGTCTTTGACGTGAGATTACCTCTTCATATTTGTACTTATTTCTGGTATAGTTATGTTTTGTATGACCATGTGCATGAACTAAACTTATTTGTCTAAGATTATATTTTGTATAATCATTGCTGCAAAACACTTAACAACATATAGGTTAACAACATTCTACAGACTAAATAGCTTATTCCAATGAATTGTGTGTTTAAGTAAAGAAAATGAGGACAAATTATACATGTACACCATTATGTTTATATTGTAAGATTTATGAAGGTATTGACTTATTATTTAATCAAAAAAAGTTTTGAACCTACATGTCGTAATAAATACATACGTATTATATAGTTTACTCAATGTACATGTACTTAAAAAGAACATTTTTAATACTTTTTCGCGTTATCGACGGTTATTGACAGACGGGTTTTACATATTCATTTCAAGGCATGGTCGTAAAAGAAGCAATCACTCATATGAACCATTCCTGCTGTTTACACAAAATCTTCCATCCTCGGCCTGTGTACATATGAGCCGTTTCACGAGAAAACTAACATTGTTGACGCTGCGTAAAGTATTTACCCATATCAGCCTGTTCAGTCCGCATGGTCGTTTTGCTCTCGGAACGGATAATATATATCATCAGATAGATTTAAGTTTAACCTGTACCATATTTATAATGTAAAGTAAAAACAAAAGAGTATTTGATAATTTTATTTTTCTGCAATGCATTCATAAGAAGTATGATGCAGGTGGAAAGGGAAAAGGCGTATAGAGGGCGTTTAAATCAATTGTATTTGTTTTAAAGTGACAAAATACAAATGTGAATAGAGTAAAATAAGAATCTTACAAGTATTAATATAAGAAACATTTACATGAGATACTTATTTAAACAAGTTGGCAACATACACAATATATGGTTATTGAGTATTATTATATATTATTATATATTATTGAATAATAGCATAAGAATTCTCCTTTTTGCCACAATATTCTCAAAACTCGTCGGCTTAGTATGAGTCAACATGCGTCTGCATGTCGAACAGGATTGCCATACTACCTTCCCTAAATAATTTGATCCGTTCCACGAGAAATCCAACATTATGGACTTTTCGCAATGAATTGATCAAGATCAGTCTGCGCAGTCCGCGCAGGCTGATTCGGACTGACACATTCCGTATCATGGGTATAAAGGTATAGAGTAATGATTGCGAAAAACAGAAAATCCAAAGGAGGTGAACAAAAGTCTGTCCGGGTTAGCCTGCGCGGCATGCTTATGCTGATCCGAGTCGATACTTTACGCAGAGTCCACAATGTTGGTTTTCTTGTAGAACGGCTCATTAGTATTTAAAATATTGCGCACCTTTGCTCGGTGCAAATAAAGGTGAAGTTCATCACTTTTCGTTTTAATCCTATAAAAACATATATTATGTATTTCTTCATTTCCAATGAACTAGGTAAACAGTGACGTCCATCTTCCACACTTGATATTACAGGTAAGACTGAAGTCTTAACAAGTAATTGGATAAGCAAAGTGAGACTAAAGTTTTGACCAGAATATAAAAGAAAAAGTGTGACTTTACCATTGAAATATAAAATACATGGAAGGACAAGAAATATGTTTTAAAAAAGATAAACGGCACAGATAGAATTGTGTTTACAAAATGCCATGAAAAGTATTTCCGCTGGTCGTATATTACCGGTGTGACGTGAAATTTGTGTTCCCGTTGTGAGAGTTCTCATGCACATGCGCAATGGAAGTGAGACCGGATACCACTCCGCTGTGGCGTGAAATTGATTGTCCCGTTGTGGGAGTTCTCATGCGTGGTATATGTTCTCCCGTGGTATATAAATATAAGAAATATCGTTTAAATTACATCGAATAAAAAGAAAACAACATTTCTTTGTTGGGGTCGAGGAAGCCTTTTGCAAGTAATCCTTGGGGTCACTATGGCTATGATTCTCATTTTCAGACTGTGTACTTATTTTAAATCTTGAAGAAGTTAAAACTTTTACAACAGCCCGCCAGAACGGAAGCGTTCACACGCATACGCACACCGAAATGAGAACTCCCACAACGGGAGAACGAATTTCATGCCTATGGCATGAAATTTGTTCTCCCATTGTGGGTGTTTTCATGCACATGCAATTGAGAACTTTTACAACAGCCCGCCAGAACGGAAGCGGTAGTGCAATCATACGCATGCGCACACCGAAATGAGCACTCTCACAACGGGAATACAAATTTCACGCCACACCGGGATATCCGATCATGATAAGTATGCAGATCGCACGTCTGATGTCACAATCTTATTTGCATATAGACCCGACAGCAGCTGTTTTAGATATTGTGGGATAGAAACAAACTTATTGTCAAATTATTTTCACACTTTCACTGAATGCTAATCGGGAAAATCACCAAATAGGTATTGACGGTCTTACAACTAATTATTTTAATTTAAGACTTGTAGAGATCTATACCCTTATACTATCCCTTTCATAAACTATTTCAACGACGAGTTGTTTAAAGTACATGTAGACTCTACATGTTGAAAATCGGGCGTCTCCATTTCTCATGTAATAACAGTTTGGGATTATTTTAATACATAAAAGGCAAACAAAAACCTCAATATTGCCTTTGGCGCTGTAAAGAGTTAATGCAAACAGCAAAACAACCAGATGTATAGTGCAATATGAGGAGGTTTATTTTGACAATCTGATGTACCTTCTATTTATAAACACGCACCATTTTAATGTTTAAGAATGCAAGATTCGCAGCACTCAATTCTGCATTGCGTTTATATTCTTCGATGAGCAATCAATACGAGTTCGAACAAAAAGTTAAAACAAACTGCGCCATTAGTTTTATTTCGATGTCAACTTATATGAAGCCATCCAAGGAATGTAACGAGTCAACCCATTCGTTTAACGTTGCTTAAAAATAATCTGTGGGATTGAAAAATCGAAGTTTGATTGATTAATTGGGGTTTTACGCAGTTTGTTTTAACAATTGTTCAGTCATATAACGGCGGCGAGTACACCTACTCATGTGTTTCCTAGCTTCCCCGCACTAGTAATCCACACAATAAACTTCCCAAGCAAATGACTGCTTTTACACATATATTGTTTGCCCATTGGTGAAGACGAATGACGCTTGTGCATTGACTTTTATCAAATGTCAGAAAGACTGTTGGCCGATCTGGGATTCGAGCTCACAACCCCTGAATTCCCTATGAATTACTCTCGAGAGTAATGCGACACAAAACGTATGGGGTTAAAGCACTTTTAAACGAAATTCAATTTGATTTCGGTAGATGTCTGCTTCTGGCAAAGTTTTAAGGAAGTCCTTTTATTTATTAGCAGTTTTTCTGACATCCTGAGGCAAACAAAACAGTTAACGTCTATGCTGGGGAATGCGTTAATATTTCATTCACGTATATCGTGCATTACTTTCTGACCTGTACCAAGAGTGCGATTACTTCAATAAAAGCAAGATCGGATCACATTGTATCTGAGAAAAGTAAGGACTCCGGCAAGTCTGTACATATGCATCCTCATTCTAACCGGATCATTCCCTTATTCGCACTGCTGTAAACCAGTCATTTGTTTCATTTAAGGGAAAGCTTTTTATTATAAGCAGTGTATGAACCCAATGAAATCTGAGGCAAGATTAACAGCTTCTGTCTATGTTCTGGAATGCGTGAATATGTCATTAACGCATTTTGTATTTTACTTTCTGACCTGTAACAGCTACTGTCTTTGTTCAGGAATGCAGGAATGTGTCATTAACGCATTTTGCATTTTACTTTCTGACCTGTAACAGCTACTGTCTATGTTCAGGAATGCGTGAATGTGTCATTAACGCATTTTGTATTTTACTTTCTGACCTGTACATACGTATTACAGTTTACTCACTGTACTTAAAAATAATTTTTTTAAACACTTTTTCGCTTTTTCGACGGTTATTGACAAACGGGTATTACATATTCATTTCAGGGCATTGTCGTAAAAGAAGCAATCACTCATATTGAACCATTCCTGCCGTTTACACAAGTCTTCTATCCTCGGCCTCGAACTTTTTGATTTCGGTAGATGTCTGCTTCTGGCAAAGTTTTAAAGAAGTGCTTTTAGTTATTAGCAGTAGTTATTAGCAGTCCTGAGGCAAACAAAACAGTTAACGTCTATGCTGGGGAATGCGTAAATATGTCATTCACGCATATCGTGCATTACTTCCTGACCTGTAACAAGAGTACGATTACTTCAATACAACAAGGTCGGATCACATTGTATCGAGAAAAGTAAGGACTCCGGCAAGGCTGTACATATGCATCCTCATTCTAACCGGATCATTCCCTTATTCGCACTGCTGTAAACCAGTCATTTGTTTCATTTAAGGGAGAGCTTTTGATAGTGAATTTGTCATTAATGAATTTTGTATTTTACTTTTTGACCTGTACCAAAAGTTATTTGAACTGACTGACATAAACGCATTGACGTAGATAAGATATAAGATAACATCTTAGACCCTGATGAAAGTAAGGTCGAGTCACGTTCCATATGCACAAATATAGGACTCGGACAAAGGCTGTACAAACTATCTACATTCTCATCGGAGCATTCAATGTCCGTAATCACGTTAAATAGTCGTTTGTGTCATTTAACCCTCCCCCAAATATAACAATTTTGCAGCAGACGACCCTGAAAACATCAAAGCAAAACTATAGAAAACAGCGATAAACTGACAATGAACTCTTCTAGATGCAAAGCTGGACAAGTCCAATTAAATAAAAAGTCATCGTTTAAAGCGATAAAGTCGTTGCGTTAATCCGAGACAGAGTTTTCCGCTCTCAAGGCGGACGTTCTATAAGGTCTCTTGTACTTAGCTTGCTTCATTTCATTTGCATTCAAGCTATAGATTAACAGGAAACGCCCGATTGCACATTTAGCTTATTGGAATCCTTGGCTAAACTGCGAGGATAACGAAATGTCATGGAAGGAACAGAAAGGCCGTGAAAGGTTGATCAAACACATTTTCCTATAGACTATTCGAGACCTAGGTATAAACCTTAACCAGTGTTTAAATATGTTAATTACGTACTAGCTGTATATCGAAATGACTTTCTCAGTTGTTTAATCACGACATGGAACTAATTAGTGTTTAATGTGTTTATTACGACCTAGCTATAGATCTAAATTTCACGAGGCTTATCCCGATATACAATACAATACAATATCTTTATTCAGCATTAAACATCATATACAAACGTTTATAGCCTTCATCACTTACAAAATACACATTTATAAGCCGTCATAATGACAACATGGAAATTAACCTTTAACTAATGATTAACCGAGAAGCTAAAATTTGAATACAAAAACAAATTGCAAGTTAACATTTACTGGTTTTATAAGTCGTGTCTTAGTTTAGATGCATGGAGCAGGTACTTAGAAATGTTTAACAAAGTTACAGTTGAGTTACTTGTCATAAGTATGTCAAATCAAGTGTTAGAAAACTGCAAAAATAAGGTTTAACATATTTTAATCTCAATTGTTTATACGTTTGGCATATTAAAAGGAAATGATATTCGTTTTCAATTACATTTTGGTTGCAACATGTACATATTCTTTGTTCCCTTGGCGTATTATTATATCTGCCTTTTTCTATTGCAAGTTGATGTGAAGATAGTCTAAATTTACTCAATTCCCGTCTTAATTTGCTATCTGCTATAGTATCTAAATAGTTTTCTAAATTAAAATTATGTTTGAATCTACAATAAGTTTCCAATCTGTTCGAATTATTTTTATCTGAATACCAACTTTGTTTATATGAGTCTTTTAAATGTTGTTTAATTAAATCGAACGGTATATCTATTTCAAATTGATACATCCATATATCTGAGAATCCTAAATTATCTAATATTTTCTTTATCTGGCTGGCCAAGTTCGAGTTATTAATATAAAAGTTGTTCGAGTCAACGTCATTTTTTAACAAATAATATACCTTTTTTGTTAACATGTTATTGTTCATTTTTAGAATCTTTTGCCAGTACTTAAGCATTCGTAGCTTCCTTATGATAGTAAACGGAAAACGTCCAAGTTCCCCGTATAGAGATTTGTAGATTGTTTGACCCCTAGAATTCTTCTACAAAATGTTGTATGTAACATTTCAATATCTTTTGCTTCGTGCATACCCCAAACCTCTGCACTATAGCATAACATGGATGTTGCAAGTGTATCATAACTATATTTGATTAAATAATGATAAAAGATTATGTAATGCAAAAGATGCGTGATTAGCAAGCCTCTTTTGAGTTTTATTACAATTGCCGTTTTTGAAAAAATGAATTCCAAGATATTTAAATGAATCTACAACATCGATAATTATATTATTTAGCGTAAAGTTATATTTTGTGTGTCGGTCTCTTTCAAAAATCATATTTTTTGTTTTAGCTGTATTTATTTCAAGTCCCCATGTAATGCAGTAAGTTTCTATGTCAGGAAGTAATGATTGTAAAGCGTCTGGTGACGTTGCAAATACGACTGCGTCGTCAGCGTATAATAACATAAATAATTTAACGTCGTTGAGTGTAAAAAGGTCATCAATATTAGAGTTTATATTTTGACCAATATCATTAATGAACATCATGAACATGAGCGGGGAGCTAGGGTCCCCTTGTTTTAAGCCGATATCGGAAGACATATAGTCCGACACAGACGATTTGTGTCTAACACATGCCTTAACAACAGTGTACATTGATTTAAGTGCTCGAACTAATTTAGAGCTAACATTTTCGTTTATAAGCTTATGCCATAACATTGTTCTATTGATGTTATCAAAACATTTTTCGTAATCTAGGAATGCACAATAAAAATTTTTAACCCGAATACAATACTTTTGATATTAAAGCATGAAATATAAAAATACAATCAATGGTCGACTTTCCCTTTTGGAAGCCAAATTGGTTTTGTGTTATTTTATCGTTTTCATTTGTCCAATTATTTAGACGATTAAGTAAAATTTGTGAGTACACTTTACCAAGTATATTTATTAAAGTGATACCTCTATAATTTTTAGCCTTATTAGCGTCATTACCCTTGTAAATTGGCACTATAATACCATTTCCCCAAGAAACTGGATATTTTCCCTGGTTAAACATTCTATTAACTAAGTTCAATAAAAACGGTTGAAATAGATCGTATGTAGATTTAAAACTTCCGCTACAAGATTATCACTACCTGCACTTTTGTTACTTTTTTGCGAGAATATTGCAGTTCTCAGTTCTTTTTCAGTTATGTCTGAGTCGAGGTCTTCGTCGTATATTAGAGGTTCATCGGTATCTAAACTTGAATTATTAATATTGTTATTGTTGTCATCGTTATTATTAGTGTCGGTCGTGTCGTATAATGATTTAAAATGATCAAACAAATCCGATAAGTTCAATTTGTCAGCATTTGGTAGTGTCGTTTTATAGTTTTTCTTAATATTTTTTCAGAATTGCTTTGGTTTTGATTTAGCTAGATTAGATATTCTTTTCCCCTCATTATGTCTAAATTTTTGTCGTGCTTTATATTTGGCTCTTGTTTATTTAGTTCTATGTATAATAAATTCGTGTCGATTAACGTCAGTTTTATTTTTTAAAAATATATTTCTGAATTTTTTAAAATCAATTTTAGCCTTAAAACAGTTTTCATCATACCAGTTTTTGGGATAGGGGCGTTTCGCCACTATCTCATAGCGAAGCTGCTTTCGAAAAGTCGGATTGAAGCTGCAACCGCAGTCCACATGTGTATACCTACACCAAAATCGAGTTTTGATTGGTTATAATCTGCCTTTTCAACGATTTCATTGGTTCGACCGAATCACGAAACCCTCCGCTTGCATAAATTTATGAGACAAAATAGTTTCTATGAATGAAACTCACTCTGAACTATGGTTGACCTCAATGTCAGTAGTGTGAGGTAACGTCGACCGTTCTGTGACCCCATTAGTTTACAACAGTCGACTTATAAAGAAATGTGCAAAGCACTGTAAATACAATTATTGAAAGGAGTTGAAACCATTGTGGCAAAAGTAGAAATTGCCTACGAAAAGCAATTTCCCCTTTTGTCACAATGTTTTCGATTGTCGTCTGCTGCACATGCGTCTGTAAGCGTCTGTAGGCGGAAAATGGTTACATCCTTCCCATGGAAGCGGAATCCTTTTCGTGATACTATAACAGTTCGAATATTTAAAAAATATTGTTGAAAATGGAGCTATTGCTGACAATGAGCAATTCCTCCTTTATACACAATGCTTTCAAACACGTTTCAAATTAATTCTTTTCATATTTAAACGTTTTACTATGGACGCTCTTTCCCTCTTTCTCCCTTCCGGACACATTTTGAATAACATGCTAGAGATGAATGATTACGAGCAATTTTGCCTTACATCGAGGGGAAAAATATATAGTTGAAACCTTTGTGGAAAAAGAGGAAATGGGTCATGATAAACAATTCTGCAGCCGTCTGCTGCACATGCGTCAAAAAGCGACTGTAAGCGGGAAAGGGTTGAACCGTTCCCGTTATAGCTACTTAGTTACAAACAAATGTTGAAAGTATATTTGCAAACGGAGCAATTGCTGACAATGAGCAATTCCTCCTTTTCAAACAATGCTTTGAAACATGAATCAATTTGTTTCTATAACCTAGATAACGAAAACATTTGTCTACAGTTATTATTTTAACCTTTGCCCCTTTTAGACACATTTGACTAACCTTAACAGATGAATGATAATCAACAAGTTTGTCTTTTTCCACAATGTTTTCATTACTATTCAAAATCATACTTTTATTAATTCAGGTCAATAGTTATGCCTTAGTTCAATGTTGTTTGCTGTATATTTAGTCTATGTGGTCAAGGTTAAGGAATACTGTAAACAAACTTGTTACAACATAATTCGTCCAAAGAGAGAGGTCCTACTGTGTATACATGCCATGAAATAATGTTACAAACGGTCTCACCGCTACTGGGGAATTGTTGGTAAAACAGGTCGCGTTTTGTGTTGAATATTCTCATGTGTCGCTGTATGTAGACCCTACTAGGAAATAGAAATTAAATCTACAAATTATAGATAAGTTAATTTCAACATTGATTGATTGGGATTTAACGCCGTTTTTAACATTTCTTCAGTCATATCACGGCGGCCAGTTCACCTACAAATGTATTTCCTGGTTTTCTCAAACCAGTTCTCCTCACAACAATCTTCCCAAGCAACAAGCTGCGTTTCCACATAGACTTAGCCATTGGTGAAAGACGAATGACGCATGTCGCATTGACTTTTGTCAAACGTCGGAAAGAAATTTGGCCGAATTTGTCAACACATCCGAGTTATAACCGCAAGGTCATTATTTATTTTATTATTGAGAAGCTTCTAGCGATTTTGGGACTAAAATTATAATGTATATGCATTTGCGTTAATTTAAGACTCAACGTTCATCAACGTGTAATATAGTCCTAGATGTATCTGTTGACAAATAAACTAGAAATGTAGTCTAAATAGGTTTTTGAAAATTAAGCTTGACGGTCCGGTCCCGTTTCGGAGATACAATTAAATTGCAAATACTTTACAAATACCATAATCTAAGCTGACGTGTTTTGACGCATCGAACCAGTCTTCTGTAATCAATACTTGAGTTGTCTCCGTCTGTAAAGCTTGGAGGTATAATCCGGCGTCCGGCCGGCTGTCTGCCTGAATGTGCATTCGTCCGTCCGTCATGGATTGCATGTATTGGTTAACACGTTGTTTCTGTATGGCAGATTTATTTCAAAGTGGTCACAATTATACCCGTGTGATCAGGAGAACGGCAAAGTACTAGGTACATAACTCTGGTCTGTTTTTTCAGTTATCTCCATTTTTCCTTATTTAGTTCAGCGATTGTCTCAATTAACTTTCATTGTATCAATTTCAAACTTGGTTTGTATGTAACTTATGACCTACAGATTTGCAGTGCACCATTACCATAAATTAAGCATGGTGCGTTTGGAGTGTGTATATTTTTGTCTTTCAATGTTCTCCCTTATTATATGCAACACATGCGTTCCGTGAAATTCCATTTTTCGTTAATGAGTACTTCCCCAAGATTTGTACTTCGTCAAATCTAATCTGTTTTTTAGGTGTAAACTCAATTTTTTCATTTCTTCGGTTATTGTCTCAATATATGTCCAATATATCAATTTAAGACTTGGTGTATAGGAAACTCAGAGCTGCAATTGTGCAGTGCAAAAGAAACATAACTCTATCATGCTTTCGATCGTCTTTCATTTATCAGCATGATTACAATATACATTGTGGATCTTTAGTGATTTCTGAACTAGAAATATTTTAATTAAGGGTAGCTGCTCGGGTTTTTTTTGTCAATCTTTTGTCCTTCGATATTTTGTTTATACAAGAAAAGGGTAAAACTTTGACAAATGAGGTATATGTTATTGGCAGGCAATATGTGTTGCTTCAAACATTTTTGGTTTGGTTTGTTTAAAGGTCATTGTTTCATTGTTTCAACAATGTTTGTCCATATGATCTATGCCATATGTTTTCAATTTACATATGCCCCCTATACCATCAGCGCTTTCAGCGCTTTGATTACTTTTGTTAGTATGTCGTGCGTCTTTCTTTTTAAATGTTTTGCTAAATATCAATTCCGTCTTATCATATAAAAAATCCGTGAATAAATTTACTATATAATTGATGTCCGTACTATTGTTTACATTTTCTGTAAAGCGTGAGATATCTTCGTGACAATTCACTATTGTATTTCTAAATATAGGTATTTTGTCCGTGTCCCACGTGATCTTACTACAGGTGTCGTCTGTTTTTGCCTGAATAATTGCATTTATTATCACTGTAGTTAAATAAAAGGTAGTCTACTACTGACATTCCAGCGTGAGAACAATATGTATATTCGCCTAACTGTAGGTCTTTATGTAAGCGCCCATTGGCTATGATTAAACCTGTCGATTTGCATAACTCAATGAGCCGTCTACCGTTTGTGTCGATAACGTTATCTTTATTGACGCGTATTGAATGTCACTACTATTTACTACGAGATCATCATTGTCTAGATATCTGTCAAAATGCAGTACGTCGGATAAATTGAAACTATGAGAATTTAAATCACCGAAAATAAATAATTTGCCTAAATGCTTATATGTCTCTATGCCTTACTCTAACAGTTCAACAAAATCAACCTCATTATGTCTTAATACTTTGGAATGTGATGGTAAAATATACAAATTACATAAATAAACATCTGTATTGTGATTGAGTAGATCACCTGATAATTTAACCCATATTATTCCTGATTGATTAGTTTCAATAATCTTTATTTTATCATTAAATTCGTGTCTATAATAGAAAGAAATACCTCCACTAGAACGTCCTTTTTTAACATTTGGTGATTTGTTTCCGAAATTATGAACACATTCATAGTCTTTAATATTTACTTATTTAGATTAGATGTATCAGATTTACGTAACCATGTCTCTGATAAGAACAATAAATCGTTATTTGAAACAAAGTTTAAAAATTCAGGATCACATAATTTCCTTTTTAGTCCAAAAACGTTCCATGATATAACTGAGAGATGCTTCTCTTGTCCTTGAGTCGTTTCACGACTGGATATAGCTCCTTCCGTGCTTCTTTTACTTGTTTAGGCCATTGTATACCTATGCCATAGTTATCTCGTTTAAGCTTATCCGAGGCTTTATATCCTTTTTGACGGACCACTTACCTTTCCTTAAAATAGTGGAATTTAGCAACGATCGGCCTCGGTTTCTTCGCAGTGTCGGCTCCAAGTCGGTGTACACGATCGAATTTCATATCTGCTATCTCTGGCATATCTAATTTGTTTAAGCAAAGGTCTTTAATATGAGTTTCGCAGTCTTCTGTTTGAATTTCTGGTATGCCGTAAAATAATAGATTATCGCGCATTGACCGCGCTTCAAGATCGATCAGCTTCGATTCAACTGCATATCGTCGTTCTTCCGACTCTCTGTCGAATTGTTCGACTCGATTGCATGCGTTTTGAAGCGTTTGAATTTCTTTTTTTGACTTGTCTTACTGATAAAAGAGCAGGAGTTCGCTACTTGCGATAGCCTGTCATCTATTTGGTTCACTTTGAAATCAAGATCTGACAATTCTAGCTGAATACTGTTTACTGTCTTTTCAATATTATCGATTTTTGAGACAGACTGTTTGATTTGTTTGATGTCATCAATAATCTCCGATGCCCAACCTGACGGTTCTTGGGACGCTGGCATGTTGTATAAAGTTTGCGATCCAGAAGGGATACCTTGCATGATGGGTGATTGTGATAGATGTGGGCCTTGGAATGTATTAAACATAGGCGCATTCTGATTGTGTATAGGGGTTCCTGGTAACACATGTTGCTGGTGATTGTACGGTGAAATATGTTGATATGCTATATTAGATATGTCTATCTGACTGTTACTACCATTATAGTAGAATGTAGGTTGTTGTAAATATCCACATGTACTCACTTGTCCTTTGTTATTGTTGTTATTGACCCCACCCGTGCGTTCCCCACCCGTGCATAAACCGGTTTTACTTGTTTGGTCACGCTGGTCAAACAATGGTGATACAGCTTTGCGTTTTTTGTCACTTTTGTCACCTTTATCACTATTTTTAACGTTATATTTAGGCATTGAGATTAAACACTTATAATTAACAGTGTCCAAAAATTAAACCTTCTAAAACAATTTAAATACACTTTTTCTCGAAAAAATTACGGAGGTCTAAATTCCATGTTATCGGTTATGATGGCCACTTATACTTCTGATGTAGCTGTAGATCTTAACTAGTGTTTCAATTGGTTAATTACGAAACAGCTGTAGATTTAAAAAGGTGTTTTAATTTGCTAATCACCACCTAGCTGTAGATTTAAAAAGGTGTTTTAATAGGATAATCACGACCTAGCTGTTGATTTAAAATGTGTTTTAATACGTTAATCACGATCTAGCTGTAGATTTAAAAAAAATGGTTTAATGTGCTAAACACGACATAGGAGTAGATTTAAAGTATTTTTTAGAAGGTTAATCACGAACTAGCTGTAGATTTAAAAAGGCGTTTTAATGTGCTAATCACGACCTAACTGAAGATTTAAAAAGGTGTTTTAATATGCTAATCACGACCTAGCCGTAGATTTAAAAATGTGTTTTAATACGCTAATCACGACCTAGCTGTAGATTTAAAAATATGTTTTAATATGCTAATCACGACCTAACTGTAGATTAAAAAAGATGTTTTAATATGCTAATCACGACCTAGCTGTAGATTTAAAAAAGTGTTTTAATGTGCTAATCACGACCTAGCTGTAGATTTAAAAAGATGTTTTAATATGCTAATCACGACCTAGCTGTAGATTTAAAAAAGTGTTTTAATGTGCTAATCACGACCTAGCTGTAGATGTAAAGTAATGGTTAGAAGGCTAATCACCAACTAGCTGTATATCTAATGACTTAATTTCATGAGATAATTATAACCTAGTTGTATATATAAACTAGTGTTTTAATGAGTTAATAACGACCTAGCTCTTGTTCTAAACTAGTGTTTTAATGAGTTAATTACGACCTATCTGTAGCTTTAAACTTGTGTTTTAATGTGATAATTATGACTTAGTTGAAAATATTACCTAGAACTTTAATGGGTAAGTTACGACGTAGCTGCAGATTTATACACGTGTTTTAGTGTGTTAATCACGACCTAGCTGTAGATGTAAAGTACATTTATAGAAGGTTAAACATGACCTAGCTGTAAATCTTAACTATTTTTTTTAATAGACTAATTAGGATCTAGCTAGATATATAAACTTGTTTTGTAAAGGGCTAGTCTCGACCTATCTGTAAATATAATATAGTGTATTAATGGGGTAGTTATGACCTAGCTGTATATCTAAACTAGTGTATTAATGAGCTAGTCACGATCTAGCTGTAGATATATACTTTCTTTTAATGGGCTAGTCACAACCTAGCTGTATAAATAATCTAGGTTTTTAATGGCTAGTCATTACCTAGCTGTATATCTAAATAAGTGTACGAATGGGCTAGTAACGATCTAGCTGTAGATCTAAACTAGTATTTTAATGTGCTAATAACGACCTAGTTGTTGATCCAAATTATGTTTTCAGTAGGTTAATCACGATCTAGCTGTAAATTTAAACTAGTGTTTCAGTAATGGGCTAGTAACGACCTAGCTGTAAATCTGAATTAGTGTATTAATGGGCTAGTCACGATTTAGCTGTATATCTTATGTAGTATTTCAACGGTTTATCCAAACTAGTTTTGCAATAGACTAAACACGATAAATCTGTCGATACAAACTAGTTTTTTCAATAGGTTAATCACGATCTAGCTGTAAATCTAAACTTGTGTTTCAGTAATGTATATCTAAACTAGTGTATTAATGGGCTAACCACGATATAGCTGTAGATTTAATCTAGTAATTTAATTGGCTTATAACGACCTAGTTGTTTATCCAAACTAATATTATTAGTAGACTTATCAAGATCTATCTGTCGATCCAAACTTTTTTTTTTCATCAGGCAAATCATGATCTAGCTGTAAATCTAAACTAGTGTTTCAGTAGGCTAATCACGACCTATTGGTATAACTGAACTTGTGTTTCAATATACCTCTCATGATTTCCAACAATTACCAATATCAATGATGCCGGTCTCAAGAATACGCAGTGCCTGGGGAATGCCGTGAAATTACTGCCCGTAATATATCCATGCGTAATTAGTTTGCGATAACCCTATTTTCACTTATTGCTAATATCCACGTACTCTCAATCCTGTAGGGGCTTACACTTGATTTTGTCTCCTCGTACAATCAGCATATTTCTTATTGTTTTCTGCTGGAATGTCGCAAACGAGGCGTCATCTTGGAAAACTATCCTCAGAGTATTCGACACCAATGGAGATCATGATCAGCATGCGTATCCTCACAGCTTAATGCAGCTATGCATTATTCGTTAATGACTCAGACACGTTTGAAGGATCTTACAACCAAAAAATGTGTATGTAGAACAGATGCTCATGTCAATCCTTATTATCACTAAGTTGTGTGATTACTGTGAGAAAGGTTTCCCGGAGCACAGGTCAATTCACACGCGTACTTCTATGAGTTACCCTATTTATTCGTTCCCCACATATCATCAAAAGCCCAGTTTCGTTAACCTTAAGATTTGTATCTTTATAATGAAGTTAATGTAATATATACACAAAATTAAAGCTAATTTTACAATTAATTCAGCTTATTTGCCTCTAGTTCACCTATTCTGTTTTTCCATTAAAACTGTTGACTTTCTCAGGGAAACAATCATTCTTTTTGTCAAAATATGAACGTACAACCAGAATCAGTGCAACTTGCTTTTCAATTTTTCATAGTAAATAAACAAAATGTATGTGCACTATTTTACAATTGGAAAAAAAAATCAAACAGTAATAGAACAAACACTCCAAGCTGTTCAATATGAAACTGAAAAAAATCGCAACCATATTGTACTATAAGTCATAGATATATAGATTTTAATCATCAGGAAAAAGGGGAAGTTTGCCCAACATACCATATACACTTAAGTTTGAAAAAAGTCAAATAGCAGACTAATGGCAACAAAAGAAAAGTTACTAAATATTGTAAACACTAAAATTGTGGGATTTAAGAATGTGACACTTGTTGTAGTAGCGTGCCTTTTCGATGACCAAAATGAACATTAGTTACTAAATATAATAAACACTAAAATTGTGGGATTTAATAATGTGCCACTTGTTGTAGTAGCGTGCCTTTTCGATGACCAAAATGAACATTAGTTAGGTAGAGAAAGTCATTAAATTGCATTTGTAAAATTTTGCAAACAACATTTCCTACGGGATACAATACAATACAATATATTTTATTTTGTACGTTAAGGCCAACGACCCATCATACAATATATACATATATGCATGATATTGCTAAGATAATAAGATATCCAAATATTTAAAATATTGCAAACAAAATTTTCTACGTGATATTGCTAACATCATAAGATATCCAAGTTTGCTTAGATATATGGTTTCATTTGCATGTTATCGAGCAGAACGTTCGTGTTTATAGATGCAAAATGCGTTATGGCACTTGAGTATACGGTTATGATTTCATAATCAACGCTTCAGGTGGAACTGACACAGGATAGGTTGGAAAAACAAGTCAAAACCAGATAATTTGTTTGAACTCATTAGATAAGTATCTATGATACGTCAGTCACTTATATAAGTAACACGTACTTACACGTATGCTATAGTCTGGAAATGACGTATGCTACGTCAGATACAGGTTCCAAATTAATCAACACATGAATGTCGTTGGCGGTAACTCAAATTCAAGCTCAAGATCTTTATTTACATAACATGTTACATGCTGTTGCAATATATATATATGTGAGCCGTTCGACGCAAAAACCAACACAATGGACTCTGCGTAATGTATCGACACAGGTTAGCCTGCGCAACCCGTCTCAGGGGATAGAGATATAGAGTAATGATTCCTGAAACAGAAAATCCAAAGGAGGCGAAAAGTGTCTATCCGGGTTAGCCTGCGCGGCATTCATAGGCTGATCCGGCTCGATACTTTACGCAGAGTCCACACTGTTGGTTTTCTCGTGGAACGACCCATATATATGTATACATAATTACCGTAAGGTAATACATGAAGTAAATATTAAATAAATTTCGTGATAAATAAATAATTGTGAACAGTGTAATCCATCTCAGCATAGATACAACTCACACTGGTTATTTTGTGAATTTAAAATAGCACCTTATTTATACGATTCATTCGCTGTTGTATTGGCTTTAGACACATATAAATATATATTAACTAAAATTGTGTAATATATAGTTATTTTATCATTTTCAATCCATTTATTATTTAGATATATACATCTTTAGCCACGTATGATCATATCATACATATATCATATACATATCATAGGACATATAAGTATAAAATGATATTCCTCCTCGATAACATTCACTTTACAGGTTTTACATATTCTATTTTGCCAATGGATGGTATTATATCGTGCTTGCTCAATTAATAAATGACGAGACATACATCTGAGTCTTTTCGTTCTAATTATGTAAATATGATTATTAACACAATAGAGATATTTCTCAGGCGCAAATTATCTTTTAAAATAGCTGTATCAGTAGTTTTGCAGAATCATTAACATCCATAGATCAATTTTAAATGTATTGTATTAGCCAAATAATAAGGTCAACGTCAGAACTTCCAGCTAATAGTAAACCCATACATCACATGATTAAAACATGAGTCTAACGATTAACATCTATACTTTCATCTTGAAACCTCACAGTTTTCAATTATATATCCCTTTTTCAACTACACTGTGAATAACATATTTTGTATTTAAACCCAAAACCGTGAGACATATGAGATCAAGGAATATGTTTGTTTGCAACATCAACATTATTGCCCAAATTTTTCCTCCATATTGTATTCTTCCAAAGTAACTGGCCACATACAAACTCTAATTGGCAGCTACAATGCTTGCTTTGAAAAACTATTTAATTAGTCTTTTAGTATAATTTGGTTAACAGCACACGACTTTTGAAAATACTGCTGCTTTACTCTGAGTATACAATGAATAAAGGAGCCTCGTACCTCGAATTACTTAACAAATCGATCAGTTACTAAACTTCTCAGTACGAAAGTACGTAGATATCTTTATCACATCACAATGCGTGTATCGTATGTAATATACCAATTACGTATTTCTTTATATGTAGCAAGTGTAATATAACATGACCGAATCACTATTTGTGTCTTCATCCGCGAATGTTTACAAAATGGCTGAGAACGTGTATCCGGTACACAAAACATCTAGATAGATGGACGAGGTAAAGGGACCATTATCGGTTATAAAATATATATTTGTGCGTGATTAGTTAACAGTCTGTTAAGTATTATATGTTGGGACTATTTTCTGACAGCGAAAAAAACGATTTTCTTTTTGTGTTTCGTCATGTGATGAAATAAATCTGACATTCGTTGTCATTTCATAAAGTTTTAATAAAAAGGTCTAAGAAATGTGTTATTAATCTCGGCAAAGGCTCGCTTAGTAACACAATTCTTGAACTCGTTTAATAAAACTTCATATAAAATGACACCTCATGTCAGATCCTATATTTGTGACTAGGTGATTTGTATTATTTAATAAAATTCATTTGAATATTGCCATTGTAAAGTAAAGAATTGTTTAAAATTAATGTACAGTCTATCTGGATAGGAAGAGAATAAGATAAAATATTGCTTTGTAAAATCTTATATCTTTCCACTAATTCAAAAATAAAATTCTAAATGTTTTGAAGTTTAGCCATGAGTAATGCATGTATTCATTTATATTTAGACTTCGTCTATGGAATAAACAAATCATTTATTCTTTGAAATTGGCACAATAATCTTGATGCAGGTACCTCAATAATTACTAAATTGTATTTATTATACCTCACGTGACTTTGTAATGTTAAATTCTCATATACTCATCATGGGCAATTTCTTACTGTTTCATGCTAACAGTACATTTTTGACCGGTTAACAGTATACTGTTACATGGCAGGCGCGTGAAAATGTTGGTTATGCACGTGCATGGCGTCATTTCAAACAACAACGTCACCTTTTAGATGCGCGTGCCATGTAACAGTATACTGTTAACCGGTATATTCATATGTGTGTGTTACATTGTTGTAGATCTACACATGTTCACCTCCCCTACAAAGGTACAGAATAAATTAAATAAACGTGTAATTTTGTTCGGTATAATAAAATAAATATTGCATGGCTTCCAGTGTGACAGTACATATTGTCAACATTCGGTAAAATACTGTTAACCTCGGCTTCGCCTCGGGTAAAAGTATTTTCCTCATGTTGACAATATGTACTGTCACACTGGAAGCCATGCAATATTTATATAATGTTCCACTTGTTTCAGAAAACCAGGGACACTATATTACAAAAGTGTCCCTGAGAAAACCAACAATCTCTGTAAATTATTCCCGGAAAAACATAAACGGTCGTGCGGCTTCGTAAATAATATCTTATGAAAATGACCACTGAGCAATATCAGAGGATTGATTGATTGATTGGGGTTTAACGCCGTTTTTAACAATTTCTCAGTCATATCACGGCGGCCAGTTCACCTACTCATGTGTTTCTTGGTTTTCTCACACCAGTACTCCACACAACAATCTTCCCAAGCAACTGGCTGCTTTTCCACATAGACTTAGTCCATTGGTGGAAGACGAATGACGCATGTCGCAATGACTTTTGTCAAACGTCGGAAAGAAAGTTGGCCGGGATTCGAACTCACAACCCCTGGATTGACAGCCCGCGTCGTTACCGACTGAGCTACCAGGACTCGACAGTATCAGAGGAACACTAACCTTTTCTTGTTTGCCTTTAGTGCAGTTCAAGATACCCATGCGCATAAAAGCAGGTTGACCAAGATCGTCCTTTCTCGTCAATGAACGTTTCAGATATTTCTAGACGTAATTCACATTCATTTACAAATCTCAGAAGATCTCTTTTTATCGGGAGACGTGGGCTCATTTATCTACTGTCAAATTCAGATGTTAAGAAACCGGATGACAAGTCAAAAGCATATATGTTTTGACCTTTTGCACTTACCCTTTTCTGTAGGTGGCGGTTGCAATTAGTTATTTACATGTTCACGTGATCTCGCGATGTAACACTGTAATTACCTAGCATTAATAACTTGATCCCGACCTTGTGCAAATATATAGTGTTGGTTTTATCTTTGAGCAAAGTATATGGAGCTTTCATGATGACAATATACATCGCAAAAACGGTGCCGACGTAGTTTAAATCGTCAATTAATATCGTCTAGGCAGCTGACTATCTCGATGAACAAATATTTCTATGGAATTAATATTTGTATCATCCTTGTGTATTCCTGTTAGTCTTCTTAGTATACATATATAAAGATGAACACGTTGTTTTTCTTTATTAATAAGTTAAGGTTAACTCTTTCCCACATACAACAAATCTGCAGCAGACGACTCTGAAAATATAGTGACAAAAACCGGAAAGATAGCTTAATGGTTAAATAAAGTTAAAAAAAAATGTGGCCAAAAGTGAAATTGTATACGTCATGAGCATTTTCACCTTTGGCCAGAATGTTTTCAAAAGTCGTCTGCTTCCATTGCGTATGTAGGTGGGACAGAGTTAACACGAACACGAATGCTAAATTCGATTTAAAACTAGACTGGAGAACACTCACCAAAAACCATAAAATGTAAATGAACCTGTCTAGTGTGCATTCTATGACGATGTAGTTATGCGTGTAGCATACGAGTTTGAAAATAGTTTTGTTTTATCGTTACATTACTTCCTAATATTTCAACGTTATTTATACCCGATATGAAGAAATTATATATTATTTCCAGCAAGTGTATGTCATTGTAGGCGAAATCCAAAAGACAAAATTAAAAAAATAACATCGTGCAGATACAATGAATCGTATACTTCGATCATACCGTCACTGCTGTATGTATAGTGTCGTTATTTAACATTTGGTTTGACTATCAATGCTATAATTGCACTCTTTGTTTATTGGTAAATATGTTTCTTTTGAAGGACTAAGGGTGTAATCAGAGTGAGTATACATCGCTAAATTCAGATTTAATTAACCAATACATAGTTCACACAACTACAATAACTATCTCCCTTATCGGTCATTTTGGTAGGCAAATTGACTATATATGCTGAATAGAGATGATTAACAACACATAACTGATCGTGTAACTAAGAAAATGATTATGAAGTACATGTTAAATAATATCTTTGTATCATTCCGGCCACTAAAACAAATCACGAATTGATGATGATATTTAGCATATGGGAACTTTTGCCCGAATAATATCTGCAAACACTGTATAGCTAACTTGTATGTTTATACTCATATTTAAGAATATATTCCAACGAAAGGTTTTCTGTAATTTAACTCATTCTAATTGTGTCATTATTATTGTATTATTTGTAATTATAAATGTATATGTGTCAGAGGCCTAATTACTCGAATAAAGAAATTGAATTTAAAATAAATAAAAAAAACTCGTTCCTGATTGCAGTAGACGAGTTCATTTATCTATGAAGATGTAGACGCTACACATGACTAAGATATTTTCAAGAAATAAATCCGGTTGTGACCTCTATGTGTCAATACCTTGAGGATACATCATTTGGGAGAGTTAATCTAGTCAAGAAGAAGGGTGTGAATTATACAAAGACGGTATGTCTATGCTGGATATGCTGTTCAGGGGTACATTTTTTTTTTATCAAGAAATACATTTTCTGATATCAAATATTCATTTTCTGATATCAGGAATTCGAATTCTTGATATCAGAAAATCGATTTTCTGATATCAAAAAATACTGATGATTTTCTGATATCAAGAATTCGAATACCTGATATCGGAAAATGAATATTTGAAATATGCTCTATTTTTCCTTATCAGATGATTTTCTGATATCAAGAATTCGATTTTCTGATATCAAGAAATCGAATTCCTGATATCAGAAAATGAATATTTGATATCAGAAAATGTATTTCTTGATATCAGAAAATCGTCAGTATTTTTTTATATATGAGGCGCCGTTTTACTATTTAAGGTAAAATAGTATGAGGCGCCGTTTTACTATTTATACCTTATTTTTTTATATCAAATATTCGAATTCCTGATATCAAAAAATCGATTTCTTGATATCAAGAAATAAAGAGTATTTTTTGATATCAGAAAATCGAATTCCTGATATCAAAAAATTGATTTTCTGATATCAAAAATTCATTTTCTGATATCAAAAAATCTATTTTCTGATATCAAAAAATACTGACGATTTTCTGATATCAAGAAATACATTTTCTGATATCAAATATTCATTTTCTGATATCAGGAATTCGAATTCTTGATATCAGAAAATCATCTGATAAGGTAAAATAGAGCATATTTCTTGATATTTTTTGATATCAGGAATTCGATTTTTTGATATCAGAAAATCATTTTTTGATATCAGGAAATCTATTTCTTGATATCAGAAAATAATGAATATTTTCTGATATCAAAAAATCGAATTCCTGATGTCAAAAAATCGATTTTCTGATATCAAAAATTCATTTTTTGATATCAGAAAATCGATATTTTGATATCAGGAAATCAATTTCTTGATATCAGAAAATGAATATTTGATATCAGAAAATGTATTTCTTGATATCAGAAAATGGTCAGTATTTTTTGATATCAGAAAATAGATTATTTGATATCAGAAAATGGATTTCTTGATATCAGAAAATGATTTTCAGATATCAAAAAATGGAATTTCTGATATCAAGAAATATAAATGATTTTCTGATTTCAAGAAATCGAATTTTTGATATCAAAAAATACTGACGATTTTCTGATATCAAGAAATCCATTTTCTGATATCAAATATTCATTTTCTGATATCAGGAATTCGAATTCTTGATATCAAAAAATCATTTACAATTCTTGATATCAGAAAATGGATTTCTTGATATCAGAAAATGATTTTCTGATATCAAGAAATCCATTTTCTGATATAAAATAATCTATTTTCTGATATCAAAAAATACTGACGATTTTCTGATATCAAGAAATACATTTTCTGATATCAAATATTCATTTTCTGAATTCCTGATATCAGAAAATGAATATTTGATATCAGAAAATGTATTTCTTGATATCAGAAAATCGTCAGCATTTTTTTATATATGAGGCGCCGTTTTACTATTTAAGGTAAAATAGTATGAGGCGCCGTTTTACTATTTATACCTTATTTTTTTATATCAAATATTCGAATTCCTGATATCAAAAAATCGATTTCTTGATATCAAGAAATAAAGAGTATTTTTTGATATCAGAAAATCGATTTTCTGATATCAGAAAATGAATTTTTGATATCAGAAAATCAATTTTTTGATATCAGGAATTCGATTTATTGATATCAGAAAATATTCACTATTTTCTGATATCAAGAAATTGATTTCCTGATATCAAAAAATGATTTTCTGATATAAAAAAATCGAATTCCTGATATCAAAAAATTGATTTTCTGATATCAAAAATTCATTTTCTGATATCAAAAAATCTATTTTCTGATATCAAAAAAATCTATTTTCTGATATCAAAAAATACTGACGATTTTCTGATATCAAGAAATACATTTTCTGATATCAAATATTCATTTTCTGATATCAGGAATTCGAATTCTTGATATCAGAAAATCATCTGATAAGGTAATATAGAGCATATTTCTTGATATTTTTTGATATCAGGAATTCGATTTTTTGATATCAGAAAATCGATTTCTTGATATCAGAAAATAATGAATATTTTCTGATATCAAAAAATCGAATTCCTGATATCAAAAAATCCATTTTCTGATATCAAAAATTCATTTTTTGATATCAGAAAATGGATTTTTTGATATCAGAAAATACTCGTTATTTCTTGATATCAAGAAATCGATTATTGATATCAGAAAATTATTTTTTGATATCAGAAAATCGATTTCTTGATATCAAGAAATAAGGAATAAATAGTAAAACGGCGCCTCATAAAATAGAGCATATTTCTTGATATTTTTTGATATCAGGAATTCGATTTTTTGATATCAGAAAATCATTTTTTGATATCAGAAAATGGATTTTTTGATATCAGAAAATACTCGTTATTTCTTGATATCAAGAAATCGATTATTGATATCAGAAAATTATTTTTTGATATCAGAAAATCGATTTCTTGATATCAAGAAATAAGGAATAAATAGTAAAACGGCGCCTCATAAAATAGAGCATATTTCTTGATATTTTTTGATATCAGGAATTCGATTTTTTGATATCAGAAAATCATTTTTTGATATCAGGAAATCAATTTCTTGATATCAGAAAATGATTTTCTGATATCAAAAAATGGAATTTCTGATATCAAGAAATATAAATGATTTTCTGATATAAAGAAATCGAATATTTGATATCAAAAAATCCATTTTTTGATATAAAAAAATACTGACGATTTTCTGATATCAAGAAATCCATTTTTTGATATCAAATATTCATTTTCTGATATCAGGAATTCAAAAAATCATTTACATTTCTTGATATCAGAAATTCCATTTCTTGATATCAGAAAATCATTTTCTGATATCAAGAAATCCATTTTCTGATATCAAATAATCCATTTTCTGATATCAAAAAATACTGACGATTTTCTGATATCAAGAAATACATTTTCTGATATCAAATATTCATTTTCTGATATCAGGAATTCGAATTCTTGATATCAGAAAATCATCTGATAAGGTAAAATAGAGCATATTTCTTGATATTTTTTGATATCAGGAATTCGATTTTTTGATATCAGAAAATCATTTTTTGATATCAGAAAATACTCGTTATTTCTTGATATCAAGAAATCGATTTTCTGATATCAAAAAATGATTTTCTGATATCAAAAAATCGAATTCCTGATATCAAAAAATAAGGAATAAATAGTAAAACGGCGCCTCATATTTATATCAAAAATTCGATTTCTTGATATCAGAAAATACTGACGATTTTCTGATATCAAGAAATACATTTTCTGATATCGAATATTCATTTTCTGATATCAGGAGTTTTGAATTATTGATATCAGAAAATCGAATTATTGATATCAGAAAATCATCTGATAAGGAAAAATAGAGCATATTTCTTGATATTTTTTGATATCAGGAATTCGATTTTTTGATATCAGAAAATCATTTTTTGATATCAGGAAATCAATTTCTTGATATCAGAACATAATGAATATTTTCTGATATCAAAAAATCGAATTCCTGATATCAAAAAATCGAATTCCTGATATCAAAAAATAAGGAATAAATAGTAAAACGGCGCCTCATAAATGTGTGCATCCTTAAAATCAAATAAATTGATGTATGGTATGTATAGTTCTATACCCTTTTAGGTACCCCCTAATCCCGGATTAGTGAAAGGTGTTAAGTGGAACGAGTCGACGTTCATAGGAACAAACCAAGTCTATCGTCTCTTTGGTGAAACTTTACTAAAGTGCGCTCGAAATCGAGAAGGGACCATTAAGCTACTTCAAGTTATCGACGTAGTTGAGGGATCGGATGCTAAATCAATTTAGGTATGTTCATGCAGACATTGATTTATGATTAAATGTTTACTGTGAAAAGAAACCCAGTGATGAAATCATGCCATGCAAACAGCATAGCAGTAGTTCCCATTGCTTGTTTGGAAAATCAGAACTGTTGCTTCGATATTTTCAAAATGCAGATCCGTATAATGAATTAGTTTCTAGTTATTGCGAGTCCAATGTACTCTTGCAAGCGGCAATAGTTCTTATATTAATAAAAGTCATGCACTCACACAATGAAATTGCTTAATTGTTTCAATTGTTTTATGGTGCATAAGTGTATATATAGATCGGGAGTTTAAAAAGTCTAGTATTTTTTAAGAAAATGTAACATGAAGTAAATGTGATTGTCTTCAGACAGAATTCCTAAAGAAGTGTTTAAAAGTAAATATACATATCGTAAGGATTGGATTGCCTGCAGACATATTTTTCTCGTCTAAAATTAATCCATTTTGCTGTAATCAACTTTCGTCGTGCGTAAAACTTATAAAGAATGTCTCGTAAATCATTTGCTTTTTTGGATAACATCTCCAAAGCTAGTTTAAACAACAGACAGTATAGATAAAAAAAAAGTTAAAGTTCTGCCAAATGAACCATTATTTGAAGAGTTGGGGGCGGGGGGGGGGGGGGGGGGGGGGGGGGGGGAAGGGGTATGACTTTATGAAAGACTAGAATATGACAAAAACAATTTGAATAAACAAACACTAGATATATAACTCAGTCACCCAATCCTTACCATTGACATTCGGCTTCAAATAGAAACTTCTCTTGTCATAAACAAATTCAGACCTATTCAGAGCATACACTAATTATTTGTGTGAGTGCATATAATGAATCCTTTACCAGCAAACACAAGCCCCTTTTAAGCATTAGAGATATTAATTTGGAAGTATACAGCACATGGCTTTTAAACGACATCAATGAGAAACGAATAATATATTTCCAAGATTAGACTACGTATATACACTAATATTGGTCGACTATTCATATACATGATGTATTACATAGCGAGAAAGAGATTTATATTTCCGACTGATATCACATACATGGAAGCCTTCTCCTTGCAGCATGCCAACATATCATTTTACGCATCCAAATGCGTCACTAAAACGTTTTTGGCAATGTTCAACTTGTTTAAATATTGTATTGTTTTCTAATTTCAAAATGGCCACATTGACAAATAAAAATCACAATCTATAAATTATGTATTAACATTATCAAAGTAAACACATGTTACGCAGAACATACACATTTACAGATATTCTGACATTTCGTTATAAATAAGAGATAAATTTTATTTAACCAAAATGAATTACAAAATGTTACTTTAAGAGGTTATTCCATCGACAATATTAGGCGAATGATTATTTGTTAAAGAAGTTTCCAGGAGCAATTTAAACTTCAAGAGTAATATTTCCGGACATAATTGAGATTGACGTTTATATGAAGGCCACTTGTCATCAAATTTGACATTGAACGACTGATTGATTGTTTTTTTACACGAATACCTCTCTGAGCCCAATAGAGAATACAATAGAAATATTGTTACGCAGTACGTTTCATGAATTGTTAAAAAAAAAGGACTTCCTTAAACCGAAGCATGGTGGGTTTTGACGATGTTACAGTTGCATTTTCCAGCGAACGTAGGGCTGGCCAAGACGAAGCAACACTTTCCACGAGTGTATCTTGCGAATTCAACCGTACAAACAAATAAACGAAATCGCTCGATATTGCGTTTTTATTAACTTAATACAAATTATTAATAAGATATACAGCGAAAACCTTCGATGGAATATGTTATAAATATGTTATGCGATTAAGAATAATACAGCTTAAAGCCTTCGTCAGACATGACATTTCTAGATAGAACATTGCTTCCATTAGAACAGTCATCAAGTTGCAAATACCAGTAAGTCATATAATTTGTGTTTTTTATGAAAAGCAATGAATTACATTAACTGATCGAACAGAAGCTAAATGTAATATATATAGCATTTCTTAGTATTTCAAAATACAAGCGCACGCGCGAATCACTATTTCATCAATTTACCGAATATTCTTGGAAATCGGTTATAGTTACAGCATCAACACTATACTGTTCGAAATAAAAGATTCAAAAGAACAGTACGCTATGGAAAAAATGTTTTCTGGAAGTCCTGTGTTGAATTCTATTCCAGAAGCTATACTCTGATCTGCAGAATGCAAACCGTGCTCCACAAGTACCTTAACATAAATATATTGACACACTTTGGTCCCGGCCCAATTTAGCCGACCTTCGGTACTTTACGAATTGTTTAGAAGCATACCATTTAACGCTTACGTAATCAGACCAGGGACTTACAGTAACTATTTATCATTAAATCGTACAACATTTTCGAAAGTCTCTGAGGATGGTCACGTCACGCGAAAGCCACCATTAGGGACCTGACATATAGATCCATATAATAATTAATTGTTTTCTGTTGGCAATTTAATCATACAAGGACCCCAGAAGCCTCCAGATACCGGCTGTTACCATATTCGACAAATAAGTAGTATGCAGTTGATGACAATCGCTGTTAATGTTCATTTTCGTGTGACGGCATTACAGAACATTTAGGTCTTTATGTTAATTGAAATGTATTCTGTAAAGATTTACCAATCCAAAGTTATCAGTGAAGTTAACTCATTTATCTTTATTATTTCAATACTGCTCACACTGAAGTGCAATGTAAAAAAGGACATTCGTTCAATAATGTACGAATGGTGCAATTATGAAATTGCCGCATAGGAAAAATATCCTCAAGAATGTTTCAGAACAGACTAGGTACATGTTTCACTCCATTCACGAATGGTACTTCTAAATGAGCGCGTTTGCCTTGTTGTTATTTTTTTTTCTTTAATCTCCGAAGCCTATGTTGGAGTACCACAACTCATGGTTGATAGAGTAAACAAGAGATAATCCATTAAAGCCTCTTTCAAATGTTAACTTCTCCTTGCCTTGTTCTCTAGAGAATGAAACACTGTCTAACAAACAACAAATCTGCAACAGACGATTTTGAAAACATCTAGGCTAACAAGTGGGAAATCTCTATAAATGAAGGTATATAAACTGAAGATTGTTAAAAACATGGTGGCAAGAGGAAAACATGCTCGTTATGATCAATTTCTCCTTTTATCACAATGTTTTCAAATATCGCCTGCCGAAAAGGAGTCAGAAAGCATCTGTATGTGAAAAAGGGTTAAGGAATCGGTTCTAAGTTTACAGGCGTGTTATTGGTAATACATTATATAAAATGCATCGCAAATTGACGCAATAGCTTTGTTGTGCATAAAAACTACAGCTCGTGAAGTGTTTCTCTTATTTTATCTGTCAAAGATGATCAATTGAATCGTACACGGGATTAAACATAGTACTGATGCATAGGACTTTTGACGTCTTAGTGGCAGACGTATTTTTAAATTTTGAAATTGTTCGGAAGATTTAATTATTTCTTTTCCAGCGAAAAGTTCAAATCTAGTCTGTATCTTAATTTTATATTTTCCAGAGGTCAACATATTTTTGAAAAAAAAAAAAATTCAACGTAGATTATTCTTACAATTTAAAATGCGATTAATTTTACCGAAAGAATGGAACGTGTGTGGGTCATAATATTTCAAATCCGGTTACATTTACCGATAAAAAAAAATTCAAATCCGGTAAATTCTACCGCAATAATAGAACGCATTTAAAATCCGTTTTATTTTACCGAAGAGATAGTACGCATTTGCGTGACATAATTTCAAATCCGGTAAGTTCTATCTCAATATTAGATCACATTTGGGTTACACAATTCAATATCCGGTTACTTTTACCGAAAAAATAGAACACATTTGGGTTATGAATACATTTTCTCCAAAGACTTCAATGCCGATCGCAGGATTAGATCATGAAATATCCTCATTGAACTGATTGCATCAATATGTCTCTCTTTAAATGTGCTGTTTGAGAAATCCGACATGGCCGAGTTGTTAGCGTCGGGGATTTGGAACCGGTCGTCCCGGGTCTGATCCCCAGTCGCGGCACTACGGTCATGGTGGAGTGCCCTTGGGCAAGGCAGCATTCATAGCATAGTACTGTCTTGTTTACCCAGGGATTATGAATAAGTGTACTGTCACCGTGATATAACTCGAATAATGTTGAAAACGGCCCAAAGAACACCAATTTTATTTTGCTGTTTGGAAAATGAAGGAGAACGTTTGTCCCATGGCGGGGCGTTAAGTTTATTTGCGTTTCCCCCTAAACGAGTAATACACTCTTGAATGATGATTGCTTTTCAATTTAATTCGTTGTTTAATCCTTTCCCACCTGCAGACGCATTTTGACGCAATAGCAACAGACGACTTTTGAAAACATTGAGGTATGATGAGCAATTTCTCCTTTGGCCATAATGTTTTCAACTTTATTTAACAATTAAGCTATCTTTTATGGCGAGTTTTAAGCTACCACGTGTTTAAGACGACTATATTCGCCTGAATATTACAATAAGAAGAAATCAAGAATGTTTTTACAACGTCCTTGAAACTTGTAAAAGAAACAAAAAGAAAACGTCTTATTGTTATCTACTATCTAACGCACTTAACACATGTTCCCTCCTGGAGACAAACATGTTTGTTTCGTAAAAACCGCTAACAGGTTAGTTAGTATCCACGTGCGTGTCCACGTGCGTCTATTCAATTACGGAGTCATATCTTTCAGCCATACATGAAACGTCTTACTTGTATGAACTATCTAACGCACTTAAAAAAGGTTCCCCCCGTTACGGAATCAGTATTGTTTGCAAAAACCTCAATATTGCCTTTTGTGCTGAAAGAGTTAAAAATACATGTACAGCCAAGGATTTATTTTTCTCAACGACATGTATAAGTTCGTGTCCGATTTTGAAGTTCAACAAAGTACGATGTTGACTTGGTCTTCTAAAATGCAAAACACTAGCTTTTGTTACATTCATTTTCATACGCTACGACTTGCACCATATATCTAACCTTATCTATCTTTTAATTTCGATAGCTAAATAATTTACATATTAGATTGGAAAATGAAATATCCTCATTGAAATGATTGCATCAATATGTCGCTCTTTAACTGTGCTGTTTGAGAAATCCAACGTGGCCGAGTTGTTAGTGTCGGGGATTTGGAACCGGTCATCCCGGGTCTGATCCCTAGTCTCGGCGGTCATGGTGGAGTGCCCTTGGGCAAGGCAGATTGCATAGCCTAGTACTGTCTTGTTTAGCCAGGGATTATGAATAAGTGGACTGTCACCGTAACTGGAATAATGTTTAAAACGGCCCAAAGAACACCAATTTTGTTTGCTGTTTGCAAAATGAAGGAGAGCGTTTGTCCTATGGCGGGGCGTTAAGTTTATTCTCCCCCCTAACGAGTAATACACTCTTGAATGATGATTGCATTTCAATTTCATTCGTTCTTTATTCCTTTCCCACCTGCAGACGCATTTTGACGCAATAGCAGCGGACGACTTTTAAAAACATTGAGGGTAAAGCTGAAATTGCCCACAATGAGCAATTTCTCCTTTGGCCACAATGTTTTCAACTTTATTTAACAATTAAGCTATCTTTTATGGCGATTTTTTAAGTTTTTTGTCACTATGTTTTCAAAGTCGCCTTCTGCAGAATTGTTGTATATGGGAAAGAGTTAAATGTCGACTCACACATTCAATGTGAATAACAGTACATTTTCTATTTTCCAAATTGTATTTTTAACGATTGAAGACTTGTACACCATCCCACGTAATTTGTGAATAATATCATCGTATATCCGATAACGTGGAAAATCATAACGCAGAGTAAAGAGCGGTGTTCAAATTGACTTTCTAAACGAAGGATATAAGAACACCAAAAGAGACGATCTTAAAAATTAGAGAATTGGTGACTAATAAAAATGTCAACGTGTTAAATAAATTTCTGGAATAAAAGTATAAAGTAGTTGTTGTTGTTGTTCTCGTGTATAGATATATGGGCTGATCTTGGCCTGCGCTTTTAGCAGGGGAACATTGAAAAGGGACAACTTTGTGGCTTAAATAGTTATACTTTAATGCAATAAAATTAATTGCTGAATGTTGTTGACCCTTTAATTGTGTTGTTTTGTACCGTTACCAATCCTTCAGTTTGTATTTAAAACATTGATAGAACGACTTTAAAGTTGTACTCGTGCAAATTCAATTTTCCAACAATATTTTCATTGAAAAAATAAAATTTGTTCTGCCCGTCAGCGTTAGTGTCCGCGTCGGCCTCGGCGTTGTTGGTTACTCAGTCAGGGACGTAGATAAGATCTTGACTCAGTGTATGATGTATTTAACGCGTACTGACGACTCTACAGCAGACGACTTTTGAAAACATTGTGGCAAAACGAGAAATTGCTCATGATGAGCAATTTCTCCCTTTGCCACAATGTTTTCAACTCTTTTCAATATGGATACCATTATTCATAGAGATTTAATCTATGTTTGTCTAGATATAAGTCGTCTGCTTAAGAGAGTCAATTATCGGTTCAATGATAACTTTATACTTTCGGAAGCACAATACGAGGCGTCACAGACGCTACGGTTAACCATTGCTAACTTGGAGACGCATTCCGACGCATATGCAGCAGCAACATTTTGAAAACAGAGCGGCAGCAGGAGAAATTGCTCACGATGAGCAACTGCTCCTTTTGCACCTTTATTTAGTATGTATTCTTTCATTTGTAGTTTTCTTACATTCAAAGTATATGTATTTCTTATATGTGTTCGAAGTCGTCTATTGCCGGTTTGTTTTATGTGGGACAAGATTAATGTACGTTAAACCGTTTCTTTGTAATAATATTTTTTGAGACCTCTGCTTTTAAATCATCTAATGAAACACATTTAACCCTTTCCAACATATAAACGCTTTCTGACGCCTCTGCAGCAGACGACTTTTGAAAACATTCTGACAAAAGGAGAATTTGCTCAGAACCAAGAATTTCTTCTTTTTACACAATGTTTTCAACTTTTTAAGTGATAATACTTTTATTTATAGAGATATTCCATATTTTTTGTGAATTTGTTATCAAAGTCGTCTACTGCGAATGTGTTGTATTGGGGAAAAGGTTAACATCTTGTTAATGTACGTATAAGGGTTAACATCTTGATAATGTACGTATAAGGGTTAACATCTTGATAATGTACGTATAAGGGTTAACATCTTGTTAATGTACGTATAAGGGTTAACATCTTGATAATGTACGTATAAGGGTTAACATCTTGATAATGTACGTATAAGGGTTAACATCTTGTTAATGTACGTATAAGGGTTAACATCTTGTTAATGTACGTATAAGGGTTAACATCTTGATAATGTACGTATAAGGGTTAACATCTTGTTAATGTACGTATAAGGGTTAACATCTTGTTAATGTACGTATAAGGGTTAACATCTTGTTAATGTACGTATAATTAAATTTATAAATACAGAGTTGAAAACGTTATTAGAGAAATGCTTTTTACGATTTCTCCTTTTCAAAAATGTTTTCATATATCGTCTGCTGCAAAGTGTTCCGATGCCGTCTTTATACGATGCATCCTGTTAAGGGTTGAACTATACAATCAAAGCCTTCCCGACATAATTACACAGATTTGTTGTGTGCTGATTAGTCAAATAACACAATTAAAACAGCAGGCGTCATTTGGAATTGACACTTAAACCTCCGAAGATTACGAATCAAGTTTTGAAGTCAATAAAAAGGCACTTGATGCATTTACAAAAATAACATTTCGTGATTATTTGCGGGATTGTCAGGAAAAAGATAATGGACTCTCACCTGATAAACTCACTCCCCGTTAAATTATTATTTAAATCAAGTATAACTATACCCTGTTTTACCTCCCTTAAATCTTCTCTCGACAAGTCACCATTTAGTAAAGGCATAGTAAGTTTATGCGTTTATATAAGTTTGGTTTATTTTCTCATTTGTGGCATGTTCAGTCACGGTAAAGGCATTCGTGAAATCGTGGTCATTGTTTGCATTACGCATCTACATTCAAGGACATTGGTTATTTCTACTGGCATAGCCAGTCTTGAATTCGGGATCATAGTCTACGCGTCTGTACTCAAAGACATTTGTTATTCCCTGTAGTATATCCAGTCATTAAATCATGATCAAAGTCTACGCATTTCAACTGAACTCAAAGTCCTTAGTTATTTTCAATGGTATAGCCACTCATTAAATCATGATTAAAGTCTACCCATCTGAACTCAAATCCATTTGTTATTTTCAGTTATATAGCCAGTCATAAAATTGAGATCAAAATATACGCGTCTGTTCTCAAAGACATTGGTTATTCCCGGTAGTATAGCCAGTCATGAAATAGTGATCACTGTCTACGCATCTGAACTCAAAGCTATTAGTTATTCTCAGTGGTAAAGTCACTCATGAAATCGGGATCAACATATACGCATTTGTACCCAAAGACATTGGCTATTCTAAATAGTATAGCCAGTCATGAAATCGTCATCAAAGTCTACACATCAATCGTAATCAATGTCTATGCATCTGAACTCAAGTCGTTAGTTATTTTCAGTTGTAAAGCAACTCATTAAATCATGTCCAAAGTCTACGCATCTGAACTCAAAGACATTAGTTATTCTCAATGGTAAAGTCATTCATGATTTCAACCGTGATCAATGTCCTCGAATCTAAACTCAAAGCCATTGGTTATTTTCAGTGGTAAAGCCATTCATAAAATCGTGATTAATGACTACGTATCTGAACTCATTAATGACCGATTTCCCATTTTCACAGAATGTTTTGTAAAAGCATCTGCTGCAGAGATGTCGGATAGCGTGTGTATATGAGAAAGGGATTAAAGTTAAATCGGCGTAAATCTAATGGGGCGACACCCCTATTGTTTGGTCAGAAGATGTTTGATTCGTATTTAATAAGATAATCGAACGCATATGGTGACCTTTAGTATTCACTATATGCAGATGCATTAAGAAGCCAAATCGCATTGATAGAAAGGTGTATTGTCAATTGCCACTTTTCAGACAAATACTGCGTGCGGACAATTTAATTTTCAACAGGGCCTATACTACTAACTATCATTATGTGAACTGTATACATGTACCATTACACACAGTTCACCCCCGTCGAGAACTGCTGCATCACTATAATATACATATGTTCTTTCAACGCATAAAACCAGACATTTTTCGCATATATCCGAGCGCACGAGTTTTACTTTTCTTTACTTTAAACATATTTAATTGCCAAAAATACAGGCATACACAGGGTAAACAAAGGTAACAATATGCTAACAGGCAAATGTGTCTGGCCACTAGCTCTTGCAACTTATTAATTTACAACTTCCCGTCAGACGAGTTTGGCTGTAAAACTAGAAATTCTATGATATAAATCTGTTTTTTCAAGTTTATATAGATATTCAAACAACCATGTGTTCAATGATGTTATAAAACGTGACAACTCTAAAACAATCTTATCGGGTTTATATATATATTTTATTAATCCTCCTTTGCAGAAGATACATTGTAAACATACAATACAATACAATACAATACAAACACAATAGTCAACTTTCTACAAAATGTACATGAAATTGTAAAAGTAAGAAAAACAGGACAGACACAATGACAGAGGATTATATAATTAATGTTCATAGTTGATTGGAAATTGCGATGTGAAACCCATATTGAAAACATGGTGTAAATTGATGAAATTATTGTAGGAAGATGAGAAATAAGAAAAACTTCCATCTTTGTAACAACACTTTCAAAAAGTCCATTATTATATTTAACAGCTTTGTACATTAATGAAAGTATACTAGATGAAGTTGATCGGTACAAAACACTTACAACTCATGCTATAGGCTTTCACACAAAATGCAAACAAACACACCTTGAATGCAATACAACATAGGAAGGCAACGTGGTGAAAATAACAGAGCATCTACTCAACATTAGCCGGCATCTGATGACACAATTTAGAACATAGTATTCAGACATGCATGTAAATTTCATAGCAAAGCTTGAAAAGTGAGCACCTCCGCAATATTGAATAAATGCTTCTGCTGCCACAACAAATTTAAAAACTGCCCATCACAGAATTGACACTTCAGAGAAAAATACATGTATTACACACATAATTGTATCTTATTTGTAAATAAACTAGTTGCAGACATATATATATATATATATATATATACACATACACACACATATATATATATATATATATATATATATGCATATATACATACACATATACATATACATATTGGATTTAAGTCCACATTGCATGAAGACATGAATACAGTTCATATACGTACTTGCCTGTGGATTCTTCACATACAGAACTGTTTAAGTCAGACAGAATATATAAAACTTTACGTTCTGGTGTTTCAATCATAAAATCCAGGTATTTGACAGTGCCATACATTAGAAATAACGCTTTAAATAAACGTTCACTATATTTAAGATTCCTAACACAAAAGAACATAACATGTGTTACTAAATGGTTAGTGTACATATCACACTTTCTACATGTAACTGGAATACTGTTAAACACAAAACTGATCATTTGAATAATCGACTGCGGCATTACATTTCTGTTAGACTTGGAAAACACCCATACATTGGAAGGGACAATTTCATTAAACGTTGGATGTAACTTTGAGAAACGACTTACTGAACAATTTTCTGTTATATTTCGATATATTCTAGTACTAAAATACAAGTATAATTGTTTATTTATGGTATTTTTCCACATTGTTTTGGTAGGGAATATTCCGTCTGCGATATATGAGCTGATGAAATTGGTAAGGTTATATTTACCGAAAAGTTTGAAACAATCAGCAATAAAACCTCTTACACCTACTGGGTTATTCGTATATTCTATTAAACGTCTTGTAAAAACAGATTTAACTAAGAAACTTGGATCTATCCTACAAAGTTGGCCAAATAGCTTTAGTTTCCTTAAATCAATTTCAGCCGCAATAGGTAACATCCCAATTAAAGATAAAGCAATGTCGGAATTAGTATATTTAGAGATCGCTTGCATCTGCTTTATACAATATCTATGACTACGTTCAATTAATAGAGTTTGATCATCACTGAGAGCATCCCATAGTTCACACCCGTATAAAGCTTTGGGTAGGACTATACTTTTATACACTATTTTTGCGGACAGAGGATGAATACCATTTTCGAAGAGGCCGCAATGGACAAGAGTTAAAAAGGTACTCAATCAATATCTTACAGGGTTACGGCTTTAGTGTACTTTATCTCAGACCATATTCGACAAAATCGAATGCATCAAAACGTCCTATGAAAACCGACATTCGAAATGGAGACTGAGTTTGGTTGGGTTAGTTTAAACCTCTCCCTCATACGACAATTCTGCAGCAAACTACTTTGAACATATTTTGTCAAAAAATAGAAAATCTCTATAATTTAATGGATAACCTATGACTTAAAGTAGAAATTACTGTGGCAAAAGGAGATATTGTTCGTTTTAATAATTTCTTCTTTTATCACTATGTTTTCAAGAAGCCGTCTGCTGCAGATGCATCAGAAAGCGTCTATATTAGGGAAAGGGTTAAAGGTCGATTCCTATCAGACAACGATATTACAATAAAGTAATTCTAGAATATTTAAAACAGTTTGAATAACAGGATGGCAACTTATGAAGGCAGGGCTAGGTCCTTGTAGCGGCACATGCTAATCTGGTTAGATACACCAGGGACACTATTATATATTCGAATATAGTGTCCCTGGATACACATACATATGAACCGTTCCACGGGAAAACCAACATTGTGGATTCTGCGTAAAGTATCAACCCGAATCAGCCTAAGCATGCCATGCAGACGCTTGTTTGCATCCTGTTGATTTTCTGTTTCATGAATCATTACTCTATACCTCTATCCCCATGAGACTGAATGTGTCGGCCCGGATAAGCCTCCATACTGTTGGTTTTCTGGTTGAACAGCTCAAATGCATGACGATTCCTGGGCGTGGCCAAAAGATACGGTTTCCGCTGTTTGAACGAACCATCTTATTGTTGCTAACTAACACCATGGAAACAAATAATGTTTTGTATGCGATCGAGATTCTACAGATTCGAAATGATCGGAATGCAATACAATATAATACAATACAATACATTTGTATTGCATAAAACAACAACCATATGTTTATAGCAAATAAAGAAATTATAAAAAGTACAAACGAAGAAATGCAAACCACGATGTGCTTTGGAACGTTAAAGTCGGATATCCATCGCATCATAATTGAGGGAAATCGGTTTCCGATTGCAACGACGACGTTACTAACGTCAAAATGAGAAAGAATACGTTCATACCAGATGACCCCGTAAGATCAGAATCATTTCCATCTATATAACCCCCTTAGAAAAACCTAAAATATCAATTACTATCTCAATCTATTCAAACTGGGGGATGAATGTCGGCTTAAAGATGTACTGAATTGAGAAGTGGATAATGTAACATTGTTATTTACTCTTCTGATTATGTTGTCAATTAAACCATGTTAAACATTGGAATACTTAAATGACAATTGAAGATATGTTTGAAAACTGAATAAATATATATATTCATATTCTAACATTCAGACAAGAAAAACTGAAAATTTTGCTTAGTGACATATACTTTTCTATTTAAATATGGATAGTTATTGCAATAATCTGAGGAAGTTTCAGAAATAGTCAAATATTATAAATATGTGTTTTCCTTATTTCAAAGTTTTGAACTTGTCTATTCTTACACCTGACAGGTATGGGTTCTCATTAGGGCAACATATTGTCTATTTTTGAGGTTTAATTACAGCATATCACGTGAACGTCCATATATATATGGATAACATAACTTCAGAAAGAGATTTAAACCACAAGAAGACAAACAATTAGCATTACGTCTTTTAAATATTGGTAATTTGCATGAATTTTTTTTTTTTCATTTGCTGAAATAGCAAAAGAAAATGCATATCATAAGACTTTCATAAATGAATCTAGCATAGAATTAAGCACACCAACATACCATTTGTTTGTGGTTTTTTTATTAACCATACATCCAACTTTTAAAAAAAATGTTACAACAATAGTTAAATATTATAAAAAATCCACTTTTATGTTCAGTACATCATTAAGCATTATCATGCATTCTGCGGCCGTAAAACATATGTGATCGATAAGGAGTATGATTTTGTATTTCTATCATACTACTGTGAACAATTATATAACGCATACGTTACCGTCAGATGATATACGCTCGATTCGTTAGCTGTTCGTAGGGGTTTGCAGACGTGAACTGGGGTCAAGTAAATGTTCATGAATATAAACGGGTTTCGACGTTGATATTAATTTGCTATATTATAGTTGGTCTTTAGCTGCGTGCACATTTCGCACGATGGATGTAGGATGCATCTGCGTTAGTTGTTCGGCCAAACAAATCCAACCCATTTTGAACTTTGTCAAAGCGAATGCCAAACGTAAACATAGCCTTTTACTAACGTAAAGCTAAACAATTGCTAACAAATTGCCAACTAATACACAGCGTATTCCGAAGTACATCAACTTTCGCCAGACGTCCAACTAACGTACAAACGGTGTTAGACTACTGATACAGAAGCTATGGACAAGCTTTTTGCTCAGTGATCGTATGAGTGTATCTGGATTTTCGAAAATAAGAAAAATTAAGTACGCGCTTAAGTATGCTCTATTTGTTCATATGTGACAGAACATTTTAAAAAGTTCGTAAAATACACCTTAAAATGATGGTTCAGAGCTAACCGAGGATTCTATTAAGAAACGTTTGACTTGATCAAAAGAGGGGTTAATGTAATTTAAATCACTTCCATTGTATACAGTCTACGCTAATCGACTTTGTTTTACATAACTTAGATATGCAACAAACATAGACTATGCGTTCAATGATACAGTAACTGAACCATGGGGATAGGAACCCCGACCTTCGGGACATTGCGCCAGGAAACAATTTAAATCAGTCAGCGAATCTGAACAATCTGGTCCGGGTCATCCCTCTTCGCCTACTAGTCGTACAGGCTTCATGGTAAAATCGACTTTGCAACCATGCAATTATTTCATAATGACCATCAATTTCAACACCAAGGTAGATTTTCGTGTGATTTGGCTCAAACATATAAAGCTTTCGGTCGTGTCCAAAGCACTGAGAAAGACGACTAACATGTTCAGTCACTGGTAGTATTTGGAAACAGAACGCCTTGCAAATTATTACTGACAGGATTAGCAAGCACCAAACACAATAAGCATTGTGACCGCTACCGTTTGTGTGATGGTGACAAACTACATGTTTTGGCGATCTTTATCGGCTATTCACGGTCGATGACAGAGGACCAGTCTATCGTGTGCATATATTTACCCTTTATATCTTTCGTAGTATTGTTGATTGATTGATTGATTGTTTGGTGTTTTAACTCTTTCATCGCCAAATTGTATAAAGTAGACTCTTCCAAGTTAAAAATCAGGCTTCTCCATTTCTCACGTAATAAAAGCTTTGGACTATTTTGATGAATAAAAGGCAAACAATGCTGATTTCAGGTGAGACCTCTCGTTACGAGATAACTCACCTGAATCGGTATTGTTTGCAAAAACATCAATATTGCCTTTGGCGCTAAAAGAGTTAAGCCACTTTAAAAAAAGATTCAGATATGTCACGGCGTTTCTTGGGTAAGTTACCATGCAGTACTACTGGTCCATTTATCCAGACCCTAGCCAGTCAGTCGTAATGCTAGCCCCGCAACCCTGAGCGCCAATGAGAGCAGCCATTAATACCATTTAAAAAATCAACCAATTTCAACTCTCGATTGTCATACTTTTAAGCATTGCTCATGTAGAGCTTTTAAGATAATCAAAATCATGTATTATGCAAAAAATAATTCACACGAAGAAAATGGTTACGGTCTTTTTGGACGAAATCGGGCTTGGACGATCCTGGTGTTTCCAATTCTCTACTTTCACTTTCAAATAAGGTCAACATACTCAAAGTGATCAAGTCAAGCATTTCAAGTGCATCCTATACACATTTACAATTAATTCTAACTTAATGTCATATATTCAATGCATTCTGGTGATAGTATACACTCATTTCTACGCAAACAAATTTTTTTTAGGGACTATTTGGTAGATCAGCATTGCCGCGGATGTTTTTGGAGTAATTTGACCTATTATCATTTTGCTCATAGCTTGTTTGATTTCATTTGATCATTTATGATGAGCATGCAACATGTAACATTACAGTTAATATTACTCCTTGCATACTCCTGACATACTCGTGCGTGAGTGTCATATTGTACTCTGAGACTAGCATGCTATAATTTGCCATGAGAGTGCACACTAAATTCGGTTATGGAAAATGTTAGAAATTGTGGGTCTAACTGGAAAAGGGGGATTATAAAATAGTTGTCAAAAGGATAACACATTGTCTTAAATAGTAATCCCTAATCACATGTAGCGTCATATTAAAACCACATGCGTTGGAGTTTTTGTTTAGAGAGAGTTAACAAACAAAAATGCAATACCTGGTTAAACTACTACAAATAGTCTTTATATTGTGCATATGCCATAGTAATAACGACTATAATGTTATCGTATGAGAAAACTCGGGGAATTCCCCCCCCCCCCCCCCCCCCCCCCAAAAAAAGACCGTGTAACTATAAATAGACTCCCTATTGTATTATATATATATATATATATATATATATATATGTCATTATTATTATACTATATGGACCGTATAGAGGGGCTATTTTTAGAAACACGGGAGGGATTCCTCAAATTATCATTATGATCATTTTGCTCATAGCGTATGTACAATATAGAGAAACCTTTTGAGTTTTGTAATGAGGTGTTGTGTGTTTTTGCCCATCTTTTTCTGTAATTGAAATTCGGACGCCTGTGTTTAAACTGTACTACATTGCATGGAACCGGAACCCGTGAATATGACAATGACAATGACAAATATTTATTCAAAAGTACTTACATTTGTGTAGACCACCAGCCCATAATACATAACATTATAATTCTGAAAAATGTCCATAAGACTAAAACTCTTTCAACAGCATGTATACGTAGTGTGCTCATTTTCTTATTAGCATTGGGTTACTGGATTGTAGTAATTAGTACAAGTGAGTATGGAAATGTAAGGGTTAGTTAACGTATTTGTATTGAAATGATCATGTGTACATTTACCTGTTTACCCTATTATCACATTCTAAAAGTGAATAAAAACGACAACATTTAAATACTTGTAGTAAGTCTGAGAGGGTCGTAGGCACCCTCTTAAGTTGAATTCCATGAACTCGAAGGTTCAAATACAATATCCCAAGTTATTTTAAAAATCGTGCAATGGCCAGCGACTGGGGCCTGGTTGCATTATGCTCCTTGGTTTAACAGTCGTATAAATATAAACATAAAACATATTTAAGATTAGAAAAATAGTTTTGTTTCGGATTTGAAAGAGTAATCGAAGAAAATGACAACTTGCTTATTTCCAGAGTTCTTGTTCTCAAACTCGTTTATGTGCTAATAAGACTTATCACTTAGCCCAAATGCAATATCCCAAGTCAATTTACAAATCGTGCAAAGGCAAGCGACACGGGGCCTGTTTGCATATGATTCTTGGTTTAATAGCCATTATCGTTTAATTTCATTCTGCACCGGAGTCGTATGAAGAAATATTAAATTAGAAGAATTCACGTACTCCAACTCGTTTATGTGCTAACAAGATATTATCACTTAGCCTAAATATGCACGTCTTTTTGGTATGAACTTTCTAACGCACTCAACACAGACTCCCCCCTGGAGACACAGCTAGCACGTGTTTAAGACGACTGCATTCGTCAGAATATTACAATTTGAAGACGTCAATAATATTTTTACAACGTGATTGAAACTTGTAAAAGAATAAAAAAGAAAACGCCTTATTTTATCCACTATCTAACGCACTTAACACATGTTCCCTCCTGGAGACAAACATGTTTCTTTCGTAAAAACCCGCTAACAGGTTAGTTAGTATCCACGTGCGTGTCCACGTGCGTCTATTCAATTACGGGGTTATATCTTTCAGCCATACATGAAACGTCTTATTGGTATGAACTATCGAACGCACTTAAAAAATGGTTCATCAGTATTGTTTGCAAAAACCTCAATATTGCCTTTTGTGCTGAAAGAGTTAAAAATACATGTACAGCCAAGGTATTTATTTTTCTCAACGACATGTATAATTTCGTGTCCAATTTTGAAGTTAAACAAAATACGATCTTGACTTGGTCTTTTAAAATGCACAACAATAGTTTTTGTCACAATCATTTTCAGACGCCACGACTTACACCATATATCTAACGTGTCTACTATACTTTCACTTTCGCATAAAATAACTTTGGCCTTAGACGTGCTATACAAATGTTTAAAAATGTTGTAAAATTTGCCTGATGAACTGCTAACAAATTGCATACTAATATGCAGCGTATTCCGAAGTACACCAACTTTCACCAGACGTTCATCTAACGTACATGGTGCTAGACTACTGATACAGAGCCTATGGATAAGATATTTGCTGATTTTCGAAAATAAGAAAAAATAAGTACGCTTAAGTAAGCTCTATGTGTTACTATGTGACAGAACATTTAAAGTTCGTAAAGTACACCTTAAAGCGATGGTTCAGAGCAAATTGAGGATTCTGTAATGAAACAAACGTTTGGCTAGATCAAAGGAGGGGTTAATGTAATTTAAATCACTTCCATTGTAAACAGTCTACACTAATCGACTTTGTTTTACATCATTTAGATTCGAACGAACGCAGACCGAGTTTTTCTTGTCAATCTAAAACATCACTTTGCCTTTAATGATACAGTAACTGGACCATAGTGATAGGAACTCCGACCTTCGGGACTTTGCGCCAGGAAACAATTTAAATCAGCCAGCGAATCTGAACAATCTGTTCCGGGTCATACTTCGCCTACTAGTCGTACAGGTTTCATGGTAAAATCGACTTTGCAACCATGCAATTATTTCATAATGGCCATCAATTTCAACACCAAAGGTAGATTTTCGTGTGATTTGGCTCAAAAATCTAAATATTTTGGTCGTCTCCAAAGCACTGAGAAAGACGACTAACATGTTCAGTCAATGGAAGTTTTTGGAAACAGAACGCATTGCGAATTATTACTGACAGGCTAAGCAAGCAGCAAACACAATAATCATTGTGACCGCTACTGTTTGTGTGATGGTGACAAACTACATGTTTTGGCTATCCTTATCGGCTATTCACGGTCGATGACAGAGGACCAGTCTATCATGTGCACATATTTACACGCCGTCTATAAGTATTGTGTTTCAAAGCCGAACTCAACTGGACCCCACATGACTTTTTATGTGAGTGTTCATATGTGGGAACGAGTAACTGTAGATTATCGCAGGATAAGCGTTACATCTCTAAGTGGCATGTGTATAATTGCGTGGGGAAGTCGTATAATAGACTACATCCGTAATAAGGCGACTTGTTTGCATAATGATCAGTTCAAGAGGACACATTTACATATCACAGCCGTACCAAACAAAGACTGACCTATACCGGCAACCCTTTATATCTTTCGTAGTATTGTTGATTGATTGATTGATTGTTTGGTGTTTTAACTCTTGCATCGCCAAATTGTATAAAGTAGACTCTCCCAAGTTAAAAATCGGGCTTCTCCATTTCTCATGTAATAAAAGCTTTGGACTATTTTGATGAATAAAAGGCAAACAATGCTGATTTCAGGTGAGACCTCTCGTTACGAGATAACTCACCTGAATCGGTATTGTTTGCAAAAACATCAATATTGCCTTTGGCGCTAAAAGAGTTAAGCCACTTTAAAAAAAGATTCAGATATGTCACGGCGTTTCTTGGGTAAGTTACCATGCAGTACTACTGGTCCATTTATTCAGACACCAGCCAGTCAGTCGTAATGCTAGCCCCGCAACCCTGAGCGCCAATGAGAGCAGCCATTAATACCATTTAATAAATCAACCAATTTCAACTCTCGATTGTCATACTTTTAAGCATTGCTCATGTAGAGCTTTTAAGATAATCAAAATCATGTATTATGCAAAAAATTATTTACACGAAAAAAATGGTTACGGTCATTTTAGACGAAATCGTGCTTGGACGAACCTGGTGTTTCCAATTCTCTACTTTCACTTTCAAATAAGGTCAAAATACTCAAAGTGATCAAGTCAAGCATTTCAAGTGCATCCTATACACATTTACAATTAATTCAAACTTAATGTCATATATTCAATGCATTCTGGTGATAGTATACACTCATTTCTACGCAAACAAAGTTTGTTTTTTTAGGGACTATTTGGTAGATCAGCATTGCCGCGGATGTTTTTGGAGTAATTTGACCTATTATCATTTTGCTCATAGCTTGTTTGATTTCATTTGATCATTTATGATGAGCATGCAACATGTAACATTACAGTTAATATTACTCCTTGCATACTCCTGACATACTCGTGCGTGAGTGTCATATTGTACTCTGAGACTAGCATGCTATAATTTGCCATGAGAGTGCACACTAAATTCGGTTATGGAAAATGTTAGAAATTGTGGGTCTAACTGGAAAAGGGGGATTATAAAATAATTGTCAAAAGGATAACACATTGTCTTAAATAGTAATCCCTAATCACATGTAGCGTCATATTAAAACCACATGCGTTGGAGTTTTTGTTTAGAGAGAGTTAACAAACAAAAATGCAATACCTGGTTAAACTACTACAAATAGTCTTTATATTGTGCATATGCCATAGTAATAACGACTATAATGTTATCGTATGAGAAAACTCGGGGAATCCCCCCCCCCCCCAAAAAAAAAGACCGTGTAACTATAAATAGACTCCCTATTGTATTATATATATATATATATATATATATATATATGTCATTATTATTATACTATATGGACCGTATAGATTGGCTATTTTTAGAAACACGGGAGGGATTCCTCAAATTATCATTATGATCATTTTGCTCATAGCGTATGTACAATATAGAGAAACCTTTTGAGTTTTGTAATGAGGTGTTGTGTGTTTTTGCCCATCTTTTTCTGTAATTGAAATTCGGACGCCTGTGTTTAAACTGTACTACATTACATGGAACCGGAACCCGTGAATATGACAATGACAATGACAAATATTTATTCAAAAGTACTTACATTTGTGTAGACCACCAGCCCATAATACATAACATTATAATTCTGAAAAATGTCCATAAGACTAAAACTCTTTCAACAGCATGTATACGTAGTGTGCTCATTTTCTAATTAGCATTGGGTTACTGGATTGTAGTAATTAGTACAAGTGAGCATGGAAATGTAAGGGTTAGTTAACGTATTTGTATTGAAATTCGAGGAGTTTGTGTGATCATGTGTACATTTACCTGTTTACCCTATTATCACATTCTAAAAGTGAATAAAAACGACAACATTTAAATACTTGTAGTAAGTCTGAGAGGGTCGGCGGCACCCTCTTAAGTTGAATTCCATGAACTCGAAGGTCCCAAGTTATTTTAAAAATCGTGCAATGGCCAGCGACACGGGGCCTGGTTGCATTATGCTCCTTGGTTTAACAGTCGTATGAATAAAAACATAAAACATATTTAAGATTAGAAAAATAGTTTTGTTTCGGATTTGAAAGAGTAATCGAAGAAAATGACAACTTGCTTATTTTCAGAGTTCTTGTTCTCAAACTCGTTTATGTGCTAATAAGACTTATCACTTAGCCCAAATACAATATCCCAAGTCAATTTACAAATCGTGCAAAGGCAAGCGACATGGGGCCTGTTTGCATATGCTTCTTGGTTTAATAGCCATTATCGTTTAATTTCATTCTGCACCGGAGTCGTATGAAGAAATATTAAATTAGAAGAATTCACGTACTCCAACTCGTTTATGTGCTAACAAGATATTATCACTTAGCCTAAATATGCACGTCTTTTTGGTATGAACTTTATAACGCACTCAACACAGACCACCCCTGGAGACACAGCTAGCACGTGTTTAAGACGACTGCATTCGTCAGAATATTACAATTTGAAGACGTCAATAATATTTTTACAACGTGCTTGAAACTTGTAAAAGAATAAAAAAGAAAACACCTTTTTGGTATGAACTTTCTAACGCACTCAACACAGGTTCGCTCCTGGAGACACAGCTACCACGTGTTTAAGACGACTGCATTCGCCTGAATATTACAATTTGAAGACATCAAGAATGTTTTTACAACGTGCTTGAAACTTGTAAAAGAAATAAAACGAAAACGTCTTATTTTTATCCACTATCTAACGCACTTAACACATGTTCCTTCCTGGAGACAAACATGTTTGTTTCGTAAAAACCCGCTAATACGTTATTTAGTATCCACGTGCGTGTCCACGTGCGTCTATTCAATTACGGGCCGGGGTTATATCTTTCAGCCATACATGAAATGTCTTATTGGTATGAACTATCTAAAGCACTTAAAAAATGTACCCCCGTTACGAGCTGACTCACCTGAATCAGTATTGTATGCAAAAACCTCAATATTGCCTTTTGTGCTGAAAGAGTTAAAAATACATGTACAGCCAAGGTATTTGTTTTTCTCAACGACATGTATAATTTCGTGTCCGATTTTAAAGTTAAACAAAGTACGATCTTGACTTGATCTTCTAAAATGCACAAAACTAGCTTTTGTCACATTTATTTTCATACGCTACGACTTACACCATATATCTAACCTGTCTAATATACTTTGAAAATCTTGTTCACTTTCGCCAAAAATAACTCATATGCATATAGTAGAATGCAAAACATTTCGTCACCAACTGGTATTCCGAGATTCATACTTTTTATTTCCATAGCTAAATCATTTACATATTAGATTAGATAATGAAATATCCTAATTGAACTGATTGCATCAATATGTTGCTCTTTAACTGTGCTGTTTAAGCACACTACGCGATATTGCTCAGTAGACAAAAAGCATGTTATAGGTTTTCTCAAGTTGGGAAATCTCTATATTTTATCATTGAGTATATAATATAGTAAATTATCGGTTCAATGATTAACTTTATACTTTCGGAAGCACAATACGAGGCGTCACATACGCTACGGTTAACCATTTTCCACTTGTAGACGCATTCCGACGCATACTTTCGGAAGCACACTACGAGGCGTCACATACGCTACGGTTAACCATTTCCCACTTGTAGACGCATTCCGACGCATACTTTCGGAAGCACACTACGAGGCGTCACATACGCTACGGTTAACCATTTCCCACTCGTAGACGCATTCCGACGCATACTTTCGGAAGCACACTACGAGGCGTCACATACGCTACGGTTAACCATTTCCCACTTGTAGACGCATTCCGACGCATACTTTCGGAAGCACACTACGAGGCGTCACATACGCTACGGTTAACCATTTCCAACTTGTAGACGCATTCCGACGCATACTTTCGGAAGCACAATCACGAAAAAATCACGGAAGTATCTCGTGGTACAAGGTTAATGGAGGTCAAACCGTTTCTTTGTAATACTATGTGTTGAGACCTCTGCTTTTAAATCATCTAACGAAACACATTTAACCCTTTCCAACATATAAACGCTTTAGTACGCCTCTTCAGCAGACGACTTTTGAAAAAATTCTGACAAAAGGAGAATTTGCTCAGAACCAAGAATTTCTTCTTTTTACACAATGTTTTCAACTTTTTAAGTGATAATACTTTTATTTATAGAGATATTCCATATTTTTTGTGAATATGTTTTCAAAGTCGTCTACTGCGAATGTGTTGTATTGGGGAAAGGGTTAACATCTTGTTAATGTACGTATAATTAATTTATAAATACAGAGTTGAAAACGTTATTAGAGAAATGCTTTTTGCGATTTCTCCTTTTCAAACATGTTTTCATATATCGTCTGCTGCAAAGTGTTCCGATGCCGTCTTTATACAATGCATCCTGTTAAGGGTTGAACTATACAATCAAAGCTCTCCCGACATAATTACACAGATTTGGTGTGTGCTGATTAGTCAAATAACACAATTAAAACAGCAGGCGTCATTTAGAATTGACACTTAAACCTCCGAAGATTACGAATCAAGTTTTGAAGTCAATAAAAAGGCACTTGATGCATTTACAAAAATAACATTTCGTGATTATTTGCGGGATTGTCAGGAAAAAGATGATGATAAACTCACTCCCCGTTAAATTATTATTTAAATCAAGTATAATTATACCCTTTTTACCTCCCTTAAATCTTCTCTCGACAAGTCACCATTTAGTAAAGGCATAGTAAGTTTATGCGTTAATATAATTTTGGCTTATTTTCTCATTTGTGGAAACTAAAGGGGCCACATGTTCAGTCACGGTAAAGGCATTCGTGAAATCGTGGTCATTGTTTGCATTACGCATCTACATTCAAGGACATTGGTTATTTCTACTGGCATAGCCAGTCTTGAATTCGGGATCATAGTATACGCGTCTGTACTCAAAGACATTTGTTATTCCCTGTAGTATATCCAGTCATGAAATAGTGATCAATGTCTACGCATCTGAACTCATTAAATCATGATCAAAGTCTACGCATTTCAACTGAACTCAAAGTCGTTAGTTATTTCCAATGGTATAGCCACTCATTAAATCATGATCTGAACTCAAAGCCATTTGTTATTTTCAGTTATATAGCCAGTCATAAAATTGTGATCAAAATATACGCGTCTGTTCTCAAAGACATTGGTTATTCCCGGTAGTATAGCCAGTCATGAAATAGTGACCAATGTCTACGCATCTGAACTCAAAGCTATTAGTTATTCTCAGTGGTAAAGTCACTCGTGAAATCGGGATCAACATATACGCATTTGTACCCAAAGACATTGGCTATTCTAAATAGTATAGCCAGTCATGAAATCGTCATCAAAGTCTACAAATCAATCGTAATCAATGTCTATGCATCTGAACTCAAGTCGTTAGTTATTTTCAGTTGTAAAACAACTCATTAAATCAAGTCCAAAGTCTACGCATCTGAACTCAAAGACATTAGTTATTCTCAATGGTTAAGTCACTCATGATTTCAACCGTGATCAATGTCCTCGAATCTAAACTCAAAGCCATTGGTTATTTTCAGTGGTAAAGCCATTCATAAAATCGTGATTAATGACTACGTATCTGAACTCATTAATGACCGATTTCCCATTTTGACAGAATGTTTTGTAAAAGCATCTGCTGCAGAGGTGTCGGATAGCGTGTGTATATGAGAAAGGGATTAAAGTTAAATCGGCGTAAATCTAATGGGGCGACACCCCTATTGTTTGGTCCGAAGATGTTTGATTTGTATTTAATAAGATAATCGAACGCATATGGTGACCTTTAGTATTCACTATATGCAGATGCATTAAGAAGCCAAATCGCATTGACGCAGTTCCGTATACCTCCTAGATAGAAAGGTGTATTGTCAATTGCCACTTTTCAGACAAATACTGAATCGTGCAATAGAAATAGCGCTTGACGCGTTTAATGCGCATGATCCACAACATCAAAACACTGCGTGCGGACAATTTAATTCTCAACAGGGCCTATACTACTAACCATCATTCTGTGAACTGTATACATGTACCATTACACACAGTTCACCCCCGTCGAGAACTGCTGCATCACTATAATATACATATGTACTTTCAACGCATAAAACCCGACATTTTTCGCATATATCCTAGCGCACGAGTTTTACTTTTCTTTACTTTAAACATATTTAATTGCCAAAAATACAGGCATACACAGGGTAAACAAAGGTAACAATATTCTAACAGGCAAATGTGTCTGGCCACTAGCTCTTGCAACTTATTAATTTACAACTTCCCGTCAGACGAGTTTGGCTGTAAAACTAGAAATTCTATGATATAAATCTGTTTTTTCAGGTTTATATAGATATTCAAACAACCATGTGTTCAATGATGTTATAAAACGTGACAACTCTAAAACAATCTTATCGGGTTTATAGCATCACTGCTAATACTAATTAACGCTTGAAGAAAGCTTTGAGCTATACACTTATATATGAGAAGTACTCAATCAATATCTTACCGGGTTACGGCTTCAGTGTACTTTATCGCAGACCATATTCGAGAAAATCGAATGCATCAAAACGTCCTATGAAAACCGACATTCGAAATGGAGACTGAGTTGGGTTGGGTTAGTTTAACCCTCTCCCTCATACGACAATTTTGCAGCAGACTAGTTTGAACATATTTTGTCAAAAAATAGAAAATCTGTATAATTGAATGGATAACCTATGACTTAAAGTAGAAATTACTGTGGCAAAAGGAGAAATTGTTCGTTTTAAGCAATTTCTTCTTTTATCACTATGTTTTCAAAAAGCCGTCTGCTGCAGATGCACCAGAAAGCGTCTATATGAGGGAAAGGGTTAAAGGTCGATTCCTATCAGACAACGATATTACAATAAAGTAATTCTAGAATATTTAAAACAGTTTGAATAACAGGATGGCAACTTATGAAGGCAGGGCTAGGTCCTTGTAGCGGCACATGCTAATCTGGTTAGATACACCAGGGACACTATTATATATTCGAATATAGTCTCCCTGGATACGCATACATATGAGCCGTCCCACGGGAAAAACCAACATTGTGGATTCTGCGTAAAGTATCGACCCGGATCAGCCTAAGCATACCGCGCAGGCTAATCCGGGCAGACACGTTTCACCTCCTGTGGATTTTCTGTTTCAGGAATCGCTACTCTATCTATCCCCCTTTAGACGGAATGTGTCGGCCGGATCAGTCTGCGCGGACAGCGCAGGCTGATCTGGTCGATACATTACGCAGATATGTATATATATGAGCCATCCCGCGAGAAAACCAACATTGTGGATTCTGCGTAATGTATCGACCCGAATCAGCCTAAGCATACCGTGCAGACGCTTTTCGCCTCCTGTTGATTTTCTGTTTCATGAATCATTACTCTATACCTCTATCCCCATGAGACTGAATGTGTCGGTTTTCTGGTTGAACAGCTCATATGCATGACGATCCCTGGGCGTGGCCAAAAGATACGGTTTCCGCTGTTTGAAAGAACCATCTTATTGTTGCTAATTAACACACACCATGGAAAGAAATAATGTTTTGTATGCGATCGAGATTCTACAGATTCGAAATGATCGGAATGCAATACAATATAATACAATACAATATATTTGTATTGCATAAAACAACAACGATATGTTTATAGCAAATAAAGAAATTATAAAAAGTACAAACGAAGAAATGCAAACCACGATGTGCTTTGGAACGTTAAAGTCGGATATCCATCGCATCATAATTGAGGGAAATCGGTTTCCGATTGCAACGACGACGTTACTAACGTCAAAATGAGAAAGAATACGTTCATACCAGATGACCCCGTAAGATCAGAATAATTTCCATCTATATAACCCCCTTAGAAAAACCTAAAATATCAATTACTATCTCAATCTATTCAAACTGGGGGATTTATGTCGGCTTAAAGATGTACTGAACTGAGAAGTGGATAATGTAACATTGTTATTTACTCTTCTGATTATGTTGTCAATTAAACCATGTTAAACATTGGAATACTTAAATGACAATTGAAGATATGTTTGAAAACTGAATAAATATATATTCATATTCTAAGATTCAGACAAGAAAAACTGAAAATTTTGCTTAGTGACATATACTTTTCTTTTTAAATATGGATAGTTATTGCAATAATCTGAGGAAGTTTCAGAAATAGTCAAATATTATAAATATGTGTTTTCCTTATTTCAAAGTTTTGAACTTGTCTATTCTTACACCTGACAGATATGGGTTCTCATTAGGGCAACATAGCGTCTATTTTTGAGGTTTAATTACAGCATATCACGTGAACGTCCATATATATATGGATAACATAACTTCAGAAAGAGATTTAAACCACAAGAAGACAAACAATTAGCATTTCGTCTTTTAAATATTGGTAATTTGCATGAATTTTTTTTTTTTTCATTTGCTGAAATAGCAAAAGAAAATGCATATCATAAGACTTTCATAAATGAATCTAGCATAGAATTAAGCACACCAACATACCATTTGTTTGTGTTTTTTTATTAACCATACATCCAACTTTTAAAAAAAATGTTACAACAATAGTTAAATATTATAAAAAATCCACTTTTATGTTCAGTACATCATTAAGCATTATCATGCATTCTGCGGCCGTAAAACATATGTGATCGATAAGGAGTATGATTTTGTATTTCTATCATACTACTGTGAACAATTATATAACGCATACGTTACCGTCAGATGGTATACGCTCGATTCGTTAGCTGTTCGTAGGGGTTTGCAGACGCGAACTGGGGTCAAGTAAATGTTCATGAATATAAACGGGTTTCGACGTTTGTATCAATTTGCTATATTATAGTTGGTTTTTAGCTGCGTGCACATTTCGCACGATGGATGTAGGGTGCATCTGCGTTAGTTGTTCGGCCAAACAAATCCAACTAATACACAGCGTATTCCGAAGTACATCAACTTTCGCCAGACGTCCAACTAACGTACAAACGGTGTTAGACTACTGATACAGAAGCTATGGACAAGCTTTGTGCTCAGTGATCGTATAAGTGTATCTGGATTTTCGAAAATAAGAAAAATTAAGTACGCGCTTAAGTAAGCTCTATTTGTTCATATGTGACAGAACATTTTAAAAAGTTCGTAAAGTACACCTTAAAATGATGGTTCAGAGCTAATCGAGGATTCTATTAAGAAACGTTTGACTTGATCAAAAGAGGGGTTAATGTAATTTAAATCACTTCCATTGTATACAGTCTACGCTAATCGACTTTGTTTTACATAACTTAGATATGCAACAAACATAGACTATGCGTTCAATGATACAGTAACTGAACCATGGGGATAGGAACCCCGACCTTCGGGACATTGCGCCAGGAAACAATTTAAATCAGTCAGCGAATCTGAACAATCTGGTCCGGGTCATCCCTCTTCGCCTACTAGTCGTACAGGCTTCATGGTAAAATCGACTTTGCAACCATGCAATTATTTCATAATGACCATCAATTTCAACACCAAAGGTAGATTTTCGTGTGATTTGGCTCAAAAATATAAAACTTTCGGTCGTGTCCAAAGCACTGAGAAAGACGACTAACATGTTCAGTCACTGGTAGTATTTGGAAACAGAACGCCTTGCGAATTATTACTGACAGGATTAGCAAGCACCAAACACAATAAGCATTGTGACCGCTACCGTTTGTGTGATGGTGACAAACTACATGTTTTGGCGATCTTTATCGGCTATTCACGGTCGATGACAGAGGACCAGTCTATCGTGTGCATATATTTACACGCCGTCTATAAGTATTATGTTTCAAAGCCGAACTCAACTGGACCCCACATTACTTTTTATTGGATTGTTTATATGTGGGAACGAGTAACTGTAGATTACCGTAGGATAAGCGTTACATCTCTAAGTGGCATGTGTATAATTGCGTGGGGAAGTCGTATAATAGACTACATCCGTAATAAGGCGGCTTGTTTGCATAATGATCAGTTCAAGGGGACACATTTACATATCACAGCCGTACCAAACAAAGACTGACCTATACCGGCAACCCTTTATATCTTTCGTAGTATTGTTGATTGATTGATTCATTGTTTGGTGTTTTAACTCTTTCATCGCCAAATTGTATAAAGTAGACTCTCCCAAGTTAAAAATCGGGCTTATCCATTTCTCATGTAATAAAAGCTTTGGACTGTTTTGATGAATAAAAGGCAAACAATGCTGATTTCAGGTGAGACCTAGAGAAACCTTTTGAGTTTTGTAATGAGGTGTTGTGTGTTTTTGCCCATCTTTTTACTGTAATTGAAATTCGGACGCCTGTGTTTAAACTGTACTACATTACATGGAACCGGAACCCGTAAATATGACAATGACAATGACAAATATTTATTCAAAAGTACTTACATTTGTGTAGACCACCAGCCCATAATACATAACATTATAATTCTGAAAAATGTCCATAAGACTAAAACTCTTTCAACAGCATGTATACGTAGTGTGCTCATTTTCTAATTAGCATTGGGTTACTGGATTGTAGTAATTAGTACAAGTGAGCATGGAAATGTAAGGGTTAGTTAACGTATTTGTATTGAAATTCGAGGAGTTTGTGTGATCATGTGTACATTTACCTGTTTACCCTATTATCACATTCTAAAAGTGAATAAAAACGACAACATTTAAATACTTGTAGTAAGTCTGAGAGGGTCGGCGGCACCCTCTTAAGTTGAATTCCCTGAACTCGAAGGTTCAAATACAATATCCCAAGTTATTTTAAAAATCGTGCAATGGCCAGCAACACAGGGCCTGGTTGCATTATGCTCCTTGGTTTAACAGTCGTATGAATAAAAATATAAAACATATTTAAGATTAGAAAAATAGTTTTGTTTCGGATTTGAAAGAGTAATCGAAGAAAATGACAACTTGCTTATTTTCAGAGTTCTTGTTCTCAAACTCGTTTATGTGCTAATAAGACTTATCACTTAGCCCAAATACAATATCCCAAGTCAATTTACAAATCGTGCAAAGGCAAGCGACACGGGGCCTGTTTGCATATGCTTCTTGGTTTAATAGCCATTATCGTTTAATTTTATTCTGCACCGGAGTCGTATGAAGAAATATTAAATTAGAAGAATTCACATACTCCAACTCGTTTATGTGCTAACAAGATATTATCACTTAGCCTAAATATGCACGTCTTTTTGGTATGAACTTTCTAACGCACTCAACACAGACTCCCCCCTGGAGACACAGCTAGCACGTGTTTAAGACGACTGCATTCGTCAGAATATTACAATTTGAAGACGTCAATAATATTTTTACAACGTGATTGAAACTTGTAAAAGAATAAAAAAGAAAACGCCTTTTTGGTATGAACTTTCTAACGCACTCAACACAGGTTCGCTCCTGGAGACACAGCTACCACGTGTTTAAGACGACTGCATTCGCGTAAATATTATAATTTGAAGACATCAAGAACGTTTTTACAACGTCCTTAAAACTTGTAAAAGAAACAAAAAGAAAACGTCTTATTTTTATCCACTATCTAACGCACTTAACACATGTTCCCTCCTGGAGACAAACATGTTTCTTTCGTAAAAACCCGCTAACAGGTTAGTTAGTATCCACGTGCGTGTCCACGTGCGTCTCTTCAATTACGGGGTTATATCTTTCAACCATACATGAAACGTCTTATTGGTATGAACTATCTAACGCACTTAAAAAATGGTTCATCAGTATTGTTTGCAAAAACCTCAATATTGCCTTTTGTGCTGAAAGAGTTAAAAATACATGTACAGCCAAGGTATTTATTTTTCTCAACGACATGTATAATTTCGTGTCCAATTTTGAAGTTAAATAAAATACGATCTTGACTTGGTCTTTTAAAATGCACAACAATAGTTTTTGTCACAATCATTTTCAGACGCCACGACTTACACCATATATCTAACGTGTCTACTATACTTTCACTTTCGCATAAAATAACTTTGGCCTTAGACGTGCTATACAAATGTTTAAGAATGTTGTAAAATTTGCCTGATGAACTGCTAACAAATTGCATACTAATATACAGCGTATTCCGAAGTACACCAACTTTCACCAGACGTTCATCTAACGTACATGGTGCTAGACTACTGATACAGAGCCTATGGATAAGATATTTGCTGATTTTCGAAAATAAGAAAAAATAAGTACGCTTAAGTAAGCTCTATGTGTTACTATGTGACAGAACATTTAAAGTTCGTAAAGTACACCTTAAAGCGATGGTTCAGAGCAAATTGAGGATTCTGTAATGAAACAAACGTTTGGCTAGATCAAAGGAGGGGTTAATGTAATTTAAATCACTTCCATTGTAAACAGTCTACACTAATCGACTTTGTTTTACATCATTTAGATTCGAACGAACGCAGACCGAGTTTTTCTTGTCAATCGAAAACATCACTTTGTCTTCAATGATACAGTAACTTGACCATAGTGATAGGAACTCCGACCTTCGGGACTTTGCGCCAGGAAACAATTTAAATCAGCCAGCGAATCTGAACAATCTGTTCCGGGTCATACTTCGCCTACTAGTCGTACAGGTTTCATGGTAAAATCGACTTTGCAACCATGCAATTATTTCATAATGGCCATCAATTTCAACACCAAAGGTAGATTTTCGTGTGATTTGGCTCAAAAATATAAAACTTTTGGTCGTCTCCAAAGCACTGAGAAAGACGACTAACATGTTCGGTTAATGGAAGTTTTTGGAAACAGAACGCATTGCGAATTATTACTGACAGGCTTAGCAAGCAGCAAACACAATAATCATTGTGACCGCTACTGTTTGTGTGATGGTGACAAACTACATGTTTTGGCTATCCTTATCGGCTATTCACGGTCGATGACAGAGGACCAGTCTATCATGTGCACATATTTACACGCCGTCTATAAGTATTGTGTTTCAAAGCCGAACTCAACTGGACCCCACATGACTTTTTATGTGAGTGTTCATATGTGGGAACGAGTAACTGTAGATTATCGCAGGATAAGCGTTACATCTCTAAGTGGCATGTGTATAATTGCGTGGGGAAGTCGTATAATAGACTACATTCGTAATAAGGCGGCTTGTTTGCATAATGATCAGTTCAAGTGGACAGATTTACATATCACAGTCGTACCAGACAAAGACTGACCGATACCGGCAACCCTTTATATCTTTCGTAGTGTTGTTGATTGATTAATTGTTTGGTGTGTTAAGTTACTTTCAGCATCCAAATTGTATAAAGTAGATTCTTCAAAGTTTAAAATCGGGCGTCTCCTTTTCTCATGAAATAAAAGTGTTGGACTATTTTGATGAATAAAAGGCAAACAATGCTTATTTCAGGTGAGACAGCTCGTTACGAGCTGACTCTGAATCTGTATTGTTTGCAAAAAACCTCAATGGTTCGTTTGGCGCTGAACGAGTTAAGCCACTTTCAAAACAGATTCAGTTATACCACGTCGTTTCATGAGTAAGATACCAATAAAACTGGTTCATTTATCCTGACACCAGCCAGTCAGTCGTAATGCTAGCCCCGCAACCTTGAGCGCCAAGGAGAGTAGCCATTACTGCCATTTCTAAAGTATTTGGTATGACCGGCCGGGGATCGAACCCACGACCTCTAACAACCAAGGCGGAGGCTCTACTTCTACACCACCGAGGCGGTTCGTGGTGTTGTGAAGCTCACAAATGATATTAGGTCATAAATACACTAAATAAATTCCTTCTTTGTTTCCGGCCATGTCAATCAACCAGTTTCAACTCTCGATTGTCATACTTTCTAAGCATTGCTCATGTAGAATACACTATATCATTGAGAAGAGTTACCTCTCAGCTTTTAAGATAATAAAAAGAAAATGGGGGAGTCATGTATTATGCAAGAAATAATTCACACGAAGAAAATAGTTACCGTCATTTTGGACAAAATCGGACTTGGACGAACCTGGTGTTTCCAATTCTCTATTTTCACTTTCAAATAAGGTCAAAATACTCGTGCGTGAGTGTCATATTGTACACAGGCTAGCATGATAGAATTCGCCATGAGATTGCACACTAAATTCGGTTATGGAAAATGTGAGAAATTGTGCGTCTAACTGAAAAAGTGAGATTATAAAGAAATTGTCTTAAATAGTAATCCCTATTCACATGTAGCGCCATTAAAACCACAGGCGTTAGAGTTTTTGTTGAGAGAGAATTAACAAAAAAACATGCAAAACCTGGTTAAACTACTACAAATAGTCTTTATATTGTCCATATGCCATAGTAATATCGACTTTAATGTTATCGTATGAGAAAACTCTGGAAATACCCCCCCCCCCCCCCCCCCCCCCCCCCGCCCAAGAAAAAGACCGTGTTAGACTCCCTATTGTATTATTAGTCGCCGGGCAGAAGCCCGAGACTTCTATTTGAAATAGGTTTTCGGAAATGACATGGGAGGGGGGATTATTATTAGAAAGAAACACATGTAGATGTCTTGAACATATTACAATTATTACAATAACACTAAGTAATGACACATCTAAAATGAAATAAATATTCCGATGTTTTAGGTATTTTCAGTTTCTTTTTTTTGACTAGCATTTATGTTTTTTTGTTTTATTTACGAAGACAAAACAGTCCCTATTAGCTAGACTGGTATACTTTATTTTACACTATATACTACATGTAATCAAAAGGCGATAACTACAAACCTTTACGTCGCACAGTCTAATTTGTTTACATACGCGCACCTGCTTGAAGCAGACTGTTTGTTATGTGTAAATATCGAGATGAAAATTATGTCAAATATTCTCCTTTTAATGGCAATTTTAACTTACTGAATGTTATTTTCATGTTCAAAGAGATGTCTTGATCTGTGAAGAAGGCATTTTATAACGTTTATCCATGTATATCTAAAATATGAACTGTTTCTACGCTTAAACTGTTGATCGCATGACTCGCGAATACCAACTGCGTAGATCAATCTCCTTTGCAGAGAGCCGCTCTTTACACTCACTTACAAATAGTAAATCATAGGTGATTTAAAATGTTTATTTGGTTCGAAACAAATGAAGAAAAGAACAAACCGAGATAAAACTGGTTTTAATAGAAAAAATACTTTGAACGAACACTCTCTGCCTATAAAGAGAGTTTCAAGAACGATACCTCTGCGAATAAGAAAGAATCAGGTCTTTCGTACACAATTATTTCGTCCTTGACAATTTTAAATGTGTCATTGAATTCCCTAAATACATATTGCTTACGATCTGCATATTGTTATGCATCATTGACACAAGGGCGCTCATCATAATATAATTTTAAAACATGAGTAGTTTGGTATTTTCATTATAAAAAAGGAAGGAAAGAATTAAAATAAATTAACATGTTGTAGGGCTCAGTTTATGTTCGAAATTAAGTTTAAATTATACAACAATTTCAATGAAATGTAACTGTTTAGTTGATATTATATTTCGAAGGTGGTCTAATTTATAAATATTGGACTACATTTCAACATTTGTTAAAGTATGATATAATTAGGATGCCAAGCTAATATCATTTTGAGAATAAGAGAAAACTCATGTCTTCAGCGATTTAACCCTTATCTCATTGTTTTGAATGTAGATTGCTGCAAAGGTGTCCACTGTTGACTTTAATATAGGAAAGGTAAAATGACGTGCTATTGCATGCAAATCCTAAATTGTCTGTTTTGTGGTTTTATTGAAAAATAATAAAATTCAAATATTCTGACAAACATCTTGAAAAGTGTATGTGGAATTCACAAATCTTATAATTATTCCTTAATGAAAGCACTGTATACATACTAAGACTAATGATTGGCAAGATTACTCATTTCCATTACTGTTTATGATCAATAATTAGTTGGTTGTGTGTATGGTCAACCTACTTTGGAATGGAGATTGATCATAAACAATGAAAGGCTTCAATTATCATTCACTTCGTTGACAAAACAATGCAAGTTATGATACATTTTCACTTGACCCCACCCCTGATGTTCCAATATGCCCCTCAGTTGATAACTGTTTATGCAACTACTATAATGTTAGCACTATGGATATCCGGCGACATTGATGCGTTGCATCAACTTTCTCTTGTATATATATATATTAATGTCATTACTATTATACTATGGCTTAGTTCACGACGAACCCGAGTTCCGACTAGAGGTATCTGGGTTCCTCATGGACGGCAAGATTTTTAACTCTAGTGAACTTCTGACCCCGACTATTTGCAACCCTGCTTCCATCGAGAGTTAGAAGAGTTCCAAAATGGCGAAAGGTGCCAATTCTGGATGCTTGTGTGTTAATAATCCTAAAATACGAACCTCTGAGTTCAGTAATTAGTGATGTATGTATTTGTAAGACGAATAAATAAGGATTTGTTTAATTGGGCACTTGCAAATAATACAAGGACAATGACAAATACTTAGACCACCAGCCCATAATACATAACATTATAAAAATAGAATAATTACATTCTGTAAAATGTCCCTAAGACGAAAACTCTTTCAACAGCATGTATACGTAGTGTGCTAATTTTCTAATTAGCAATGGGTTATTGGATTGTAGTAATTAGTACAAGTGAACATGGAAATGTAAGTGTTAGTTAACGTATTTGTATTGAAATTCGAGGAATTTCAAGGCTTTGTGTGATCATGTACATGTATGTGTACATTTAACTGTTTTCCCTATTATAACATTCAAAAATTGAATAAAAACGACAACATTTAAATACCTATAGTAGGTCTGAGGCGGTAGACTCTTAAGTTGAATTCGAGGAACTCGAAGGTTCAAATACAATATTTCAAGTCATTTTACAAATCATGCAATGTCAAGCGACACAGTGCCTGGTTGCATTATGCTCCTTGGTTAAACAGCCAACTTGCTTGTTTTCAGAGTTCACGTACTAAAACTCGTGTATGTGATAAGACTTATCACTTAGCCCAAATACAATATCCCAAGTCACTTTATAAACCGTGCAGTGTCAAGCGACACGGGGCCTGATTGCATATGCTTCTTGGTTTAACAGTAATTATCGTTTAATTGCATCCTGAACTGAAGTCGTATGAAGAAATATATAAAACATCTTTAAGATTAGAAGAATAGTTTTGTCTCGTATTTCCAAAGTATTCGAAGGAATAACAACTTGCTCGTTTTCAGAGTTCACGTACTCAAACTCGTTTATGTGATAATAGAGCCCCGGTAGCTCAGTCGGTAGCGACGCGGGCTGTTAATCCAGGGGTTGTGAGTTCGAATCCAACTTTCTTTCCGACGATTGACAAAAGTCAATGCGACATGCGTCATTCGTCTTCCACCAATGGGCTAAGTCTATGTGGAAAAGCAGCCAGTTGCTTGGGAAGATTGTTGTGTGGAGTACTGGTGTGAGAAAACCAGGAAATGCATGAGTAGGTGAACTGGCCGCCGTGATATAACTGAGAAATTGTTGAAAACGGCGTTAAACCCCAATCAATAAATCAATCAATCAATCATTATGTGATAATAATATATTATCACTTAGCCTAAATATGCACGTCTTTTTGGTATGAACTTTCTAACGCACTCAACACAGGTTCCCCCCTGGAGACCCAGCTACCACGTGTTTAAGACGACTGCATTCGTCAGAATATTACAATTTGAAGACGTCAATAATGTTTTTACAACGTACTTGACACTTGTAAATGAATCAAAAAGAAAACGCCTTTTTGGTATGAACTTTCTAACGCACTCAACACAGGTTCCCCCCTGGAGACCCAGCTACCACGTGTTTAAGACGACTGCATTCGTCAGAATATTACAATTTGAAGACGTCAATAATGTTTTTACAACGTACTTGACACTTGTAAATGAATCAAAAAGAAAACGCCTTTTTGGTATGAACTTTCTAACGCACTCAACACAGATTCCCCCCTGGAGACCCATCTACCACGTGTTTAAGACGACTGCATTCGTCAGAATATTACAATTTGAAGACGTCAATAATATTTTTACAACGTACTTGACACTTGTAAATGAATCAAAAAGAAAACGCCTTTTTGGTATGAACTTTCTAACGCACTCAACACAGGTTCCCCGCTGGAGACCCAGCTACCACGTGTTTAAGACGACTGCATTCGTCAGAATATTACAATTTGAAGACGTCAATAATGTTTTTACAACGTGCTTGAAACTTGTAAAAGAATCAAAAAGAAAACGCCTTTTTGGTATGAACTTTCTAACGCACTCAACAAAGGTTCACCCCCTGGAGACACAGCTTCCACGTGTTTAAGACGGCTGCATTCGTCAGAATATAACAATTTGAAGACGTCAAGAATGTTTTTACAACGTCCTTGCAACTTGTAAAAGAATAATAAAAAAAAAGCCTTTTTTGGTATGAACTTTCTAACGCACTTAACACAGGTTCCCCCCTGGAGACCCAGCTACCACGTGTTAAGACGACTGCATTCGTCAGAATATTACAATTTGAAGACGTCAATAATGTTTTTACAACGTTCTTGAAACTTGTAAAAGAATAAAAAAGAAAACGCCTTTTTGGTATGAACTTTCTAACGCATATTATGAAAAAATCACACCATCACGAATATTATTGGAATTCCCTACCTTTAGTATTATACAAAACGAGAATTGCCTACTCAAACTAAATTTTCTCTTTAATACTTATTACAGTGAACAGTTTTAGCATATGAGGCGTTTACCCTTTTCCGGATGCAGATGAATTGTTGCGCATGTGCAGCAGACATCGATTGAAAACCAGTTAAACGTTTCCAACGCCATCCATTTATTAAACTATCCTTTAACCTTTTCCCACATACTATAATTCTGCAGCAGATGACTTCGAAAACATCTGAGAAAAATAAAAACAAGGAAATTCTCTACAAATTAATGTATGATTACTGAAAAAATAAAACATGTTGTGTCATAGGATAAATTACTCATCATGAGCAATTTCTCCTTTTGGCACAATGTTTTCAAAAGACGTCTGCCGCGAGGCGTCAGAAAGCGGCTAATTGAGGGAAAGGATTAAAGAGAATTACTTTATTTTCCTTAGATGTTTCAAAGTCGTTGTAGCTTTGCAAATTGTTGAAGAGTTTACGCATTCCGAGATGAACGATGGACGTAACACCACACTTCTACCTCGTACAGTTCGTGAATAAAACCTCTCATTGCCTATACCCAAGTGGTTTGGATTCTTCAATTTAAAACCGTTATATGTCATCCCTCACATTTCCCAAACCCCACACAACTAAGATTGGTTCACGTCATTCGGAAATCGACTTTCGAAACCTTGCGATTTGAGATGATACATATCAGTCTGCGCAGCCGTGCCGTCTGATTCTGATCCTCTTTAATCGCGGTTTAGTCAAACAAGTATCCCGAAAGCCACATAAACAACCACGTAAGTATGCAATTTAATCGTGATTGCTATATATTTCAAAACGTCCAATAGTCGATTTTGTACTGAAGCGACGAAAATTATATGTCCAAAAACAGGATATCGAATTGAAGATAGAGTTCGAAAGAATTTGATTTAAAAATCTATCTTTGACAATATCTTCAAGACACATTCAATTATGGAAGCCCTGGAGGGACTTCTTACTTCAATACTTCTAACTTCCATACTTCTAACTTCATTACTTCTAACTTCCAAACTTCTAACTTCATTACTTCTAACTTCATCACTTCTAACTCTAACTTCATCACTTCTAACTCTAACTTCATTATTTCTAACTACATTCACTTCTAACTTCATTACTTCTAACTTACTTCAATACTTCTAACTTCCATACTTCTAACTTCATTACTTCTAACTTCCAAACTTCTAACTTCATTACTTCTAACTTCATCACTTCTAACTTCATTACTTCTAACTACATTCACTTCTAACTTCATTACTTCTAACTTCCTTACTTCTAACTTCATTACTTCTAACTTCATCACTCCTAACTTCTAACTACATAAACTTCTAACTTCATTACTTCTAATTTTCCACTTCCTGACTTCTAACTTCAATACTTCTAGCTTCCATACTTCTAACTTCATTACTTCTAACTTCCAAACTTCTAACTTCATCACTTCTAACTTCATTACTTCTAACTACATTCACTTCTAACTTCTAACTTCATTACTAGTTAGAAGTAAGGAAGTTGGAAGTTAGAAGTAATGAAGTTATAAGTGAATGTAGTTATAAATAATGAAGTTAGAAGTGATGAAGTTAGAAGTAATGAAGTTAGAAGTAAGGAAGTTGGAAGTTAGAAGCAATGAAGTTAGAAGTTAGACGTGAATGTAGTTAGAAGCAATGAAGTTAGAAGATGAAGTTGGAAGTTAGAAGTAATGAAGTTAGAAGTTAGAAGTGAATGCAGTTAGAAGTAATGAAGTTAGAAGTTAGAAGTGATGAAGTTAGAAGTAATGAAGTTAGAAGTATGGAAGTTAGAAGTATTGAAGTAAGAAGTCCCTCCAGGGCTTCCATATTCAATGATGTGTGATTAACGTCCAATAGTCGACGTTGTACTGAATCTCCAAAAACAGGATATCGAATTGAAGAAAGAGTTCGAAAGAATTTTATTTAAAAATCTATCTTCGACAATATCTTCAAGACACGTTCAATGATGTGTGATTAAAGTCTCCGTATAAGTGAAATCAGAACGAGAGAGATGGGATGAGAGAAATATGGGTTGGGATGAAAGAGAACGATAGAGAGAGAGTGAGAGAGAGTGACGGAAAGACACATATATATACAGATAGACAGGCAGAGAGAAGGGGGAGACAGATAGCACGACATAGACAGAGATATACACTGATAGACAGACATACAATGACCTGCGAAAGAGACAGACAGACAGAAAACACAGATCAGAGACAGAAAGAGGTATACAGACAGGTAGACAGACATGTAGGGGAATTAAGAGAGATAAGAGAGACAGACACAGAGATATATAGAGAGAGAGAGAGAGCGAGAGATAGAGAGAGAGAGAGAGAGAGAGAGAGAGAGAGAGAGAGAGAGAGAGAGAGAGAGAGAGAGAGAGAGAGAGAGAGAGAGAGAGAGAGAGAGAGAGAGAGAGAGAGAGAGAGAGAGAGAGAGAGAGAGACGCAGGTAAGGACATTTATTAGTCGCAACAATACATGATCTCTCGTTCTATGTTTCCGCATTCACGATTCATTCTATATGTGTCTACCACTCCATCATCTTCCGATGTGTACGCAATCACATCCTTTATTCTCTCCGTCCGAATATTTGACAGCAGGTTTAGGCAGAATAATTTGAAGTTTCTGCCTTATTATATTGAAATATGTCAATGTTAAATCAAGTTCCATCAAGTAGAAATAATTCTCTAAACCATGTACTAGACTGGGAGAAAGTGTTCGATCAATGCAAAACTCATAAAGACAAATTTTCTGACAAAGATTCAAAATGCGACCTCAAGAGTGTTATAAAGATTTTCCTTCATTTGGCCTAGTGACCTTTTTTTGTTTACCTGATATAACCCCTATTCGAAAATGTACTAGACATTATCAATACAAACATTCAGACAAAAGTTTCAAGTTGATGATGCAAAGAACGCATTCTCCAGAGTATTAACACGATTGTCCTTCAATTTAGCCTGGTGACCTAGTGTTTAACCCGGCATGACCCATATTCGAACAATATTTTAAGAAATGTGGCTTGTGCAGTGTGTTGATAAGATTTTCTTTCAATTTTGCCTAGTGACCTAGTTTTTGAACAGACATGACCAATATTAAAACTTGGCCTACATATCATCAAGACAAACATTCAGTAACAGTTTCAATATGCTCAAGTTAATACTGAAGCATCCAGAGTGTTAACAAAATTTGGCGTAGTGACCTAGTTTCTGACCTAATATGACCACTAGTCTAACTTAACCTAAATATAATTCAGACAAAAGTTCAAAGTGCTGACGCAAAAATTGCAAATTCTAAATTGTTAACAAGATTTTCCTTCAATTTGGCCTAGTGACCTAGTTTTTGTCCCGGCATGACCATACTCAAACTTGGCCAATAAATCATTAAGATCAACATTCTGACTTAATTTTAAACTGCTGACGCAGAAAATGCGGCTTGTACAGTGTTAACGAGGTTTTCTCTCAATTTGGTCTAGTGACCTAGTTTTTGAACAGACCTGACCAATATTCGAACTTTTGTGATAAACTGTGTGTTAACTTGCTACCTTCTGTGAAGAGCGCGACTGGACGATCTGATGAATGATGCGATGAGCCGGCTTTCATAACCTGCGAGCCACAGTGGGTGGTCGGCCAGACGCCAACCTGTCCCTGGTCAATATCTGCCCGATTTCCGGCCGGGCTTTGAGCGGCGTCTGGATTGTCTGGGTAGTCCAAAGTTTGGCCCGGCGCTCGCCCGATAGTTGTAACGCCCGGCTGGACATCGGCAAGGCAGCAGCCGATTAATGTGCGATAAACTTTAAGTCCGAGTTAAAAGTAACTCGATGCTCGCGAAGAGTCCCGAAGGATTCCGGCCGTAAATGCCTAGAAATCCGCCGCAAACTACTCACAAACCTATCGCAAGGTAATTGTGACTGGGGTTTAAGTGATGCTAGGTAGGCTACATTTTTAATTAATAAATATGCTTTTGAAAACATAAATGATGATATTCATATCTCTATGTGCAGACATAAGGCTCATTCTTGTAATCATTTTCTTCGTCATTGATAATCTTCAATCGCACTTCACGAGGCCAATATTTGAAATTCTTTCTTCGAACTCGCAACTTGTCACCACAAATGTGATCGTTATGCAGCGAATTGTGTTGACATTCGGATCGCTTGACCTCCTTAATCACGTCGTCAATCGTTGACTGGTCGGTAAGATAAGGGTGATACACTACCCCATTTCCTCCAGCACTCAATTTACAACTCGAGTGCAGACTCGTCGTTAAGTGCTATATCAACTGGCAGGAACAGTAAAATTAAATAAATTAATTGCATCGACATGTGATGGTTTTCTTTGGATAATATAAATAATGAAAAATAAATAAAAAGTGGAGCTGGGAATGTCGTGTGGGGCTGAATCCATCACTGCATTTGTCACGCGACGTCTTTGTTAACCATAACTATTTCGTCGCACAGGCCCTACGGGCCCCCGGCAAATCCGCCATTGTATTTGTCACATAACTTCTTTGTACGTTTCCGTTCCACTTCGAGAATGTTTTAAATAAGCTTCCGTATTTGACCTCTTGGCGCATTCATTTCTAAAACGTTTGTTAAACTTAAATTGAAGTACTCACGCCTTAAGGTTTTCACTGATGTTCCAACAACATTGTAATGATCTTTATTTAGGAGATCTTAACCTTTCAAATGAAGTTGTGTTGAATCCACGATGAACTTTTTTTCTCGCGCAGTCTTACCCTAAAATGCGTTGTTGGGTGTTAACAGCAATTGGCAGGCTGCCATCTCCGAACAAAATGGTTTTACTAGTATGACCAGGGGCTGAAGCCCCAGGCTAATACAAATCATATCGTGTGAGAAGGTTCTCAACTTTACTGAACCAGTTTTTTATCGTTACCCCAATTTAATATAGCACCTTCAATAAGTGATTACGAACGGGTTTAAACTGACTACAGAGGGCTTGGAAACGGTGTCCCTATGAGGTGAACGGGCAACTTTACCAGATCAGAAATTAATTAATATAAACGGACTGTAGACGGGATATAGACGAGATGAACGTATTGAGAACTGTTTATGAATTAACAAGGGTTGAATTACAGACATTGCACGGCCAAAAGTGTACGTTCTAGGAAGACCATGACCCGTTTTACAATTTCTTTAGACGTGTTTGGACGCAAATCTGTAGCTGCCGGAAATATCAAGACAATAAAACGGACATTCTCTATGAATTAATGTTTAATTATTGAATAAAGTCGTAGCCTAAACATTGTAGCAAAACGTGGACTTGCTCATTATGAAAAAGGCTCATATTGCCACAATGTTTTCATAAGAGATATACGTCTGTAACGCGTCAAAATGCGTCTGTAGGTTGGAAAGGGTTAAGTATCAAATGTTTCAACCTATCAGTTATAAAAGCAAAAATAGCAAGTTTGTCCTTTATAAGGTTAAAATAGACGTTTTATTGGTTATTTTATTTTTATGAAATTCAATACTGTTTCAGATTAATCTGTAAATTGCATACTTGAGTTTAGCCTGAATAAATATCATGAAATACACTATTCTTCAAAACAATGGGAAATCTCTATAATTGAATGGATAACCAATGACTCAAAGTGGAAAATATTATGGCAAACGGAAAAATTGCTCATTATAAGCAATTTCTTCTTTTGGCCCAATGTTTTCAAAAGTCTTCTGCTTCAGAGGCGTCAGCAAGAGTCTATATGAGGGACAGACTATTCTTGAAATCGATAAATAATGGTATGGAGATTATTTATATGGGAGCGGAGACATGTTATTGGAATGTTTGCCATTATGCACACAATTGCTGGCATTATCACGCTTTGTACGATATATAAGAAAACGTTGTCCTTCTGAATGAGGAAATCAGTCCATGAAAAACCACAATTTACAAGTATATTACAAGATAAAGACTGATAAAAACAGTAATTTTGGACTCGCTAATTTAGATATTATCAAAGAGTTAGTGATTTATATTTGCATGCAGAGCACTGTAGAGTAATAATATGTTCTAATTTCACATCGACTAAACTTCTAGTAACACATTTTAAAATGCATATAATTCAAAATCTGTATCACAATTCACGTCGAGAATTGTACCAATTGTGCGGAGCTAGGCGAGTACAAATTGTATGATTCACGTTACAAACAATTTCAATTTTAAATTTTTTATTTATCCCAGGTGGAACAATACGGTGGCATAGAGGTGACATGTGTGTGTTTTTATTTTTATTTTACTAAGTGGTGCGCACGACATACTAAGTCGTGCGCACGAGATACTAAGTGGTGCGCACGACATACTAAGTCGTGCGCACCACTTAGTAACTCGTGCGCACGACATAGTATCTCGTGCGCACGACTTAGTAACTCGTGCGCACCACTTAGTAACTCGTGCGCACCACTTAGTAACTCGTGCGCACGACATAGTATCTCGTGCGCACCACTTAGTAACTCGTGCGCACGACATAGTATCTCGTGAGCACGACATAGTAACTCGTGCGCACGACTTAGTAACTCGTGCGCACCACTTAGTAACTCGTGCGCACGACATAGTAACTCGTGCGCACCACTTAAGTATCTCGTGCGCACGACATAGTATCTCGTGCGCACGAGTTACTAAGTCGTGCGCACGACTTAGTATGTCGTGCGCACGAGATAAATAAAAACATACACATGTCACCTCTATGCCACCGTACTGTGGCACAGAGGTGACATGTGTTTGTTTTTATTTTTATTTTACTAAGTCGTGCGCACGAGATACTAAGTCGTGCGCACGAGATACTTAAGTCGTGCGCACGAGTTACTATGTCGTGCTCACGAGATACTATGTCGTGCGCACGAGTTACTAAGTGGTGCGCACGAGTTACTAAGTGGTGCGCACGAGTTACTAAGTGGTGCGCACGAGTTACTAAGTGGTGCGCACGAGTTACTAAGTCGTGCGCACGAGATACTATGTCGTGCGCACGAGTTACTAAGTGGTGCGCACGACTTAGTATGTCGTGCGCACCACTTAGTATCTCGTGCGCACGACTTAGTATCTCGTGCGCACGACTTAGTATGTCGTGCGCACCACTTAGTAAAATAAAAATAAAAACACACACATGTCACCTCTATGCCACCGTAGTAAATATCATATTTAAGTGTACACAATTATTTAGATATCACTACGCCAATATAGAACTGCACCGCGCAATTACCCTTTGTAAATTGTAACCCTTTATTCCCTCTCGGCAGAGATGTAAACATCCACTCGTCCGCTAGCATAAGCGAGTGGAATGAAGAATCGGGCTAGTACGAAATTCTAGGCGCTAGTCCATACATACTCGTCCATGTCCTTATTCATAATGATAGTATGTATTGCTTAGCCTTTTCTTTGTCTTTCTCTCAGTCCATCTATTCCTTCGACAAAGTTGCGTATATAGTCAACATGTGCTCGTTTCTAGTAACGAAGCCCATCGAAGTCGTTTTAGTTATGCATTCGTTATTTTCCTTTCACATATATACCACAAGCAGGTTTCCGCAAAGACATGAGTACAATCGACAATATTTTCATATTACACGGTTTAATAAAATAACTGTAATTAGGGTTTTCAATAAGGACCGGCACCCGGCGAATCATTGCCGTTTCGTTTTGACAAAATCGCCGGTTCAAATCTGTGCCACAATCAAACAATTATGACAGGGATATTGTTTTTAATTATATGAATAAATAGTGTTTTAGGAGTATTCTGCATTTTGGATAGGTGCTTTCTACAAGGTCCGCGTCTAAAGAAGGAGATTTCATCAAATCATTTGAGCGCTTTAAATTACAACGATTGCGAGTCAATGTTCTAAACACTTGTTTATAAAGCGTTTAGAATACTTTGATTATAATAGGCAGAACGAATAAGGAACGAATAAATCTTGCAAGAAATCGATCATTTCTTTCGGCCAAAATCAGGTAAATGACCCGCGGATATTTGCTGTTACAGCATAACTGATTCATCCTTTATTCTAAATTTGTATTACACAGTTCAACATTTGACTTTGACAGTTTGTTCGTTATGGTTTTGACGCGATTCAAGATTTTGACGCGATTATCTCGTTCATAGAGTTGATTACTCACAGATGACTGAGTTGGTGATGGAAAGAACATTAAACAGTTCAGTTAAGCTAAAACATGCACAGGCAGGCAAGTGTTTCATTAGGATAAGTGCAACACTCAATTCCCAATCCTGCTTGCCCTTTAACAAATCACAACCCACCCCACAATATAAAAACTCTGCAGCAGACGAATTAAAGAAAAATCTGAGCAAAGATACAGAAAATCACATTTATTAGAAGTGTAATCATTGAATATAGTTGAAAACATTGTTGCAAAAGGAGAAATTTAATTGAAAATATATTTAATAAAAGTCGGAAAAGTATAGTTGTCCCTTTCCGTGCTTTTTTTTATGAGAGTTCAAATCACAGGAAAAACTCATGGGACAAAGTTGACTAATTACACATTGACACAATTTCAGATTTAGGCTTTGTTTCTGTCAAACTGCTGAAGAAGACAACACTGAGACACACATTTTGATTAGAAGTTTATTTAAAAAAAAGGAATAACTTTAATTATGATAAACAACATTACAATGATGGTGTAGACAATACATTTTTCAATTTGTACATTCATTGCACAGACCAAATCTTAGCTAGTTTGAAATTATGGTCCTCTCAGCACATTCTTTTCTCAACTCATTACTTCTTGGCAGGACTTTACTGCTAAAATTGATGAAATTTTATTTTTAAGTATAACCTAAGAAAGCCTTCCCTCAACATTTTGAAAACACCCTCAGAAGTCACCGGAATGCACCATTTTGCGTCCAGGATTTCAATTACTTTTTAAACATCAAGTCAAGGGTAAAATATGATAACTTAAGTGAATGTTTCAGTTGTTTCATTGGAGCGCCACAGGGGGACTGTATATCACCATTTATTTTTGCAATGTATGTAAATGACTTAGAGGACTACATGTCTCTAAATGAATTTGACGGCGTGCATATGGGCATGTTGAAATTGTTTTTACTACTATAAGCGGACGATATAGTTTTATTTGCAGAAAGCGAGTGCAGTTTACAAAATGGTCTTAAAATACGTTTTAGTTATTGCGAAAAATGGAAATCATCAGTAAAGGTAAAGAAAACAAACGTCATGATATTTAGAAAAAATGGAAAAATATCGAAAAAAGTAGTTTTTAAGTACAACGGTAATCCATTAGAAATAGTGAAACAATTAACATATTTAGGCATATCATTTTCTTCAGAGGAGTCCTTTCAACAAACTTTTGATTATATAGGAGGACAAGCTTTAAAAGCAGTTTTTGCATTAAAACAATATCTAACAGTATTCAAAAATACCACCATTAGCCATACACTTGAACTGTTTGATAAGCTTATAATACCACTACTTAATTACGGAGTCAATGTATGGGGCTTCAGTGAGGCTATAACGCGCAGAAAGGCTGCATACTAGATTTTGTAAGCAACTACTACACGGCAAAAGTCAGACTCATAAAACTATTTAAACAAAGGGTAAAATATATTTTTATCCAAAACTGGGATGCCGATCTAAGTCCAACCTCTAAAGCTAAAACATATATTCTAATCAAATCCTTTGATTTTAAGATGTATTTAGACAACATAAAAATAAAGAAATATATATATTTGCATTAACACAATTTAGACTTTAAAGTCACCAACTGGAAATTGAAACCGTTAAGACTCCTATATCAGACCGTAAATGCAAATTATGTAACACAATAGAAGACAAATTTCATTTTTTACTTGAATGTCCATTAACTCTTTTCCACCTGCAGACGCATTTCTACGCAAAAGCAGCAGACGACTTTTAAAAACATTGTGGCCAAAGATGAAATTGCTCATGATGAGCAGTTTCTCCTTTGGCCACCATGTTTTAAACTTTAGTTAACAATTAAGTTATCTTTTATGGACGGCTTTCAGGCTTTTGTCACAATGTTTTCAAAGTCGTCTGCTGCAGATTTGTTGTATGGGGTAAAGGGTTAAACAATTGTCTAAGACAAATCTATATAAGAAAATATTGGTTTAGACCAAACGTTCCTAAATTCATCGAACTCTTATCAATAACCAGAAAACATTATCCAAATTATGCATTTTTCTATATAAAAGAATGAAGTCACTTGTATAATTATCTCATTTAAAATGTATGTATTTTATTGTTGTCAACTGTTCAAAATGTAAACACTAAATATGTATATATGTGTGTGTGAAAATAGTATTGGTTTAGACCAAACATTCCTAAATTCATCGAACTCTTAACAAGCAATAACCAGAAAACATTATCCAAATTATGCATTTTTCTATATAAAAGAATGAAGTCACTTGTATAATGATCTCATTTAAAATGGATGTATTTTATTGTTGTTAACTGTTCAAAATGTAAACACTAAATATGTATATATGTGTGTGAAATGTTTATCAAAGTTTATTCCCATTTTCGAGATTTTCTTTTTTGTCCTATGCTTCTACGATACAGGGATAATGATTTTAAAACATTTCGAAACGAATGCTATTTTCGAAGTAGGATCAATTAACGTTCACTAGACCAACAAGAAATGATGATCTTGGAAACATTTCATTCTGGCCTGATGCTCTATTGCTTGTCTCCCTTGGTGGGGATTTATTTAAAATAAATATTCATATCTCTTCTTAAACGATCGCAATTCTACCTTTAGTACTTTCAGTACTTTGATTTTTTTTAGTAACCAGAAAATGTAGATTGTTTATTTTTTTCTTTGATAGTTTAATTGGAATTTCAATATAGTTTTCAGTGTTATGCAGTGTTCTTTTCATTTTGATATAGCATGCATCAATGAGTGTGTAAACTATGCAAAGACCTCTGTTAAATACCGCCAGTCAAATAAAGGTTTTAACAATAGACCCCCCATTCTGTGTAAACAATATTGTGCATTCAACTCAAATATTATTCAATTAACGGTATTCTTGTGAAGTGTATGTGATAACAAAATTGATTTGTAAATACTTCGCCGCATAAGATGATTATTTATGCAGAGGTTGACGCCAACGAAACATCAAATTGCTATTCTCCGGCTACTCATGCAAACTCCGTTGTTAATGTATGTGCACTAAATTGATAGTACTGCCTCGATGGTGGTGTAGTGATACAGCTTCCGCCTCGTGAGCGGGAGGTCGCGGGTTCGATCCACGGCCAAGTCATACTTTAAAAATGGTAGTAGTGGCTGCCCTTCTAGGCGCTCAGGGTTTCGGGGCTAGCGTATCGACTGACTGACTGGTGTCAGGATGAATGGACCAGTAGTACTGGTAACTTACCCAGGGAACGCCGTGATATAACTGAAATATTATTGAAAGCGGCGTGACACACCAATCTCTCAATCTAAATGGGTAGTAAATCACACACCAGTTGTGTGATCTATCAATCTAAATGGGTAGTAAATCCCACACCAGTTGTGTGATCTATCAATCTAAATGGGTAGTAAATCACACACCAGTTGTGTGATCTATCAACCTAAATGGGTAGTAAATCACACAGCAGTTGTGTGATCTATCAATCTAAATGAGTAGTAAATCCCACACCAGTTGTGTGATCTATCAATCTAAATGGGTAGTAAATCCCACACCAGTTGTGCGATCTATCAATCTAAATGGGTAGTAAATCCCACACCAGTTGTGTGATCTATCAATCTAAATGGGAAGTAAATCCCACATCAGTGGTGTGATCTATAAATATAAATGGGTAGTAAATCCCACATCAGTTGTGTGATCTATAAATCTAAATGGGTAGTAAATCCCACACCAGTTGTGTGATCTATAAATCTAAATGGGTAGTAAATTACACACCAGTTGTGTGATCTATAAATCTAAATGGGTAGTAAATCCCACACCAGTTGTCTGATCTATCAATCTAAATGGGTAGTAAATCCCACACCAGTTGTGTGATCTATCAATCTAAATGGGTAGTAAATTACACACCAGTTGTGTGATCTATAAATCTAAATGGGTAGTAAATCCCACATCAGTTGTGTGATCTATCAATCTAAATGGGTAGTAAATCACACACCAGTTGTGTGATCTATCAATCTAAATGGGTAGTAAATTACACACCAATTGTGTGTTCCATCAATCTAAATGGGTAGTAAATTACACACCATTTGTGTTACTCGCAGTAGTATAGGCGCCTCTTGGGCCCCAAACAAAGATGACGTAATCGGCGGCCATTGTGTTGACCTAGTTACTATTTATAGTATCTCATTTGCATATAAGGATGGACACGAGTGAGGACGCCATTTTGTAGTTATACAATGACTGCGCATGTCCATTTTAGTTCTATATTTAGAATGACATCATGGGTCTATATTTAGAAAGCTTTAACAATGGAGCAAGTGTTTCGGTAGCACCCTTCGGGCGAGACCACCAACGATTTGTCTCTAGCCTTCTACCAATAGATTCTAGCGGGTATGTTGTTGGAACCCTCGAAAATAATGGCGGGGAAATTCGACCTAACCTTTGCTACATTGTTTCGGGAAACCTGACACGAGACATCCATACGACACGATATATCCCTTTAATATGTCGTATAGTCGAGCCGAAGCACGCAGTCAAACATGTAGGGTAAAGCAATAAATGTAACGTCTTACCTCTAGAGCGTCCACAGTTCAAATGACAGAGATCCCGCTCTATTTTTAGACTCGGTATTTCACCATATTTTTATAAATAGATTATGTGTTATGTTCTATAAATAGATTATATGTCATTTACTATAAATAGATATTTCTAATAGTTCTATATTTAGAATGACATCATGGGTCTATATTTAGAAAGTGTTGGAGCTGGCGGAGAAATTCGACCTACCCTTTGCTACATTGTTTCGGGAAACTGAAACATCCATACGACACGATATATCCCTTTAGTATAGTCGGCACATAGTCAAACATGTATGGCAATAAATGTAACGTCTTACCTCTAGAGCGTCCAGAGTTCAAATGACAGAGGTCCCGATCTATTTTTAGTTTCGATATTTCACAACCACTATGGAATATTTCATCAGACCAGGTGTACCAACAATAGAGCATTGAAATGACAAAGTTAATCTCATTTAAAGGCGCCATACTGTCTGCGTCTGAACACCTGCAACGAACGTGTTAACACTTGTCTGAGAATAACACTTTACAGTGCGGTTTCAAAAGATTACCCCATACCAATTTGATCATATTTCAAATATATTGAGAAAAGAAGCCAATTAAAGTTGTCAAATCGGTTTTTGCTAATTTGTATCACTATTTACGCTTTTTTCTCTTTATGCTACTAAATAATAGAAGAACCAAAAAGCTTTCATTTAAACCAAAGTTTGTCACAATAATTGTTTACCGTTTTCGAGTTATGTAATATGAGAGATTTTTAAACCCCAAAAATATATGAAAAAATTATGATCCTAGGACTAATAGTTCTCTAGTTATCGTCGTTTTAAATTATTTCTTAAAAGTGCGTCAAAAGGCTTCTTAATGCGTAAATGCCGATATCTCCTTTATTTCTTGTCCGAATGTAGTCGTGTTTGGACTCGTTGAAAAGGATTTCGGATTTTCTAACGATTGAGATGATCTAACCGGAAGTGACGTAATTTTTTCTTAAAATGATCATATTTTCAATATTAATTAATTTGATTTTTTTTTTTTTTTTTTAGGAATTCGTAACGTTGGACTGCACTTATATATTAATAGCTGTCCTAGGACTATTCATTCTCTAGTTATCTCAGTTTAATTTTTTATTTCAAAGCGTGACTGATAAGCCAATTTGACCCACACATCTTAAAATGATGATATCTTCCTTATTTCTTGACCGATTGTAGACGTGTTTGGATTCGTTAAAAAGGGCTCCGTAAACTCTATCAATTGAATTGGTCAAACCGGAAGTGACGTTATTAATTAATTTGATAAGTTTTTTAGATACATCGTAACGTATAGAAGGCACTCATATATTGATAACTGTGGGCAAAACCTGAATATTGACAGAGTTTCGAACTCATAACCCTCATCATATTGCTCCCAGGTGTGTTAGCATTAACCCATTATCAGAGTCACCAGATTGTGTTCATTTGGTGACGTAAGTACGGACAAAGACCTTTTGAAATGCTAAACACGATATATCCCTTTTGTATAGCATATAGTCGAGTCGAAGCACGCAGTCAAACATATATGGTAAAGCAATAAATTTAACGTCTTACCTCTAGAACGTCCAGATCTCAAATGACCGATGCGCATGTCCCAATCTATTTTTAAATTCGATATTTCACCATCGCTATCGGATATTTCATCAGAAACTCAACAGGTGTGAGAACAATATAGTATTGAAATGCCAAAGAAAACGTGGACAATAGATGAATAGACTACTTTAAACCAAACGGCGCCACAGTGTCTGTAGAACACCTGCACGTTAACACTTGCCTGAGAATAACCCTTTACACTACTGTTCAAAAGTTTATCCCTCATGACGAAAGTTTTTATTATGACTATACAAGCACTTGAAAAGTGTCAGTGAAGTTATACACGACTTTACCAATTTGATCATATTTCAAATATAGAGGGAAAAGGAGCCCATTAAAGTTGTCAAATCAGTTTTTGTTAATTTATTTCACTATTTACGCTTTAACTTTTTCTCTTTATGCTACCAAATGATAGAGGACACCAAAACCTTTCATTTAAACCCGGGGTTGTAGAGAAAATATTCAGCCGTTTTCGAGTTATGTAATATGAGAGATTTTTAAACCCCAAAAATGAACTTGCCCCGATCCTCAAGTTTGATATACCGTTGAAAAGATCTCGTTGAGCCCTTTTCATATATGAAACAAATATGATCCTAGGACTAATAGTTCTCTAGTTATCGTCGATTTAAATATTTGTTTCAAAGTGAGTCAAAAGTCTTCTTAATGCGTAAATGCCGATATCTCCTTTATTTCTTGTCCGAATGTAGTCGTGTTTGGATCCATTGAAAAGGATTTCTGATTTTCTATCGATTGATATGATCAAACCGGAAGTGACGTCATTTCTTAAATATTTGTTTGTTTCAAAGTGCGTCAAAAGTATTCTCAATGAGTAAATGCCTATATCTCCTTTATTTCTGGTCAGTTTTCTGATATTATTATTTTTTTTTTTATTTAGAAATATTGTTATTGATAGTTGTTGACCCGAATATTGACAGAGTTATAAACGTCATTGTAATGCTCGAAGTCGCATGTATTCGGGTGTAGAGGCTTGAAGATCAATAACGAGATGTCCATATGGCTTTTCTGTGGCGTTTCGATATACATTCATGAAACTGTGACTACTGGTAGGGTAGATCCGTCGTGCCAGTACAGAAATTTGATGTCTATCAACTGGGTTGTTAAACACAATTAAATATTTTGTATTAAGGCTGATATCTCGGCACGCTTTTCCTTGAGGAAAAACGTTCTGTGTCAAGAAAATGACCGTCAAGTTTCTATGATGAGATCCTTTAGTAAAAAGATTAGCCACTCTTTCATCCTTCTTCGCCTCTCCCATCAAATCATCTAATATGATGCAGTTCCGCACGTTTACGTCTAGATACATATCTTGTTCAAGACAGTCTGGAATACCCCTCACAAATTCAACGTTAGACAATTCTGTCTTGATTTCGTCGTATAATGGTTGATTTTGACTATAACACCAGATGATCCTCTGAGGTGGTGGTTGGATTGTATCTTGGCACAATATCATCTTAGTCAATACCGATTTACCACTTCCACTCGGCCCAGACAAAACGAGTGTACACGGATGTTTAAACTTAAATACGGGCGCTCCCAAATGCGCTCCGGGAGCTCCCAAATGCGCTCCGGGAGCTCCCAAATGCGCTCCGGGAGCTCCCAAATGCGCTCCGGGCGCTCCCAAATGCGCTCCGGGAGCTCCTTAATGCGCTCCGGGAGCTCCTAAATGCGCCCCGGGCGCTCCCAGATGCGCTCCGGGCGCTCCCAGATGCGCTCCGAGAGCTCCCAGATGCGCTCCGGGAGCTCCCAAATGCGCTCCGGGCGCTCCCAAATGCGCTCCGGGAGCTCCAAAATGCGCTCCGGGCGCTCCCAAATGCGCTCCGGGAGCTCTCAAATGCGCTCCGAGCCCTCCTTCATATTGTTGTACTCCTGGTGATATATTCCAGTATCTTTGGTCTGTATGTGAAGATGGTTCTTCAAAGTGTTTGTTTCTCTCATGTCTCATTAGATTGTATCTACTACAGAACGTCTGATCACACGTTGTACAGAAAGTTGTACTCATCTTTTCAAAGTCGTGTGTTGCAGTTTATTGTGGATATCTTTCCCCTATAAACTTACAAGGCGCTCCCAAATGCGCTCCGGGAGCCCGGTCTCCCGGAGCGCTCCGAGCGCTCTGTAAGTTTATAAGGGGAAAGATATTCACAATAAACTGCAACACACGACTTTGAAAAGATGAGTACAACTTTCTGTACAACGTGTGATCAGACGTTCTGTAGTAGATACAATCTAATGAGACATGAGAGAAACAAACACTTTGAAGAACCATCTTCACATACAGACCAAAGATACTGGAATATATCACCAGGAGTACAACAATATGAAGGAGGGCTCGGAGCGCATTTGAGAGCTCCCGGAGCGCATTTGGGAGCGCCCGGAGCGCATTTTGGAGCTCCCGGAGCGCATTTGGGAGCGCCCGGAGCGCATTTGGGAGCTCCCGGAGCGCATCTGGGAGCTCTCGGAGCGCATCTGGGAGCGCCCGGAGCGCATCTGGGAGCGCCCGGAGCGCATCTGGGAGCGCCCGGAGCGCATTTAGGAGCTCCCGGAGCGCATTTAGGAGCTCCCGGAGCGCATTTGGGAGCGCCCGGAGCGCATTTGGGAGCTCCCGGAGCGCATTTGGGAGCTCCCGGAGCGCATTTGGGAGCGCCCGTATTTAAGTTTAAACATCCGTGTACACTCGTTTTGTCTGGGCCGAGTGGAAGTGGCAAATCGGTATTGACTAAGATGATATTGTGCCAAGATACAATCCAACCACCACCTCAGAGGATCATCTGGTGTTATAGTCAAAATCAACCATTATACGACGAAATCAAGACAGAATTGTCTAACGTTGAATTTGTGAGGGGTATTCCAGACTGTCTTGAACAAGATATGTATCTAGACGTAAACGTGCGGAACTGCATCATATTAGATGATTTGATGGGAGAGGCGAAGAAGGATGAAAGAGTGGCTAATCTTTTTACTAAAGGATCTCATCATAGAAACTTGACGGTCATTTTCTTGACACAGAACGTTTTTCCTCAAGGAAAAGCGTGCCGAGATATCAGCCTTAATACAAAATATTTAATTGTGTTTAACAACCCAGTTGATAGACATCAAATTTCTGTACTGGCACGACGGATCTACCCTACCAGTAGTCACAGTTTCATGAATGTATATCGAAACGCCACAGAAAAGCCATATGGACATCTCGTTATTGATCTTCAAGCCTCTACACCCGAATACATGCGACTTCGAGCATTACAATGACGTTTATAACTCTGTCAATATTCGGGTCAACAACTATCAATAACAATATTTCTAAATAAAAAAAAAATAATAATATCAGAAAACTGACCAGAAATAAAGGAGATATAGGCATTTACTCATTGAGAATACTTTTGACGCACTTTGAAACAAACAAATATTTAAGAAATGACGTCACTTCCGGTTTGATCATATCAATCGATAGAAAATCAGAAATCCTTTTCAATGGATCCAAACACGACTACATTCGGACAAGAAATAAAGGAGATATCGGCATTTACGCATTAAGAAGACTTTTGACTCACTTTGAAACAAATATTTAAATCGACGATAACTAGAGAACTATTAGTCCTAGGATCATATTTGTTTCATATATGAAAAGGGCTCAACGAGATCTTTTCAACGGTATATCAAACTTGAGGATCGGGGCAAGTTCATTTTTGGGGTTTAAAAATCTCTCATATTACATAACTCGAAAACGGCTGAATATTTTCTCTACAACCCCGGGTTTAAATGAAAGGTTTTGGTGTCCTCTATCATTTGGTAGCATAAAGAGAAAAAGTTAAAGCGTAAATAGTGAAATAAATTAACAAAAACTGATTTGACAACTTTAATGGGCTCCTTTTCCCTCTATATTTGAAATATGATCAAATTGGTAAAGTCGTGTATAACTTCACTGACACTTTTCAAGTGCTTGTATAGTCATAATAAAAACTTTCGTCATGAGGGATAAACTTTTGAACAGTAGTGTAAAGGGTTATTCTCAGGCAAGTGTTAACGTGCAGGTGTTCTACAGACACTGTGGCGCCGTTTGGTTTAAAGTAGTCTATTCATCTATTGTCCACGTTTTCTTTGGCATTTCAATACTATATTGTTCTCACACCTGTTGAGTTTCTGATGAAATATCCGATAGCGATGGTGAAATATCGAATTTAAAAATAGATTGGGACATGCGCATCGGTCATTTGAGATCTGGACGTTCTAGAGGTAAGACGTTAAATTTATTGCTTTACCATATATGTTTGACTGCGTGCTTCGACTCGACTATATGCTATACAAAAGGGATATATCGTGTTTAGCATTTCAAAAGGTCTTTGTCCGTACTTACGTCACCAAATGAACACAATCTGGTGACTCTGATAATGGGTTAATGCTAACACACCTGGGAGCAATATGATGAGGGTTATGAGTTCGAAACTCTGTCAATATTCAGGTTTTGCCCACAGTTATCAATATATGAGTGCCTTCTATACGTTACGATGTATCTAAAAAACTTATCAAATTAATTAATAACGTCACTTCCGGTTTGACCAATTCAATTGATAGAGTTTACGGAGCCCTTTTTAACGAATCCAAACACGTCTACAATCGGTCAAGAAATAAGGAAGATATCATCATTTTAAGATGTGTGGGTCAAATTGGCTTATCAGTCACGCTTTGAAATAAAAAATTAAACTGAGATAACTAGAGAATGAATAGTCCTAGGACAGCTATTAATATATAAGTGCAGTCCAACGTTACGAATTCCTAAAAAAAAAAAAAAAAATCAAATTAATTAATATTGAAAATATGATCATTTTAAGAAAAAATTACGTCACTTCCGGTTAGATCATCTCAATCGTTAGAAAATCCGAAATCCTTTTCAACGAGTCCAAACACGACTACATTCGGACAAGAAATAAAGGAGATATCGGCATTTACGCATTAAGAAGCCTTTTGACGCACTTTTAAGAAATAATTTAAAACGACGATAACTAGAGAACTATTAGTCCTAGGATCATAATTTTTTCATATATTTTTGGGGTTTAAAAATCTCTCATATTACATAACTCGAAAACGGTAAACAATTATTGTGACAAACTTTGGTTTAAATGAAAGCTTTTTGGTTCTTCTATTATTTAGTAGCATAAAGAGAAAAAAGCGTAAATAGTGATACAAATTAGCAAAAACCGATTTGACAACTTTAATTGGCTTCTTTTCTCAATATATTTGAAATATGATCAAATTGGTATGGGGTAATCTTTTGAAACCGCACTGTAAAGTGTTATTCTCAGACAAGTGTTAACACGTTCGTTGCAGGTGTTCAGACGCAGACAGTATGGCGCCTTTAAATGAGATTAACTTTGTCATTTCAATGCTCTATTGTTGGTACACCTGGTCTGATGAAATATTCCATAGTGGTTGTGAAATATCGAAACTAAAAATAGATCGGGACCTCTGTCATTTGAACTCTGGACGCTCTAGAGGTAAGACGTTACATTTATTGCCATACATGTTTGACTATGTGCCGACTATACTAAAGGGATATATCGTGTCGTATGGATGTTTCAGTTTCCCGAAACAATGTAGCAAAGGGTAGGTCGAATTTCTCCGCCAGCTCCAACACTTTCTAAATATAGACCCATGATGTCATTCTAAATATAGAACTATTAGAAATATCTATTTATAGTAAATGACATATAATCTATTTATAGAACATAACACATAATCTATTTATAAAAATATGGTGAAATACCGAGTCTAAAAATAGAGCGGGATCTCTGTCATTTGAACTGTGGACGCTCTAGAGGTAAGACGTTACATTTATTGCTTTACCCTACATGTTTGACTGCGTGCTTCGGCTCGACTATACGACATATTAAAGGGATATATCGTGTCGTATGGATGTCTCGTGTCAGGTTTCCCGAAACAATGTAGCAAAGGTTAGGTCGAATTTCCCCGCCATTATTTTCGAGGGTTCCAACAACATACCCGCTAGAATCTATTGGTAGAAGGCTAGAGACAAATCGTTGGTGGTCTCGCCCGAAGGGTGCTACCGAAACACTTGCTCCATTGTTAAAGCTTTCTAAATATAGACCCATGATGTCATTCTAAATATAGAACTAAAATGGACATGCGCAGTCATTGTATAACTACAAAATGGCGTCCTCACTCGTGTCCATCCTTATATGCAAATGAGATACTATAAATAGTAACTAGGTCAACACAATGGCCGCCGATTACGTCATCTTTGTTTGGGGCCCAAGAGGCGCCTATACTACTACTCGCGTACAATTACATGTGTTATCCTTTTGACGTGGAATAACGTTCAAAACAGTCCGCATGGAGAACTAGCATTCGAAGTGGACTGAGACTGGAACTGCACCACTGTATTTGCGACTCGTGTCATTTTAATGTTAAAGACTATTAGTGATGTATATTTCGTAAGGACAGTGGAGTTGGTCATAGGGCCTGGCACGCTTATAAAAAAGAAACAAGAGGGCCATGATGGACCTGGAATCGCTCACCTAATTTTTCTTTACTTAGGCCCCCCTGGTGGCCATTTATTTCGACCGATCAACATGGTTTGAAGGAATCTGATAAAAGGTCACCCTAGAAACATTTCTATAAAATTCTTTGAAAATAGCAGCCCTTTCCCCCTTTCTCTGCATGGATCCAAAGAATTTGAAGGAGTTCTTGTGAGGTCATTGAGAGGATGCTTTCTGTGAAGTTTCATCTCAATTGACCTACTGGTTACTGAGGAGAAGAAGTTGACGCACGACGCACGATGGACGACTAGCGACGGACGACGTACGACGGGCGACGGACGACGCACGACGGACGCCGGACAAAAGGGGATCACAATAACTCAACTTGAGTAAAGCTCAGGTAAGCTAAAAAGAAAGAAAATGAAAATCTATTATATATAGACTATATATAATAGAGTAAACTGTGTTTTGTTTAAAGCGTGCCAAACCCATATGGACTGGGCCCGGTAGCAAATCATCATCAACAGCATAACTTACTTCACTGGTTTAACCCTTTCCCTCATTTAGACGCTCTGTAGCAGACGGCTTTTAGAAAACATAGTGACAAAAGAAGAAATTGCTCAAGACGAGCAATTTCTCCTTTTGACACAATGTTTTCCACTTTTAGTCATAGGTTATCCATTTAATTATAGAGATTTTCAATTTGTTGACAATATAGTCGTCTGCTGCAGAATTGTCGTATGAGGGAAAGGGTTAAATAACTACACCCTACGATGTTTTAGATTCCCCTGATTGAACAAGTTAAGATCCGAGAAACAAAAACTAAAACAATACAATGTTTTAAAGCTTTAATTATATGATGTTTTTGACTTCCCCGATTTAAAAAAGATTGTGGTACAGTGGTAGCGCGTCGGCCTTGACGACGGCCTTGACGTCGCGTCGAATCCCTTGATAGGTGGGTTCTGCCTATGAGATGTTTCATCGGCGCGAGTACTGATTATATTATCGCCAGGAAGCAGACATCGAGCATAATTAATTATGATTAATTTAAGCTGAAAGATTGTTTCACAATCGATGGAAAATAAATTGGTTTAAACTAAAAAAGATTGCGAGGAACATATTTTATAGCTTTAAAAGAGGAGGTGATTTTGAATACAGTGTTAAAAAACATTGTGTAACCAGGACGAATAATATAAGCTTAAAGCTTGTTTCGTAATTGATAGAAAATAAATAGGTTTAAACTAAAAAGATTGCGAGGAAAATATTTTATACCTTTAAAAGAGGAGGTGATTTTGAATACAGTGTTAAAAACAGTGTGTAACCAGGGCGAATAATATAAGCTTATTAAGCTTGTTTCACAATTGATGGAAAATAAATTGGTTTAAACTAAAAATATTGCGAGGAACATATTTTATACCTTTAAAGAAGGATTTGATCTTTAAAACCGAGTTAAGAACATTGTGGAACCAGGGCGAACTGCTCAATTTCTCAAGTTTCTATAGTATCATGATTGATTGATTGATTGATTGATTGGGGTTTAACGCCGTTTTTAACAATTTCTCAGTCATATCACGGTGGCCAGTTCACCTACTCATATGTTTCCTGGTTTTCGCACATCAGTACTCCACACAACAATCTTCCCAAGCATCTGGCTGCTTTTCCACATAGACTTAGCCCATTGGTGGAAGACGAATGACGCATGTCGCAATGACTTTTGTCAATCGTTAGAAAGAAAGTTGGCCGAGCCGGGATTCGAACTCACAACCCCTGGATTGACAGCCCGCGTATAGTATCATGACAAAAAAGGAACGTGTTATACGGATCGATTAGAAGTCGTCTGCATTAGGGTATACGAAATGGTTAACGGTAAGTGGCGAGTTGAAATCTAACAACATTTGAGACGTTGTGCGAATAAAAGATCCCTATGGACTCATCTCAGTGTATACATATGCGTACAGTGAAGAACCCGTCCACACATACATTGTATGTTATGCAGACTTACACACATATTAAGTACCCCTACTAGTGTTATGTCAGTATGCCTTTGACCCTTTCCCTCATACGACAATTATGCAGCAGTCGACTTTGAACAAGTTTCGTCAAAAAACAGAAAATCTCTATAATTGAATGGATGACCTATGACCAAAAGTGGAAAACATTGTGGTAAAAGGAGAAATTGCTCGTTTTGAGCAATTTCTTCATTTGTCACTATGTTTTCAAAATACCGTCTGCTGCAGAAGCATCAGAAAGCGTCTTATAGGCGGGGAAGGGTTAAATAATGTCAAAGCGGAGTGTCATTGGATCTCGTGTCTTGAGATTAGAATCTCTCCGTAGCGATAAGTTGATCCAAAATGCTTAATTTAGATTCAGAAATTTAGAAATTAAATTACAAGGACTTGTTACTATCTTCTCGTTTCAACAAAATGTTTGCCAACTTCTTAATTCGGAGTTTGGGGTTTATTCGAGGTCGAAAACCAATCACCGATTTCTTTTCTGGAGAAACTAATTGAGCCGTTCCACGAGAAAACCAACATCGTGAACTCTGCGTAAAGTATCGACCCGGACAGACGCTTTTCGCTTTCTGTGGATTTTCTATAATGATTCATGAAACCTGAGACGGAATGTGTCGGCCAGGCTGATCTGGTCGATACATTCCGCAGAGTCCATAGGGTTATTTTATTCGTAGAACAGCTCAAATGTTGTTAGATTTCAACTCATCACTTACTGTTAACCATTTCCTATATACAATAAAACTGCATTAGACGACTTTGAAAACTTCTTGGAAAAAAGATAGATTAACTCTATAAATGAAATTTTGATAAGTGAAAATAGTTAGAAACATAGTGACATAAGGAGACATTGCTCGTATTGACCACTTTCTCCATTTGCCACAATGTTTTCAAAAGCTTTCTGCTGCAAAGGTGTCATAAAGGGTCTGTAAATAGGAAAGTGGGGTTTAATCCATACTTCGACTGTGAATTGCATTTCCAACCCGGCGTTTAATCACATGAGTACTTGAAATGGGGTTCGCATGAAACCTCCAAAGATTAAATAAATTCTGAGATGTTGAAAGTATCGCAACGATACAAAGCAAACGTGAATAGTGGTGTGTAAAGGGTTGCGACAAGTGATAAGGGTCAACATTCTAATAGTTTTGTTTCGTTTTCACACTTACTGCATACACCATAAAACAGAAACATATTTAATTAATAGAAATGTATATATAGAACTTGTTTAGGGTTTTAAGCATACACATCTTCAAGTCAGAAAATAGAAAATACGCGAAAGTATCACCTCCAATTGACCTCAAACTGGACACTTCACACACTATTGCATCCTCAGTAACCAGGCTATTCATATTATATTATAGGTTATTGACCCTGTACTGTGAAATCATCGTTGGACCGAGTTCTTTGGTTGACGTTGCCGAGCTTGCGAGGCTACGTTCGCCAAAGAACGAGGTCCAACGATGATTTCACAGTACAGGGTCAATAACCTTTTTATTGCATACTTTCATATTGTAAACTATTTGCTTTATTTTATGTAGGTTTTTTTTTATTATCTAGAATTGATAAATCTGCTTCCGAATTAGAAACAAACTGTTTGTTTACATAAGTAGTAATTTTTGTGCAAATGCCGTTTGAATTATAACGGTGACGTAATTTTTTTAAATGACGTCATGCACGTGCATAACCAACATTTTATACGCGGGTTTTAGCCTGTTTTCATGTCAAAAACGTACTGTTAGCATGAGACAGTAAGAAATTGTCCATAATCAATATATGAGAATTTAACATTACAAAGTCCCGTGAGGTTTAACAATGATATTTAGGTCAGCTATGTTTGTTTACATAACAAAAGTAGTCCCTAGCATGTTAATTATGCAGAATTTTCCCACGTCCTTATCTACGGTCATGATCACTCCTTGACAGCGGTCATGATCGAAAAATCATGACCACTTTCTTCAATGCAAAGTGAACGGGACAATATGAAAGTATGCAATAAATGATAATCATATATTTTATGAATAGACTGGGTACCGAGGATGACAATATTGTTTCTGTGTTTAAACTTTACATACGTCGTTAAACCTTGCATATAAAAAAGTCGATATAGCTATACTCCGCTTAATGCATTATAAATGCCTATGAATTACATATAAATGTAACTGATATTCTTTTGTAAAAAAACAACAACACATTGGATACTTTTAGGCGGGATATTTATTTATCCAAGAAGGAAAGCGAATACAAGGCTTTACATAGTATCCTTCCGCCATTCATACCAGCATGTAACTCGGATGTTTCCGATCATCTCTCTCACGGGATAAATATTTGTCTTTTCAGAGGCATATTCAACAGTAACTGCGTAACTAAGAAGTAATTCACGCATGATATTTGCCTATTTTGAGTATTCAATAAGAATTCGTGAACTATTTTACAGTGCGCACCTTTTTTTTTGGGCGTTCTCTACGGTCAATACTAGTTATAAATGTTTCGACCGCAAAAGTCCGGCTAAAACATCGTACGTGTCCATTGAATTATTGAACCTACCTCTAGATTAGGGTTGAATGAATGAATGTATATTGTTTTATGGCGCATCGACAGCTAAGGTCATTTAGCGCGCAATTAAATTTAATTATTCATGATCCCTGGGTAAACAAACCAGTACTAGGCTAGAAAATGTGCCTTGCCCAAGGGCACTCCACCATGACCGTAGTGCCGCGACTGGCGATCGAACCCGGGACACCCGGGTTTCCAAATCCCCGACGCTAACCACTCGACCACAGCGGATTCCAGATCAGGGTTGAACAGTATTGGTAAGATTATTTCCCACAATACTTTGCTCAGTAGTCTGCTACAGGCGTGTCGAAATCCATATCACCATGTTATTTATTTACAGGCACACACGACTAATACATCTATCAGACAAGTAATCGTTGTGCAACACGTGCACCTCTCGTGTTAACCCTTTTCCTCATACAACAATTCTGCAGCAGACGACTTTGAACATATTTTGTCAAAAAATAGAAACTCTCTATAATTAACTGGATGACCTATGACTAAAAGTGGAAAACATTGTGGCAAAAGGAGAAATTGCTCGTTTTGAGCAATTTCTTCTTTTGTCACTATGTTTTCAAAAAGCCGTCTGCTGCAGAGGCGTCATAAAGCGTCTATATGAAGGAAAGGGTTAATCGCCGAGAAAGGAAACTCACAACACAGGAAATCCAATTCATAGAAAAAAAAATCCATCTCGAGATACCTTCAACTCTGGTTTGAAGCCGGGGTGTGCCAACTAATGTTTGCTGCAGGTTTGAATTTATCCATGGCAGAAATTTGGATAGAAGACCCCCACATTAGTAATCATTAATGATAACAATTTCTTAAGATGCAGTTAATTACAAAGCGGAATACGGTGCATTCTCAAAATAAAAATCGGTAGCACTTGCTTTATTAATATTTGTTTAAACCCCCATTACACAAAATAAGAATAAGCCGAATAAAAAAAGAATCCAAGGCTAAGAATATTTTCCAATCAATGCTTTTAACGATTGAATTGCTATCTCAGACGACAGACGGCTTTTAGTCATGGGTCCTTAGAGCTCTAGAGGCATTTTTCATGTTCTAAAGTGGTTATGTGAAACTCGAACTCCAGTCAGCTCGATTGTTTCGAGTACCCACAACATTACGTTTGGGTGAGTAATAAAAGAGATATTGAGGGGGAAATTATCAGCCTACCCCCTTATCTAGCCATCTGGATCATACGACGACTGCACCGCTCATCTTCATTCTCACTGGTATATATATGAGCTTTCCCACGAGAAAACCAACAGTGTATACTCTGCGTAAAGTATCGATCCAGATCTGCCTAAGCATGCCGCGCAGGCTAATCCGGAGAAGCACTTTTCACTTCCTGTGGATGTTCTATTTGAGGAAGCATTACTCTATACATCTATCCCCCCTGAGACGGAATGTGTCGGCCCGGATTAGCCTGCGTGGACTGCGCAGGCTGATCTGGATCGATATATTACGCAGAGTTCACAATGTTGTTTTTCACCGCAGAATGGCTCATATAATAAACAAATCGGTGACTATTGGGCGTACATGTACCTCCAATACGATTTATCGTAACTCTTTCTCTGTAGCAGACGCATTTTAACGGATCTGCAGCAGACACCTTTTGGAAACATTGAAGCAAAAGAGGGTAAATGCTCATATTGATCTTCATTTTTTTTTTTTTTTTAACTCTATTCAATAGAAATACTTTCATTTATACAGGTTTTACTTATTTGTATCGAAATATTTTTAAAGTGCTTTCAAGGGTTAGAGATCTTGAATTATTTTCTTATTCCTACGGGATGTAATTTGTTTTGAATATCTGGAAAATCCATTTGGAGTATTTGCCTGGAGTCCTTGAAAGTGACAATGTACCAGATTGAATATATTGCACTTCATCTTTGATTGGCTTCTTGGTTTCGCTTAGATTAAGATTGAAATAGTTCTGTTTAACTATATAACAGTATTATGGACAATCGTTATCTTCCGAATTGTACTATTACATATTATAAGCTGCTTCAAGCGATTTTTCCGTTCTATTGCCTTTGTGAACAATGATACCATTGCGTGTCTATGACAACAAGCAGTCAAACATCCAGCATGCACTGAAGAACAATCGTATATTACTTTACTTTATTTCCAAAAAGGCTTTAAACACTTACTGTGATTTTAGCCAAATTATAAAGACAGGCATACATATACATTTTTTTAACACAGATAATTTAGTAAAATCATGAATACACTGACGTCGCGCAAGCTAACCCGGCACATTCACGTAACGTCAATTAACGTTAAAACCCAGTCGAATAACGTGGTACTATTGTTGTATTTTGTTTGACCGTAATAAAAACATATGAAGAAATTTATTAAAATTACAAGTTCAAACGGCCACATTGCCCGTGAGAAAAACAAGATACAAAAATAAAAATGAGGCCCACAAACATAGTTGTGATAGACAAATAAGAAAGAAAACAATTCTACGACTCAAAAATATAAAATTAACATAATCAGGGCTCACGTCTTATTTAGATAAACTTTTTTTCAGTCGATTTAATTCAATTTCAAGGCCTTGAAAAGCGAGCTTCTCTGTTTCCTTTCTCTCTTTGTTTGTTTAACCCTTCACCGCGTACATGTATGTAGTAGGCGACATTATTAACGTAGAAGCAACGATGTGAAAACAATACAGAAATGAAAGATATTATTAGATAGAGTTGAAAACATTGACGAGGAAAAAAACTACTCATCATGAGCATTTTCTACTTTTGCCACAATTTTTTCAAAAATCGATTGCTTCATATGTGTCAAAATGCCTCTGTGAGCTGTAAAGTGTTAACTATGTTAGTGTTTGTGTTGATTTAAATTATTATTACACGCACATCGGTAATGATAAGTAAACGAGTCCAACCATATTTCACCTTTAACTGAAAAAAATCCTATAATGTTGGTACTCAATAAATCGTTTCAGTAAAACTATTGCGCTTTTCTTCTAGAGTAAGAAGTTTGGATGGTAAAATATGGACCAATGGCTATGACATATATCCCTGAATTATATCAGCTTTCCGAATTGACATGCACGTACGGTTCTAGGGTCAACAGGTCCATTACTAGTAATAGTATTATTCGCCTTTTGTCAAAACGATTTCATATAAATAGGCTAGTAATATGGGGTTTCCAGGATGGTTTACGAGTACGGCCAATATGGTATCAACGGTTTATTACTATCGCCGACATTCTGCGCGCCATAGTAAGAGACTGTTAACAATATTTTCGTATTATGTTATGCAATACTTTAAACTGCAATTCAGGGGATAAAAGAGAAGCTCAGCTTGCTTGCAGTCCTATATATATAAGCCGTTCCACGAGAAAACCAACAGTGTGGACTCTGCGTAAAGTTCCGATCCGGATCAGCCATGCCACGCAGGCTAGCCCGTACAGACACTGTTCGCCTCTGGTGAATTTTCTGCTTCAGGAATCATTACTCTATACCTCCAAATTAAAGGATCAGATTGTATCGGAAGTATTGTCTGTGGCTGCTTATCCGGATGAAAATTGGTGTTCGGATGATATTTAAGAGCGTTTCAGAAAAGGATGAGAGAGAGGATACTTTATGACGCTTGTTAGTTTTTAGACATGCAGATGACAAATATAAAACGTACTCCGGTCGACAACGCCTTAGGGAGTGTAAAATCTGAATCAATGACGACCTGACAATACGCCAACATTCCCAACGAAGTGATCTAAAATCGCAAGGGAAAACTGGATACTTCAAGAAAGGCATGCTGTATATCCGAGAAAATTCTTATAGACATTCTGCTAGAAGCCGAATAATCCTATGAGGCTATCGTAATTCCCAATGGAACCGCGAATACAGACCGCACTTCAAGTAAAGATAAGTTATCCCACAGCGCAGACAATTCGCAATTTTCGGTAGACCCGTACGATAAATCTACGGAAGCTGAAATAGCCTTGTGACTGTACAAGGCAACTCTGAAAAAACGGTGAAAAGCAAACAAAAAACATTCATGGTAAAATATACATAAATAAATGGCATAGTAAATTCCTTGAATAATATGCTAATAAAATGTGCAGAGGTGTTTAATAAACATTACAAACCTTCCACCTCAGCTCAACAAGGTTGGTTTGATATATCATCCCGACAGCTGAAGCATGAGAAAAATAAAACGAAAGTTTAAATTACAATTTGATAAACAGAAATCGCGTTATTACGAAAATACTCTAGAATAATTGATTAACAATTCAAATGACTCCAAATAATTTTGGAATAAGTTCAAAAGAATGACAATCTGTAGAACGATCTCTTATTCCTATAAAAACTACGATAAATGTCTTTACAATTGTTGTAATATAATATCCTGTTAAAATGGACCGGTGGCCTATAATCAAATACAACTTTGTATCTATCTTGTGTCTATTCACGAGAGACGGAATGTGTTGGCCCGGATTACCCTGCGCGGACTCAGCAGGCTGATCTGGAACGATACATTACGCAGAGTCCATACTGTTGGTTTTCTCGTGGAACGGCTCAATTATATCTTCCTTTTTCGTTCCTCATCCATCAATATTTAATATAGACTAGTCACCGAACATGTCGAGGGCTTGGCGTGAAACAGTTGTAACTAAAAACCTATTTTGAAAACCCTGGTTTAGCATCAATTTTGACCCCTTTGTAAACAATGCAAATTTAGGTGCCATTGCTCAGAACGAGCAATGCACCTAAATTTCCATTGTTTACAAAGGAAAATGATTTAACGCTTATAAAGACTTCATTGCGAGGTGATTAACCTTGGTAAAAATACCAATTTTAGTTACAACCATTTCACGCCAAGCCCTCGATGTAAACAAATTCCATAATAAAGTGGAATGATTCAACAAGATAAGGGTTACGTAAGCGTTAGGTATATGAAGGGTTTCTAGAACTCTTGGGGACCTTAGAGATCAATACCACAGCTACATTTATCATCCAATAACAAGTTTTCATCACGTCTTAAACTAGTTATAATTTCTCTCTGGTTCAGTTTTCAAGTCACTTAATCCGTTACCCATTTTGACATTTTAATTAGGAAAGTTTGATTCCAATGGAGACAAAAATATGCATTGCCTTTCACACGCAGGAACTTATCCGTAATACATAAAATGCAAAGAAAGATGTCATTATGATGTGTTAATTAGTAAAGTAGTGCCTCTTTCAATACAATTTGAGATATACCACGGCGTTACCAGCACTACTGTTCCTTGTATCCTTACACAATGCTAATCCGAATACCCTTGAGAGTTGAGTAGGTAAGCAGTTTTTACCATTTAAAAAGTATTTGGTATGACGAGTCCGGGGATAGAACCGAGGTGGACGCTCTTCCATTTCACCACCAAGAGGCCTTCTGCCCCTATAATCTGCATTATATTCTTTATTTCTAGTTCACTTTATCATGTTTGCATTTTACACAAGCTGTCTACTAACTATGCTAACATGAGCGTCAACTTCCCAGGAAATGAGAAACATCGAGAATTCGAAATGGACAACGGGTTGATAATGCTGTTTGAAAAGGAAAAGAATCCTTGCTTTCTCATTTCCTCACCCTATTGTTTAAAACACCTAAAGATGCACATGCTTTCCGAAGCCATCTGTAACAGGGAAACGATTAACCCTTTCCCACATACAATACATCTGCAGCAGACTACTTTGAAAACACTTGTAATTGAAAGAACTCTTATTGAATGAAGTTGAAAATATTGTTGCAAAAAGACGAACTTGCTCATTATTTCTTCGAATAGTTATCTCCCCTTATTAACGGTGTTGGTTCGTGCAACATATCTGCTTCACTGCTTTAGTACTTATAGCTAGACAAGCTTTCTGTCATAAGCCGCCGGGCAGGAGCCGGCGACTATATTTTTAAAAGCTTTTCAGAAATCACATGATTGTTGTAGTTAGGATAAACTAATTGTTAATGCCTCGAAAACAATAAGGTTGCAATTGTTTAAAAACATAGAGGATCTTACATGAGTGCTTATTTGTTATTGTTTTTATGGAACGAGTCGACTGAAATAATATGACGAGAGGCTCTGCCGAGCGTCATATTCGTTTCAGTCGACGAGTTTCATGAAAACAATATAAAATAAGCACGAATGTAAGATTCTATTTATCACATAACATCATAACAAGATTGTTTTCAATCTTGAAATCGATCTTTCTTCGACCTCATATAAACAGTGACCGAAGTTCACCCCGAAGTTCTAATGCATACTTCCACTGTAAAAGGTAGTCCCTATCAATAACCTTTTGATTTCATACAAAATTAGCAACAAGGCACTTATAACATTTCATTTATCGAGATTTATTCTCTTTAAACAATATGTTTAATAAATGCCGAAATTCAGAACAATGGGAGACATCGGTCAGTTATCTCCCTTTAATACTCTCTACATCTAGCTAGGTCCTATCATTTGGTTTCCTCTGTTTTTATCATTGGTTTCTTTGCACTGGATGATGCACTTATAATTGCATTTTCTTGGCCAACTGTTATTAGATTTATTAGTAATTCCACATTTGTTTTCTTTAAACACTGCTATGTAAATTTTCTCTTTTGAATCATCACTTTAATTAACACATTTATGATTAATGTGTACAGAGTAATTGCAATATCTCATTGAGAAATAGCGATAAAGACAAAGGATTCCAACTTAAAGGACCTACCAACTATTTGGTCTTCCTTGGTCTTTATCTGACAAGGGAGATAATATAATTATCACTAATGTCCCTCATTGTAAACAATACGCTATCATTTAAAGTGACGTCACATACGTGATGTGAGTCGGTTATTTATGTAACTAGTTACATATGATATTTATGTCACTGCTTTATGTCACTCCTGGAGTGCAAATTATGTGATAAAGTAAGTTATGATACATTTGAAAAGAAATTTGTGTTACCAAAGTATTAAGTTTGTGATTCATTAACCTCGTATTTTATTTTATTACATGCTCTTTGCGAATATTCACTCGTCCCTGATTAGACATGTAGCAAACGTTAATGTTGAAGTACCTTTACAGTATCAGCATTAAATAACGTCCCTGATTAGACATGCAGCAAACGTTAATGTTGAAGTACCATTACAGTATCAGCATTAAATAACGTCCCTGATTAGACATGCAGCAAACGTTAATGTTGAAGTACCTTTACAGAATCAGCATTAAATAACGTCCCTGATTAGACATGCAGCAAACGTTAATGTTGAAGTACCTTTACAGTATCAGCATTAAATAACGTCATTTTGTCTTTTGAGTAGAAGCTCCTCGTTACAGAAAGTTCAAATTCAAAGAAACGTCTTAATTTGTGTAGAGTTCAGAAAATGTAAAATAATTTATTTCAAAATAGTACCATGTATGGACTGTTTCTACTCTAGAACTAGTCGATATCAGGCTGCTCTCTGATTGGCTAATTAGTTTACACAAATAAATCCATTTGTTTACAAGACTTCTGATTCACTACAACGAAATCTACCTTTTAAAAAACATCTGTGAAATTATGACTTTAATACCGATGCAATAGTCATATCATTTTGAGAAAAGGAGAAAGTTCATGACTTCAGCATTTTAACCTTTTACCCAATGTTTCAAAAGTAGACTGCTGCTAAGGTGTACAATTTGTCTTTAAACAGAGAACGGGTGTTAAATAGTTTTTTATTCCATGTAAATCCCAAGTTGTCTGGTGTTTTGGGTGTTATCGATAACAACAACAATTTTGACAAAAGAATCTAAAATTTATATGTGAATTTCAAAAGTCCTGAAATTTGTCCTAGATGAAATCACCACGTATATATTTAGACTAATGAATGGCACGATGACTCATTTGTACATTTTTTATTTACAATGTGAGGTAAACAAAAAAATGCAGTCAACTGGCGACATTGATGCCTTGCATCAACTTTCTCTTGTAAGTATAAATAAGGACGGTTCCATATCCGCATTGCGATTTTTGGTTTAATATGGTCATTATAAACATTCCTGTCTGAACTATTAAATAGTAAACACATATAGTCGGACGTAAATACATAATGCGTGATGACTTTAAGCTGTCTAGAACAACCACTATCTTAACAAAAACTGAAAGCTGATATTTATTTCCAACAAACCGATGATTAATATGTCAGAAGTTCGCTCAAACGTTACAGCTAGTCATCATTTGTTTTGTATACGTCACACGAAAGTCGACATTCGGGACTTACCGAAATGTGTACGCGTTACTTGCAATTTTCTGTGGATATTAATAAACCGTTCGCGATTGATTCGTAGATCTAAGCATTACCCAGCATTCTAGATCGCGGAAATGAACACATACCAACTCCAATATGCAACTATTTCGTGTTTACCACTAATTGCAAACACCTCCGGAGGTCAGTTTAATTGTTGAGTGACACACTTTTAGAATGGAGTCTTGTTTATGCAATAGTACAAGACAAACGATTGATTGTTTACATAGTCGTTCTTATTATACATTGCCTTGAATCGATGCGTGAAACGCTGTCATCTTTATAAATAACTTAAAACTCATTTGAATGACCGAACAATCCTTCACATTGGCACAGTCTTGTAAACATTTACCGTGTACCTTTGTGTGCTTTTAACCCTTTCCAACATACGACAATTCTGCAGCAGACGAATTTAAAAACATGTTGGCAAAATGAGAAATATCTCCATCAATGAGAGTTTAATCATTTAACAGAATTGAAAACATTGTCTTCTGCAACTGCGTTGGAATGCGTCTGCAAGTGGGAAAGGGATGATTAATTAATGTGTTGTGGAGACTGAGAGCCCAAACTTTAAGCGCTTCATGCTTTAGTGTGATTCATATGATCCCACCGCTGCCATGTCCATACCTCATGAAAGTTGTTTCGATAAACACGTCACTCCATATCCCGTTCCATATTCCTTCGATGTGGTGCGCAACATGTTCTCCCTTTAAAAAGTGACACAAGTAGTATGGGATCCTTTGCCTAAATGAAGACAAGTGTAACCCTCACGCTCAGCTCTTATGGTAGACATCATAATGAATACCGGTTTTAATGAGGACATTTAGCCACAATTTTACTGTCTTGCTTTGACTGGCTTTTTTTTCAAGTCTTTCATCTGATCCTCAGAACTTGCATAGTTGCTGCATCCAATAACATAGCGAAGAACCTCTTCTGCGAGTAACCTCAATGCGCGAAAATTTTGCGGGAATTACTTTCCACTTAATATGTTGGGTACAACAGCAAAGACTGAAGACAGAACATCTGACAGTCCACTTTAGGCCATCAAGGTGCCAATGGAGCCCATACAACTCATCAGAGCATGCATTCCACCCAGGCACAAATGCAACCCTTTGAATTTGTCAGGATGTGACCAAAGGATCTGAACTGCAACACGATAAAGTTGTTGATCACATGTTAGGATAGTAAATTGCTGACCAATCTCTTATGTCAGCTTTTGTGATCTTACCATGGCAGTCATTATAGTGTCAGGATCCGATGGTTTCATATCAATGAGTGGTTGGTAAGCTAGCTTTGTTCGGAATTGCTCTTTGTGTCCCTGTTCCTGGCTCATCCTTGTATTGTAACCATTGAACTCAGGACAGTTTTCTTTGGTTACAACATCCTGAAGTAATGCGAAGTCAGTTTCCAATGCTCTTTTTTTAACGATCGCTTATGGAATAAAAGGCTTAGTATTTAAATTTCCCCAAAGGTGACGATCGGTCACCCTCCTGAATATTGAAGAGAAACTCATAGGCTTCCAGAATCAACCAAGACAAAAAAAGCTTAAACGGCAATTCCAGGTGCGCCTGAAATTCATGGTTTGGCTCCCGGACAAATAGTAATACAATAAATATTGTCTAGTGGGATTTCTTCTGTTTAAATATGTATTATCTAAACACGTATATGGATGGTTTAGCTGTACCGTTGCACTCATCCACACCCAGACAGACAAAGCCCCAAGTAAGATTAGATCACACCTTCCTGAAAACGGCAATTACCTATTGGCGAACAATGCAGGACCGTACAACACTGCACGAATGCTTCCCGCAACGAATATAACCCAACACCGAATATACAAGTATGTAATCAAGTTCAAAACCGTCGGAGGTAGGTGTACGCGTGTCAGGGCCAAATTATCTACAACAAATAACGACCAGCTTTACTCGAATGACGTCTGACAAAAAGGGTACTGTTAGTAACGATTGAACATTATCTACAACGAATAACCACCAGCTTTACTCGAGTCACGTCTGACAAAAAGGGTATTGTTAGTAACGATTGAACATTATCTACAACAAGTAACCACCAGCTTTACTCGAGTCACGTCTGACAAAAAGGGTATTGTTAGTTACGATTGAACATTATCTACAACAAAAAAAGCCACCAGCAATACTCGATTTACGTCTGACAAAAAGGGTATTGTTAGTAACGATTGAACATTATCTACAACAAATAGCCACCAACTGTACTCGAGTCACGTCTGACAAAAAGGGTATTGTTAGTAACGATTGAACATTATCTACAACAAATAACCACCAACTTTACTCGAGTCACGTCTGACTGAAAGGGTATTGTTAATTACGATTGAACATTATCTACAACAAATAACCACCAAGTTCACTCGAGTCATGTCTGACAAAAAGGGTAGTGTTAGTAACGATTGAACATTATCTACAACAAGTAATCACCAGCTTTACTCGAGTCACGTCTGACAAAAAGGGTATTGTTAGTTACGATTGAACATTATCTACAACAAATAGCCACCAGCTTTACTCGAGTCACGTCTGACAAAATGGGTATTGTTAGTAACGATTGGACATTATCTACAACAAATAACCACCAGCTATACTCGAGTCACGTCTGACAAAAAGAGTATTGTTAGTAACGATTGAACAGTCAGGCGAACCTGTGCATATGTGCTGCTTCATCAAAGCCAATACACTCTGTCTACATTTTAAAACATTTTTGAAGTATCGCCCACGTGTTTCAAGCGCTATAAACAAGTATTTTAAATAGATACGGAGATTCAGACTCGTCGTTTACTGAACGTATGTGGATCAATTATTTTACGGTCATAAAACTAAGTAGCCCATTACTGTTTCGGCAATAAATATTGACATGTTCACTTTATTTAGGCTCTTATGTGCCTTTAATTACTTCCAGTCAGTAGAAAAAAGACAAGATACATATATAACAACACCGGACTACAAGTTAACATTTATTTGAAATGGTATAATAATATTAAGGCAACACTTTACCGACATTATTATTCCCTCACCAGGTAGTAGAAGGGCGATGATATTGAACCTCCGTCGTTGCAGTTTTGTTCATACTCGACAGACTAAAATTCCGTATTTGACTAAAATTCCGTATTTGACCTACAAATACGGCACCAATTATGGGAATGGTACGTCACTTAAATATGATGTGACGTCATCGAAATATGATGTGACGTCATTCAAAATGAGGTCGGCGTGGTTCACACGACAATTTTAAATTTGATTTGATGTGTAAATTGTGTTACTGTTTTATTTAAAATATAAAAACAAATGTTTATTTTCTTTTATTCTGTCTTAAAAGTTAAACAGTGTATTTGATAAAAGCAAAAATATGTTGCAGTAGCGAGAAATGGCTTTGTATTGTCTACTCCGTAGACAATGTAAAACCCAGTATCGCTACTGCAACATAATAATCTCTAATAGTTAATTTCTAAACTACTTTGATCAACCACAGGTGGTACATGTATACATCATAACTATATATAAGAAAAAGGGTGTGTCACGAGTAACAATAACGTCATATTGACCTTGACGTTTGAACATTTAAAAAAAAGGTATTTTCCAATTTAAAGTTCCTTTACAATACATGAAACACCCTAAAGTTAACAGCATGGTGTATGTACATGTACATCCTTAGGGATAGGGTAGTGTTGCGTTCCAGATTTGGGTCATCATGACGTTGACCCTTGACTAAGTTATAACAATTATTAAAAATAACTGACTAATATTATTCCCAATTACTATGGATTGGCTGCAATTGTTTCTTTTGTAATTTCACAGCGTTTTACAAGTTAAACTGAATATATAACAATTTGGAATTTCTCCCATTACAAGGCTTCTTTGCAGCTATATGGCTTGACTAATTGCTGATAGCAAGTGTAACGAAGTGAACGTGTACAGTCTGATAAGGTTCTTCCAGCTTGTAGTGGACAAGTTTAAATATTGATACTAGTCAAACATTGCTCGTTCCAAAGACAATTTCTGAAGGTCGGTTTTCGTGAGACTGGGTTCAAAATAAATGAAAGTAAACCATTTGATTGCATACAAAGATGGAGTGTTATTCATCCTAAGAACGAGTGTCGAGTCCATTAGTATGACTGTCTTTATTTTCTGTATAACGACCAATTTACATTACAGACCGACTGGTGCAATAACTTATTCTTAAAAATCGACGCAATTGAAAAGCCGGGGACCTCTGAGGCCTTACCCCATCAACCAAAGTGTCTGAATAGGGGACGCGTCTACCAATGTGGGATCTTATTGACTCTCCATAGCCGGATCACTTTAAGATATATTGACGTTAAACTAAGGGGAATACACTTCTTTTTTTTTGTCAAAAGATACATACGAGCCTTCACACGAGAAAACCAACATTCTGAACTCTGCGTAAAGTATCAAACCGGATCTGCCTAAGCATGCCGCGCAGGCTAAACTGGACAGACACTTTCGCCTCCTGTTGATTTTCTGTTTCAATAAGCATTACTCTATACCTCTATCCCCCTGAGACGGAATGCGTCGGACCGGATTAGCCTGCACGGACTGCGCTGGCTGATCTGGTTCGATACATCACGCAGAGTCCATAATGTTGGTTTCCTCGAGGAACAGCTCATATATTTTTATAAAACATATAGGCAGACAGTGAAAACACTGGTAACAATGTATAAGCAGCGACTTTCCGGATTTGTCAGTGTAGACGGCACAATTGGCTGTTCTCAAACGTAATTAAAATCTAGAAAAAGGAAACTGAACCCGTTTTAACACCACAATATTCCTCATGAATCAATTTAACCCTATGTTGTGGATACTCAAAAGTATCGTCCAACTAAGTCGATTTATTTTGAGCCCTCACAACACATGGTTTGAAGTTATATTAATGAGTATAGGAAATACACCTCGTATCTATAGGACCCATGACGTCCACTGTATTTAAATACAAAGTCGTAAATCCCTACAATTTGCAACGTCAAAATGAGATTATAGGGATCGGAGAAATATGTGAATACTTTTCCTTTGGCTTCGTTTGTTTGTATGAATGTTGATTTAAGTGGTTTTAAACATTTCTTTGTTCATTCATTGACGATTACAGGATATTTTGAGTTATGCCTGTTTTATATATATATATATATATATATAAATAAAAAGTACTTTACTCATTTGATACCTAATATTTAATTATGTTTTCTAATGTTATCTAACTACTCACTGCATGTTCAAGTTTATATCGATTGCTTAACACTTTCGCTGCCAAAGGCAATTAAATGCTTTTGCAAATAGTGCTGATTCATGTGAGATAGCATTTAATAAACTTAAATGGAGTGGTCCAATTTTGTCAACACAGAAGTTTTGACTTTATGAAATTCGGCAGTGAAAAGATTGATGTCTTTAATGTCATTTAGAAGTTCGAAGTCGGTTACCAGTTTCCTGAAATATATGTCCGAGTTATTAAAACCTTAAACGTAAAGACTGTTTATTCCATGGTTGCAACGGAACTATTTTGTTAGTTTAAAAATGATTCAGTCGATTGAGACCTAGGGCGATGTCGGTACCATTGAGTTGATTAATCGAGTCGGTCCATGAGAACATGTAAAAGTTGGCCTTTGTAAACATTACATATACAAATAAGCCTATGTACCTGCACAATCTGATCAATATCTTCACTGTTCACATAATACTTTCATAAAAAGCTTGATAGACATTCCTGTCACCTTATGTAGATGATGATAAGACGTAGCAGATGTACAAGCTGATCTGAACCTTCCTGTTCATAAATGTCAGGATCATGCCACATACTTTATATGATGGTCATTATGGCTTCCCTCCGTGGTCCACAGAGTCGTTGGGTTACTATTACAACTTACTCGCTGTTGTAAGGATACATTGACCAATAACAGTGACGAATTACCCAGGAAACGACGTTATACAATTGTTGAAAGTGACGTTGACCACAAAACAAACAAACATAATTACTCAATCTCCTACGCAGAGTTGTCGTTCCTTACACTCACCATACATTATGGTGAGTGTAAGGAACGACAACTCTGCGTAGGAGATTGATAATTACTAACACGTACATTTTCCCATGGGTAAGCTCAATAGACGAAAACGAATGACTGTATTCATTACATTTACACGTCATCAATATCAAACTTGTTTTAATAATACGATCGTTCGGTAAGATAAAATTGACAGAAAATCAACTTTGTATGCATGCACCATATCGCGCGAAACAGATTATTGTAGGATCTTCATTTCGACTCCCAAATGGTTGTATCTAAAAATACAACGAGTGGAGCTTTTTATTATATCTTTTCGGAGGTGTGTGGCTGGCTGTTAGTGATTAAAAACGTTACACATCTGACTTCATTATACATATGTAGCAGAACAGTGCACAGGAATATACTTGGGTGAACCTATAATGTTTTTTGTTTACGCAACACAACCCATTTTCGGAAATGCGAGGCTCGTACTTATTTGAAAGGTGGAGGCATCTTTGCAATGATAACTGATGCATGTAGCACAACTTCTCTCCTCGGGGACGAGAACAGGTTAGCGGGAAACAAATTAATAAATCGGAATCGTTTGGATTTATATCAAAATAAATTGAATCGCTATATTGAGTTGTGAAGTGAAGCATCTTTACGACAAATAACGTTCAATAATCGTCACGTTATTTATTCCGACTTAAAACCTTTCCCATACAAAAATAGATCAGGGACAAATTCCACCAACCTTACTTAGCGATAAATAATACTTAAATACTTAATAGCAAATGTTATCATTTCTTAACAAGTATTGTTCGTCAGAAAGGTATCAATTTATGTCAACTTAGTCGTTAACTTAAATGCATTTCACCATTAATGTTTGACAAAATATAAGGGGAACAAAAATCATGAAATCTGATTTTAAGTATTTTTAAAAGTATTACCAAGCGCTAAGTAAAGAGCAAAGAGAAAGGACATCAAACAGATCTGAGCCGTCACGCGAGAAAATCAACATTATGGCCTCTGCGTAATGTATCGACCTAGATCAGCCTTCGCCGTCCGCGCAGACAGATCTGGGCCGACACATTCCGTCTCAAGGGGATAGAGGTATAGAGTAATAATTCCTGAAACAGAAAGTCCAGAGGAGGCGAAAAGTGTCTATCCGGGTAAGCCTTCGCGGCATGCTTAGGCTGATCCGGATCGATACTTTACGCAGAGTCCACAATGTTGGTTTTCTCGCGGGACGGCTCATTATTCTATACACAAAAGAAAATATATTTTTAATAAATGAAAGTATACATAAACATTGGAGTTGAAAAAAAAGTTGCAAACAGATGAAATGTTCATTATCAGCAGCAATATAAACTTGTTCCCCGATGTTTCCAAATGCCATCTGCAGTGGGGGAAAGAGTTAACTGAAATGATAAAGCTGTCAGATGCTAACTGGTATTTAACAAAAAGTCGGGAATTATTCGCTAAGTTTAGTTTAAACTTATTCATTTTACATCGACTGCGAAACCAGCATTCAGCATATATTAATCACGCTCGATGTCTGCTTCCTGGAGACTAAACCAGTACTCGCGCGGTTTATGTAGAGCAGTCCCAAGGATAGAAACCCACTTATCCGGGTATTTCGTAACGAGAGGCCGACGCTCTACCTCTGCAACACTGTTTTCTAATATTTCAATTAGACTCGATGTCTGCTTCCTGGCGACTTAACCAGTCCTCGCACCGTTTGTGTAGACCAGTCCCCAGGTTAGAAACCCGCTCATCATGGGGCTCTTACCTGGGAACTTCGTTACGAGAGGCTTCTACCTTTGCAACAACACTGTTTTCTACATGATTCGCTTGGATTTTATCAATGCCTGTCCAAGTTATTTGATCATATTTTAAATGACTTCTGTTACCCAATGTTGTCTTTTATTTTGATATCTATATCGGCCAATCCATTTATATGTGAATCCTTACAAGGCAATGAAGCCATTGAAATATCTTTATCCATTCCATTGGTAAGTAAAACGTTATGATGTCTTAATGAATATGAATGATTCAATAATCGCCCCGTTCTCACTTAACCCTTTCGCTAACAGAGGCAATTGAATAAGTTTGCAAATAATGCAGATTCAGGTGAGACAGCTCATAACGAGCTGTCTCTCCTGAAATCTGCATTATTTACCACTTAGACATTTAATTTTACCAAATTTCCTGGTGGACGGAAAATGGAAGGGTTTAATTTTCAACATGGAAGATTCAAATTTGTGAAATTCTGCAGTGAAAGAGTTAACTCTTTCCAACATACAACGAATCTGTAGCAGACGACTTTGAAACATCTTATCAAAAAGATGAAAATATTCATTAATGACAGTTTGATTAATAAATAGAGTTGAAAACATTGTGGCAAATGGTGAAATTGCTCATCCTGAGCAATTTAACTTTTGTCACAATGTTTTCAAAAGTCGAATGCTGCAGAGTCGTCAGAAAGCGTCTATATGTTTGAAAGGGTTAAGGACATTACGTAGACACAACACAAATGGTCGACTTCTTGTAGGTAGACTGTTTGTATTTATTTATTTATTTATTGGGGTTTTACGCCGTTTTCAACATTATTTCAGTTATATCACGGCGACAGTTCACCTATTCATGATCCCTGGGTAAACAAACCAGTACTAGGCAGACTGTTTGTAACTTACTACATTGATAGAAATAATAAATCTGTTTTAATACTGTTGAATGATTTATTCTACCTGTTAGTTAAATATTTAATTTCTTTTGTTTCTGTTTTGCAATTTAATGCTAAGGCGGGTAACACGGTTTTTTCCGGCGATAGCTGATTAACGTGGGTTTTGACCTTGATATTAAACAAAAGATCTAGATTGTAGACCAATCACATTTTGTATTTAATGAATAATGTCGAAGAAATAAATGAAATGAAACGTTTTGATTGGTTCATAGTTAAGTTGGCGATCCTACGAGAGGCACTAATAATGTGAAGTTTTAAAATAAAATGTTTTGCATACTAACCTTTAATCTTTTTCCTTAAAAGATAAATTTCAGTGAAAAAAATCAGTAATAATGTATGAAATATAATATTTAAGAGCAAAATATTAATTATTTTTGAAACATGATAAGTTTTCAGTTATTATCGTCAATTGAAATTTATAAACCCCTTGGGAGCCTCGAGTAATCTCTAGTCATGTGACGGGGTATTCACGGCCTTGATAATCTATTTATAGAAACTGAAGCTGGATGGAGATTGCCGGTTAGCCTTTTGTAAACACATTGTTATGATTTAGTAGTTGATACTGGGATAAAGATATAAACAAGTTGATTTCATCGTTTCCGTTTAGTATTTAATAATTTATGAGAGGTAACATAATTTTGGCTGACACGTGGTCCTAAAAAGAAAGAGATAAACAAAAAACGCGCAAGCTACACTCGATAACCGATTCTATATATTTTAAAGAACAATGTTCTGATCGAACAATGTTCCAACTGGTTCACGATTATAATGCATAACCAATTCAAGGAGCTGTCAAATTTATAGATATACAACAGTATTGCGCATAATTTATAATTGAAGAAAAATTACTGATTGTTTTGATTATTAACAAAACCTTTCTGATATTCAAGTCAACTAATATGCGCATGTTCCATTTCTTAGTGTTTTCTCATATTGATCGCCGTTTATTTTTTTAAAGATCTTTCTTGTTTCTGGATACATTTTGTAATCCGTATTCTATAAAAAATATAGATATACATCAATGATAATGTATGCACTTTAACATCAGTATTTCATGCTCATATTACTTCTGTGGCGATTGGTTTGGCAATCGCCACAATGCTATCCAGAAACAACAACATCAACAACAACAACAGCCAATTTTACATAGCTAGGTTTTGAAAGTCTGTTGAAGATTACGTAATACTGCACACCAACTAACCTTCAAATAGAAACCGCAAAATAATCCCATCAGTGATGCAGAGACAAGGTTAACAATAATCCCGTCATTGCTATTTTGGTACCGGAATGACACTAAGATCTGAGATTTATCGAGCTTAGATTTACATTCAGTTAAAGGATGAAAATATTTTTCATGTTTTCATTTAAATGGCTCTACTACTAGCTACAGTCGAATCTCTATGCGTAGAACATCCATGCGATGGAATAATATGATCATTGCAATTATTGCTATAACACACGGGCTACTTCATCATAATTATACTAGAACGTAATGATAGTGTTCACGCACATCGTAAAAAAATATCACAATTACGCAACATGTTCACTGGCGTTTGGAAAGGACAATCAGTACCGTCAGGGAGGCAGACACATTGGACTCTTTTTTTTAAAGAAATAACAAACAATTCTTTTCAAACAATGGCAAATATATTATTAATGTTTTATTTTATTATTGAACGCAATGTGTTTCCAAACTTAAGTTGATTGTGATCTATCTTTAAAATGACTTTTATCTTCCAGGAATATTAATTAACTGATTAATTTGGTAAGGAAGGGATCGGTTATCCTATTTACAAGAAACCCTATACAAATCCTCGAGTTAACAACAAGACGTGTCATCTGAGTAAGGGGGCTTTGAACCATGTGATATGGGTTTTCAAAGTCGCCTTCTATTATGTTTTCGGAACACAAATTAACAAGCATAAGGAGATATTTCTCGTTTTCCAAAATATTTGCTAACGTCCTTGTCCGCAAATGCACCCCGTTTAATGTCTGTATCAAGGATATGGTTGCTTCCTTTTTTCAACATGACGTTAAAGTGAGGTCTACATTGTACTGTTTATTCTCAACAAATAAAGTTGAGATGCACAGGCACTCGCTGGTAGGTCAGGTTATAACAAACACTTTAACAATGGTAGTAGTCGTAGCTGCCCTCCTTGGCGCTCGGGGTTGCGGAGTTAGCATTACGACTATCTCACTGGTGTCAGGATAAATGGACCAGTAGCACTGGTTACTTACCCAGGTAAGGCCGGGATGTAACTGAAACATTGTTGAAAGCGGCGTTAAACACCAAACAATCAATCACTCGGTGGTATGCATGACTACCCTCCTTGATCTGAAAATCTTTGTCATAATAAAACAATAACAAAAAATACAACGTTTTATTTTAATAAATAAAAAATCAATATACTTTTACACTTTAATTATTTTATAAAGGAATTCTCCGTGGCCGAGCGGTTAGCTTCGGGTATTTGGAACTGGGTGTCCCGCGGAGTGTTGGAGTGAATTATCGACGTGTTATAATTAAAAAACTTAACTGATTATTTTATAAATTGCAAATGTAAATGGACAGCAACTGGACTGGACTTACGATAAGTCGAACATGTGAAATCTCATATAATGGCATGGTTGACAGCAACTGGAATGGGCTTATGATAAGTCGAACATACGAAATCTCATATAATGTTATGGTGTATAGCAACTTGACTGGCCTTACTTACGATAAGTCAAACATGTGAACTCTCATATCATGGCCTGGTTGATAGCAACTGGACTGGGTGGGCTTATGATGAGTCAAACAGGCGAATTCTCATATATTGGCCTGGTTGACAAGATATATGTTCATTGACATGGTAACATGTAATTGTATTAAGTATGCACTCGAATACGTCGATAATTCGAAAAACATCTTGGTCCCTTCTGACTTCAATTTATCGCCAAAGTCACTGTATGTTAATTCCCGTTCGTCAGATTTAATGGGGCAAGTGTTAAACGCTCGACTGATGAAATGAATCCTTCCGAAACATCGTTTTCTGCTAGAGAGGAGTCGAAAGTAATCTATATCAGGAAATTACGTTTGTTTGTAAACACGTGACGAAGAATTACAAACAATGATAAGTCGTCGTAGGAGGTGGTTAGCATGGACCAATCCAATACCGAAGATCACGTTTTGAGGACCGTTGAGGCTATTTTACATCCGATATTACGTCTGCGAAAATACAATTACAAGCTTGGTTCTATGGAACTCGTGGAAAGAGGAATCCGAATTGTTTTATTCAGATTTAACGCTTTCAGTTGTCGAACTGTTTAAATTAGAATTGTCCAGCTTTGCATTCGGAAGAGTCAATAGTGAATTCTAGAAATATCAAGATAAGAATGTCGAGTTGAGTGGTCAACATGATAGAGCTTGGTCGGACGGCGCGGATGCGCTTGTTCATCTGGCTCTAAACTGTTGGTACATGCCCCATAACATTGATTTATGCAGGTAAAGGGTTAATGTTATGGACTGTTACACACTATTCCAAGATAACAAGCTCTTATGAAGCGTTTATCCTTTTACCGATCGGCGAGCCCGGTTATTCAATAGAAAATCCCCGGGCGCTCATTTGACCATAGGTGTTCTTTGTGTCCGTTCACAATCCCGTCAAACACGACCCCTAAACGCTCTCTCCTATATACAAGTGACCAAATACTTGGGTATTCTTAGACCTATCTATTTGACATTAGTTGTCATGGAGGCGCTTACACTTTATAGATATTAACATCTCTCGATTTAAGTATACCCAGCTAGTTTTAACGTTTATGGGTATGGTCAATAGATTGAGCCTGCTTCTTGCGCTTGGAATCTGGGACCTCTAAATAATGCGCCCGTCATCCAGTGTTTGATACAACAATGTGTTCGGTCAAACCCATTATCACCTTCAACGAAAAGCATCAGACGACTTTGAAAACATCTCGACAGGAAAACGGACAATCCCTATAAACGAAAGTATGATTATTGACGAAAATTGAAAAACCTTTGACAACAGGACAAAATTGCTCATTATGAGGAATTTCTGATTTTCCAAAATTATTTCAAAAGTCATCGACCGCTTTTTTGTCTACAAGTGAATAAATGTTAAGATTGGAAGCATTTATAATTTGAATATATATCATTTAGACACTTAAACATAGTCCCTAAACATACTTCACCACAACATTAGGTTTTATTTTGTTTTAATATTACTTGTCTCATACAAATTCACTGGGGAAAAAATGTGTAAATGTTAGCATGTCTGGATCATTTTGACCTGACAACAGAACATTGTTGTTGAGATGCTAATTATCATTACCGACTTAATTTTATTGTAACCTTTTTACATGTTACATGCTACACTGTCATCTACTTCAATTATCAAAAATATCCTGCTGTTATTCAAGGAGAAACTGGCAGTTGTGTTATTTAAGGGCTAAAAAGTCTTATTGTTGGCATGTTAGCTTATTATTTGATGTCTAACGCCAATTTTAACACTTTTTTAGTTATATCACGGCGTTTCCTGGGTAGGTTACCAATACTACTGGTGTTTTTATTCTAACATGAGCCAGTTGGCGGTAATGCTAACCCCGCAACCCTGTGCGCCAAGGAGGGCAGCCATTACTACCATTTTTAAAGTCTTTGGTATGACCCAGCCGGGGATCGAACCCGCGACCTTATGCACCGAGGCAGACGCTCTACCACTACACCACCGATGCGATGTCTTTTTTAATAGCCTACATTGCCAATCAAGCAAACCGTTGTAGCCCAGAATAGCGGGAATATGCATTAATGTGATATCTAACTATACTCTGGTGCGGGTGGATTACGCTTAAATAGCTGATCATTTTTGACCTTCCAGTTCGAGTATCATTATCTCAATGTTAGATGCATTCTGACGCAGAGGCAGCAGACGACTTTGGAAACTGATGGCAAAAGGAGAAATTCCTCATAAGATTGTTTTAAAGATATACTATACGATTATTTTCTTTTATAGAAAGTTTCCTTATCTTTTATTAGAAACATTGGAAGTCGTCTGCTGCAGATTTTTATTTTGTACGTGGGAAAGCAGAAAACCGTGCTCAAACCTTGTCCTCATACGGTTGCTCGCAAATCTCGGATTTACTAATTTCAACTATCTTGAATTACCGTACCAGTTATTTTGAAACGATGTATATTTAAAAATGTTTTCTGTAATGAAATCAAATCAGTTCGCAATACTTCCAGTGCTTTGATTCATAAACATTATTTACAAAGCATCGCCTTCGAACTTTCAAGGCTAAAAAACATCTGCAGAATTTTAAAAACAACTGTGAAAATGCGCGGTCTTTATGATCATGGGCAGCTGTTTAAGATCTTTAACGATACGTTGTAAACTTCTTAATTGTCGTCGCAGAATTTTGTAATATGATTTTAATGTTCATGGACAAAATAATTGACACATATTTTCAGTTGTCGATGTTGATGTACGTGCTTTGATCTTTCTGAATGACTCTTTTAGACAAAGTAATTACTGATTACATGTTTTTTAAACTAGTTATTTGTTCCTTCCGTACTACAGATAGCAGTATGCGTCTAGTTAGCAATCGACCTTTGATTGTATTATGTTAATACGGGACAATTTCTCAATTTCAAACATTTCGTTTATAATTGCAGAAAAAGTATACAACACCTGTTTTGTATGTAAAAACATCTATCTGAACCCCTTACCCACATACAGCAGATCTGTATCAGACGACTTTGAAAATGTCTATTCAAAAGTATGGAAAATATCTATAATTTTAGGTAGAATTACTATCAAAAGTTGAAAATATTTTGGCAAAAGGAGAAATTACTCATATTTCATCAATTTCTCCTTTTGTCACGATGTGTTCAAAAGTCGTCTGCAGCAGATGCTTCAAAATTCGTCTATAGGTGGGAAAGGGTAAAAGCACGCAACATATACCAGGTAAAGGATTACAGGAAGTTAATTATAACGGCGTTTCATTCTTTCACCACAAACCATGATGTTGCATAATACTGACATACATTCGGTACTTTCGAGTTAATGTGTGTGTTGGAAGAGCCCTGCAGCAGACAGTGTTTGTAAACATTATAGGAAAAGGCGAAATTTCCCCCAAAGTATACTTTCGGTACTTTTGAGTTAATGTGTGTGTTGGAAGCCCTGCAATAGACAATGTTTGTAAACACTTTAGGAAAAGGCGAAATTTCCCCCAAAACATACATTCGGTACTTTTGAGTGGATGTGTGTGTGTTGTAAGCCCTGCAAGCAATGCTCGTAAACATTGTAGGAAAAGGCGAAATGTCCCCTGACACAAGCATGTTTCTCTTTTTACAAATGTTAACAACTTTGTACATAAAGGCCCTCACACTGTATTATACGACCATTAAGTTTAGTGTGCATACGATGCATATTTCACGAACACATCTAATTATTTTCAGAAGGTTAGAAAAGGTGGAGTAACTTGTTTTTCCCCCACAATATCTTTCTTATGATTCAACCAAATCATATAATGTGGCACTCGCAAAATAGAGTTTGAGTGACAACTAGGGATTTTAGAATAACAACAATGCCCCATACCTAGAGCTAGTCATTTTCATAGTCATACGTTAACGTATTCTGTTATGATGGCAGTTTATTCCTTCTTCTTCAGTGAAAATACAATCTTGCTTGTAATTGCATTTTCTGGCATTCAGTTTGGAATGGCATGCCCTCAAACGTCTCCTTGAGTTAATATTGTTGATTTTGTGGACTGGATAATTGTGTCAGTATAATTAAACCAGAAGATTTGTGAGAAGATACAGAATGATATGACAACAGTCATTATTAACGGGCTGGTTACCGTTATCTGATGCGCTAAATCGAAATAAATAATGTGCTTTGAAACTTAGTAAAACAGGTGTTTTCTAAGGGAAGGGAAGAACACATTGGATTTCCTCTTGGTTGTCGCGTATTCAAGTAGACGAGGGAAATAATTCCCCTTAGTTGAGATGGTTATCACAAGACGCCTGGTACAAACCTCTCAATACAGATATCAAAATGGGCAAGTGGTGACACTTCTTACCTTTGTTCTTTTATATTTGACTTAAAACAACATTTCCTTATCAGGCAATACATGACCTATTGCATCATTTATATATAGAATAGCACTTGCTCAATTTCGTTGCTCGAACCACAAATTTGACAACGAGAATGGTCGCCACAATGATATTGATCTTGAAGAAAGAATATGCACGTAGGGTTTTCAAAAAAATAAATCAAAATATTGCTGAATGTGAATTTCATGTTTTATTTCATTGCCCAAAGTATGGTGCAATAAGCAATATATTACTTTTCAACTGGTATACAAGCGAAACCAACATTACTAACTTTTATTTTTGCTCAATAACAACAATGCTGATGTAATAAACATTTTATATTTCATCTATATGTTATTGAAGAATTGATAAGGACATCATTCTCAGTTTAATAATGTTAATTAAATCAAATACTTCGTACTTTGGGCCGGTGGACTTAGCACTTTCAATAAGTCATTGTCATTGTCATTTGTGAGCAATAAAGTCCAGTTACAGCAAATTTGTGCAGTATTACATTGACTGAGATTTTTCGCTTCTCCTTTATTAAATGTAAGCAAAGTCCATCATTTGATAATAAACTGGAATGTGACGTTGCATTAATCTTGCCCCCATTTACCTATATATGACCCCATTACGGAGCACCAAATAGGACACCAGATCGCTCTACACAGCTCAACTGTTTTAGTACCGATGCTGATTGGAGTCTTTATACTGATAGTAAAAAGTATCGTGAAAGCGTCTGTGACAATAGCTCAACTGTTTTGGTACCCATGCTGATTCGAATCTATACTGATAGTAAGAAGTGTCCTGAACACGTCTGTGACAACGATTGATTTATTGATAGATTGGGGTTTAACGACGTTTTCAACAGTTCTTTCAGTCATATCATCGCGGCCAGTTCATCTAATCATGTGTTTCCTGGTCTTTTCTCACACCAGTAATCCACACAACAATTTTTCCAATGATATGGGTGCTTTTCCACATAGACTGTTACGCAACTGATGGACGACGAGAGACGCTTGTCAAAATGACTTTTGTCAAAAGACGGAAAGAATGTTGGCCGAGCTTTGGTTCGAACTCACAACCCCTGGATTGACTGCCCGCATCGCTACCGACTGATCTACCGGTGCGCACTGTGTAAATCGCGTGGTTTATTATGAATCTGAAATCGGGGGAGTGGGGGGTGGGGGAAGCCCAGAGAGTGGTAGGCCGCCGAATGTCGCAAATGTCGTATGGATTAATTTCTTTGAACGCGCAAATATGCAATCAGTGTTCAGGGTTCTTTGTTCGTTAATTTTCGAATTGTGAATCATCGTGGCGCTATTAACGCAATCCATCCTAATGCTTTCCAAGTCACGTACTTAAGTACAAGATGAAATGTTAAAAACACAACTTGTCGATGTGGTTAATAAAAGGCAACCCAAACGGATTTTTTTCATCTCCGATCTTTGTTAGTTTACATTCTGTAAAACCCATCGCCTAAACAAATCATTGATCAGTTTCCTTTATACATTCGAAAGACGTTCGAAAGCATGTCCAGCGCCGTGTCAATGTTGGGATGCAACATTTTTTCCCCAGAAAAAACCCACACATTTAATATACATTTTGTATTAGTATCATGAAAGTAGTTTTCATATATGATCATTTTTGGTACTTTATATTGTCTGAAAGTGAAAACAGATTTTGTGGAAGAACCAGTGTGTGACCTTAGTTAAATGTAGTCTTGTAACATATTTGAACAATGGAGACACGGACACGCCCGAGTATATGTGCGTGCTCACCAAAGCCGTCGCTGTCCACTTACATAAGGAAATGGCGTTTTTAGATATATAACAAATAATAAAGTGCGTTTATACCTCAGGGTACCTACCGTTAAGAATGGTCTTGAACGACATGTTTTACAATTCAGAATATTTTGTTTTGATATCTTTATTAATATTCCAATCGAACAATGATGATCTGGGATATTTCGTATACTCGTGTTAGTCTCTTCTGATGTAAAATGTAAATCTAACTGGACAGCAACTGGACTGGACTTACGATAAGTCAAACATGTAAAATCTCATATAATGGCCTTGTGTACAGCAACTGGACTGGACATACGATAAGTCGAACATGTAAAATCTCATATAATGGCCTTGTGTACAGCAACTGGAATGGGCTTACAATAAGTCGAACATGTAAAATCTCATATAATGGCCTTGTGTACAGCAACTGGAATGGGCTTACAATAAGTCGAACATGTGAAATCTCATATAATGGCTTTGTGTACAGCAACTGGAATGGGCTTACAATAAGTCGAACATGTAAAATCTCATATAATGGCCTTGTGTACAGCAACTGGAATGGGCTTACAATAGGTCGAACATGTAAAATCTCATATAATGGCCTTGTGTACAGCAACTGGAATGGGCTTACAATAAGTCGAACATGTGAAATCTCATATAATGGCATGGTTGACAGCAACTTGAATGGGCTAACGATAAGTCGAACATACGGAATCTCATATAATGACATACGATTGACAGCAACTGGAATGGACTTACGATAAGTCGAACATAAGAAACTTCATATAATGGCCTGTTGTATAGAAACTGGACCAGGCCTTACTTACGATAAGTCAAACATGTGAAATCTCATATAATGGCCTTGTGTACAGCAACTGGAATGGGCTTACAATAAGTCGAACATGTGAAATCTCATATAATGGCCTTGTGTACAGCAACTGGAATGGGCTTACAATAAGTCGAACATGTAAAGTCTCATATAATGGCCTTGTGTACAGCAACTGGAATGGGCTTACAATAGGTCGAACATGTAAAATCTCATATAATGGCCTTGTGTACAGCAACTGGAATGGGCTTACAATAAGTCGAACATGTGAAATCTCATATAATGGCATGGTTGACAGCAACTTGAATGGGCTAACGATAAGTCGAACATACGGAATCTCATATAATGACATACGATTGACAGCAACTGGAATGGACTTACGATAAGTCGAACATAAGAAACTTCATATAATGGCCTGTTGTATAGAAACTGGACCAGGCCTTACTTACGATAAGTCAAACATGTGAAATCTCATATAATGACCTGGTTGACAGCAACTCGACTGGGTGGGCTTACCATGAGTCGAACATGCGAATTTTCAAATATTGGCCTGGTTGAAAAGATATGCGTTCCCTGACCTGGTAACATGTAATTGTATTAAGTATGCACTCGAATACGTCGATAATTCGAAAGACATCTTGGTCCCTTCTGATTTCAAGTTATCGCCGAAGTCACCTTATGGTAATTCCCGTTCGTAAACTTTAATGGGGCAAGTGTTAAACATTTGACGCAAAGATTGCTCGACTGATGTAATGAATCCTTTCGAAACATTGTTTTTTGCTAGAGAAGAGTCGAAAGTCATCTATATCAGGAAATGGGGTTAAAAGGATTCGAATAAACGCAAGTTTGTTTGTAAACACGTGACGAAGAATAACACACACGGAGTCGTTGTAGGAGGTGGTTAACATGAACCAATCCAATACCGACTTCTCATTTACGACTTTTGTTGATTGAGTGTGTTTAATTACAATCAAACGTAAATCGGAGATACTTCCTTTATGCAAATCTGCCATTTTCTTGCTTAAATTTAAAATAATGTATGAGACAATATATAGCTAGCTTATACAATACGATACGGTTGTTTGAAAAATGGTCTACAAATAAGAAGACAGAGCTGTCGAAAACACGAGATAATAGAAGGGTCGCGTCAAAAGAAAAGCGGTGTTCATCAGATATATCCATAAAAGCTCGTTAAATCAGTGTCTTAATTATTATGCATAAACAGTTTTGTGACAACCCATTTTGCCTCAATAATCAAAGTACACATGTATGTATACATGTGCTACACTCTGATTTGTCAGAAAGGTTTGAAAACATTGAACCTGCTTAAGTTCTACTGCTGGTTCAATCTTGCATAAATGCCGACACTTGAGTGCATATAGTGGTAGAGCGTATGCCCCGGGTGCGTGAGGTCGTGGGTTCGATCCCCGGCTAATTCATACCAAAGACTTTAAAACAATGGTTGTAATGACCGCCGTCCTTTAGAGTAAATAGCAAATTGCAGAAGTATCAAGATAAGCAGGTCAAGTTAAGCGGTCAACATTATAGAGCTTGGTCAGAAGGCGCGCAAGCGCTTGTTGATCTGGCTCTATACTATTGGTACACAATTTGGCTATCCGCCAAAAATGAAACATACACGATCAATAATTAGATGTTTATTAGTACTGGAAAGTGAAATTATTACTCTTAATTTATCCCAGAATTATGATTCTAATATTTCAAGACAACTTTTGAATAGTTTTAACACTTTGGCTTTACTATCGATAATCTTGAGTTCAGCACCTTTAACCACCTATTGTACAAGTTTGAAGTTTGATCCTTTACAATTATTGCTCGTTCCAAAGACAATTTCTGAAGGTCGGTTTTCGTGAGACTGGTTTTAAAATAAATAGAAAGTAAACCAGTTGATTGCATTGAATGTGTGACAATGAGTTTACATTCATTGTAAATATTCATAAGATGCACTGGAACTGTTTGAATTGATCATCTTTGATATTTTATCTTGTCTGATAGTGAAAAAGGAGTATGTGGAAAACCAGTGTGTGCCCATGGTTAAATGGAGTCTTGTTACATATCTCAACAATGGAGACGCGGACGCGCCCGAGTATATGTACGTACTAACCAAAGCCTTCGCTGTCCACTTACATAAGGAAATAGCAACTCGAATATAACGGGATCATATTATATAAAGGTAATTTGAATATATTACAACTATGTTACACGTAAACTTCCAGAGAAAATAAATAAAGCGCGTTTATTCCCCTCTGTGACTACCATTAGGAATGGTCTTAATATTCCAAGCGTACAATAATGATCTGGGATATTTCGTATACTCATGTTGGTCTCTTCTGAGTTGAAATGTAAATGTAACTGGACAGCAACTGGACTGGACATACGATAATTTTAACATGTGAAATCGCATATAATGGCCTTGTGTACAGCAACTGGAATGGACTTACGTTAAGTCGAACATAACAAATTTCTTATAATGGCATGGTGTATAGCAACTGGAATGGACTTACTAACGATAAGTCAAACATGTGAACTCTCATATAATGGCCTGGTTGACAGCAACTGGAATGGGCTTACAATAAGTCAAACATGTGAACTCTCATATAATGGCCTTGTGAACAGCAACTGGACTGGGTGGGCATACGATAAGTCAAACATGTGAACTCTCATATAATGGCCTGGTTTACAGCAACTGGACTGGGTGGGCTTACGACAAGTCAAACATGTGAACTCTCATATAATGGCCTGGTTGATAGCAACTGGAATGGGCTTACGATATGTCGAACAGGCGAATTCACATATATTGGCCTGGTTGACAAGATATGTGTTCACTGACCTGGTAACATGTAATTGTATTAAGTATGCACTCGAATACGTCGATAATTCGACATACATCTTGGTCAAGTTATCGCCAAAGTCACTGTATGTTAATCGTTCCTCAGATTTAATGGGGCAAGTGTTAAACGCTCGACTGATGAAATGAATCTTTCCGAAACATCGTTTTCTGCTAGAGAGGAGTCGAAAGTAATCTATATCAGGAAATGGGGTTAAATTATTTCGAAGTAACGTACGTTACGTTTGTTTGTAAACACGTGACGAAGAATTACAAACAATGAGAAGTCGTCGTAGTAGGTGGTTAGCATGGACCAATCCAATACCGAAGATCACGTTTTGAGGACCGTTGAGGCTATTTTACATCCGATATTACGTCTGCGAAAATACAATTACAGGCTTGGTTCTATGGTACTCGTGGAAAGAGGAATCCGAATTGTTTTAGTCTGATTTAACGCTTTCAGTTGTCGAACTCTTTAAAATAAAAATTGTCCAGCTTTGCATTCGGAAGAGTCAATAGTCAATTCTAGAAATATCAAGATAAGAATGTCGAGTTGAGTGGTCAACATGATAGAGCTTGGTCGGACGATTCGGATGCTCTTGTTCATCTGGCTCTACACTGTTGGTACAGGCCTCATTACATTGATTTATGCAGGTAAAGGGTTAATGTTATGGACTGTTACACACTATTCCAAGATAACAAGCTCGTATGGAGCGTTTATCCTTTTACCGATCGGCGAGCCCGGTTATTCAATAGGAAATCACCGGGCGCTCATTTGACCATAGGTGTTCTTTGTGTCCGTCCACAATCCCGTCAAATGCGATCCCTAAAAACTCTCTCCTACATACTAGTAACCAAACACTTGGGTATTCTTAGACCTATCTATTTGACATAAGTTGTGATCGAGCACTTGGGTATTCTTAAACCTATCTATTTGACATAAGTTGTGATCGAGCACTTAGTTATACTTAAACCAATCTATTTGACATAAGTTGTGATCGAGGCGCTTACACTTTATAGATATTAACATCTCTCGATTTAAGTATATCCAGCTAGTTTTAACGTGTATGGGTGTGGTCAATAGATTGACCCTGCTTCTTGCGCTTGGAATCTGGGACCTCTAAATAATGCGCCCGTCACCCAGTATTTGATACAACAATGTGTTCGGTCAAACCCATTATCACCTTCAACGAAAACCATCAGACGACTAGTAGCTTTGAAAACATCTCGCCAGGAAAACGGACAATCCCTTTAAACGAAAGTATGATTATTGACGAAATTTTCCAAAATTATTTCAAAAGCCTACACGTGAAAAAGGGTTTAGATTGGAAGCATTGAGAATTTGAATGGATATCCTTTAGACACTTAAACATAGTCCATAGACATACTGCACCATAAAATCTGGTTTTATTTTGATTTAATATTACTTGTTTCAAACAAAATCACTAAAAACAATTTTGTGTAAATGTTAGCATGTCTGGATCGTTTCGACCTGACAACAGATCATTGTTGTTGAGATGCTTATTATTATTACCGACTTGATTTTATTGTATCCTTATTACATGTAACATGCTACACTGTCATCTACTACCAAAAACAGCCTGCTGTTATTCAAGCGTAAATTGGCAGTTGTGTTATTTAAGGGCTAAACATTTAGTCTTATTGTTGGCATGTTATCTTATTGTTTGATGTTTAACGCCGCTTTTAACATTTTTTCAATTATATCACGGCGTCTCCTGGGTAGGTTACTAATACTACTGGTGTATTTATCCTGACATGAGCCAGTCGGCGGTATGTCTTACCCCGCAACCCTGTCCGCCAAGGAGGGCAGCCGTTACTACCATTTTTAAAGTCTTTGGAATGACCCGGCCGGGGATCAAACCCGCGACCTCCCGCATCCGAGGCGGTCGCTCTACCACTACACCACCTAGGCGGTATTCTTAATTGATAGCCTACATTGCCAATCAAGCAAACCGTTTTAGCCCAGAATAGCGGGAATATACATTAATGTGATACCTAAATATTCTCTGGTGCGGGTGGATTACGCTTAAATAGCTGACCATCTTTGACCTTCCAGTTCGAGTATCCCTCTCTCACTGTTACACGCATTCTGACGCAACTAGGCAGCAGACGACTTTGGAAAACTAGCGGCATAAGGAGAAATTGCTCATCAGATTGTTTTAATGGTATGCTATACGATTACTTTCATTTATAGAAAGTTTCCATATCTTTTCTTAGAAGCATTGGAAGTCGTCAGCTGCAGATTTTTATTTTGTACGTGGGAAAGGAGAAAACCGTGATCAGACCTTGTCCTTATACGGTGGCTCGCAAATCTCGGATTTCCAAATGTCAACTCTCTTGAATTACCGTTCCAGTTATTTTGAAACGATGCATATTTAAAATAGTTTTCTGTAATGAAATCAAATCAGTTCGCAATACTTCCAGTGCTTTGATTCATAAACATTATTTACAAAGCATCGTCTTCGAACTTTCAAGGCTATAAAACATATGCAGAATTTAAAAAACAACTGTGAAAATGCGCAGTCTTTATGATCATGGGCAGCCGTTTTAGATCTTTAACGATACGTTGTAAACGTCTTAATTGTCGTCGCAGAAATGTTGTAATATGATTTTAATGTTCAAGGACAAAATAATTGACACATATTTTCAGTTGTTGATGTTGATGTACGGGGTTTGATCTTTCTGAATGACTCTTTTAGACAAAGTAATTACTGGTTACATGGTTTTTAAACTAGTTATTTGTTCCTTCCGTACTACAGATAGCAGTATGCGTCTAGTTAACAATCGACCTTTGAATGTATTATGTTAATACGGGACAATTTTTCAATTTCAAACATTTCGTTTATAATTGCAGAAAAAGTATACAACACCTGTTTTGTAGGTAAAAACATCTATCTGAACCCCTTTCCCACTTACAGCAAATAAGTATCAGACGACTTTGAAAATGTCTATTCAAAAGTATAGAAAATCTCGATAATTGTAGGTAGAATTATTATCAAAAGTTGAAAATATTGTGGCAAAAGGAGAAATTTCTCGTATTTGAGCAATTTTACCTTTTGTCACGATGTTTTCAAAAGTCGTCGGCTGCAGATGCGTCAAAATGCGTCTATAGGTGGGAAAGGGTAAGAGCACACAACTCATAACAGGAAGTTAATTATAACGGCGTTTAATTAATGTTGTTGCATAATACTGACATACATTCAGTAATTTCTCCTTTTTCACAAATGTTAACAACTTTGTACCCAATGTGTTCTTCCCTTCCCTAAGAAAAAATCTGTTTTCTAAGTTTCAAAACACATTATTTATTTTGATTTAGCGCATCAGATAACGGTAACCAGTAATAATGGCGGTTGTCATATCATTCTGTATCTTCTCAAAAATATTCTGGTTGAATTATACTGACACAATTATTCAGTCCACAAAATCAACAATATTAACTCAAGGAGACGTTTGAGATTGTATTTTCACTGAAGAAGAAGGATTAAACTGCCATAATAACAGATTGCGTTAACGTTTCTCAAATAAAAATGACTAGCTCTAGGTATGGGGCATTATTGTTATTCTTAAATCCTTAGTTGTCACTCAAACCCTATTGTGTGAGTGCCACATATATGATTTGGTTGAATCATAAGAGATATATTGTGGGGGAAAACAAGTTACTCCCCCTTTTCTAGTGATCTGAAAATAATTAGATGTGTTCGTGAAATATGTATCGTATGCACACTAAACTTAATGGTCGTATAATAAAGTGTGAGGGCCTTTATATTTCCTCTTGGTTGTCGCATATTAAAGTAGACAAGGGGCTAAATAATTCCCCTTAGTTGAGATGGTTATCACAAGACGCCTGGTACAATCCTCTCAATACAGATATCAAAATGGGCCCATCACTGCAATAAGTGGTGACACTTTTTACCTTTTTCTCTTATATTTGACTTAAAACAACATTTCCTTATCAGGCAATAAATGACCTATTGAATCATTTATATATAGAATAGCACTTGCTCAATTTCGTTGCTCGAACCACAAACTTGACACCGAGACTGGTTGCCACAATGATATTGATCTTGAAGAAAGAATATGAAGGGTTTTCAAAGAAATAAACCAAAATATTGTTGAATGTGCATTTCATGTTTTAATTCATTGCCCAAAGTATGGTGAAATAAGAAATATATTACTTTTCAACTGGTATACAAGCGAAACCAACATCACTAACTTTTATCTTTGCTCAATAACAACAATGCTGATGTAATAAACATTTTATATTTCATCTATATGTTATTGAAGAATTGATAAGGACATCATTCTCAGTTTTATAATGTTAATTAAATAAAATACTTTGTACTTTGGGCCGGTGGACTAAACACTTTCAATAATTCATTGGCATTGTCATTGTCATTGTCATTTGTGAGCAATAAAGTCCAAATACAGCAAATTTGTGAAATATAATATTGACTGAGATTTTTCGCTACTCCTTTATTTAATGTAAGCAAAGTCCATCATTTGATAATAAACTAGAATGTGACGTTCCATTACTCTTGCCCCCATTTACCTATATATGACCCCATTACGGAGCACCAAATAGGACACCAGATCGCTCTACACAGCTCATCTGTTTTAGTACCGATGCTGATTCGAATCTATACTGATAGTAAAAAGTGTCCTGAACGCGTCTGTGACAACGATTGATTTATTGACGTTTTCAACAGTTCTTTCAGTCATATCATCGCGGACAGTTCATCTAACCATGTGTTTCCTGGTCTTTTCTCACACCAGTAATCCACACAACAATCTTTCCAATATAATGGGTGCTTTTCCACATAGAATGTTACGCAATTGATGGAAGACGAGAGACGCTTGTCAAAATGACTTTTGTCAAACAACGGAAAGAATGTTGGCCGAGCTTTGGTTCGAACTCACAACCCCTTGATTGACTGCCCGCATCGCTACCGACTGATCTACCGGTGCGCACTGTGTAAATCGCGTGGTTTATTATGAATCTGAAATCGGGGGGTGGGCGGGGGCGAAGCCCAGAGATTGGTAGGCCACCGAATTTCGCAAATGTCGTATGGATTAATTTCTTTGAACGCGGCGCAAATATGCAATCAGTGTTCAGGGTTCTTTGTTCGTTAATTTTCGAATTGTGAATCATCGTGGCTCTATTAACGCAAACCATCCTAATGATTTCCAAGTCACGTACTTAAGTACAAGATGAAATGTTAAAAACATGGAAATGGTCGATGTGGTTAATAAAAGGCAACCCAAACGGATTTTTTTCCATCTCCGATCTTTGTTATTTACATTCTGTAAAACCCATCGCCAAATTAAATCACTGATCAGTTTTCTTTATACATTCGAAAACCGTTCGAAAGCCTGTGTAACATATTTGAACAATGGAGACACGGACACGCCCGAGTATATGTACGTGCTCACCAAAGCCGTCGCATGTGAAATCTCATATAATGGAATGGTTGACAGCAACAGGAATGGGCTTACGATAAGTCGAACATACGAACTCTCATATAATGGCATGGTGTCTAGAAACTGGGCTGGCCTTACTTACGATATGTCAAACATGTGAAATCTCATATAATGGCCTGGTTGACAGCAACTGGACTGGGCTTACGATAAGTCAAACAGACGAATTCTTATATATTGGCCTGGTTGACAAGATATGTGTTCACTGACCTGGTAACATGTAATTGTATTAAGTATGCACTCTAATACGTCGATAATTCGACATACATCCTGGTCCCTTCTGACTTTAAGTTATCGCCAAAGTCACTGTATGTTAATCGTTCCTCAGATTTAATGGGGCAAGTGTTAAACGCTGGACTGATGAAATTAATCCTTTCGAAACATCGTTTTCTGCTAGAGAGGAGTCAAAAGTCATCTGTTTTAGGATATGGGATTAAATGATTTCGAACTAACGCACGTTTGTTTGTAAACATGTGACGAAGAATTACAAACAAGAATGAGTCGTCGTAGGGGGTGGTTAGCATGGACCAATCCAATACCGATTCTCATTTCCGACTTTTGTTGATTTATTGTGTTTAATTTACAATCAAAAGTAGATCGGAGACAATTTATTTATGCAAATCTACCATTTTCTTGCTTAAATTAAAGATAATGTATGAGGCAATATATATCTAGCTTATACAATACGATATGGTTGTTTGAAGGATTGTCTACGAATAAAAAGACAGAGCTGTCGAAAACAAGACAATAAAAGGGTCGCGTCAAACGAAAAGCGGCGTTCAAAAATATCCAGAATTGCCTTAATTCTGATGCATAAACGTATTCAAACATTTTTGTGACAACCCCTTTTGTCTTAATACCACAGTGCACACGTATACATGTGATACACTCTGATTGGTCAGAAAGGTTTGAAAACATTGAACCTGCTTAAGTTTTACTGATTGTTTAATTTTGCATAAATGCCGACAAGTTAGTGTGTATATATATATAAATATTTATATATATGACCGACTCGGTGGTGTAGTGGTAGAGCGTCCGCCCCGGGTACGGGAGGTCGTCGGATCAATTCTTACCAACACCTTTACAAAATGGTACTAATGGCTGCCCTCCTTTGCGCTCAGGGTTGCGGGATAAACATTACGACTGAGTGGCTGGTATCGGGATAAACGGACCAGTACAACTCGTAACTTATCAAGGAAACGCCGTGATATAATTGAAAAATTGTGGAAATTGGTCTTAAAATACACCAAACAATCAACATATGGAACATCTTCTGCTAAAAAAATAACAACGGTAGTATTATATAGTGTACTACAAGTATGTAGAATAGTGCTACATAAAACGAATGCGTAGCTTAATCTTACTATGAATTGTTCGCAAGTGCTGTTTAACCCTTTCCCTCTTACATACACTTTTTGACGCATCTGCCATGCAACAGGCGACTTTTATAAACATTGTGGCAAGAGGAGAAATCGCAGGCTAGGATTATCGAAGGTCGGTTTTCGTATGACATGGCTCATATGGCGATTGTACGAAACTGACAACGATACGTTTACGATGTCAATAGTAGCTGTCTCCGGTTCCTCACAATCAATCAGGGTGAATTACACGAACCAAATAATGCAGCACTGAAAATCGAAGATTACGTTTTGAGGACCGTTGAGGCTATTTTACATCCGATATTACGTCTGCGAAAATACAATTACATACTTGGTTTTATGGTAAACGTGGATAGAGGAATCCGATTTGCTTTATTGCTTTCAGTTGTCGAACTGTTTAAAATTGAATTGTCCAGCTTTGCATTTGAAAGAGTCAATAGTGAATTCTAGCAATATCCAGATAAGAATGTCGAGTTGAGCGGTCAACAGTATTCATGCTCATAGTATATGTTACCTTAATGATACTATATACAGTCTATCAACAGTATTTCATGCTCATAGTTTATTTTACTTTAATGATGTGATAAATAGTCTATCATCACTATGCCATGCTCAAAGTAAAGTTCATTTTAATGATAGCACATACAGTCTATCAGCAGTATTTCATATTTTATACCATGATCATGAACAACTGATGATAAAGAGATGATGAAGTGTGCATGTTTTCATTGAAGTTGGCTCTACTTGCATAATTGGTACATGGTGCCCCTTTGAAAATACACTAGTTACAATCGAATATCTATGCATGAAACATGAATGCGATGGAATAATCTGATCTAAATTCTAGAAATATCAAGATAAGAATGTCGAGTTGAGCGGTCAACATTATAGAGCTTGGTCAGACGGCGCGGATGCGCTTGTTGATCTGGCTCTATACTGTTGGTACACGTTCATTTAACTGAGTTATGCAGGTTAAGGGTTAACATTATGGATTGTTACACACGCTTCCAAAATAACAAGATCTTCTTAAGCGTTTATCCTTTTACAGAACGGCGAGCCCGGTTATTCAATAGAAAATCACCGGGCGCTCATTTGACCATAAGTCTTCTTTGTGTCCGTCCGAAATCCCATCAAACACGGTTCCTAACCGCTCTCTCCTACATACATGTACATACGTGTGACCGAATACTTGGTTATTCTTAAACCTATATATTTGACATAAGTTTCGATTATTCTTAAACCTATCTATTTGACATAAGTAGTGATCGGAATCCGGGACCTCTAGATAATGCGCCCGTCATCCAGTATTTGATACTGCGTAAACCTGCGTCTATAAGTGGGAAAGGGTAAGGACACTCAACTAATACCCGGTGAAGGATTAGCAGCAAGTTAATTATAACGGCGTATCATTCTTTCCTCGCAAACCATGTTGTTGCATAATACTGACATACATTCGGTACTTTCCAGTTAATGTATGTTTGGAAGCCCCGCAGAAGACAACATTAGTCAACATTTTAGGAACAGGCGAAATTGCCACCGAAACATACATTCAGTACTTCCGAGTTAATGTATATTTGAAAGTAGACAATGTTTGTAAACATTGTAGGAAAAGGCGAAATGTTCCCCAAAACATACATTCAGTACTTTCGAGTTAATGTATATTTGGAAGAAGACAACGATTGTAAACATTTTAGGAACAGGCGAAATTGTCACCAAAACATACATTCGGTACTTTCGAGTTAATGTGTGTGTTGGAAGCCCTGCAGTAGACAACGTTTGTAAACATTTTAGGAAAAAATGCGAAATGTCCCTAAAACAAGCAGGTTTCTCCTTTTTACCAATGCAAACAACTTTGTACCCAATGTGTTCTTCCCTTCCATAAGAAAAAAATTGTTTCACTAAGTTTCAAAGCGCATTTTTTTATTATTATTATTTTGCCCATCAGATAACGGTAACCAGCGCGTTAATAATGGCGGTTGTCATATCATTCTGTATGTTCTCACAAATATTCTGGTTTAATTATACTGACACAATTATCCAGTCCACAAAATCAACAATATTAACTCAAGGAGACGTTTGAGGCCATGCCATTCCAAACTGAATGCCAGAAAATGCAATTACAAGCAAGATTGTATTTTCACTGAAGAAGAATGAATAAACTGCCATCCTAACAGAATACGTTAATGTTTCTCAAATGAAAATGACTAGCTCTAGGTATGGGGCATTGTTGTTATTCTAAAATTCCTAGTTGTCACTCAAACTCTATTTTGTGAGTGCCACATTATATGATTTGGTTGAATCATAAGAGAGATATTGTGGGGGGAAAACAAGTTACGCCCCTTTTTATAGTCATCTGGAATTAATTTGATGTGCTCGTGTTCTGGCTGTCACATCTGAAAGTCGTATGCCATCAGACATGTTAATCCGAACACATTCTTAAAACATAGGCATCAACTGTGAAATCCGTGCACCACCCTCTGAATTATTTATAATGACAGTCTTAAAGCACTATCTTTGTTAAAACATGATTGGACTGAATTGCAAAACGGATATCTTCGAGCGGACTGAATTAAAATAAGAATATCTTTGATTGGACTGAATAACAATCCGGATATCTTCGAATGGAATGAATTTAAAATCTGATAAGTTTGATTGGAATGAATTACATGACGGATATCTTCAAATGGTATGAATGACAATACAGATATCTTTGATTGGAATGAATAACATTACGGATATATCTCCAATTTGTCTGAATTACAATACGGATATTTCCGTGGGTCATAACACACCAAACAATGTATGTTTGTTCTACAGCGATAGAAGAAGTATGCTTTACTGCCATCAATTTAGTATATTATATAAACATCTAAGCACACGAACGTGTAGAATTTTCGACAATCATCCATCAAAATTGACATCACTGATTCAAAATATTTTTATATGTGTAGTTACCCCTTCTAGAAACTTTACGTACGCTTAAAACTAGATTGACATTACACAAGATATCGAACAGACATATTGATTCGTTATCAGAAAACGTCTAAGATCATTTTCATGCAAACTATTTTTCGATGTGTATAAAATCGTTCGCACGAGATAAAAAAAAAATAGAGATACTATGTCGAGCGAACGAGATACTATCTCGTGCGCACGAGATAAAACAAAATCGTGTGTGACCCTTTAGAGCTGCCGTAGCATCGTCGTTATTGAGCAAAAATAAAAGTTAGTAATGTTGGTTTCGCTTGTCAAGTCACGTACTTAAGTACAAGATAAAATGTTAAAGACATGGAAGTGGTCGATGGGGGTTAATAAAAGGCAATCCCAAACGGATTTTTGTTCATCTCCGATCTGTGTTAGTTTGCATACTGTAAAACCCATCTCCTAAACAAATCATTGATCAGTTCTCTTTATTTATTCGAAAGACGTTCGAAATCCTGTGCAGCGCCGTGTCAATGTTGCGATGCAACAATTTTTTCCAGAAGAAACAAACAACAACAACATTTACTATACATTTTGTATTAGTATCATGACAGTATTTTTCATATAGGATTTACGAATATCTATTCCTTATCAACATCCAAACTATAACATCCTAGCGCAACAAAATATTAGTATATTATAGTTAATTTCTTAGAAAAGTCCGCAAAATTCTAAAAGATATATGAGATGAATACATCATAAGTACCCGAATAACGTGTGCCGGTTAAATTCATATAATAATGTTAAGCATACGCTAAAAAATACCTTTAAACAACATTTAATTGAACTCATTTGAAAATTGACAACATTATGAAGAAAACCCTGTTTCGATATCTATACAGGCATTTATCTTAATGTTGAATATGTAGGTCCTACACTTAAGTCACATGGCGGAAAACATTTGTTCGCTGATTTTTACTTTCCAATGTGAATATTGTTCAACACAACGTAAGAATGGAGAACATACCGAGGGCTTGGCATGAAACGGTTGTAACTAAAAACCTATTTTTAAAAACCCTGGTCTAGGGGCAATTTTGACCACGTTGTAAACAATGCAAATTTAGGTGTCATTGCTCAGAACGAGCAATGGCACCTAAATTTCTATTGTTTACCAAGACAAATTATTTAACGCTTATAAAAAACTTTATGGTGAGGTGATTAACCATGGTAAAAGAATACCAATTTTAGTTACAACCGTTTCACGCCAAACCCTCGATACTTGCCTACGCAAGGAACCAAACGGATACTGCTATACAGACGTGTCTTGAAAACCTTCTATACTACGTGAATGCGGTGGCTGCTTTGATCAGAATTGACCAAAAAGTCCTTACGGTTGAATTTTACCAATCACATATACATATGTGTTGCAAATATTGGATTTTTAAGTACAATTGCAATCTAGAGGTACACGTATCTTGACAGTCTCTTGAAAAGTATACCATTTTGATAGATCTGGGATCCATTTTCGTACGACGTTGTCCACTGGCTTCACTGTTTCCATTTATCTACTTTTCAATAAAAAAGTGATTTATGCCGTTAATGTTTGGTCTGGAAATGACGTCAACATTGTATTTCTATTGATCACATTATCGGATAAACAGTACACTGGTAGACGAAATCTTTATAAAAATCAAAAATGGAAAAGAGTGAATGATCGGTGCTTACATTCTATTTAACTGCGTATCGAGGGCTTGGCGTGAAACGGTTGTATCTAAAAACCCATTTTGAAAACCCTGGTTTAAGGGCAATTTTGACCCTTTTGTAAACAATGCAAATTTAGGTGCCATTGCTCAGAACGAGCAATGGCACCTAAATTTCCATTGTTTACCAAGAAAAATGATTTAACGTTTATAAAGACTTAATGGCGAGGTGATTAACCTTGTTAAAAAAATACCAATTTGAGTTACAACCGTTTCACGCCAAGCCTTCGGTATGTTATCTCCCCTCCAACCAAGGACTAGATACCTTTGAAAACATAGGGCAAAAAATGAAATTGCTTATAATGATTTCATTTGTTTAAATCCCACGAGGTTTATACGTCTATTTGAAAAAGTCCAACTTCAAGAATTCCAATTATCAACAAATTTGTTTTAAATAAAATATTCCCAACAATGTAGCAAATTCCTTATCCTGTTTCGGGTTATGGATTGTTCAGATCTGCTTTAAGTGTCTCCAACTCAACTAGAGGTCAAGAACTTGTACCTTCTAGGATAATGCACCTTGCATGTATCGGTGCTATACACTGGGCACGTTAAAGAACCAATGGGGTATTTTCGGAAAGAGCTAGTGTATCGCACCCGCACACCCTTGTATCTAACTCTGGCCTCTTTGACTTATCTGGACATGTCAGATGCTTGTATATAATATAGTGTACACTATCAAAAGGACCTACAGAAGCTTTAAAGCGTAAGCTCAATCAGAGCAATTGGTGTCTATAATTACATTGCATTACATTATGCTTTTTAATTTTACACCCATTGCTTAACAAGTTCTAACTTCTAATATGAATGACTTTCGATGCCTTACTTCATGTATTTACATTGCACGTATGTCAAGACCACAACGATTAACCCCATCCTCAAGAATACGAACACGTGACATTTGGTTTACTAGACCGGCGTTCTGTCCTTTATTCACCTTCTAGCAAATTCATCATTCTTAACTAAAACAATTCTTAATGCGCAAAAGATGAACTGCAATTAAGCTGCTAGTGTTGAAAATGAAAACTGAAAATATTGTCCGAAAATGAGAAAACGATCATCTAAAAGCAAGTCTATTTCGTACAGTGTATTTAGTTTCCAACCTACAATATTCTTTAACCTTTTCCTTCGGGTGTTTTCAACGCAAGCTCATGTCGACAAATGCGTCGCTTCTCCTCGCGATTATGAATCTTACTGTCTCTCGATAACGGGTTCATATAATTGTAAACTAACGTCACTCGTCACACCTCGACAGACTGAGATATAGGGTACCGTAATCGGCCGAGGTGTTAAATGTAGGTTACCGAAATCGGCCGAGGAGTGCCGAATGAAAATAGCGTATAACTAACGGCGGCTACAGTTCCGGTCTCATGTCCAAAGAAACAACTAGGACGTTATTACTTGTACACGGACAGTTAAGTCTTTCGTGAGACTATGCGGATGCACAGTCTTCAGTTTACCTGGATGCCTGAATACCCTATCTCGTAAGTGGCAACTGATATCCTATCAAGAAAGCAGTTGAGGGCATAATGATCCTATTCACGAGAAAACAAACATTGTGAACTCTACGTAAAGTATCGAACCCAGATCAGCATAAGCATGCCGCGCAGGCTAAACCGGACAGACACGTTTCGCGTCCTGTGGATTTCAAGAACAATTACTATATACCCCTTAGACGGAATGTGTCGGCCCGGATGAGCCTGCACGAATTGCGCAGGCTGATCTGGGTCGATACATTACTTATAGTCCTTAATGTTGTTTTTTCTCGTGGTACATATAGTGTTTCCTCTATACTTTTCGATAGGACTTGTTAGCATAATGCGCGTGTTTTTTTGTTTAGAAATGTGATAGACTGCAGTTTGTAATTTGAACTCTTATTAACGCAAAGAAGTATACTCTGCGGCAAAAGCCATTCAAAGACTCCAAACAAGTTAAACGTCAAGTAAACCTACATGTTTGTGGTAATCCGGTTAAAACAATTTTAACACATATGGCAACAGAAATGCTTAAGAATCCGAAAATAATGATACTGTTTTTCCGACATTTCTTGAAATATGTCAGGATTAATTGGCTAACTGTGCAGATATATATCGGACAACGTTGATCGTGATCTGATTTGAATCTGCACTGAACGCAAACATTTGCCAGACCGCCACTCATTTATGAATAAAAAGTGTGTTTTAAAGGTGCTGAACAAATTATATATATAGTATAATCAAAGATTAAAAAACTGTTCAAAAGTTGTCTTGAATTATTAGAATCATAATTCTGAGACAGAATTTGAGTAATAATTTCATTTTCCAGTACAATAAGCATCTACATATTGATCGTTTATGCTTCATTTTTACTGGGTAGACATACACAGAAAGCCAAGTTTTGTACATTTTCATTGACTTTCAAATGACCTTTTTTTCAACATTAACTGCCAAATAGTTTTTAACTATTTATTATTTCTTTTGTTTTCACTAATAGCAATATTTTCAGAAGTTTCAACATTTTAAAATTTTAATCTCCATCTGGAGTTCAGCACCTTTAATATCTAACTGGATAGTACTGTTAACGTTTACAAATGCATAATGTTTGTCAAAATATTTATTAAACGTTCTGTAAAAAAAAAATCAAGTGAATCTTAACGGGCCGCAAATGTCATATTTATAGAATACCGTTGAACATGGCTCTGATACACCGAACGGTAAAACTATATTGTAAAAAAAGTTAACTATTAAATAAATTGAAATAAACTAACCTGGATGCTCTTTCCCTTCCCTTTCTGTATTTCACAGATGTATCCTTCTACAGTCGGAGAGAATAAAGTCTTTGATCATACACAACTGTCCGGTAAAGTTCGACAAAACGTCCAAGTCCGTGCTCTGTCCTGTTACTTTCGAATTTAGCGAGGCGTCTATGAAAGAGAACACAGATTATCGATAAACAGTGCAACGAACGCCTGCGGTGATTTGGACCGGGAGTCTGTATTTAACAGATCTTAAGATGTCTTTCCTCTACAGTCAACAAATGGCGCGTTTCGAGCAGATGCCTTTTGAAAGCATTGTGGTGAAAGGTGATAATACTCAGAACTAACAATTTATATTCGTCAGACAATGCTCTGTACTCGTTTTGCCAAGGTTATATCTAGAAAGTACATGTTTAACCATATTAGTTCATATAAAACGAAAATTAATTGAGCAAAGTCAAATTCCCGTGTTCCTTTTATTTTATTCCGTCTTGTACAAATGTACATGAATAACGCCTTTTCCGTGTTTGCACTAGAAAATCATCTAAGATACGAACAAAACATTAGAATGACTTTATATGTTTAATTTACAGGGAAAGATGTCGTATATTATTTCCGTTAAGCAATATACAAAGTACTTAACCCTTTCAGCGCCGAATTGTTTAAAGTGGACTATTCCATGTTAAAAATCGGCTGTGTCCATTTCTCAATTTATGAAAGTTTTGGAATATTTTGATAACTAAAAGGCAAACAATGCTGATTTCAGGTGAGACAGCTCGTTACGAGCTGACTCACTTGAATCAGCATTGTTTGAAAAAACGTCAATATTGCCTTTGGCGCTGAAAGAGTTAATTCCATCGTTAAGTTGCATTTATTTATAGAAGGAGGTTAAAAGGATATTGTTACTAAATTATTTGTATAACTGAATCATGGAGAGCTCCAGATAAGGTGGGTTACACAGCTCTTCCCCCACATTATCTCTCTTATTATCCAACAAAACCTTATGATGTGGGTACTCAAAAGAATCGTCTCTATGACTGTTGCCATGATCAACTATGTACCGAAGATAATATTGGTTCTTTTAGACTTTTGTAATTTAAGCAAATTCAACAGACTAATACACCACTGGTGTTTTTTACAAATTGCAAAATTATGCATCTTTTGCTGGAACATTTGAATAAAGTCTAAGATGATGATGTAATTTGAGACTAATCAACACTTTTGTCTTATTTTCTAGAATCTAAATGACAAAACAAATGGCCAAACCGTTAGAAAACCAGTAATGTGTTAAAACTTGACATTTTCACTTGTTTTAATTTCTGAATCTTTAATATTTTACCTTTTAAATTATATCGGTTTCGTGTCAATGTGATAATTTTAAGTCAATAAAGTTCTCATTGGTGAACGTCCTCGACGTCGTTTTACTTATGTTCGAGACGTGATCAAGAAGTAATACATGTAGGCTAGGACTTTTTTTTGTCATCATTTCGACCCAAATCAAACTTGTAGAAATAAACCTGATGCATCAAAAGTCCACATTTCCCTTGCATACAAGACGAATTTTGAATAATCGGTTTAAAAAATAAAATTTCTTTGAGATTATGAAAATCGTAAGCACCATGGAACGGGCAACACTAGTAACGTCATTCTGGTTTTGTCTCATGATGCGAAACAAGTTGGTTTGAAAAAGTTAATACAACTTTTAACAACAGTTATATGAACACATTTATTTGCATCAACTTCCCCAGTAGCCATTGGTTAAAGACATTCCATAACCACTGTTCACCGAAATGAGTAACATTTGATGTATAACAAATGATAATTCTTATGGTGAAAAACGACACTGTTCCTTTCAACGTCAGAACTGGCTCTCTTGCAGGTGACATTGGACATTTGCCTCCTAGATAACACCACTGAATTCTTTTTCCCAAAGATTATTTAGATTTTTGTCTACGTGGATATAATTATACTATAATTATGACTCCTAGAGAACTCAACTGAATTATCATTTCCAAAAATTAGTGTTTTTTTTGTCTACGTGGATATACTTTTACTATAATTATAACAATTTTTAAATGTTCCATTTGACGTCATTTTGTACGTGACGCTCTTGCACGTCGCTAAGCAATTTAATAATATGATGTTAATCATGGAACAACGACCTTAAACTGTTGTAATTATATCGATTGATTGTTTGACGTTTTACGCCGCTTTCAACAATGTTACAGTTATAACGCGGCGTTACCAGGGTAAGTAACCTGTACTAATGGTCCATTCATCTCGACACCAGCCGGTCAGTCGTTATACTAACCCCGAAAACCTAAGCGCCGCACCATGGAAGGCTTTCAGGGGCGGAGCTTGGCAATAATCAATGTGTAGGCCGTCTCGTGAGAAAATCATCATTGTGGACTCTGCGTAAAGTATCCACCCGGATCAGCCTTTGCATGCCTCCTGTGGATTTTCTGTTTCAGGACTCACTACTCTATCTTTACCCCCTTAGACGGAATGTGTCGGCCGTATCAGTCTGCGCGGACAGCGCAGGCCGATCTGGTCGATACATTACGCAGATGTATATCGACGCAGCTGCATTTTTGGGGCAAAATGTGTAGGCACGTGCCTACAGTGCCTAAAGGGAGCTACGTCCCTGGCTTTGTAAAAAGAGGAACATATCAACAATGTAATGTCCTGCAAAATTGCGTTATCTTCTGAAGGTGTACAGTTAAAAAATATACAGTTTAAAATAGTTAATAAACTTTCTTGTAAAATTACGCTGTGGCCGGCCTTTGTCTCAACTAGTCTCAACTAGTTTCTATGACAACGATTTAATTAAAGCTCAACTAATGTCAATATTAAAAGTATTCAGTCGCCATAAAGTAGAGCAAAAATAAATATGCATGTGGTATAAATGTCATAAATGTGTTTCAAATAATACAAACGTTACTAAGCAAGTACTGTTACTTTTAGATCGCCCTCTTTGACTTTCTTGATTTTGTTTTAAATCGCAAATAGGACTGACTTATACGCAATGTTTTTTTATCGGATCTGACGACTCTGCGTACAATATCGTCTCGAATTGAGCCTATACATTCAAATATCCTTGAACAGGTACTCGTTTTATTGGCGAATGAAATCGTACGATACAACAAACGCTTGGCAATTACCGCCTTTCTTTCTCGATTTAGTCTTGATTTATATGCCCCTACCATTTCATTTTTAGAGTCAGGCATAGTGGCGGCGTCCATTGGAAAAGATGTCGGCATTAATAGGCTATAGAGACATCCTTTTTGTTGTCCAACCGGTTTACCTTTCAAACACAGAATGTAGTTCGATTCATTATTCATGAATTATTTCCAAACCAGGGGCGTAGCTTGGCAATACTGAATGTGTAGGCCGTCTCGTGAGAAAATCAACATTGTGGACTCTGCGTAAAGTATCGACCCGGATCAGCCTAAGCATGCAACACAGGCGTACCCGGATATACACTGTTCGCCTCCTGTGTTTTTTTTTTTCAGGAATCACTAATCTATCTATCCCCGCCTTAGACGGAATGTGTCGGCCGGATAAGTCTGCGCGGACAGCGTAGGCTGATCTGGTCGATACATTACGCAGATGTGTATCGCCGCAGCTGCATTTTTGGGCATTTTCAGAAAAAATGTGTAGGCACGTACCTACAGTGCCTAAAGGGAGCTACGCCCCTGCAAACATCAAGTTGTAATGGACCAGTGTAAGGTTTACGAAAATCAGTTGTATATGTAAATAATATACTTTATGTACGATAGCGATACATAAGAGGAGATGAACGATCTATTCTCAATTGCAGCAACGTTAAGCTATTGGTTTAATGAAATTTGGTAAGACTAACAAAAATGCACTACTAAGTGGGGGTATATACGTTCTAATAAAGCTTGAAATAATAAATAAATTCCATACTTCTAATTAATACAAGAGAAACCGTCTATGTATTACAATAAGAGATATTAGTGTGATTCGAACCTTCGACACCTTTGCTGGATGTTTTGTTAGATTGAGCCTCTGAGCACTCAGTGCCGTGTTTTATATGTTTAATCAGTATATAACTGAAGAATTGTTGAAAACGGCGTTAAACCCCAATCAATCAATCAATCAGTACAAAAACAGAATACATGATATGTTTTTAATAAAGTTCGCTATGTACAAAGGATAAAATAACCAAAACAACATTTCTCCAAAACCCTGTCATGGACTGGCGTGATAAACTGATGTAGTGATTGATTAGGGTTTAACACACCAGTACACAACTCAACATACTTTCCAAGCAACAGGCTGCGTTTCCACATAGACTGTTAAACAGCCTTTGTTGAAAGGCGAATGACGCATGTCACCGTGACCTTTGTCAAACGTCGGAAAGAATGTTGGCCGAGCTGGGATTCGAATTCACAACCCCTGGATTGACAGCCCGTATCGCTACCAACTGAGCTCCCAGGGCTCGGCTCTTTGAGTTTTTAAGCCAATGTACAATTTACTCCATCCACTAGCTTACATGTATTGTTAGTTAAAGTCAACTTGTTAATGCTTCAAAAGCAGATGTTTGATTTTGATTCACAGAAGGGACACTGTGGTTTATATTCTATCAACATGGAAATGTTAACAACATTTGAGTTCACAATAATGTGTACTTTTAAGTTAAGACCCAAATCAATGGCTACTATCAAATGTATATTTCAAGCAATTACGTATTTAAGTAAATCCGATATGTGTTTAAAAGAAATTGCAATTATTGTTTAGACTTTGTTTCATTTTAGAGAAAATAAGATCTGTATGTAAAACAAGCCTTTCTTGGTTTACAGTAGTATGCTGTTTACCATGACAACATATTACAGCAAAGCCTTTTAAAATAAAATCTTAAATACGTAGACTGTATAGGCCTAAACCTTTTTAGATGATGATGCAGCAAAAGATACCTTAGGTACAATAGTTTAGTTATTTTAAACTTATTATTATCCGTAATTACATTACAACCATGTATTTTCCTACCTTGACCGGTCACCTAAAACGAACGGTAAGTTTGTTGCAAACAATTGTTAACTAAACCGGATTTAATTTTACTCGTAAAGTGAGTAACGTGGGTAAAGATACATTGACAAACATCCCAGCTCGATTTCGGACAAACATCAGGGGTGTAGGAGGGACTACGTGGGTATCAACAATCGCAACTCCATTATGTTTATGTCTCAATAATTCAAACCTTAAACTGCCTGTTCTAGGCAGCAAACAGAGCAATGTCAAAAATCAATGCTTGAGCAAATTTATTGCCTGCCTACAGCTCAGACATGCATTTGTGTTGTTTTTTGCAGGTTATTCGAATGTAAATGCTTATTATATGTCTGATAAAACAAATTGTAACATGTTATAATAAAACTCTCAGACAAAAACTGCCTTACAAATCAACTAAGACCCGCGAGACTTGGCTTCTCAAAATAATTTCTATATAAATGAACAGTTTATCCAGAACACATATGAGCCGTTCCACGAGAAAACCAACAGTATGGACTTTGTGTAATGTATCGACCCAGATCAGCCTGCGAAGTCCGCGCGGGCTAATCCGGGCCGATACATTCCGTCTCAGGGGATAGAGTCATCATTCCTGAAACCGAAAATCCGCTTGAGGCGAAAAGTGTCTGTCCGTGTTAACCTGCGCGTCGTGCTTAGTCTGATCCGGGGCGATACATTGCGCAGAGTCCACAATGTTGGTGTTCTTGTGATGAGTGTATACCGGTAGAATGTCTAAAGCATTGTTTTCGTGCGGAAACAATTTGCCTGCCATCATAATGACAGGGTATGTGAAAGTGTTTTTTTTTTTAACGCCGATGTCAGTGAATGATAACAACATATGTGGACACCCATCACGAAAAGATATTTTATACACATCAGATTAGCTAACCTCTTACAAAGTTGAATCAATAAAAGTAGATCAGAACGACAGCCAAAGGCTTTAGTGCCATATTTGCAATATCATTGTCATATTTCGTCCTTTCTGTTTCCTTTAATATTGATATATAGTTGTTTTATTATGAAAATATGTTCTTGAAACTTTTCATGTAAATAGACAATAGTTTCGGGATTGATTCGAATTATTTAGTGATATATTAAAAATTTAACATGTAAACTTGGAGGAAATATAGATATGATTGAATGTTCAATACCGTTGTTGATATGTTATTCATTATGCAATCATTAAATTGTTCTAGTTAATATTTGGATTATCAAAATCGTAGAATATTTATTGACATAAACATAATTGATGTCCATTAACTTAATATGGACTTAGATTATCACGGGCATTATATATATAAATTTAATTTGGATGTAATTCACTATTACAATATTGTAAGTTGTAGGGTTACAACAGTTTGGGTAGTTCATAATTTGTTTGTTGGTATACATTAATGTAAAGTTTCTCCTGACAAGAAGCTCACCTCATCTGGGCTTCATATATTTTATTATGAATTAAAATTGAATTTAAGGCATTTTATAAATCTTAAAATGCCCAATTTCAACTTCAATTAAATTGCTGCCTTATCATTTTCCAATCCTATTCCGGTTACCTGCCCCTTGTCAGAATATATGGAAATGTATTATATGGAAACAATGGAACATACAAATATTTATATATAAATATATCCCGTGGAACAAGGTACAATGAGTTATAAGCTATCTCAAATTGCAAAGCCCAATTAGAATTCATTATGCTATAAATGGCATTTATGTCTTCGAACCAATCTATGGAGTGTATTTGTTAAAAACAAAGCATGCACTCAGAAGTTTTATATTTATTTATTTGGTCAAATTACGCCAAATACATCCGCGGCCATGCTGAGCCAAATAGTCCCTAAAAAAAACGTTTGTTGCGTAGAAATGAGTGACTTCCTTCACCAGAATGTATTGAATATATGACATTGATTTCAAATAAATTATTAATATGTATAGGATGCACTGAGAATTATTTGTTGATCTTTTCTAGTATTTTGATCCCTTGTTTGAAAGTGAAAGAAGAGCATGCGATAAACCCGTTTCGTCCTAGCCCAATTTTATTAAAAACGACGGTAACCATCTTCCCGGGGTGAGTTCTTTCTTCCATTTAACATATTAAGTCAATTATAATCTTTAAAGACTCAAATACTTCCTAAGTCTTGTTTTGAAGACATGCTAGTTAAACTGATAATAAGGTCAATAATCTTACAAGGTTAGTGTAAATATGGTTTTGAAAACATTAGGCCAGATACTGAAATATGCACGGACACCAGCATTTACACGATATTGGGCGAAATTAAACAGATATTTCTTACGACGAGGAAGCAGATTTCAACGCCTTATTTATTTTCATAATATCTTTTATATCATTTTCTTTCCGAGCCGAACCTATGGTAGAATATCGGAATGAGCACTTATCAATGCGATCAGGAACATCACAATCCTAAAATGGGTCTGTCTGGAAATATAACATTTTTTCCGTTTTAATTATCAAAAATAGAAACCAACTTTTGGTAAACTAGCTCTGAAAATTATTCAGACAATCTATTGTTGAAAAATATTAATCTGAAATATAGACGAAATATAGTCTGCAATTTATATATACTGAGCCAAACAAGTTACGATACATGAAATCAATTGGATACAATGTTATCGTGGGTCAGTAATATGAATATATTTTTAAGCATTTTGAAAATATGGTCTTTGATACATAATTTAAATTGATTATTATGCTTCAATTTTATTTAAACTTTTTGAAAATCAATAAGAAAATGGACTGATGAAAATGTTAAGTTCTGGAATTTGTTAAAACCGGGTGTGACCTCCCTGTGCATTCATTACAGCAGTGCATCGTCTACGCATAGCATTGAAAAGTGTTTGAATATCTCGCTGTGGAATGGCATTCCATTCTTGAATAAAAAAAAACTCCAACTGCGCTAATGTTTGGGGATTGCGACGTCTAATCCGACGGTCCAGGGCATCCCAAAGATGTTCTATTGGGGACAAATCTGGTGAACAATCAGGCCAATCTAGAACATAAATGTTTTGTTGGTTAAAAAAATTGCGGCATACATGTGCTGTATGGCACCTAGCATTGTCTTGCTGGAACAACGTGACGTTCACGTTAGCGTTAATAAATGGTACGACAACTGGTGTTAAAATTTCGTCTCGATAACGTTGTCCCGTTAGATTCTCACGCACAATAACCAATGGAGTGCGATTCTGGTTGGATATTCCGCCCCAAACCATGATACTTCCACCACCGTAACGGTCCACCTCGTGCACACAGACGTCAGCATAACGTTCACCGACCCTACGGTATACTCTAGCACGTCCATCTGCTCACCTCAAACAAAAATGCGACTCATCAGTGAACATTACCGTATTCCATTGATTTCTTGACCAATTCAAGTGTCCAGTGGCCCACTGACGTCTCAAGACGCGATGACGTTGGGTTAATATAGGCCCATGATACGGACGTCTGGCTCTTATACCACGCTCGGCGAGTCTGTTTCGGACTGTTTGAGCACTAATTATGTTGTGTGTACGACCATGTGTTACAGCAGCAGTAACAGTAGATGGAAGAAACCGGTCACGTAAGTGTGACGTCCTTATGTGACGGTCCTGTGCAGGAGTCGTTTCACGGGGCCTACCAGAACGGGGACGGTCATTAACAGAACCAAGGGCACGATAACGGCCTACAAGTCGGGTTATAGTCAACCTAGACACTCCAAAGTGAGCAGCGACGTCAGCGTGACGTAAGTTTGCTGTAGCATACCAATAGCTATAAGGCGTTGATTTGCATTCAGTCTCGGCATAATTACAGCAGAGAAATATTGAATTTTGCCTATGTTTTCACAATACAGGTACAATATCTGTGAAATGCGTATATTTTTATGTCGATACATGTTCATCATCATGGGTTTCCCGTGCAGTGCGTGCAAAACGTAAAAATCCCTATTGCCAGTAACACGATATTCTACAATAATCGATAATGGTCTGTGAAAACAGGCTACCGTGTGTTCCATAGTAAACACAACATAAACAGTTTAAGCTATGCCTATCAAACGGAACGAAACCTACCTGTTTTATGAATGGAAAACAGGTAGAACATGTTTGGTTAACCGACTAAGGAACGGTATATCGACAAAACCTATATAGGTTTCGCAAAACAGATTTTGAGTTTTTTGACTATGGAACACAGGGCAGTCATACGTTTAAGCAATCATGTAATCACATTACATAAAACACAAGTTTAAGCTTTAAGATTTTACAAATGATCTAAGTATTATCGCTACTTGTTTGGCTCAGTATATATTTAGAAATAGACAATGAAACAATATTTTTATATCTCCAATCCCCCGACCCAATTATAGAAAGACGATAAGATATCAGAATAATCTGCACAAAAATAGTCCGTCTGCTAATGGAAATTAAATTAAATATTGGAGTTAACGATAGCTGCACGCCAAATGGCATTAATGCCGAACGCGAGGGTAAACAACGTCAATAAAGAAGAAGAAGCCGAGCCTCTGTAGCTCAGTCGGTAGCGACATTGGCTGTTAATCCAGGGCTTGTGAGTTCGAATCCCAGCTAGGCCAACATTCTTTCTGACATTTGATAAAAGTCAATGTGACAAGGGTCCTTCGTCTTCCACCAATGGACACACACTCTATGTGGAAAAGCAGCCAGTTCCTTGGGGAAGTTTGTTGTGTGGATTACTGGTGTGGGGAAACCAGGAAACACTTGAGTAGGTAAACTGTTCGCCGTGATATAATTCGTTTTGTATATCCGGCTTCTGTTTGTGTGTATAGTGCTTTTTCGCCGACATAAGAAAAAGTCAGTAACATCACTGCGTTTCTTGGTAAATTTTTTAAAATCTTACAATTTATTCTTACCCTAGCAAGTCAGTCGTAATGGTAACCTGACACAAATCGAGCGCCAAGGAAGGAAAGCCAGTCTGTGAATCCGCTACTTTAAGGCTAATGTTATGGTTTTCTAAACGGACACCTAATGACTATAAAAAGCATCTATCTTTCACATTAAGTAATATAATTTAGAAACAGACTAGCTAAGAGCAGTACAAAACGTACATATCAAAAGATCTTCAATTTTGACTTTCGACATGACAAAAGAGATCACTGGTGAACTCAAAAAAATGTAACATCAGCAAATGGTGGTAATCTACACATTTCATAGTAGCTGTTATTTGATAGATGGATTTGCTAACGCAACATTTTTCTGAAACTCTGTAGATTGTGTCTGTCTATAAGCATTAAGAAGAAAATTGAATAAATCAACAGAATGTATGAAGTTGTGACACGAGATGTTCTTTGACAATCGAGATATTAATGTATTTTTCACATTAAACAGTGAAATCAGATCAGCTAAGTTCTAGATTGTTAGAATTAGTAAGGTGTTTATACAGCCGATATTGTAATGTAATGTTATGTTGTTATAGAGACCAAGTGATCTGATTGCGCATAAGCCGTTAAGTTAAGCTTATATAGGTATATTTGTTAGTGCACACTATATCATGTACAAGTACAAGTACACTTTGTACCTGATAGGTGCAGAAACATTCAAGAGGCATAGTTAGATACAAGGGAGTCTGTTTGTAATACCCTAGCACTTTCCGAAAATACCCTTTCTTCTTTAACATACTCAGAGTATTTGCAACTATGTATGCGAGGCATTCATTCCTGGGCAGGACCAGTACTTGACCTCTAATTAAGTGGTAGACACTTTAAAGCACCTCCCGGGATTTGAACCCCAGACCTCTAAATTGACAGTCTAGCGTTTAAATCACTAGACGACCGGGTCATTTATTGATGAGAAATCAATAATAGAAATCCCTGATTATGCAATGCAGATAACTAGATATTTCGAATTCTAGAGTGTTTGTAGTTAAATGCTCTGCGTCGAGCTGCGATATCTCAGTCGGCAACAATCGTGAGTTACAACCCCGGCTCTGCGATTCAGTATTTCATATAATACACACAAGTCAAAGGGATTTTCTTTTCAATCAATACGATACATCATCTATATCTAGAAAGGTAGTCAGTGGCATTGAAATACATTTCGCGGAGTACTGGTTCGAACAAGTCAGGAAACCAACGGTAAAGTGAACCAACCGCCGTCATAGAACTGCTATACCGGTTGGAAACGAAGTTAAACACATTCTTATCAACCAGACAGCGTTAGTTCAGTAGTAACAGAGGTGACAGTTCAGCTTTACACGTTTCTAACTGAAGACATTGAGCTGGCGCACTCAGCCAAATCCAGGGGATTACATAAAAGTGGGAGTTGTTCCCCTAAATATCTTTCATTTTACTGAACAGAACTCGACGGTGTGTGTCCACAAAATAACTGGCACTCCGCTAAATCCAGGGGATTGCATAAGGGGATGTAAACTGGTCTTGTTCCCCAAAATATCTTTCGTATTACTGAACAAAACTCAATGGTGTTCGTCCACAAAATAACTGGCACTCCGCCAAATCAGGGGATTACATAAAAGGGGAAGTAAACTGGTCTTGTTCCCCAAAATATCCTTCGTATTACTGACCAAAACTCAATGGTGTTTGTCCACAAACTAACTGGAACTCCCCCAAATCCAGTGGATTGCATAAGGGGAGGTAAACTAGTCTAGTTCCCCAAAATGAATTTCATATTACTCAACAAAACTCTATGGTGTTCGTCCACAAAATAACTGGCACTCCGCCAAATCCAAGGTATTACATAAGGGGAAGTAAACTGGTCTAGTTCCCGAAAATATCTTTCATATTACTGAACACAACACAAACTAACTGTCAAATCTAGGGGATTGCATAAAAGGGGGAGTTGTTCCCCATAATATCTTTCATATTACTGAACTAAACTCTATGGTGTGTCCACAAAATAACTGACACTCCGCCAAATCCAGGGGATTACATAAGGGGAAGTAAACTGGTCTTGTTCTCCAAAATATCGTTCGTATTACTCAACAAAACTCAATGGTGTTCGTCCACAAAATAACAAGACGATTCTTATGAATACCCAACATTTGAGCCGCCGTGCGAACACTCCATAGTTCCACTCCATTGTGCAATTGTTTTTGTTCCACTCCCGTGACAAGGGTTCGTAGGACAGAGTGCTGCCCGTAATTTACGCGGCAGACTCGGGTAGAAATCCGACTTAAGGCCGTCAGCTCTCCCGCGAGAAAACCAATATTGTGGACTCTGCGTAAAGTATCGACCCGGATAAGCCTAAGCATGCCGTGCATGCTAACCCGGTCATACACTTTTCGGCTCCTGTGAATTATTTTCAGGTTGCTCTTGGTCGATACATTACGCAGAGGTCATTATGTTGATTTTCTCGCATGACGGCTCATTTATAATGGTTTGAGCGTCGAATAAGTATTATAGAACATGAAACAATGCCATCTTGTCTAGATCTATGAAAATATATTCACAGATTTTCACTAGGTTACCCGTCGACAAAGACTAGTTTAACTCGTTGGTAAAAATTAATGACGCAAAGGCGCTAGACATAAGTGATAAGAAGTGAATAATTGAACAGCATATGGACTAAAATTACAATATTGGCAATTCTCAGAATTGCAACCTTTCAATTGAAGTGACAATGTACGCTTAATGGTGCTTAAAGTGTGTGATTATTAGAGTATTGCAGGGATCGTGATCTAAGTAACTAAGTAACTGATTTGAATGTTATTCCGGAAACCCATATAGGGGAATTGTAATATATAATCCCTTTCATATTCCAAACATGTGTGTATGTTTGTTCATGGGCTAGGCATTGCTTGATACCAATAATATGTTTTAGTGGAGGTTTACGCCGTGTTCGTATTTACGTTATATTGCAAGGGCACTCCACCATGACCGCCGCAACTTGCGAGCGAACTCAGGACGCCCTGTTCCAAATCCCCGACGCTAGCCACTCAGCCACGACTAACAAAGATACAGATAAATCTGAGACAACAATGTAAACCAAGATTTGACTGCACGAATCGTTTGCATTGTTAGCAACAGCGGGCTTTAGTTTTGAATAACAGGATATGTTGTTTCAGTGCGCATTCAGCAAGATAGGGGTTCGCCAGACATATCCTACAAGGAATCAGAATATTACATGACCTCGCCGTAACATTAACCCTTTCCGTCTTACCGACGAGATGTGATGCTTAATTACATATGTTAAATTGTGCGTAAAATCCCGGAACATTTCGAGAAATTAGCAATGTCTCTCTCTCACTTTTCAAACGCTGTGTTGCAACATTTCCGTTGATGTTTACAAAGTACACGAACTTTAAATGGACACACCAGGTAACCCGTTATAAATTTCCACGCCTGCTTTAACCTGGAGAATAATAAGATATCCCTGTTACCTAACCATTTTCTAAATGATGTTGCAATTTGATTACTTTATTCATTACGGTTCTCTGTCAAACCTCTCCTACGTGTAGACAAATGTTGACGATTCTACAGCAGACGATTTTGAAAACAAAGTGACAACGTATGTTTTCAGCTCTATTCAGTAAGTATGCGTTCATTGGTAAAGATTTCCTATAGTTTTGCTAAGATGTTTTCAAAGACGTCTGCTGCTGATTTATTGTTTGTGGGAAGTAGTTTAGCTCTCCCAACCTATGGCACCTTAAAGGCGTCCACTATTTGAGCCGTTCCACGAGAAAACCAACATTGTGAACTCAGGACGCCGCGCAGACACTTTTCGCCTCCTGTGGAGTTTCTGTTTCAGGAATCATTTATCTTTATCTCTATCCCCAGGATGTTCTGGGCCGATACATTACGCAGAGTCTATATTGTTGGTTTTCTCGTGGAACGTCTTAAATTCGATTTAATAGAAAGGTTGATATCTTAAGCTGCCATCGGTTTAGCCGGTTATGTTACAGATAGATGGCGGGTGAATTTAATATCGTATCTGACATTCATTCTTGTCCATGGTTACAAAGAGTAGCTGTTGCAAGCATCGTTCGTCTTCCACCAAAATTATCAATTTCCGTTCAGAAAATTAACCCACAAAGAATTTTGGGTTTAGTCCTTGCGTGAGAAAGTCAAGAAAAAACAAAGGAAGTAGGTGAACCGGCCGTATAATATAACTGAACTTATGTTCAAATCTGATGAATCAAATTAAGTTTATTCAAAATTTCCGATTCTAAATAAATGAATTTGCGAACAAGTACAATAAATATATGTAAAAAAAGAACTATGTTTAGAAAATAAATATTTATTCGTTGCATAATATATTATGAACCTAAGTGAAATCGGAAAGAAGCGCAGCAAATAATTCCCCAGGCTTGTGCAATATTTGTCCTGTGCCAAATCAAAGTCTGATTAGATTGGCATGTCTACGGAACCCAAGGGGTTATTCAACCACTTTTTCACATGCGCAAAGTGCAGCCTTAATTTCAAAGATGTATTTAGAATAAAACAGTCTTAAAAGCATTGTCCTTATGACTAAAGGTTAAATCCAATTCCATATGGAAAACCTTAGAAATCGTATGTTTATAACATCAATGTGCATTTTAAATAGCTGTGTGAAGTTAGCTAAACATACGACATTAAACATTCGACAATCAAAAATTAAAACTTCAAAAATCGAATGTCGTGCTGTCACGACATTCGACATTCAAAAATTAAAACTTCAAAAAAATCAAATGTCGTGCATTCGACATTCAAAAATTACAACTTCATAAAAACGAATGTCGTGACATTGGACATTCAAAAACGAATGTCCTGCTGATACGATATTCGACATTCAAAAAATAAAACTTTAAAAAATCGAATGTCATGCTGGCACGACATTTGACATTCAAAATTGAAAAAAAAAAAAGACACATACGACATTCAAAAATTAAACCTTCAAAACATCGACATTCCACATTCAAAAGTTGAAAAAACTTTCGACATTAAAGAAATACAACTTCAAAAAAACGAATGTCGTGCTGGCACGACATTCGACATTCAAAAGTTGAAAAAAAAACCGAATGTCGAGCCTTGATTTAGGCGAGCACTCGGCTGCTAGTAGGGAATATCTGAGTCGGGGACGCATACGCTATAAGGCAGGTCCCGCAGTCTACGCGCGCTTACGGCGAACTGCTGAGCCTTGTTTTACGCTAGCACTCCATTGCTGGTAGTGGAAATGTGAGCCGTGGTCGCATATGCTATACGGCAGGTGCGGCAGTCCACCCGCGCTTACGGCGAAGTGGTGAGCCTTGTGTTACGGCGGATTTCTACCCGAGTCCCGTGACAAGGGCGTGTAGGCTCGAGTGCTCCCTGTAATACACGCGGCAGACTCGGGTAGAAATCCGCCTTAAGGCCGATTTTTTGAAGTTTTAATTTTTGAATGTCCAATGTCCAATGTCGTGCCAGCACAACATTCGTTTTTTTTTCAACTTTTGAATGTCGAATGTCGTTTTGATCAATATCTGATATCGCCACAATATTTTCTAAAACTATCACACGTCACAAAAAGAACACGAACATCGTCGTTTGTTATTGTAACGCATTTAACCCTTTCCTATATGTAGACGCGTTCTGACGTAATTCTGTTTGGCAAGTCATTTTACTATTTATTCGTTTGAAAGATATCTTTTTAAATTAAATATGTATTTGAATTTAAGAGATATATCTTAATTGAAGATAACATGCTCCGTTAGAGAGATATCTTTCAAAGTTACAGGGAAATCGAAAAAATATTAAAACAGCTTGCCATACATCAAAATTAGACAACTTCTGAAACAATGTGGCTATAAGAGAAATTGCTCATAGTGTAATTTTCCACAAAGTTTTCAACTCTATTTAATAATGAAAAGTTCATTTAATGGGGTTATCCATAAAATATATCTAGATGTTTTCAAACCCATCAGCTTCTAATGTGTTGTATGTTGGAATGGGTTAACACAATGCAAAAAAGAAAAAATAGAAACAGTGTCAACATAACAGTCAAGAGATTATGGATATTTTGTTAAATTGGAGGTTCACCCCCTTTTCAAGTGTTATCAGTCCAGTTATGTCATGGTGTTTCCAGGGTACAGTATCAGGTTACAATACACCACATGAATTCCTTCTTTGTTTCCATGTAAATCGACCAGTTTCAGTCCTCAATTGTCACACTCTCTAAGCGTTACCACCATATATCAATAAAAAGAGTTTCGTCTAAGCTTTAAAACAAACAATCCAAATAAAAGGTGGGTGGGGGTGGGGGAGGGAAATCATGCATTGTGCAAGAAAGAATTCACCAGGCGTAAATGGTTACCCTCATTTTGAACCAAATCTAACCCGGACAAAACTAGTGTTTAGCATTCTAACTTTCAAGGTCAGATGGAAGCAATTAATTTTGCATAGGCGACCATTATAGCGTTTTGGGTTATGGCTCTTTCCCAGAAACCTATATTCAATTAAAATTAAAAACTCACATATTAACCTTCTTCTTCTTCTTTAGCTATAACGTCAAATCAAAGATCACCCTCATCCCGCGGCGAATCTTACTTTCAATTTCAGAAAATACTTGTTGTTCTGAAAAATTGGCTCCAAGCTGTCACTGTCAATATAGCTAAAAGCAAACAATGTTTTGATAACAAATCAGTCAGAGAGTATTCAACTTTATTAAAAACACTTTCAAACTTCAACAAAATCCTTATTGTCCAATGGGAGACCACTTCAGTCTCATGAATTCAACTGAAATCCCCTTGACAAAATTGTCTGCCCTGCGCTCCGATCCGAATTGCTTCCCTTTGACTTAAAACAAAGTCAAAATATTAAAAGTGATCAAATCAATCATTTTCAGTGCATCCTTCACACATCTACAATGAATTTAAACTCAATGTCATATAGCCAATGCACTCTGGTGATGGTATACATTCATTTCTACACAAACAAAGGTTTTTTAGGGCATATGTTGCTGAAGACCAGCATGACAGTGGATGTATTGACGTAGTTTGACCTCAACAGCGTTATCAGTCCAGTCCTGAATTATCATTATCATTTTTGTTTATTGAATTATACTCTCTCACCATCTGAACTAGTAATTTTTCAAAGTAAGGTATTTTTTATGCAAATTGTATTACCATGTTGCATTCATGTATTCATATATGTTAATTATAATTAACTAGATTTCCCAACTTAAATACATATTAGTTACTTACTTGGTTAACTAGATTCATTATTCAGGGACCATTTATTTAAAAGCATGCATCAACCTAAAAATGTTTTTACTTTGAAAACCATCAATTGAATGATTACTTTGTCCATTACCATATATGTTAATTATGTATGTTATGCACACTGTTATGCGCAATGAGCTTATATGATCGTGTTGTAAATAAACGTATGTTCTGTTCCGTTCTTTAATTCAACAACAACAACAATACGCAACAATTTATAATAAATACATTAATAAGTTTAACAATAATTAAATTGATAATTTACACCAAGTCTCATGGTCCTATAAGTCACCAAATAATATATGTCATACAGATATACATGAAATATATAACACATATCGTGGTCGGATGTTCAGTTATTCTTATAAATCGACCTGACAAATGTTTTCAAAATTAATTAACTGAAGCACTTTAAGCATTTTTCCCCCAAAGGCAATAAAAGCTATTTGCCAAAAAAATGCGAACTGTCTCTCTTGAAATCTGCATTGTTTACCACTTAGACATTAAATTTTACCAAATTTCCTGTTGAACGAAAAATGGAGTGGTCCAATGTTCAACATGGACGAGTCGACTTTGTGAAATTCGGCAGTAAATGAGTTATCAACATTTGCGAGGCGTTCAGCATATTCACGTTGTCGCCAAAATGTGCAATACCTTTGGCGGTTTATAGTACAATACATATTTATTACAATTGTTCATAAGAGAAAAGTATCATAACATTAAGTTTCACCATCTCTTTTAAGATTCGATAAGTAAATATATTTGGACAATTTGCATAAAATAGATCTTTGCTCTGATTTCCTTAACATTTGAAATTTGTTTATATTTGTCCAGTTGTATCAAAACCTAGGAAGACACTCTATGCTTAGATCCCGGTACATAGGGCATACCAATAAGAAATGATATTCATTTTCCATCGTATTTAAATTGCACATGTTGCATTTTCTATTTTTTTTCTTTCAATATTTCTAATCATTATTAATATATATATATAAACAAATCAAATTAAACATGTACATCGGTTATTCGTATTTGACATAGATTGGTTTCTCAGCTTAAAAGCATATTTACAATTAAGAGCAAGTTTGGTTAGTTTTTTTATCTTTGTAGAATTAATCAGTTTTATAACAATCACGAATAAAGGGCACTCAATCGTCGTACTCGTGCTATCAATATTGTCAAACCTGTTCTCTAGAGCCTTAAGGCCGCGGTCACATCTTACGGTCACGCAAGTAGTTGACCGGAGTTCATTTGAACGTAGTTCACCGTAGTGCCACTAGGTCAACTAGGTAGAAGTAGGCTGAAGTAAGGGTATAACTACGTGTAGCTACGGACGACTACGTTGATCTGCGTGTGAACTACGTTCGAAGTACGCACAACTACGGTAAACTACGGTAAAGTAAGGTCAACTACGTTTAAACACGGTCGCAGTAGGGTCTTGGCATCCAAGCTCACCGTAGAGATCATTTGAAAATGTTGAAAACTTTTGTGCTAACCACGACCAAATCATGGGTTTCTTGAAGTTCAAACTACGTTGAACTACGTCTAACTACGTTTGATACGTTTAGCTACGGTCCACTACGGTCAACTACAGTAATACCCCACTACGGTCAACTACGTGCGTGACAGTAAATTGCGACCGCGGCATTAAGGGTGGCATACATGTATGTGTACGACGTTGTGTGACAAACAGCGAAGGTCCTGATCAAGCTCTGTCGAGACACAGACTGACTTTATTTATTTTATGTGACTTAACCTATTAAACTCCTTTCACATGTTTCAATATAACAATATATGCATGTTATATCCATTTGAATTCAATTAAAGACATCGAATGATAAAGCTATGAGGAAATAATATTCACCTCGAGTAAATCTATCACTAAGAACTTGTCAATCCTAATATTGTAATGTGTCAATTGCTAAGTCTCGATTTATTTACAAACAATACTTGACGTTAAACGAGTGCAGACACAGGTCATTCAGTGCTTGCATATTTATTTCAAGCCTAATGCCTCCAAAAAACCTAACTAAGTGTACTTCTGACAGGACTTAAGAAATGGTAGTAATGACTGGCTCTTTGATGTTAAGATTCGATTTATTTACAAACACAACTTTAAGTAAATTGAGTGCAGACACTCGTCATTCAGTACTTGCATATTTATTTCAAGCCTAAGGCCTCTTAAAATCTTAACTTAGTGTACTTCTGACAGGAATTTAGAAATCCTTGGTGCTCCGGATTATTGGGTTAGCATGACGACTAACTCGCTCAATGCTGGATAAATCGACCAGTAGTACTGGTAACTTTGCCAAGAGACGCCGTGATACAATTGAAACATGAAATGTTGAAATCGATGTTAAGTGCCACAAAAACAAGCTAACTTCTTACGTAAAGATGTACAATCCAACCTCTGCTTAAGTACCACACATGGGAAGAAACTAATATGTACTGTGTTAACATGTGAGAATGATCAATGCGCGCCTATGATCAAAACTCAGACCAAACTTCGACGTTAATCGACAAACAAACTCTTCCCTCTCTATGACCGAAGTGCTCCCTTTCCGACCTACCCAGTCTTAGACTTCCCACAATAACACATTTCCCCGGTTAAAAAGTTAAGGACGTTTCATCACTTGTTTTATAATTGTCCTTTTTCAGCGATAGCTGTTTAAACTCAGTTTTGAACTAGATGTTAAACAAACGATCTAGATTGTAGACCAATAAAATGTTGTATTTATTGAATAATATTGAAGAAATAAAGGAAATAAAACGTTTTGATTGGTTCATAGTTAGGTTAGCGATCCTACGAGAGGCACTAATAAGATGAAGTTTAAAATGAAATGTTCTGCATACTAACTTTTAATTGTTTTCCTAAAGAAATAAATTTCAGTGAAAAAAAATCGGTGAAAACGTATGAAATATAATATTTAAGAGCAAAATATTAATTATTTTTGAAACATGATAAGTTTTTAGTTATTTATCGTCAATTGAATCTTATACACCTCTTGGGGGCCTAGCGTAATCTCCAGTCATGTGGCGTACTCTCGGCCTTGATACTCTATGTATAGAAACTGAAGCTGGATGGAGATGGCCGATTAGCTTTTGGTAAACACATAGAACCTTTCTGATTTTCAAGTCAAATAATATGCGCATGCTCCATTTCTTAGTGTTTTCTCATATTGATCGCCGTTTATCTTTTTTAAAGATTTTTTTTTTGTTTGGACTGTCACTATTGATCCCGGACTCTTTGAGACAGCATCATTTAAACAATGAAGTCCCTCATAATTTGAAGGTTGCCGCGTCAACCGAAAGTGTAATAAAACTTATTTTACCCATATTGTAATTCCCCAGAAAGTCAGCAAGAAAAAGAAAATAATGGCTAGGTCTCAAGGTAGCATAAATCACGATTTATTGGCACAATTTGTGTTCTTTGTATTCTTTGTGTTTAACTCCTTTTTTCAACAATATGAGCCGTTCCACGAGAAAACCAACAATTTGGACTCTGCGTAAAGTATCGACCCGGATCAGCCTAAGTATGCCGCACAAGCTATCCCGGACATACACGTTTTGCGTCCTGTGAATTTTCTGTTTAAGGAATAATTACTCTATACCTCTTTCCCCATGAGACGGAATGTGTCGGCCCGGATTAAGGTTGATCTGGGTCGATACATTACGCAGAGTCCATAATGTTGGTTTTCTCGTGGAACGGCTAATATGTCAGTTATATCACGAGTAAATGTCTAGTACCTCTGGTAAATGTATCCCGATTCCAGCGGGTCAGTGGTAAATGTATCCCGATTCCAGCGGGTCAGTGGTAAATGTATCCCGATTCCAGCGGGTCAGTGGTAAATGTATCCCGATTCCAACGGGTCAGTGGTAAATTTATCCCGATACCAGCGGGCCAGTGATAAATTTATCCCGATACCAGCGGGTCAGTGGTAAATTGATCCCGATACCAGCGGGTCAGTGGTAAATTGATCCCGATACCAGTGGGTCATTGGGACATTTATCCCGATACCAGCGGGTCAGTCGTAAATTTATCCCGATAAAAGCGGGTCAGTTGTAAATGTATCCTAATACAAGCTGGTCAGTTGTAAATCTACCCTAATACAATCGGGTCAGTGGTAAATTTATCCCGATACCAACGGGTCAGTGGTGAATGTATCCCGATACCAGCGGGTCAGACTCCGTGCTATCTCAACACGCCTGGGCGTCAAGCATGTAAGTCACTACAAGAGTATTAAGTATGACCTGACGGGAGATCGAGCCCTTATCTTCCGCTCTCGAGGCGGACCCTCGTACCGCTACACTACCCAGGTAATCTGGAATAAATCAGGTGAAACATTCGATGTATAATAAGATAAGTTAAAACTAAATAAAGAAGCTATCTGTTCTGTGTTTTTTAATCTTACGGTTTTAACCATCTCTCAAATACAAGCAGACTCATTCTTACGCCTCTTCAGTAGACGAATTTTTGAAGACATTTAACAAACGTAGAATAATGAGCATTTTGTTCTTTTGTCACAATGTTTTAAACTCTATCGAAATATCATACTTGGAGTTTTAGATAGTTTCGATCATTGTGTCGAGATGGCGTCTGCTGCGGATTTACTGACAATGTAATCAGATACAGATTAAGTAACGCCTTAAGCCAGGATGATTAGTTTTCCGTTTGGTGAAAGCCCTCTTAACGGACATAATTCTATTTTGGTTTCGAAATTTCCATTTAGTTTATTATCATGAGACTAATTATCTGTCCTATGAATACCATGGATAATCATTCATATAGGAATTTGGAATAATAGAAACATAAACTCTAGTTATAGAGACATTTCAATACAAAGTATAGCCAAATATTTCCGTGGTAAACATATAATATAAACTGTTTTCTAAAGCAATATTGCATTACTCTTTCGCTACCAAAGGCAAATTGAAGGCTTTTGCAAACAATGAAGAAACAGATGAGACAGCTCGTAACGAACTGTCTCTCCTGAAATCTGTATTGTTTGTCACCTAGTTATTAAATTTTATCAAATTTCCCGTTGAACATGGAGAGGTCCAATTTTTTTAACATGGACAAGTTGACTTTGTGAATTTCGGTAGTGAAAGAGGAGGATGGTGTAATTGATTGACATTAACCCTTTCCCACATACAACAAATCTGCAGCAGACGACTTAGAAAACATATATTTAAGATATGGAAAATCTCTAGAAATGAATGTATCGAGGGCTTGGCGTGAAACGGTTGTAACTAAAATTGGCATTTTGTTACCAAGGTTAATCACCACGCCATAAAGTCTTTAAAAGCGTTAAATCATTTTTCTTGGTAAACAATGGAAATGTAGGTGCCATTGCTCGTTCTGAGCAATGGCACCTACATTTGCATTGTTTACAAAGAGGTCAAAATTGCCCCTAAACCAGGGTTTTCAAAATAGGTTTTTAGTTACAACCGTTTCACGCCAAGCCCTCGACATACAACAAATCTGCCGCAGACGACTTAGAAAACATCTATTTAAGATATGGAAAATCTCTAGAAATGAATGTATAATTACTGAAAAGATTGTGGCAAAAGGAGAAATTGCTAGTTTTCAAAAGTCGTCTGCTGCAAATGCGTCGGAATGTGTCTACACGTGGGAAAGGGTTAACATTAATCAACTGCAGCCTATGTAAAAGTCTAAACCAGCCGGTTGTTGAGAACACGTACTTCTTTGCTTTTGTGAGATATTGATCAGTCTGTACATTCGCACTGTCTCCTCAAGCTGTACAATATTCACATAAAGCAGAGCATAACCTATTCCAACTTGTAATGTTTCTCATTCAAATAGTCTTTTTATGAGATTTCTCTTATTTCAATATATGAGATTTGCTCATTTAAACACCATTTTGTCATTTGTGACCTTCAGTCAATCTTGGGGTTGTGAGCTCGAATCCCAGCTCAGCCAACATTCTTTCGGAGGTTTGACAAATGTCACTGTGACCTGCGTCATTCGTCTTTTACCAATGGGCTAACAGTCTATGTGGAAAAGCAGCCAGTAGCTTGTAATGCATGTTGTGAGGATTACTGGTGTGAGAAAGCAAGAACACATTGAACCGGCTGCCTTGATATGACTGAAAAATTGTTAAAAACGGCGTTTAACCCTAATCAATCAATCATTTTCGACCTTCACGCAAGCTTGATCTGGCTCTGCTATATTCGCTGATCAGCCAGAGAAGAAACAAATGTATAACGAAACACTGTACATTTGGATCGGATTGTATGGGTGGTCAGGCAGATCTTAATCTTCATTTGTGATAAAGTCATGAATTTAATAAACAATAAATTTAGACACATACATGTAAATCACTTAAATACATTAAGGCAAGTTTGCATTAAGTAGATAGCATAAATGAATATGTAGCATCAAGACTCCTTTCACAGGTAGCAATTGTGCAAATATAACAGAGTACACGAGCTACGGTTAGTTTTATTGTAGTAGTAATGCTTATGAAGATAACATTATCAAAAATATGCAAATTAATAATTGGTGCCAAATAGGGTGAAATGACACTTTATCATAACACAGTGGGGCCAGATATAAGTATTTCTCAATACCACCACTCCAAACTTTTTAAAACAAAACGTATGCCATTTATACTGAGGACATTGGTTTTCATACGGTAACCATGTTACCATTTTATTAATTAATTAACTATTTTCAAAGCATATTTCAAAAAGAATGTTTATATAATTTCATTATAAATGATTGTATGTGAACACGTTCCGCTCAACTTATTCGTCCGTACAAAACACCAAACATCTAATTACATGTGAATGAAAAGCTAATGTTACATCATTGAAATTGTATTTGACAGTCACATTGTGTTTACACAAAGATTTACATTTTTATTTCTAGTATTTAGGCCATCGGCCCATATTACAATATACACTAAACTATTACCATCGAACAGAGAGAAAGTAATAGACTTTGCAGCAGTTAACTTTTGTGATCAAAGCGCTGAAAGCATTAGGTCTGAACACCTTCTCAAATACAAAACAACACCTTCTTTGCAACGGCCCAGACGAGCGCTTTATTGTTAGACAGAGCGACCAATATGCGCAAACAGCGCGTGCATATATACATAAATTTACATGTATTACGGTTAACCCAATCCACCAACTTAGGTTATGACATTATATCTTGTACTTAAGTAATTTTCATTTAGCAAGCTTCACATACATGTATCTCCCATCAGAAGGGTCCTGGCCGCCCACGTAAAACCCCTTTTTTTAAAGAGGAACCGTGCATCCGTGGCATGCGCGAAACAACCAGTGTTTCTCAGAATACCCCTAGGGAAATATGGCTGTCGGAACTCAACCTAGTTTAATGTGTGAAGCAATATAACTTTCAAATAATCGAATAGCATTCTGTGTAAGCAGTCTAACGAGCGAAGTCTAGCGTGGAACTGACAAACACGCCCTATAACTACCTTATATATACTCATACCCGAGCGCACATCCCGTGCAGCACATCCCGTGCAACTACAATACACAATAACCCTTTGTGTGTTTACCGTGTTAAGACAAGCATTCTCTGCTTTACTACGTACCACAGAGAATTTGTAAGTCTGAACACCTTCTCAAATACAAAACAACACCTTCTTTGCAACGGCCCAGACGAGCGCTTGAACGCTACAAATTATAGTGCACTGAATGCTATTCGAATTCTAAAATCAAAGAACAATATTACAATTTTAACTGTTTTGTGACAAATAATTTCTTTTCTACAGAATCTTCAATATACCCATCCTTCGCCATGTCCGTTTTCCAACGCCCGTGACGCTTTAAACAACGATCAGAAACGCCACTGGCGTTAGCTGCAGCAGTAGCGCCACTGGCTCTCAGGGAATGAGTTCCTAGATGCAAATCTGGAGCAACTAATTTCAACCGAGAGACAATACATACTCTAGAACGAGAATAACTCAGCTTTTTGTTCCGTTTTAAAAGAAAGCACTTTGACCCGGATCTACAAGCCGCCCGAAAAAGATATAATTCGGAATCAACAGGCATTCCTGAGCACTGTAAATACCTTTTCAACATTGCAATCGGACAAGCGCTAGTTTCACCTTTTGCGATAAATACTTCTCTACCAGACCTATATACATCTGTTTTACTTTTCTTAACATACAAAACCAAATGATCCGTACTAAATCGTAGATCGCAACATCTTAAATCTACGATTTCGTTAAACCGTAAAAACCCAGCAAATCCTAATACAATCATAGATAAGTCCCGCAAAACGATGATGTCTCGTGACTCTAAATACATACTGCAAAGTTCAATCAAGTTCTGTGTGCTTATAACGTCCTTCTTTACTATGGGTTTGGAATTCAAACGTTTGGCACTTTCAACTAACATTAACACAGTTGAGTTTATCGTTGGATCGGGGTAATCGTTCATTCGATGAAGCCACTTGATAGCGTAAAGAGATGATGAAATCACTTTATCCGATTTTCCTGCATCGATCATTTGTGATAAATACATTGCGACGTGAATGGAGCACGCTGGCCTCGAAGAAATACCTTTTTTCTCACAGAAATCGTCAAACGCTCTGATTTGATAGCAGTATTTGGTCACAGTAGTATCAGCCCTTGCCGACACCATTTGTATAGCCATTGTGTCTATAATCCGATCTTGATCGACAATATGTACATCAGCCTCATCAAATTTACGTTTCAAAGACGCTCTTATGCCAATACCTGTGAAAAAGAATTATTTATCAAACACCAGAAAACGTAAATAACATCTTTTCCCTTATTGGTTTTCTTCAAAAACGCAATGTAATGCAACCATGCTGAATGATAAAACATTCTCACCGAACATTCCATTGTTTCCTTTGCCTTTGCACACAGCGCCTGATTTTGGCAATTCAAGTGCACCTTTTACAAAATATTTATATTCGTTTTGCAAATCAGTAATAAACGGCCAAAATGGTGCAGACTGCCATTTTGGAATTATCAAAGTACCTCGAGCATTTTCCGATGCTAATTTCCTCAGACAGCTCATTATATGCTTTGGAGGCGGAACTAACCAATTCAGTTCACCGCGCCAAGTCTGATCAAATGCGTCTATAGCTTCCGTGCCAGGTACCCACCACCTAGAGTTAAACCTCCTACATTTATTATTATAATGTGTTGAAAACCTATCTACATCATGAGGACCCCACATTTTATCCAATTTTCTATAAATATCTTCAGAAATGGACCAATCATCACTATCCTGACACCTACTCAAATGATCTGCAAGAAGGTTATCACCCCTTGGGATCCAGACAGAGTTAAATGTGATCCTGTTCTGCTCACAAACTGAATTTATCGCTAATGATAAGTTATGGAGCTCATTAACTCTGCTACCAGCGTGTAAAATACGCTCAACATTTTGATTATCTGAAAATATCTTAATATGACGATTTTTCAATATCTTCAAATTACTCATAACAACCCGATGTACAGCTTCTAGCTCCCTCCATGTGGAACTTTTGAGCGACTCATCACTCGTCCATGATCCGAATATTTCGGAATTGGAAAGATGGCTTCCAATATTTAGATCGCTTACCGAACAAACATCCCTATCCTTAATTAACAAACCATTTCTATCATGCATGGGATGAATTTTACATATCTCATGCCAACCACAGTAATTAAGATATCTCTCTTCCGGGAGATAATTTTCACATCCTGGATCTACAAGACAACTCTCTCCCCGGAGTTTTGATCCCCCAATGAATCGACCATCAATATCGATCACATTTTCCGATAAACAATAACCACTCTCTTCCGGGAGTTTTACGAATCCGCCAACACGCGAAATACTAGTATCTATCGATCTATCAAAACCGACTTGCGCACTCGCTTCCGGGAGTCGCCCATCATTAAATATATAACGATCAAAGGAATTACCTCTGTCCACCACTAACTCGCAATTACCGGGAATTTGAGACGCGCGGCTCCCTTGCTCCTTAACAACGGTATTTTCTACCGGTGCGGATTCCGATCCGTCTCCTGACAAACATGCGTTACACATTTCAACAAATCCACCATAACCATGGGAACTTGCGTCAGCAAAAACGTTTGCTTTTACGACCGGATGTTGCCAATACAAACATCCCAAATCATTGAGACGTCTGGCGTTTATACGCCAATAATTCAATTCTCCTATAGCCTCCTTATTCACCTGAACAGGTGACTTCCAACTACAGCGATACATAATACAAATATACAAGTTTCTAGTATGCAAACTAACGCGTTTACCAAGTACACTCTGCAGTGATATAATTTGACCGATAACCGAAGCTAGTGCCTTTACATGCACGGTTTTGAATTTATCATTCCTCACATCATACAAAACGGAGTCAATTTGAGTCTCCAACCGCTTAATTCTTTCTTCCGTTAACCTCAAAATATTGTCTTCAAAATTAAAAACATGACCCAACCAAATAGCTATCCTTCTCGGCAACCAATCGCATTTATCTTCTGCCAAAAGAAAACCGAATTCAACTAATGAACTCCTGACCAACTTGCTATGTCTTAAAGCAAGATCGAAATCCGTGTGACCACCTATACCGTCATCGAGAAACATAACAATATCAATGCACAACGATCTCCAATATTTCAGTAGCTGTCTGAGTACTTTGGTGAATATGTGTCCGGCTGTAGACAAACCGAAAGGAAGGCAATTAAAAACATAATAACGGTCAATTCCTTCGTCGGACCATGAAAACCCCAAATACGTTCTGTGGCATGAACAAATATCAATGTGATGATAAGCGCTTTTCAAATCGAATGTAAATACATAACTGAAAGGCTGAAAAATCGATTTTGCAACTTTAACGTCCTCAAATTTGACCTTAAACAAGTGTAAGCATGGATTAATATGTCTACAGTCAAGAACTAATCTAGGCTTGCCAGACCTACCGTATGCAACCGTTAATGGGTTGACTATCAATGGTTGTTCTTGAACAACTGAAATAATACCCTTTTCTACTAAACGGCCAATTTCGGACTTTACATAAATCGGATTATCCCTGGCCGATCTATTATTATTTAACTGAACTGTCACCGGAGTCTCGGCCAACGGTAACTTATAACCGTTATAAATGACATCCAAAATGTAAGCATTATTGGTATAAGCTTCCCATTTGCTATAGCTCTGTTTGAGTTTACCAACAGGTGACAAAACGCTTAATCCGGTTAGCTCTAAATGTTTACCCGAGTCGATAGTACCTCCCTTTTTCAAACCATTATAATTTGAACTAGCATTATCATCTAAACCAGTACATGATCCTTTGTCCTCAATGTTGAAAGACTGATTTATTAAGTCAACACTTGCCCCCTTTTTAACAATGTTTAAAATCGGACTCTCTATAGTCTCATTTTCACTTATGCTCGAATATTCAATTGTTTCCTTTTCCTCATTGTATTTTCCCGGATTTTGGCCACCTGATTTAAACTTGATATTCGAACCGGCTCCATGCCCCATTTCTATGCAATTAATGTTAACAATTTTTGTTATACCCTTTTCCGCAAAACATAATTGCTTTCTATTGGTATTCGTTTTACCTAAAGCCTTCGAAAGGCGGCCAACAATAAAACTACTTATCTTGTTATTGTAATTCTGGAGTGAGCATTCATTCTTCCAGTGCCCCGCCTTTCCGCAGATAAAACATAAACCTGGTTTCTTCACCGAACCCCCATGAGAATACGTCTGTCCCGTTCCTTGAGAGGGTAATGAGTCCCCCCTAGGCTGTCCCCGTCCGTAAGGAGTTGACCTTGACCTGCCTCTCTTTGTCTTTTCCCCTTTAGCCTTTCTCGAAGCCCGATATTCTGCATTATGAATACGCTTCTCATCCTCGCTGTCACTTGCTATAGGGTTGCTCTCATATTCTGCAACCATTCGCCATCCCAATTCGGAGGTATCAGCAAGCTGAATTAATTTCTGACGCCGCTTTAGTATATCTTTTGCTGCAATGAAAAAGAAAAATGCAACGAGAATAGCCCGTGCTTCCTTTGCTACTTTAATAAACAAGAATTTAAGAATACCATTAAACTCGAAAACCTTTACATTTAAAACTTGCTATCATTTGTTTACCTTCAATAATATCATTTTTAGCCTCCGTAATCCTCTGGGAATCCATATTTAACTCGGCATGTTCCAACCTGGCAATAACCTGTTTAAATTGCTCCTCATTACTTTTACGCTTGAATTTCGGAGCGTCTAGAGAAGAAATACTACTAGAAGAGGCAGAAGAGCTTTACTGAGGGGCTTGTCTATAAGTCCACCTATTTCCCGCAACAAGTTGCCATGTGACTCCTGAATAACGTCTTTTACTCGGTTGTTCACCAAGGCGTTGATATCTTCTTCATCCATGTTGTCTCTGTGTAAGCAGTCTAACGAGCGAAGTCTAGCGTGGAACTGACAAACACGCCCTATAACTACCTTATATATACTCATACCCGAGCGCACATCCCGTGCAGCACATCCCGTGCAACTACAATACACAATAACCCTTTGTGTGTTTACCGTGTTAAGACAAGCATTCTCTGCTTTACTACGTACCACAGAGAATTTGTAATGTACGGGCCTCTGTAAGGTGAAAAGATATGGCATAGTTTATATGAACACATGTTGTTGAAACAACAATGTCTCATCGGCCTGTAAACAAACCATACCAAAAATGTTTGAATCAACACACATTGCCTGCAAATAACCAATACATAGTTATCAAAGTTTGAGGCTTTTCTGCATAATCAAAATACAATTATGAATTACAAAAGATTGCCAAACAGAGCATCGACCCTAATGCCCCGGTCACACATTCACGGATCGTCTTGCCGGACCCACTACGGATGGAAACTCACGGATGACCCCGGAAAAGACTATATCCGTGGTCCGCTACGGATGCACCACGGGTTTTGACTGATCAACCAAGAAATGGCCTAGATGACAACGGGGAGTGATACGGATTGCTACGGTTCGGTACGGTTTAGTACGGAATGACACGTGTCACGGCGTATGCACTGCGGATTAACAACGGTTCGCTACGATTTTAGTACGGGTTAGCACGAATTAGAACGGTCTGGCACGGATAAGTACGGACTCTCGCGGAGCGCCACGGACCTGCCACGATAAGCAATCCGTATACATAAACTCCCTCGCTCGCTAGTTCAGTCCACAACTTCAAAATACCACCACGAAAGAGAGGAGCAGCAGTCAAGCGTCCAACAAATGAGGCCAAGGCCCAGACAACCACACATTCACGGTCTGATGAAGCGAGTAATGTTGGGGAGTTGACTTTACCCCACCCTTCTTCTGTACGAGAAAAAAGAAAGAGAAAAACCGGCAACAGCCCCTGCATGATGTCATTCAATGGTTCCAGGAACATGAATTCCTATAAAAACAAGGGCCATGCTGACTACAAGCTGACTGAGAGAAAGACCGCCCTCTGGAGAGAAAAAACACAAGAGCTAGGCATCTGCGACGGTCAGTAAAAAAATATACATGTATTCAGTTTTATTCTTTTTCGGTTGTGGGAGGGGTGCTTGAAGTGTAGACTTTATTTATTTTACATCGATGCGCCGGGGATGACGTTGTGATTAACATCCTCTTGATCCATGAGAGGGTTCTGTTCACCAAGATATCTGACTGTCATGATGTTGTGAAGGCACACACAGGCGAGGACTATGGCATGTACTGTATCAGGGTCCTGCAACATGACGAAGAGCAAACACCGGAATCTGTTTGCAAGGATACCAAATGCATTTTCCACAACTCGTCTGGCCCTCGAGAGGCGGTAGTTTAAGATCCCCTCTCGTCATTGGCAAGACCCCGTCTGGAGAAGGGCTTCGTGAGCCAGCTTTTCATGCAAAATGCATCGTCTGCAATGATATAGTAAGACAGCGGTCTGTCATCACCGGGAAGGGGGGGGGGGGCTGCTGGTGGGATGCCGATTAGACCCCTTTCAAAGGCGTTTTTCAGCTCACACTGGTTCCAACTCTGAGCGTCGGAGCTACCACCTTGTGCACCAATATTAACCCACCGGAACTTGTAATCGGCGTCGACAAGGGCCATCAGAACTATTGAGTGATATCCTTTATAGGTGTAGTTTAGAGAACCACCGTTCTTAGGACACCGTATGGCAACATGTTTGCCATCTAGAGTACCGAGAACATGTGGGAACTGCCATTTTGCAGAAAACTGGTCAGCTATTGCCTGCCACTGTTCATGCTCAGTAGGAGAGTCGATAACATCCTCAGCATATGTTGCAATTATGGTCTCGCATACGTACCGAACAATACCAGAGATGGTATTGTGCGCCACCCTGAAGCCATACATCAAGGTCCGGTAACTGTCCCCCGTAGCCAGGTATCGCAGGGTGACTGCTAGCATCACTCCAGGTTCGATGAACTGTCTGTATCAGTTAATGTTCTTCATAATCATGCGACCCATTACTTGTAAAAGTTCTTGGAACATCTGTAGGTCTATTCTCACAAAGTTCTTGAAAGCAGCTGCATTTTTACTGGCCGTGGATGGGTCGTCGGAGGGGCCAGTCCCTGGTCAACCATCGCCCTGGCAGTTTGTGCCATATACATGTCCAGGTCCAGCCAGTTAAGTGCCAGCCTCATTTGTTGGTTGTTCATGTTGGTTGTTGTTAGATGTAGACTTCTTGGATGAAACAGATATGAAGTAGAGCCCTATAAACTGGAAATATGTATACAGCAGTCTGGTGACAGAACGGTGGTGATACCTATATGACATAATCCGTAATAAACTGTAGTGGACCGTAGTATCACGTTGTAACCCGTAGGAATCCTTGAGAAACCTTGGTAATCCCTACCTATCCCTAATAGAACGTAGTACGACCGTGCTGATCCGTGACAAATCCGTAACAAACCGTATTGTATCCTTGGCTAACCCGTGGTGTAACCGTACAAGTACGTAGTTCACCGTACCTAACCGTACCGATCCTAGGCGACTCGAGCCCGGGGATGTATACTACGAATAAGTACGGTTTATTACGGATTACAACGGATGAGTACGTTCTAATACGGATCAGTAAAGATGTACTACGGTTGTCTGATCCGTCGGGAATTTTTGAACATTTTTGAGTGTCACGGATATACAAGTACTACTACGATTGACCCAGGATACAATACGGACAGCTACGGACCACTACAGATTGCCACGAATGATGCCGGATCGTATCCGTGGCTAATCCGGCGTCCAATCCGTGAATGTGTGACCGGGGCATTAAGTATAATATTTCCTGTTCAGTGGAAACTATATATCCACACTGTATATTATCATGCTGATACATGTAAATGACAGACACTACAAAGCATGCTAGAGTGGTTGTTTTTGTGCAATGCACATCTGCAAGTCATAAGTTTCCTTTAAACCAAGTTTAAAATTGATACAGTGAAACTTTATTTAGAAAATGGCCGAAGAAAAACCATGTCAAATGGAGATTATACCTACAAAAACTCACATCATATTTATGTCCGAAATATTGTATCATTCTCCTTATCATAATGTATAAGTGTGACCATGAAAAGAATCTGCCAATCAGAAACAACGTTTAGACCGATTAATCCAAACCGTGACAGACAGACGTACCCATGAAGTGTATTTGTGGGGTTATTTCTTTTGTTTCAAACTTGTGGGTTGCAACCACAAGGGGTGAGTGTGGGAGCATTTCATTTATTCCACAGTAACCCATATAACATAATAATAACTTCAAGAACTTACTGATGGACATTTAGTTGTAATGCTAACATAATATACGTTGGACTGAAAAGACACTTAAGAAGACATTATTAACACGTCTGATAGATCTACACTCTATTATCAATATATTGTTGTAGAAAGCACATACCATTACGTTCTTCATCATAAAAGAAATAAGATCAAAGATGTTGTTCGCAGGACTGAATTATAAAGATAATCACGTTCTGAATTACTACACCTAACCACTGTTCTAAGTACACCAATTACGAAATAATAACTAAAGCCTTTTGAAAATATTTAACTTCGGGCAATTTTGTAAGTTTGTTTTCTCTTGTTCTTGTTAAATATCGCTACTTTCCCTCAATTACTTGTATGTTTGATGGTTACAAGATAATATGATATCCAAATTAATCTTATATTCCAAATTAGTAAAAAAAAAGGTTGAATCTTTGTCAGCGATTTTGCTGGTTTAGGGTCGGTATAGTAAGAGCGGAAATATGAAGCATCCATTTCGAGCGTCTTAAGGACAATTATCGGTCAAGCGATGTCAGAATTGATTTTGCGTTTCATCTTATATGTATTGTTATGGTCATGTATCTCCAGATCGTTCTTTATCCATCTATATTACCTTATTCGTATGCCATAGTTGTTCCATATACGATGTTTGCCGTAATCGTTACCCTTTGTTAACCAACCGAATACGTTTATTTAATCACATTTCTCGAAAACTTGTGAGTATAAACTTATTCACTTGACATGGATTGCAAAATAATCAATCTTTCAGTTTGTAATAATCGTTCTAGGTATGTGTTTCCGGAAGATTTAACCGTTTGCGTGGGAAGAACCCAAAGGCAGAATTCTCTCATCACGGGATTTGAAGCCGGAACCTTTGGTTCGAGAGCCGGCGCTCTACCACTGTCTTCGAAATATTAATCTACGAAGGTAAACAAAATTATAACAAGTGTCCTTGTCCGGGAAAATAACCAGATTGCGGAACTTAGACTTTAGTTATTCTTCTCTCCTTAACAGGGTGTTATCTAGCAATTATATATCTAGGTCACAATACACCAAATAAAGTCTTTCTTTTTTCCATGTTAATCGACAAGTTTCAGCCCTCAATTGTCACACTTTCTAAGCGTTTCTCATGTACAACACCAAATATCATTGAAAGGAATTACCTGTAAGTTTTCAAACAATCCTAGAAAAAGGGGGTCATGCATTCTGTAAGAAATACTTCATCCGTAGAAAATGGTTACGGATTTGGACAATTTTGTCACAAAATCTGGCAAACCGGTTTTCCACTTTCAATCAATACACATTAGTCAATGCTTTCTGATGATGGTATATACATTCTTATGAGAGAGAGAGAGAGAGAGAGAGAGAGAGAGAGAGAGAGAGAGAGAGAGAGAGAGAGAGAGAGATAGAGAGAGAGAGAGAGAGAGAGAGAGATGAGAGAGAGAGAGGAGAGAGAGAGAGAGAGAGAGATGGAGACGAGAGAGAGAGAGAGCGAGAGAGAGAGAGAGAGAGAGAGAGAGAGAGAGAGAGAGAGAGAGAGAGAGAGAGAGAGAGAGAGAGAGAGAGAGAGAGAGAGAGAGAGAGAGAGAGAGAGAGAGAGAGAGAGAGAGAGAGAGAGAGAGAGAGAGAGAGAGAGAGAGAGAGAGAGAGAGAGAGAGAGAGAGAGAGAGAGAGAGAGAGAGAGAGAGAGAGAGAGAGAGAGAGAGAGAGAGAGAAATAGGACACAGTCCGTTCGTGAATGTTCATATAATTGGTATAAGTTCGTACACCATTCAATAGGTAATCACGACGGTACCGTGGCTACAACAACTGATAACACATGCCTTAAGGTTATTGTTCGCAAATTGCCGCTCGATCACGAATATCTTGATAAGGTTCATACTGTGTTTCTTATGATGAAGTACAGGAGTTTTTAAATGTTGTATTGATTTTTATTCATTAACGAATTAGCCTAAATAAGTAGGAGTCTTGTTAACCCTTCCCTGCGTCCAACACATATATAGAAGACGACTTTCAAAACATTCAGGCAAACATTTGGTAATTTTTTATAAATGTTAGCAACAGTATTGAAGGGTCAGCAATTGTCTGTATGTTGGAACAGGGTTAATGCCTACTCCATCATGAGGAGCGACAGTTTCCGATTTATATCTTAAACAGATAAGATGTTCGGTCGATCGTTAGTTCTGACAGGTTTTTGAACGATCCGAACCGTTTAAGTCCGTGTGTTGGTAACCCTTATGCAAATTAGTGTTGATCTACTGAGGTGGTCAATTGGTCGTTTCAACAGCGTTTCTATAGCAAGTCGTACCGTTTGTTTTCTTTCGTTTAATTTCGCCACGGTAACAACTGTTCGGGTAACACACACATCTATCGCCGTGTTGGATCAATCTGAATACATCCACATCGCACAAAGTAATGTAAATGGTTAATATAAACTATTATGTTATGCTAAGTGATGAAATACTGTGTTCTATCAGTGAAATAAAATCCTTATTCCACTCTGTGGAATATGAAAAAATGACGTCACGTCACGTAACGCCGGAACTACTTTTTTACTTATTAAGGGAGGCCACTGTGTTGATATATAGCCTTCCAGTATGTTCGAGTTGTATCCCTCTGTGTCCTTAAAAGTTCGTCTGCAAAATTTATGTCAGAGACTCAAGGAAAGTAAAGGAAGCGGCGGAGTAGAAATCATGGATAGAAATGAAAATGAATTTGAGGAAATTGACGAGGAGTCACTATTTGGAGATTTTGCCCTTTCTGGCGATGGGACCAGCAGTGCTGGCATGAAACACCAAGGAACAACAACCCAGCACAGGTTTGAGGAGGTGTCATCATTAGATGTGCTTTCGTTTTTACAAAATAATGCAGAGTTTCATTTCATCTGCTGATAGATATTTGAAATCGAATGGTTATAAAAGCGCTTTAAGGGGCAGTATTGAATTTACAAGAACGATGGGTGTTAAAAATGAAGACTAAACAGTTAAAATATTTAATTTTATCACTTCTCGATGAAATATAATCCTTATCCACTCGATACGAACACACATCCTCTATCTATTCTAATTAAATAAAGGTTTTCCATTTATCTACCAGGAAATCATATATTCGTATATTCGCTGCATCAGACGGGTATGATCTAATGGCGACATCCACCACTGGCATTCTTGACATTCGAGTTTGGCGCGACTTTCAAAAATATGTGTTTGCAGACAATATTATTGATATCGGCCCAACTGTAAATAACGAACAGTCCACATTGAGATTTAACACACAGGAAACATTAACGACATATATGGATGTTTTTGCCATCGTAACCGTAAGTCTGAATTCATCCGGTTGATGCTACTTCACACTGTCACATTTTCAGATCGCTGTGGAGCTTTTTACAGTCTACTTCTGACAATAGCAGTTTGTCTGGACATCTAATAAGAAACCAAACACGTGATATTGGAAAAGGAAATGAGATAATAAATAGATTAACAAGATCTATACAATGGCGCCCGTTTGATTGGGTCTAAACCGATGCACATGCTGCTGGTAAACATGACAGACACACATTTCATAACACTACGGGTTAATCTGGGGTTTCTCTGTTCGAACAATCTCAGATATGTTTTTGTCCTATGGTAAAGCTGAAAGTTGTTAGCGCTTGTCTATTCAAGGGTTCATTTATGTGTGCTATGTTGTTGTAATTTTTGTCAGAAGCACAATCAAGGACCTCACTGTTCCAAGAGTCATAGATAAATAGATATAAATATTTTATTAACTTAAAGTATACATAGTTTTTCGTCATACAACATAAGTATTAAGAAATATGATACATTCAGACATTCGCGCAATCACTCGCTCGCACACACACACACACACACACACTCACATATAAACATGATTACTCGGGTTATAATATACATATTAAACTGATTAAAGAGGATAGCAACCTTATTTCAATTTCTTTGTTTATCTAAATAGACTGGTTTGTTAATTAAGCACGCGCGTGTATGTGCACGTTGTTACCATTATAATAAATGTATAGGTCACCTTACACACATAGGCACTAGCTGAAATGTCATTTTGTTTATAACTGCATGGTTGTAGATATTTAGGCTTTCATTGAAAAGGGACTATGCTATACAGACGACTTTTGATATATATAACGGATAAGAAGAGGTTGTCATTTCAATGTTGCAAGATACCGTTAAATATACAAAAAACTTAGTGATATTTCATATGTCAATTGAAACCGATAATCTCATCAGTGGTTTGAGTGTGTATTTGTACTTAATCTCATGCTTGGCATATGTGTCTAACGCGGTTCACTCTCTTATTATCTTCAACAAACTAGGTTCAAGCACAAGCCGGCAAAAATGATGGCAGTCTTAAACTGCGAATAATGTGGACCCGTGTAGATAGAATGCGTGATATACAACTACAATACCGAGTCAGTCAATGTACGGAGACCGGTACAAAGACATGGCGCTATTGTTTGTATTGCCGATGACAATGGCGATGGAATGTATACAGGTACAACAGATAATGGAATAATGTATGTAAAAATATTGAAGTTAGGTAAGCAATTATAATTTTCTTTATTTTATATTGTCAACTGCTGATGCCTCTGTAGAGGACGATATTTCGCATACATTGCGGTAAAACGAAAAGTGGCTCATACTGTGCATTCTAGGATACGGAACCGGGTGTCAAATGGTTTAGGAGATGTCGTTTGAAGTTAGAATTTAATTTCAGTCCTTTTCTGATTCAGCCTAGCAGCTATCTTTTTTAACCAGTCAATATGGCTTAACATATAATGAAGAGGGTCATTAAAGAAACATTGATGCTAAACTATTTTGAAATAAGACAATAACTTTCATAACAAGATATGTCCGTAAGACAGCATACTCGACTATTCGGCCATTTGGTAATAAAGTAAACATAGCTTAATGAGATAGTTGCTTGATAGTATAAAATAGCGCCCTACTGGTTGAGCGTTTTGTTTGGACAGTGAATGTCGACAAAAATGCATGCACTGAGGCATAGGTAACCTACGTTCATTACCCTAGCAGGTGATAATATTTCTATGTGCTGAACTGCAATAAGTTTGTGAAGCATTTGTGTTTTGTGGGAAAATACATTACAAGCAAAACTTTAACAAAGTGTTATTAGTCCCAAAAGTGACACAATTCAGTCAAAATCTGAAGTAGAGTTTAGGAACTTGTTCTGTAAAGTCATTTGATGACATTCAATAAGTGCGTCAAGTTTCAAAGCAATAACATACTTAATTTGTTTGAACAGGTGCTGCATGAACATTTTTAACTAGCATTTTTTCAAGTGAAAAAAGGGGCATAATACAGTCAAAATCTGATTTAGAGTTATGGAACTTTTAATGCAAGGTCCTTTGATGACACACCATAAGTGTGTCAAGTTTCAACTAGATTTTCTAAGTACAAAAAGTGTGCTTAAGTCAGTCTAAATATGATGTATAGTCATGTAACTTGTCCTGTAAAGTCATGTTATGACATCCAATAAGAATGTCAAGGTTAAACGCAATAGCATCTGTGTTATGTGAGATAATTCAGTCAAAATATAATGTAGAGTTAGGGGACATATCTTGCAAGTTCATGTCATGACGTTCAATGAAAAAGTAAAGTTTCACAGCAATCGTATATCTGGTTTTTGATAAAGACCTTACATGCAAAACTTTAAACAAAGATGCGACACCGACGCAAAAGCGACTGCAATAGTCTCCTTATTCTTCGAAAAGTCGAGCTAAAAATGGAATTTTTAATTTTTTAATTTTGCCTTTTCTGATGACGCCAGGTCACTATGTTGTTTAAACAATCAATATGGCTCGAACAATTTTTGTAGAGGGTCAACTCAATGAACATTTCTTCTTCTTTAATTGGACAACCGGATTCGAAGGTGAAGAATAATAAAGTTTGGGCATTTTTCTCCCTTTCTACACTGAATTTACATCTTTGAACACCACCACAGAGTAATTTATGTGAAGTTTGGTTGGAATTGGTTCAGTGAGTTAGGAGAGGATGTTATTTGAAGCTAAAAGTTATACCCCGTTGCTGACGCTGCCTTGGTGCTATGACTTTCAACCAATATATATGGCCTGAAAACGATATGTGGACTGTCACTGAAGGAACATTACTATGCAATTAGCTTGACATCAGACATGAAATTTAAATCTTTGAACAATTCGAAAAGAGTGCAAGAAAAGCAACCTTCATGCGAAGATTTAAGATGTAAATAGGTCTAGCGGTTTAGGAAAAGATATCCTAAAAGTTAACTACGGTCGACGACGGACAACGAACAGAGAGTGATCAGAATAGATAGCATTGAGCCTTCGACTAAGGTAATGTAAAAAACAAACATGAAATTATACATATTTACAAAATATTTCTGCTATCAATACAACATTAACCATTTTCGATTGAACATTACAAATATGTTAGTAAAATAACATGAACTGTCGATTAACAAATTAAACGAAACAATGGCAAGATACAGCAATAACTAATATACTGTTCATCGATCGCCATTTTCCAGAGAATGATTAAAAGTACTTCTGAAGCCAACTCCTCAACCGATTTTACACACATATAGAAATCAGTGTGTGTATACCACGTGACTTTTACGTCACAAATGCTACGGTGGACAGAAATACTTTTATTTCATCATTTTTAATGAAACATGGCGCAGTCTACGCCGCTTTCAGAGCCCTATCTCCGGTTTTTCAACGGAGTTTGATTAGTGGTTTAGTTTCTTCAAACACTTCGATGAACCTTTTCTCAAAATTTATTAATATCGCCGACAGCCGGAGCATTATCAAAACTGGATTTTGAGAACAGGTTCGTTGAAGTGTTTGAACAAACTAGACCACCAATCAAACCCGGAGATAGGATATTGTAAGCGGCGTAGACTGCGCCATGTCTCATTAAAAAGGGTGAAGAAATAAAAAAATTATCAATGTTTTACATTCTTAACAAGAGCAATTATTGCTGTCTGACCATGCAAATATGACGTCAAAAGTCACGTGGTATACACACACACTGGAAATAGTCTGTGAGATAAAGTTGTGTTGGACATACTCGTATTAAGCCTTAAAGATAATATCGATAGAAATACTATTTAAACACAACCAAATTGGTGTTAGTTAAATTTGCTTAGACTTGACATTAAAGGTGCTGAACTTCAGATTATAGATAGTATTTCAGTTGTAAACCTGTTAAAAAGTTGTCTTGAATTTTTGAACAAATTAAAGTATAATTTTACTTTTCAGTACAATAAACATCTAAATTAAGATAGTTTATGATTCATTTTTACTGGGTAGACATACCCAGTAAGTTAAATTTTGTACATTTTCATTACCTTCAATTGACTGTTTTAAATTTAAAAAATTTATTTTCAAAAAATAAAAAAAAGGTTTTCTGCTGCAAAGGCGACTATATATATGATAGAGGTATTACAGATATTATTTCTTTTCAGAATTACCACATTGTAATCTCTTCAGCTATAAATACACTCTTTATGAAAAAGATAGCGGAAAAGATTATCCAGATATTGGGACAACTGTTACTACGACGTTAAAATTCTTTTTATACGAATGCAACATAAGGAATTTATGTACAATGTTTGACACTTTGATAATGAGTAATGTCGTTTTCGACATAGGTAGTAACATCTGGCACATATGTTAATGAATCTTTCAAGTTCTTGGCCACATTTCAACCAGTCATACATGTACGTATCGATATATAGATGGATGTTGATGCTCACATCTTTAGCAATTATGATGGAAACCATTGTAGCCCAAGACCGTTGTAAAATCACCCAGGACAAATTTGCACAGAGACAATTATTTGCATAATAATATATGGGTCATTTTCAGATAAATGGAAAGAATTACGTCCATCACGTTTTTATCTAAAATATTTTTTCTGTATTACAATAAGGCTATAATATTATGAGTGTTTAGTTATTACTGACAGTAAGTGCATAGTAGAGACAACTTAAAGTTTGTCAAATTCATAATTTGATATTTTTTTAGAAGAAAAAATATGTCCATGATTTCAACCCTCCTTAAACGCGGAAAAGGTGTCGTGTCAAAACCAACTTGTGTGTAATTGTATGTGGTGTTGATGGAAGTTATTGAATTTATATTGAAAATAAAATGTTTTATTTCTATATGTTTGCGGTTTTTTATATAATAATCGTAAGGTAAAATAGAATTGACAAGCTTTGAAAACTGTAAAACGGGCAAATGGCGTCTGTCCAAAAAAATGCCAATTTAAGTGAACTTCAATTTCTTTTTCAACAATGTCTCTTTTACGCTATATTCACCGATGGGTTAAATGTAAATGATATGTACACTTCATGAAAATGGCACAATATTTTGACTTTCCCGAAATTTCCCATTCAGAAAACCATTTTACGATAGTGCGTTGTATGTCTGTCCATATCATAACGTCCGTGTGTAGTGGAATTTTCCATTCTTAATCAAATATGCAGATACGTCATATGCGACATATTGCAGCATCATATGTACGAAAACGAGGATATTTTCTTTACACGTGGTGTCTTATTGATATTCCTGGCGATGATGGCGGAGTCTATGGTAAGTTTTTAATGTCGGTCCATAATTTTTTCAGTATAACTGCCGTTACAAAAATTTGTTTCATGTGATTTCGAAAACCATCACAATGTACGTAATTGACAATCATTTGTGCTTCATAATGATCATACAAAATACAAATTCAATAATCAAAGACGTTCATAAAATTTAACCAAGCCGTGTTATGATTGTTTATGACACGGGAGTAACTATTTGGACTGATTATGAACAAGGAGGCGTAACTGGCGATCGTATTTTGAATTGTTCAAGTACTACGCTCAAACAATCAATGCAATATCCCAGCTGGACACTAATTAATCAGAAACTTATTTAATTTAACTAAATTCAAGAAAACTAGTCGCAGCTGGAGGAAAGAAAATTTACGTAATGATAACGGCAGTTACGTATTGACAGAGTAGTTTACATACGAAAGTTATTTTTGACTGACAAATTGAAATGGTCTAAATTCAAACGTAACGGTCGATCACATTCTGAACTATTTGAAACAAATATTACTTTTGAAAAATGTATTGCTAGTTTAAAGTTATTTGATCATAATGTATGCGATATAGACAGAAATTTACCAACACTAACGACATATTGAACTGTAAATTTACTTGAATACATACGGGCATTACTTATTGACTGTATTTTGTGTGCACGGGACAAACATTTGACGGCCATTTTTAAATAGTTTAGACTCTATCATAACTGCCGATCATCTTCGGAAGAATTTTACACTAGTGTTTCTTCATAAATAATTATAACATTATAAAAACGTAACACTATCTTAAATATTTATAGACACAGATATTTAAATGCAAAAGTAACACATATGTCTTGTAAGTTGACGAGCTATACACGTGCGTTATTTTTGACATTTAAATTCATTTTTTCTTTTAAAACAAGATCTCAGTCAGTCAGGTTGTTAAATTCCACTGACGAGTGACAATTTATACAGACTTGTGTTTTGCTTGCAATTCTCCAGTAACTTGTTAAATCTAGGCAATATACATGTATACAACTCTCCCTTCATGCTTACGATGCTCACCAACCCTCCAGATCTATGCAATCGTAATATATATATATTTTTTTTAAATCATGAAGAATTATATGAATGTTCTGTGAAAATTACTACAACCATTTTGTAACATGCAATTTTAAACAAAATGTCACTGATTTAAGGTTACCTTGAAAGGGAGTTTTTGCCTCGAAATTCAATTTTCATCTACATATTACTCCTAACAATCAATTTCCGATTTCTGGCGATCGATAGGTGAAACTGTTTAGTTTCATTTCAATAAATTTTGTACATATTTTTGCAGTGTCTTCGTGACCGGGACCAAAAGGTTACATGTATTCAAACCTTCAAAAATACCTCTTACACCAGCAGAAAGAGCAAAGATGTAAGTACATTGATTGTAATAAAAATAAATTATTATGCGTCACATTTTTCTTCGTTTGTCCGAGAATGGTGTCCAGGTGTGAATTCCACAAATATTAATGTAACTGAGTACTAAATAAATCTTGTTGGAATTTAAGCCTGACGTTTGAAGTTATTTGATATCCGATTATATATCTAACATGGAACAACGTACACTAAAATAAGACCATGTGTGGGATGCAAAACCCAGGCCTATAAATTTAGCAAATTAACATTGACTGTTTTGCTTAAAAATAGGTATAGAGAGAAATTGAAAAATGACACAACTTACAAAGAAAAAGAAAGGGTCCGAAAACAAATATCTAGGCTGCAGTGGTCTGAGGAGCAGAAGGAAAAAAAACAGAGAACAAAGAACACATTGAAAAATAGTAAATAGTAATTTTCAAAACACATTGTATTTTTTTGCAGGCCCAGGACCACTCTTTCCAGCAATGCTCTGTCATTTGGCGGAGGAAGCCGGTACCAACTTGATTCAGGAGTCCGGTCCAAAGTCAGTAGATGTGCCTGGTCCCATGTCAGTATACTTGCCTGGTCACAAGTCAGTAGATAAGCCTGGTCACAAGTCAGTAGATGAGCATGGTCCCATATCAGTAGATGTACCTTGTCCCAAGTCAGTAGATGAGCCTGGTCCAAAGTCAGTAGATGTGCCTGGTCACAAGTCATAAGCCGGTACCAACTTGATTCAGGAGTCCGGTTCAAAGTCAGCAGATGTGCCTGGTCCCAAGTCAGTAGATGTGCCTGGTTCCATGTCAGTAGATTCGCGTGGTCTCAAGTCATTAGATGTGCCTGGTCCCAAGTCAGTAGATGTGCTAGCGGTTGGTTTATGGGTCCAGTACTTCAAGAAAGTTAGGGCTGCTCTTTGGTCTCTGGATGAAAAACCATTTTTTCTAGATCTTCAAAATGTCTCAAGATGTTTAGAACCACCCTCACTGCAGCAGGAACAAGATTTTACTATAAACTCAAACTTTAATAAATGTATGCAAATGGTTTTAAAACACCAGTAATTTTCAACTGTTGACAAAACAAAGTATGACTTTTTCAACTTGATAAATCATTAGCTGATATTTTAATTATTAAAATTGACCTGATATGCCCGATGATAGATTCGTGTAAAATAAAGTTTCTATCGTTGGCTATTTATCTTTGATGTTTATATATTTCTTGTAAATCTTAGTATTAAAACCTCTAAGACACACCTGACATGCAGATTTGTATTCTTGACACATTTACTTGGTGTTGTAAATTGATTGATTGAATTTATGCCATCGAGGGCTAACAGACGATCAGTTTCAGCCTAGCTATAATTAATTAATTAATATATATATATATATATATACATTACAGACAAAATGCATATAATGTGAACAGTTATTGTGAATAAAATGTTAATATTTTGCGAACTATATGCGAACATGTGTCTTCTTTTACAATTTCATTCACAAAATGTTCGCGGAGTGTTCACTTTTCACATGTAGGTACCGCAAGTTATACGTACTTCATCAACCATCGATCTGTCACCATAGTAAACAGACCAAGTTTAAGTGCTTGAAATACATCTTTTTTGATGAACAATATAGTTTTTATTTACTACACTTCTTGAAAAGGGTTTAATTCTTGAAATAACATCGAGTTAATGCAAGTACAAATCGTATTAAAGTCAATATGACCGTTTAAAAAGTGCAGAGTCTTGAGTTCACAGTACTTTGATGTCCGCCATTTTGAAAAAAATGGAATATCCCATGCGATAATATGGCCAGTTTATTGATGCACTCAGAGAATACAGCTTGATGACGAAGGGGTTTTTCCAAAGTTAAGAGGGGTCTGAATTGGGAAAACGGTTGTTTTTGACGTTATTGCATAGATTCCCTCTTAAAAACTATCGGTTAAAATAAGGTTGATTTTGAAGTAGTTAAATCTTCTAACCGTCACATTCGGCATGATATGGCATAGAACAGTACTGATCTAACAGCATTATTTTATACGACTAAATCAAAACATCTGCCCCCGGTGTTGCCGCAAGCTGCCGATTTTCACTTAAAATCACCCACCGAAAGCCTCAGCAGGTGCGCGTAGCTTTTGGTACAGGAGTAGTCAAGGGACATAATTCATTATTGACTTCCGGTTTATCCGAAAACTTTGCCAATTGCCTTGAAGACGTCTGCTATTTTCGATTATTTCGACAATTTCATTTACTTTTGGAGAGTTTCTCGGTGAGTATGTTAAACTTCCTTCTTTTTTAAGTACATTATTTCCGTACATACACTGTTTTAGATCTTTGCTTTTAAGGGACGCTTAAAATTCCTATCGATCTTGGGACGATTTGCGTAATTTTTTCTACGCAGTACGATGAAACTTGTTACTTGTAAATAAAGGTAGCCGTAAATAAACATGTCAAATTGATTAGCGGTAAATTAGAGCAATTAACAACTTGACACCAAACAAACATATGATCAAAGAATGCCGATTATATTTAAAAAATGTATATATATTGAAGAAAAAGGGAAATTTCTTGCATTTTAATTTTGTTATATAAATATATTACCTGTAAAATCGGCAATTCCAGTCAAGAAAGTATTCATAATCACTTGGTCATATATGTGTGTATAACTGATTACTATGCAAGTCTTAGATTTATGCATTGAAAGTGTGTTTATAATAGAAAGCATAATTTAATACCTAAGTCCTAACTAGTCTGAGACTGATGACCCTTTCGTAACTCTTTACACAGTAGCAGCCCTCCAATGACCATATTTTTTTGTTCTTTCAGTTATTAAACCATTCGTTATGTCAGACGATGATGTAAATCGTTATTCTGACACCAGTTTTGATAGCTCCCCTATTGAGATTTTATCAAGTGGAAGCTCGACGTTGCCTCCTTCAAACCCTATAAACAGCCCGGACGTCTTGTCTTCAAGTCTGAGAGGAAGTTTGACATTGCCGTCATCCAGCATCGCCAACCTAAACAGCCCGGACATCAGTTTAGTTTTAAATTCTAGTCCATGTGAAAACTTAACATTGCCGCCATACAACCTTTTGAACTCAAACAGCCCAGACCTCAGCTTGTTATTGTGTTCAAGTACAAGTGGAAGCTTGACGTTGTCGCCATCCAACCTCTTGAACCCCCACAGCCCGAACACCAGCTCATCAATCCATTCTACACCTCCATCCAACCTCAACCCCTACAGTCCTGACCTGTTTTCTGATGCAGACAGTGTACCTTCAGTAAGTATTCATTTTAACATAACTCATATTACGAAATGTATCCCAAAAGGTAAAACCACATTGATGACATAATTTTTATGGTCATATAATTGTCCTTGTTTGCAAATACTGTTTGCTTAACTGTGATAAACACCATTTCAACATTGTTCTAGTTATATTAATTTAAACCTAATCATTTTACGTTGATTAGAAAGTAATTATTCACAACTTATATTACAAGTTATATTAATACCAGTACTATGGCGCTTTGAAAAGTGATAAAATCTCACCTCTGCTGGGATTTGAACCTATGACCTTTAAATCTGGAGTCTGACACTCTACCTGGACTACTTTCCCGAGTTACATTACAGTGGTAAGTAATTTAGTTTCCCTGTTTGTAATGACTTGAACTGACATGTTTCATTGTTTGCATTCCTTTTTTTTACAGGGGAGCCCCATATTTAAGAGACAACGTTTATATGATGTTTCTGACTCCAGTCCTTTGGTATGTAAAAAAACACAATTAGCATGTAGCTTGCAAATACTCAGCCATAAGTTGACAATACTGATTTTGAAAGAACTATGGAAATTGTAAAAGATTACTTAATTTGTAATATTTTAAGGAGAATTTAATGATAATTTCATATAATTTACAAATATTAAGAAAACAAATGTGGTCAACTTATGGTAAAACATTTGTGTAGTCCTTTTCGCACATTATTGTCTAATATCTGCTTGTGGTGAATGGTTGTATAAATTGTAGAATGCAAAATCGTAACAAAGCCATAGTAATAGTAGTACCTGGTGGAATATTACTATTATATGAGCTGCATCTTGTGATTTGGGGCCTTATCGACTTTCCTGTTTGACATCATTTAACCCTTTCCCAGATACAGCACATTTGAAGAAGACGACTGAAACATCTTGTCAAAAATATTGAAACATTGTGGCAAAAGGAGAAAAAGAAATCTGAACAATTTCTCATTTTGTCATAATGATTTCAAAATGCGTCTATCGGTTCGAAAGGGTTAAGAGTACATTAGCATACAATTAGTAGGGCTACACTTCTGATTTTTTTGTCAGAATGTGTAGCAGACAGTGAATGCTCTGGTGAGACTGTGCAATCTTCACTGAATACAGATGCAATAAGATCCCAAATCAATAGACACTGCTTGTTAATATATATATCTAGGAACTCTTTGCACACTGTTTATTATCTGCTTGTGGTGAATGGTTGTATAGATTGTAGAGCCACATGTGGCGATTTTGGGTCTTATTTAATTTCTTGTAAAACATCATTTGAGCCCGTTCATGTTTGGGAAAAGGTACAAGTTGGATTTTGTGAACATTGTAGATCCAGAGCAGCCTGTGGATCCACTCAGTCCGATCAAGATATACACTGTTAACAATACAGAATCTGATAACTTATGTAGATTCTGATAAGACTAAGCAGATAAACAGGATGATCTAAACTTACACTATACAGAAATGCCAAGGCATCACTATTTGATGGCAGGGCACATCTATGGGTATATTGGCATACAATAAGTAGGGCTGCATATGTACCTCAATCTTCACTGCACGGTGTGTACACAAATGCTGCTAGTAAATATAATATCTGTATGAGCCGTCTGGCGAGCCAACCAACATTAAGAGTAGACCCTGATGCGCCTAATCATGCTACGCAGGCTAACCCGGACAGACAGGTTTCGCCTACTATGGATTTTCATGAATCATCACTTAATACCTCAATCCTCTCGAGACAGAATGTGTGGACCCGGATCAGTCTGATCGGACAGGGCAAGCTGATCTTGTTGATACATTACGAAGATACCATTATGTTGGTGTTCTTGCTGGATGGCTCATATTTAGGCTCATGTATCTACACCTCATACCTGACCAGTGTTTTCCTTAGGACATTTTTAACAGAAGGCATGTTGCAATAAACTGAATCTACTTTTGGCAGTCATAAAGTCACTGTAAGGAAACATTGTATATTCACAGATTTTAGTATTCACTACCATATGCAATAAGTCATTTGAACAATGAACAATGTAACTTTTTAATTGATGTGAAATTTGCATAATTTACATTCATGCTTGTTAAAATGAGGCATAGCCCAAGGGATGTCTTCAGTAAACAGGCATTGTGATACATACATGTCGAAATTGCTTGGGAAAACACTGACCAAACTAAATGTAATCTCTTTCTTACTAGCTTGTTTCTTTTACTGAATTGCAGAGACAAAACCAAAACTGTCAAACTGATCTGACATTGTTTCTTGATAAGAGAAACAAACTGTTTAATAAGACAGTAACAGGCTCGTCTAAGTGCCATTCCTATTTCCAAGAGAATACTCTAGCAGATGATTTGACAATTTTATATGTAGACAGTCATTGCCAAACTCTGGAAAGTGGTGGATTTTGTATTGATAAATGTATTCAAACTGAATTTGACTTGAGCAATGTAACCCTGAGTTGCATTTGTATATATACAGATAGTGTGCTTTCAAAAACATATACACAAACAGTATATCAAGAGAAATCTGATGATTTTAATGAACTCTCCTGACATGTCACAGTCATTATCAGCATGTGAATCTTCAACCCAGACTTTAATTAACTTTCAGTAACTATCTTTGAAAAAGGTTTATCTGTAAATTACAATTTTCTACAATGGCAGCCCTAAAAAATATTGATATTGTAAACACTTATCTTGAGAAGGGTAAGAAAGCTACATCTGAATGGCTATATGAAGAAGCCAAATCACAGAAAATACCTTTAGCTGATCCAAGGTCATTTCTTAATCTTACCAATAGAATATATGAAAAGCATAGGCATCTTCAGAAGAGTATGAAAACTAGTAAAGGGGCAGTACTTTATCAGGCATTTTGTGATGAAAATTTAGTATTTCCTAAACCAGCTGTAACATTTAAGAAGAGGAAAAGTGAAACTTCAAGTACTGACAATGTTAAACGTTTACAGGGAGAGGCTGAGGTACTTAAAGATGTGGCTTCATCTATAGCACAAGACTTGCACAAATCTCAAAGTGAAAAGTCTGAATTGTTGACTGAATTGGTCGAAACTAAGAAAAAACTGTCTGCCAAAGTGATTAAAGGTAAAAGTGCAAACACACTGAAAAATGAGTTGAAAACCTTAAAAACAGAGAATAAACAATTTGCCAAAACGAATAGACAATTGCGTAGGCAGCTGAAAAACAAATCTGAAATACTGAAACGTATACGGTCCAAACTACACTACTGGGAAACTATGTCAAAGAAGCTAGAGAAACAATGTGAAAATGCAAGTACTGAAGTAACTAATGTAAGGGAAGAGTTTGACCACTTTATACATGAAAATGAAGAAACTAAAACTCAGCGTGATGACAGTAGGATTGAGAATGACTGGCTAAGAGACCTTTTAAATGATGAGTTTAATAAACAGGAGGTTTGTGTGTATAATGAAATCAGTAACCGATATTCAACTGAACTTCACTCATGTGTGTATACACTTCTTGAAAATCATGTCAGTGCAGTAAAAGTTGGTCCTGTAATAAATGCAGCACTGAAATTAGTCGGTAAGCAGCTTAACCAAGTTCCAAGCCCATCTACAATCCACAATATGAACATACAAAGACTTATTATATCTCAGAAACAAATTGCAGATGTTGTCAAAGATTCAAAAGATCAAAGCTTATATACAGATGAAACTTCCAAGTACGGGAAAAAGGTTGGTGGATACCATGTTCGAACTAAGGAAGGAAGATATTTTACTCTTGGGTTGCGCGATCTAGCCACAAAATCTGGAAAAGACACTCTGGAGACGTTTAAAGAAATACTAAAAGACATCGACAATGTGACAAATGACACTGGCAGTGACACTTCAAAGGCAATCCTTACAAATATAAGAACAACCATGTCGGACAGTGCCAGCACTGAAATTAAGTTCAACGAGCTACTACAGGAATACAGAACTACAGTGTTACCGTACACAGTTGAAAACTACAATCAACTAGATGAAGCCAGTAAACAGTCAATAGATACTCTCTTGAATTTCTTCTGTGGCTTACACTCGTTAGTTCATTTTGCAGAGACATCAAACAAAGCCGTTATAGAGGTAGAGAATGAAATCTGCAATGAAAATCCACCTATTCATGACCCATCCTTTAAGAAACCAGGCGAGTCTGGTGCAGCAAGATTAATCAGAACTGCGTGCAAAAGCTTTGCTAGAGGAGCCGACGAGAAATCTGGGTGCCATATCCAGTTTGTAACTCATTTAGGTACATTCCTGCAAGAACATCACATGAGGTCATTAAAACTTGTGCCATACAGGGGAAACAGATTTAATATTCTTTTCCATAATGCTGGTCAAGTTTATATGTTACACTCAGAAATGATCAGTTTTCTAAAAGGCTACACTTTGAATAGACTCACAAGATCTGTTTTACACGACCTGCAACAGCCACTTTATATTTCTGGATGCAAAGCATTGGGGCTCATCTCAAAGTTTATCTCTACGCCGCTTTGGAATATTCTTGAAGACAAAAGTATTCACATCCTTGATATGAACAGATACTATACAATGCTTTATACTGGCTTGAGAGATGCAGCGATAAATGTTACAGACTTCATGACAGGCAAGTGCAAACCATTTAATGACATACCAATCAAAGAGGACTATGTGTTTGAGTGTCTAATAAAAGAAAGTCCGTATGACAGTGACTGTGAAGCTATTCTCAGTGTTGTGTTGCCAGCATTTTCACAATATGTGAAGAGGAAATTTGCTGACTTTCTTCCAGATGGTAAATTTGCAGCTCCATCTGAGGACCAGAAGGAAATTTGTAAAAGTCTTGAAAAGCATAACAAGTTTAGTGAAAAGGTGTTTGCCTATTATGACAATCTTCTAAAGTTTAAACCCCATATTGACACACTAGCTTCCGAGGCCTACATCACATTCGGGGACACACTAGCTTCCGAGGCCTACATCACATTCAGCACTAACAAAACAAGTGAATGGCTGGAATCAAAATCAGAAGAGGAAGCAACAGAAATAGTAAACAAGGCACGTCATGGAGTGAGAGAACTGAGACAAAAATTCAAATTGAGATGTGATATTATCGTGGCAAAACGACTAGAAAAATTAAATGAACAGAAACGGGCAAATGAAGCAGCTGCTGCTAAGAAACTCAAAGAACAAGAAAAAATGACAGGTGACATTGTCTTTCACGGACTGTGGCAATCGGAAGAGCAAGTAGATCTGCATTTATCAACCTATCTATCAAAGAAGAGCAAAGTGAATGCCCTCAAAAGTCAACTGCGTTTCAGAAAAGAGATCTTGAAACAGAAAACAGGTGATCAGTCAGTGTTCAATTTCTCAACAGTAAAAGATGGCAAAAGGGTACAATTGACTGTTGAAGAGCTAGCAATTAATATAAAAAAACTGGTACAGCACGCATTCATTCTTGACGAAAAAGTGGACAGTACACAAGAATTACAGCTTCTTCAACGGAAGAGAGTACGACACAGGTTTGATGAAGACGGCTGTGAGAAATGGTACCACGGAAAGGTTATATCACAAGTATGACTCTTATTTGGGTTTTACGTCGTTTTCAACAATATTTCATTTATGTCACAGTGACAGAACATTTAAATATATGCGGGTTACAAACCAGTACTAGTCTAGGAAATAGTTTACCTAAGAATATATATTTACTGTTTTAAATCAATTATTTAATGAATGAAACTTTACAGGTGATTTTAAGATGCACATGCGAAAAGCTGACAATACTTTATGTACTATATATATTCTTGTTGTATGTTCCTTAATCACTGTACTGTAGAAAACTAACAATTATGTATGTAATAATTTATGCTTACTGTATGTGTGGTGATGGTGTTAGTTAATCATATAAAACCTTTAATTTTAACAACATATTTTACAACCATTAATCGAAAACAGTCTTTACAAATGTTTGACACTTTCTTATTTATTAACTACATGGGTCAGTCTCAAGACTTTCTTTTGTCTGATGAATTTTCCATGCTGGTTTCAGACTCACTTTTACTCTCTCATTTATGCTCTCTCTTTATTTGAAGTATTCCTACATTTTAAGCTGACTGCAATTACCTATAAACACTTATGCTGATTTGTCTTTTATTTGTATTCACTGCTTTCAAAAGATCCCTTTTTGCATTTTATAAATATTTCATAGCATTGAACCTAAACTAGACATCATCTATACATGTTTGTATTTAAATTATAAATACTGCAAATGCTTAATATTTGTCATTATTTAAAATTTAATACGGAAATGACTTATAAAATAGTAATCTGTCATGAATGAATTTTCTTAAACAAATCTTTTCTATTGTAGGTTCCTGGGTATCCATCGTACTTCAACATTGTGTATGATGATGAGGCTGCAGTTGTATACACCTATCAGCTGCTGAATGATTACCAGAAGGGCTGGATAGAGATTTTATTGTGAATCATTTTTAATAAGGACATAAACTTTAGTTTTATATGTATAAACACAAGTCATGGAACTGGGTGTTCTCAAAGGTGTTACTTTATTTTTTTTATTTTTTTTATAATCAAAAAGAAGACAAAAGTGGTTTATATATATTGGAATGCACTGAATAAATGGTATATAACATGTGTGTGTTTATTTTAGTTTTTTAGGAGAAACGTGAACCAGAAACTGGCTATATATACTATAGTGTAATATCGGACAGTAGTGACAGACGAATAACTCACAGTAGTGTTTTTCAAAGTCTTGTAAGTTTGGGTATAATTCTGATAGAATCAAATGGGTTACACCATTGTTTTTCTCTCAAAATTCCCTTTAAAATGATATATAACATGTGCATATTTGTTGAAGTTTTCAAAATCACTTATTTTACCTATCACATGCAAAATAGATTATCTTCGAACTCAAATTGTGAACAAATAGTAAATGTTAACAATTTGCGAATAGTAAATGTGAACAATTCGTGAACAGTATATGTGAACAAATCGCGAACTGTGAACCACTAAATGTTAACAATATGTGAACAATAAATGTGAACAATTGGGAGATCAATAAATGTTGCTAGACGCATGCGCGGCGTCGCCATTTCCACCTTCGCATTCAATCACGTTTTCCTTGGCACCACGCTGTTTCCACTATCTGAACAAAATAATTTACGTCCTCGTTAGTAAATTTGATTTTTGTTAAACAATTTGAATGTCAACAGTTACAATAATTTGATCATGTCCACTCGAAATAATGACATGTCAACTCGAATTAACAACTAGCTAATCGTGTAAACAAAGACCCCATTGTCCCATTGGGAATTAGTTCAGTAATCGTACGTTGATCAAATGTCGAATCGATTTACATCAAATCTTTATTCCTTGCCTGTCTTCCAGACGGCAACAAAACCATTCAGGTTATCTACAGTCCATCAGACTTCCAACTCGTCACAAAACGAGAGAAAAAACTTGGCATTCAGACAGTTTCGAGATTCCGTAGAATCGGTCATTCGAGCGCGCAGGTGCACGACAACTAATTATTATTATAATTTATACTGTTCACACGTGAACTTACCTTCTATAAACTCCATGAAATGTTATCCAATCTTTCCCCGCATCCGTTGTTATTAAAAAAAATGTCCGATACTTAACAATTGCGTCGTTAAATTATTTTTTTAAAGCTCTGAACAAAGTAACTGTTTCTTGCAAAATACTTAAATGGAAGTCATTTACTGCCAGGTTAACTACATATATGTTAATCTTTGTGGGACGGATTAGTGGAATTTTACAAGTCGCAGTTGTGAACATATTGTATACAGAGAAAATGAACAAAGTGTTTTCCACAAATTCTATTCCATTTCAGTAGTAAAGTAGTAGTGAACATTCTGCGAATTGAAATGTTTCCTTTTGACAAACTGACAATTTGATATGTTCTAATTGTGAACATTGTGTTAACTTTAACATTTTGTAAGTTATAACTTAACATTCTGCGAACAATTCCTTTTTTGTGAATTTATTGCGAATAGCGGTCATAGGTGTGCGCGGATTATTCGCATAAGCTGTGAACATTCCGCGAATGATACCTGCGAACACTTAGTGTTCACAATATATTCACACATTGTTCGCCAGTAGTTCACAAAAAGGCGTTCATTCTGTAAGGAGCTAACCACTCGTTCCTGGTTATTGCAATTTGCACCTAGTACTGGAGCACACATACCAACTCTACATATAACTGATAACCTTCACACGTGAATCAGTGGTGGGAGATGAGAAACAATGAGACACAATATCGTATGTCAATCATCATAGAGAGCGTGAGCTAGATAAATAGTGTCTAATGACATCTTGGCCGAGGATCGAATCTGAGTGTTTTTGAGAAGATGCAACATAAACTTTAAAAGGTTTTATGTTTTATTGGGAATACTGTGTAACCTGGTTTGTTGGAAGATTGCATGTCAGGTGTGTTTCGCCCTAATATAGTTTGTGACCCATAGAGTGTTTCCAGGACTCGTCAGTTAGAGAAACACCACTAACTTGAGTCAACACAAAAGAAACTGTAAACTATAATTAAACAAAATTTACAAAATGTGATCAGATCATGGCAGTAGTATTCAAGCTTACAAGGTTCATCCACACAGTTAGGGCACAGTTGAGACATCTGCATGCCTTAAAATACAAGTTTTGAATCTGAAAGAGGCAATTTGCATGTATGCTAGTATTTGCCGAATTTCTTGGGTATGAACCAGGCCATAAAATAGTATGTTTCGCCTGTTGGACTCGGAACTCACCACCATGATCTACCACTGGTATAACTGGGATTAAACGAAAGGTTGATATAATGAAAATGATGAAATGAAACAAGAAACAACAAAACATAACTAGGAACAATAATCAAAGTACAAAGTACTGAAGGTAGAATTGCGATCGTTTAAGAAGAGATACAGAAGTGCATATATGAATATTTATTTTACCGGTTACCTTCAGGCAAAGTTTCAAGTGTGTAACCAGTGCTGAGATTTTGCCTCAACCTGAAACTTTAACCAAAATGTTGACGAACAGAGACGGAGAGACAGACATCGCCAATCTATAGATCGGAATTGCTAGAGCAATCCGGCCAAAAAAAAAAAAAAAATCATCAATTTTAGCAGTAAAATCCTGCCAAGAAGTAATGAATTGAGACAAAAATGTGCTGAGAGGTCCATAATTTCAAACTTGCTAAGATTTGGTCTGTGCAATGAATGTACAAATTGAAAAATGTATTGTTGACATGTATTTTCTACACCATCATTGTAATGTTGTTTATCATAAATAAAATTATTTCTTTTTTTAAATAAACTTTTAATCAAAATGTGTGTCTCAGTGTTGTCTTCTTCAGCAGTTTGACAGAAACAAAGCATAACTCTGAAATTGTGTCAATGTGTTATTTGTCAACTCTGTCCCATAAGTTTTGCTTGTGATTTGAACTCTCATAAAAAAAGCACGGAAAGGGACAACTTTCCCAACTTTGATTAAATATGTTTTCAATTAAATTGTAAAAAATCTTTTTCTTGTTTTTTGAAAGTTTTGTCATTATTATTTAAGACGGACATTATATACTAGAATAGCCAACTGACTATCATTTGAAAAAGTGTTTCTTATTTAAACCTTTCCCACTTGCATACGTAATTGCAGCCGACGACTATTGAAAAGATTGATGCAGAAGAAGAAATTGCTCATAACAAGCTTTCTCCTTTTGCAACAATGTTTTCAACTATATTCAATGATTACACTTCCAATAAATGTGATTTTCTGTATCTTTGCTCAGATTTTTTTTAATTCGTCTGCTGCAGAGTTTTTATATTGTGGGGTGGGTTGTGATTTGTTAAAGGGCAAGCAGGATTGGGAATTGAGTGTAGCACTTATCCCAATGAAACACTCGCCTGCCTGTGCATGTTTTAGCTTAACTTAACTTGTTAATGTTCTTTCCATCATCAACTTAGTCATCTGTTAGTAATCAACTAGATATGAACGAAATAATCGCGTCAAAATCTTGAATCGCGTCAAAATCATAACGAACAAACTGTCAAAATCTAATTTTGAACTGTGTAATACAAATTTAGAATAAAAGGATGAATCAGTTATGTTGTAACAACCAATATCCGCGGGTCATTTACCTGATTTTGGCCGAAAGAAATGATCGATTTCTTGCAAGATTTATTCGTTATTCGTTCTGCCTATTATAATCAAAGTATTCTAAACGCTTTATAAACAAGTGATTTAAAGCGCTCAAATCATTTGATGAAATTTGTTTCTTTAGACGCGGACCTTGTCGAAAGCACCTATCCAAAATGAATTCGTTGTCGAAGGAATAGATGGACTGAGAGAAAGAGAAAGAAAAGGCTTAGCAATGCATACTATCTTTATGAATAAGGACATGAACGAATATGTATGGACTAGCGCCTAGAATTTCGTACTAGCCGATCCTTCATTCCACTCGCTTATGCTAGCGGGCGAGTGGATGTTTACATCTCTGCCGAGAGGGAAAAAAGGATTACAATTTACAAAGGGTAATTGCGCGGTGCAGTGCTATATTGGCGTAGTGATATCTAAATAATTGTGTACACTTTAAATATGATATTTACACTTACAAGACTTGTTATTTTCTATTATAAGCTTGAATAATCGGATTTTTTTTCGTTACTCTATGTTTGCTTTTGTGAGCATTCGTAAATTAGTCAAACCAAAAATTGCACTTTATTGTTGGTGGTGAAGGGCATATACATCACGTGACTTCAAACTCACTATGACTATGGCAGCCTCTGCGCATGCGCAAGTCTACCAAAAACGGTCTAAAAGGGGCTTTTCATTTTTTAGTAAACACTAGTTACTAATTTACCTTCGAACGATTGTGAGGAAATGTAGTAAATCGTGGAAAACAGTAATAAGCAATTATGGCTAAAGTTTCAAATGAATATGACTTTTATATCAATTGAAGATGTTCACCCAGTACTAGTAAGTGGTGAATAAATGCAGAATCCATTGAAAACGGTGTTTAACTCATACCTATTAACAAAAAACAAGTGACGTACAAAGTACGTAATGGATAAACGCTGCATGACGTCATATCGTTCCCTACTTGCCCATGTGTTGACTTGCTCCTCTAAAAAAAGATATGACCTATGCTCCTCTAAAAATAGATATGACCTACTCTGTTAATATCTATGCATAGAGTAGGGCATATATTTTTTTAGAAGAGCAAGTCCCTGTGACTCAATTCATTCATTAACCCTTCAAGGTTCTATATCGACTACTTTTAGACTATTCAGTTAATTTGCTGTCAAGTTTACAAAAGGGATCTAGATCTTCATGTATTTTTTTTCACAAAGTATTGTTTCATCAGTTTAATTTTTATGTTCCCCCTTTTCAAAGAAAATGAGTGAGACTTGTGTTTTCTGTAAGACATATCTTAATTAGTAAAGGTCCAGACACGTGTGTCTTGACACAGAAAGGTTGTGAGGGGATTCAGAAAGCATGTGCTGGGAGAGGAGATAAATTGTGTGTGAATCCCGGACAAATAGTCCATAAATCCTGCCGTGCTACTTATGTTAGTGCAAAGGCTATAGCATGTCACAAACGGAAAATGGACAGTATTCCCGAAGAAGAAATACGGTCCCTTCGATCTGAAACATCATTTTATTTCCGTACCGATTGTCTCTTTTGATTCCCAGTCGCTGCATGACGGTCATGGTGGATTGCTCCTGGGCAAGGCACATTTCTTAGCCTAGTACTGGTTTGTTTACCCAGGGATCATGACTATGAACTGTCGCCGTGATATACCTGAAAAAATGTTGAAAGCGGCGTAAAGTACCAATAAAACTCTTTTGCCCAAATCCTGTCTTGTCTCCTCTTCTCACCTAGCAAAACAACTTGAGATGTTTCAGGTTCGGACTTATACATGCCAAGAACAAATTCTTGATTTTGTAGGTACGAGGTCCTTGCTAAGATTAACATGGTGAGTGACCTCCATGAAGCTGTTGCTGTCTATCATCAAGAGTGTAGTGTCCGTTTTCGAAAATGCAGCGAAAAGCCCTAACAATTCAACAGAGATCTTACACCTAGCCATACGGGTTGTAAGAAAGGTAGACGCTCCTCGTCCATTACAGAAATTGCTTTTGAACGGATCATCTATTATCTTCAAAACAATAATGAGGAACAGTTGTCAATATCTGATCTTATTACTAAAATGGTAGAATTTTTGAAGGATTCTGGTGAGGAACCGTACAGCCAAAAAATACATGAAAAAGCAATTGTTAGATAAGCTGCATGATCAGATCATTATTACAGAAATAAATGGCCAGCCAAATGTTGTTACATTTAGACAAAGCTTCTGCTTTGTTACATAACTTTTACAGTCGACCAAAAGAAATTATAACGCTGACGATGAAAAGATAAGAATCGCTCAGTTAGCAGCTAAATTGATTAAAAAATGAAATCAGATCTGTCGGTATTGATTATAAGTCCTATCCACACCCTGATCAATTGTCTAATATCGAGGAAAGTACACGTTTCTTAGCTCTTCTTTGCTTGCTTTTCTGCGAGACTTGTTTACAGGGAAAGACGTTGATGTAAAAATCTCCTGAATCGGACAGACAGTCAATATAACAAAGTGTGCGTCAACGTTCTGTTATTGCTCCCCTTCAAATAGGTCTTGGTGTGCAATCGCATCGACAATACGGTTCCAGATATCTAATAGATACACTTTCTAAGCACGGATTTTGTGCCTAATACAAAGAAGTTAATAAGTATGAATTTAATGCTGAAGCACAGCAAGGTACTGAAATTGATGGTGTTGATGAAGGTTCGTGCTTTCATTTTGTGGCATATAATGTCGACCATAACATCCGTACATTAGAGGGTTAAAGTATACCTTCCATGGCATGGGTATTACTGCCTTGATGAAATATTTCAGCGAAAGAACTTGCAGTGTTTGGAAAAATAAAAAATACTCACTTCATGCCATCGTCAAATAGCAAGCCTGACATTTCTTTGAAAGAGCTCCCCAAGTGTCGTATTGTACGTGAAACAGTTAATACTGATCTGTTGTGGAAAAGTGTCATGGTTGCTTCAAACAAAGAGGCCTTCCCGGAATGGCTTTATGCAAATGATTCATTGTGGAGATCACCCTGGACGTTCAACTGTTGTTTTTATGCCGATGATTGACCTCAAATCTTGAAACTCCGCCATTTGTCTTGTAAGCGCGTTGTCGTGTTTGTAACATTTATATTACCCTTCACATCGTGAATTTGATTTGGATACAGAAGTGCTTTTTTTTTTAAAAATAACATCAATTTTATTTGTGTGAATATGCGTACATTTAATCACTTATAGAGATTGAATCAGATGAGAAATTCACACCAGATTAAGAAGTTATGAATACATATTTAGTTTGATCGGGAGTATCAGTACGTTATTTTTTTCTCTCAATACATTTGATCATTATTAAAGGAAAGGAAAACAAATGTAACCAGAATTGTTTTTGCAAAAAACACATGTCTCCCCCTCAAATATCTGTCAAACTCTCTCAAAACATTCCAATCTATAAAGCAGACAATGGTTCCGCACATCGCCTTGATGAGGTGAACATGTGACCCAAGTTTCATGAAAATCCTTCAAGCCGTCTTGGAGATATGGAGCGGACACGATTTGAGACGGACAGAAAGACAGACAGACAGTCGAGACATGGGTTCTGCACATCGCCTTGATGAGGTGAACATGTGACCCAAGTTTCATGAAAATCCTTTAAGCCGTCTTGGAGATATGGAGCGGACACGATTTGGGACAGACAGACAGTCGAGACATGGGTTCTATGGAGTCTATCCTGTGCCAAAAATCCAGCCTTGTATGTCTGTATGTTTAGGTTTGTCAAAACTAGAAACACGTTTGTATGATGGTCAATTCACTTTTTAAACTATACTTTTCCGGTTTAACAAACTCATGTTTGCAAGTCTAGATCCTGTTTCAAAATTTCAACTGTGTATGTCTGTACGTTTTAGATAGTAACATGTTGAAATGCAGATGTGTTGTGAAGTTATTTTTAAACCCGTTAATTTCTAGTTAATATATCCATGTTTGCAAATCAAATTCCGCGAATGTACATTTTCAATTGAACAAAAATCACTTTACGAGACAAATATTATGAAGTCAAGGTACGAATGTACAATGGAAAGTCGCGCTTTACGAATGTACAATTGAAAGTCGCGCTTTACAAAAGTCGATTTACAAAACTAGAATTACATGTGTAGCCGATGTTGTCACTCCATATATGGGCGATATACGGAAACTAACGAAGACAAATGGGCGGAGCCTATTGACGACTGTTGGCGAACTGATGATTCAACAATTTCCGTCTAATTATTAGTCAAGATCATCGTCAACAAGTAAACTTGTCATAAAATATAGTTTATAAATGTTGTTGATTTTTAAAAAAAAAAAAAATTAACCCTTTCCCACATACAGACACTTTCTGACACTCATAGCAAATGACTTATGAAAACATTGTGGAGAAAGGAGAAATAGTTCATAATGAGCCTATTCTCATTATTTGCTACAATATTTATAGATGTTTTCAAAATATTTTTATCTTCTATGAATCATTTGTGTGCATTTTTTCAACATTATAATTAGACCCTTTTCCACTTACAGAGGCTTTCTGTCCACTCTGCAACAGCTGATAATATTATTATGCTCAAAAGCCAAAAACAATTAATCATTTTTATTTTGTTTATTTCAGATACATTTCTGTGTGGGTCCTCCACCATGAATACTCAGGATAAGAATTTCCTGGGTCCTTTCTGCCATGCAATTGGATTAACAACATGAAATAAAGCCCAGGTTCAACAACATCCGACTGAATTTTCCATCCTGACCCACTTACTCATGTGACACATACTACAGTATCTCAACCTGCTCTCAACAATACACACATACTACAGTATCTCAACCTGCTCTCACACCAAGCATCAAGTGTGATGAATGGTGTGAGAGCAGGTTGAGATACTGTAGTATGTGTGTATTTTTCACACTTGATGCTTAGTGTGAGATCAGGTTGAGACACTCTAGTATGTGTGTATTGTTCACACTTAATGCGCGGTGTGAGAGCAGGTTGAGATACTGTAGGATTTGTGTATTGTTCACATTTGTCTCACACCAAGCATCAAGTGTTAGGAAACCTAAGCCTGGTACCACCTCAATCATAAATACCGAATTTTAACGGGAAGTATAATAGGCGGAGCGTAGGCGGGGCTTATTTAAATATAGACTTTTATTTTTAGCGTAAATCTGGTTCTAGAAGTGTAAAGATGCGTTTGTTAAACCGGAAAAGTATGGCTTAAAAAGTAAATCTACCATCTACATAATCATTTCGAGATTTGACAAACCTACAAATGCAGATATACGAGGCTGGATTTTCGACATGCGTTTGTTAAACCGGAAAAATATAGTTGAATAAGTAAAGTGACCATCATACAAACGTATTTCTAGTTTTGACAAACCTAAACATGCAGACATACAAGGACAGACAGTCGAGACATGGGTTCTGCACATCGCCTTGATGAGGTGAACATTTGACTCAAGTTTCATGATAATCCTTCAAGCCGTCTTGGAGATATGGAGCGGACACGATTTGGGACGGACAGACAGACAGTCGAGACATGGGTTCTGCACATCGCCTTGATGAGGTGAACATGTGACCCAAGTTTCATGAAAATCCTTCAAGCCGTCTTGGAGATATGAAGCGGACACGAATTAAAGCCTGAAACCTTTGACCTTCAAGCGTGACCTTAACCTTGAACCGGTATCGCCGAGACATGGGTTCTTCACATCGCCTTGATGAAGTGAACATGTGACCTAAGTTTCATGAAAATTAAGCCGTCTTGGAGATATGGAGCGGACACGAAATAAAGCCTCAAACCTTTGACCTTCAAGTGTGACCTTGACATTGAACCGGTATGGTCGAGACATGGGTTCTGCACATTGCCTTGATGAGGTGAACATTTGACCCAAGTTTCATGAAAATCCTTCAAGCCGTCTCGGAGATATGGAGCGGACACGATTTGGGACAGACGAACAGACAGACAGTCGAGACATGGGTTCTGCACATCGCCTTGATGAGATGAACATGTGACCCAAGTTTCATGAAAATCCTTCAAGCCGTCTTGGAGATATGGAGCGGACACGATTTCGGACACAGACAGACAGACAGACCCCAAGGACAAAAACAATATATCTCCCCTGTATACAGGGGGAGACATAATTATTGGAATAAAGTAACTTGAATTGTTTGTTATCGTTAACTCTAACAAGAGTACCGCAAACGGTACATAATACGCCCGTCAGGAAAAATGTGAAAAAAAGTCCAAAAAGGGGCATAACTCATTCAAAAAGTGACGAAATTCGAGGAAATGTTAACTTGATCTGTGACACTTGATTACAAAGCCATATACATGATTTCAGCTCAATACATCAAAGCATGTAGAAAAAAGTGCGGAAAACAAATATTCTAAGTCCAAAAAGGGGCATAACTCATTCAAAAATTGACGAAATCCCAGGAAATATGAACTTGATCTGTGACACATCACTACAAAGCCGTATACAATTTCAGCTCAATAGCTCAAAGTATCTAAGGGAAAAGTGCGGAAAACCCGAACGGACGGACGGAGGGACATGACCATACCATAATACGTACCGTTTTTAAGAAACGGTCGTATAAAAATTATTCTGCCAATTATCACATTATTTTAAACCCTACATAACAATATATTTTATATAACACTATTTTATTGGCAAGTTAGTCAAAACTACCCCCATTTACTCTATAGTATATAAGTTAGACATAACCTCTGACACCTGCCATATCTTACTGCAGTTACTTTTATTCTTAATTATGTGAATGTTAGCATGCTCAAAATTTATTTCATTTATACCCGAATTGTGTCAGAAATTGAGAATATAATTATGTCCTATGCATTGGCAGACATGTTTTTATTCTTCAATGTATTTACATTTCATATGTTTTCATCCCACCCAGACTACATGCCTTCACATTTGTAAAGTGATAATAATGTTATACAGTCCAAACTGAGGAGATTCATCATGCTGTGAGAAGAAAGATCAGCTTTACATCCCAATTGCCAGAAAAAGGGACAGCTTTATGTTCAGCACAGAATGAAAACAATCCAAAAATTGTCGCTACTCCTTTACATACGTACATCCCTAAAAAAAGGACTGAACAAAGTGTTATACATGTTACGGATGGTCTGTTTTGTTGAAACATTTATGAAACCAACACCAGCTTGCTCTAATGCTTGTGAAACTTAGGTTGGATCTTCCCTATTGAGTACATTGCACTAAATGCTAATATATCGACATCACAAGCAAGTGAAATCTTCTGGAATTGGATTGAATATATGAATTGTAAAATGGATTGTTTTATTATTTCCAGGACACTGCCTGGTCCATTAAGGCAAAGAATAACCTTCATTATAGACTGTTTTAAGATATTGATTGTAAGACCGAAGAAATTTATTGGAAGAAATAAGTGTTATTCTTACTATAAATCAAAGAACTGAAAGTACTGCTGGAAGGTGATTTTAGAGTGATGTCACACAAGTGCAGATGGGAAAATTGTATGCAAGGTATGAACAGATCATGGCTTGGATATATGGATAGGAACAAACGAGAGCAAATATGTTGGAAAATAAATGAATGAAAGAATTTAAGTCTTTAAAACTTCTTTATTTTGCTGCAGTTTCGAAATAGGTAAAATTGTATAAAAAGAATAAATCAAACAAATATAATAAACAAAAGGGCCATGATGGCCCTGGAATCGCTCAGCTGATTTTTTTTTTCACTTTAGCTATATAAGCCCCGCCCCCTGGCGGCCATAGTTTCCGACCAATCTTGGTCTTAAAGAAATCTGATAGAGGGTCACCCTAGGAACATTTCTACAAAATTATTTGAAAATCGCCAGACACTTTTGGAGGAGAAGATTTTTTTAAGTTTTTTTCACTATAGCCATATAATGCAAAATAGTCCTGCCCACTGGCGGCCATGTTTTTTTACCAATCAACATGGCTTGAAGGAATCTGAAAGTGGATCACTTAAGGAACATATCTACAAAATTATTTGAAAATCGGCCTGACACTTTCGGAGAAGAAGATTTTTTAATTATTCACTATAGCAATATAAGGCAAATTAGCCCTGGCGGCCATGTTTTTCGATTAATCAACTTGGCCTGAAGGAATCTGATAGAGGGTCATCCAAGGAATATTTCTACAATATTATTTGAAAATCTGCCAACCAGTTTGGTAGAAGAAGATTTTTTAAGTGTTCACTATAGCCATATAAGGCAAAATAGCCCTGCCCACTGGCGGCCAATCAACATGGCTTGAAGGAATCTGATAGTGGGTCACTTAAGGAACACTTCTACAAAACTATTTGAAAATCGGCCTGACACTTTCGGAGGAGAAGATTTTTTAAGTTTTCACTATAGCCATATAAGGCAAAATAGCCCCGCCCCCCTGGCGGCCATATTTCTCAACCAATCAATATGGCTTGAAGGAATCTGATAGAAGGTCATCTAAGGAACATTTCTACAAAATGATTTGAAAATAGGCCTGACACTTTCGGAGAAGACCGATTTTTTAAGTTTTCACTATAGCCATATAAGGCAAATTAGCCCCGCCCCCCCCCCCCCCCCGGCGGCCATGTTTTACGACCAATCAACATGGCTTGAAGGAATCTGATAGAGGGTCATCCAAGGAACATTTCTACAAAATTATTTGAAAATAGGCCAGACATATTCTTCGGAGAAGATTTTTTAAGTTTTCACTATAGCCATACCCCAGTGAAAATATGCAGTGGTATACCACTGGAATACCAGTGCATATTCCAGTGGTAACATTGGGCAAATTACCACTGGAATATCACAGGAATACCAGTGGTAAAATTGGGCAAAATACCAGTGGAATATCACTGGTATATCAGTGGAATTCCACTGGTATACCAGTGATATTCCACTGAAATTTAATGTCTACAGACAGATCGACGGACAGCGTGACTCCTATATAGCCCGCCATATACTTCGTATCTGGGGTATAACTAAATACAATATAGTAGTTTATATTAAGAGAAACCGCAGGCAAAAATCAATACACCAACACAATTTAAAGTAAAATTTGTTGTTTATATTCATACTTATATGACTAGAGAAAAATTACAATTTAAGGATTACATATTATCATTATATATACATTTGTAATTAAAAAATACCACATTACCATAAAAATTAAAGGTCAATTAGAAAAAATCTATAATATGTAACCAGATTTTTAATTCTCCTTTTGCCACAATGTTTTCAAAAGTCGCTGCAGCTCTTGTCAGTCTTTCGGATTACGTGTACATAGAAATAAGTTTCCTTGATTTTCTGAATGCTAATCACGACACAAGTTCACATCAGTTTCGTCAACTCGAGATTGTACGTTAGTTATCCGACAGCTTTGATTTCCAATTGCTCAATTCAACTCTTTTCAATTATCTTACTATCATTTATAGAGATTTTCTATGTTTTGTACTTGATGATTTTAAAGTCTGTCAGGGTAAACATCATTGAAATCATTGTGGCAAAAGGAGAAATTGCTCATAATGAGCAATATCTGCAATTGCCACAATAATTTCAACACTTTTCAATTATCATACGATCATTTATAGAGATCTTTTTTTAATTGATAATTTCAAAGCCGTCTACTGCAGATTTGTTTTATGTGGGAAACCCTTATCCTATCATGACTTATAGATACAAACGAAAAACAGATTTTCTGTGTGTCAGCATTATTTGATAAAACATCATAACAGGGCGTGTGTTCAATACAAATAGTTGATTGTTTTTGGTACTAATTTAAATGTATCATAACCTCTTGTACATTTTTCTTTAGTATTATATGTCACTTTTCAATATCAGCTTAACTCTAAATTATCTCATTCACTTAAAACACAGACCCTACCAGGTTAAATATCCTACATAAAACTTATATCTTCAATAACCGATATCAGCATTACTGACTACAGATTAAATTGTTTTAATGTTTGTGGATTTATATGATCTTTTTTCTTATTTCTTCATGTGAAACGAAATATTGCGGCTTCTCTTTGATGCTTTGCATCAAACATCCGTCTTGTATGATCTGGTTTAATCATATTATATGTATCAAACTACAACATAGTCAAATCATCTTTATACAATGATGTAAATAACCTTCACTTACTAGTTGTTTTCTAGAAAAGTGGATCTGAAACTATTCAAAATCAGAACTGCTGCAACATCTGGTTTTAATTTGTTTTTAACATACACAAATTTCATTGATAAGTATCTTTATACTTCATACAAGAGGCAAACATTTAATCACTATAACCATAATACGCAAAACAGCCTGCCCCCTAGCGGCCATGTTGTTCGATCAATCAACATGGCTTGAAGTTATCTGATAGGGGGTCACTTAAGGAACTTTTCTACAAATTATTAAAGAATTTTTCTAGAATGTAGTTCTAGAATATTCAAGAAATATTAAATGGCCGCTTCTTGAAATGAAATTCAAGAATTGTTCTAGAATTATCCAGGAATTATATGGAATTATTCTAGAATAAAAATTCTGAAATAATTCTAGAATCAAAGTTCTTCAATAGTTCATTTAATAATTCTTGAATAACAATTCAAGAAGCGGCCTGGTGATGATTTAACATTTCTTGAATATTCTAGAAGTAAATTCTAGAATTATAATTTTCTTGAAACTGAAGAACTTTTTCACTGGTCCAAACCAAAAGTTACTGGCCACGGACCATTGCTAATTTCGCAGACTGACATAATAAACAAGATGTGCATCGATATTGTAAACATTCAATCTTCATGATCTTTGACTGTACAATTCACTGAACAATTTGAACAACTTCATAAATAATTCTCAATTCTTTTCACTGGTTAGTGTTCATTTTCTTTGAATTTTCGTTGAACCGCCCGAGTCTTCAGCACAACATCTGAGGGAGATACTTTAAAACGTTTTTTCCATTAGTCATATTGAATGAATGATTAAATGAATAGTGTTTTAAGGCCCGTCGACAACTAAGGTCATTTTGGGCGCTCAATAATTTACTCAATGTAAATGATTAAATAATTAAAATTGAAATATAACTAACCAGTTTAGACAAAACAATCAAACATGATGTTTGCGATACTTAACATTAATATAAAATGACATGTAAGCCAATTTAAAACAGAATTTAGGCAAACAAGCCAAACACTACTATGTAATACTTAACATAAAGATAAACAATATCTGAGAAAATGTGGAACAGGATCCGTAAAAGTAATGCATGTGCAAAAGCACGATTTAAGAAATAATCATATCTTATTAAAAATCTTAATTTCCCTAAGGAAATGAAACACAAGTTCGGGTTTGACAGACTCAAAGAGCTGACGCATACTTTGAGCCTTGAAAAATCTATCACGTATTGGAGCGAAATCAGCACATTCCAAAAGAATGTGCTGTACTGAAAGTTGTGTAAAACATGGAATACATTGAGGTGCTTCCTCACCTTTCAGTAACTATGCATGAGTTAACCATGTGTGCCCAATGCATAAACGAGCAAGGACAATTTCTTCTCGGCGACAGGATCTAAAAGCTGGTAGCCACTCACCAAGTACCGACTTGATCGAGTGCAGTTTATTATTTACTTGCTCATTCCAATCACTTTGCCACTCATCGTAAAGTAAAACATGTATTACAGGTTTAAATAAGGTATTTTAAAAGGTAAAATATCTTGTGAAAGAGCAGATTTGGCTGCCAAGTCAGCATGTTCGTTACCGTGAATGCCCATATGACTAGGGATCCAGCAAAATACTACATGTGCTGTTGCACAAATACGCGATAACTTAGAAAGGAGGTTGACAATAATAGGGTTCTCTATTTTGTCATTCTGAAGTGCCTGCATAGCAGACAATGAGTCAGTAAAAATAATATATCGCCAATAACCGTCGGATTCAATATGGTCCAACGCCAAATGAATTGCCTTTAACTCGGCAGAAAATATAGAAGCATTATTTGGCAACCGAAATGTTATCACATCGTCATCATGAACTGCAGCGGCAGCAGCCTTTTTTCCATCCTTAGACCCATCTGTATAAATACGCTCAAAGTTATAATATGTATTTTTAATTTCAATACACTTAGATTTAAAAACAATAGGATCTGTGCAGGCCTTTTTATCGGTCGCAAGATCATAAATGAAGGATGGACTATTTAGAGTCCAAGGTGGAGAATCTGAAATCTCCTGCCTCGCGATGTCCTCAAGATCAACTTCAAGCTTAGCGACTTCAGGACCGTAACGGATACCAAAAGGCGGTATTACCCGTTCCTTGTATAAAGGGTTGAAAACAACTCTATGAGTGGGATTTGAGGGATTAGACTTAAGTTTTAAAAAATACTGCATATCTAGCTTTTGTCGGCGTAAATATAAGGATGGTTCATTTGCTTCAACATACAGACTTTTGACGGGTGTGGTTCGAAAAGCGCCCAGGGCTAGCCGTAAACCCTGATTGTGAATGGTATCAAGTGTTGCAATGTATGACTTTCGTGCAGACCCATAGACAATGCACGCATAGTCTAATTTGGATCGTATTAATGACCGGTAAAGTCTCAACAGGACTTTACGGTCAGCTCCCCAATCCATATGGGACACAACGCGTAACAGATTTAAAGCTTTTTGGCATTTTTTTTTAAGATATTTAATGTGAAGAATAAAAGTAAGTTTCGGGTCGAATAATAGACCAAGGAATTTAAATTCAGACACAACCTCAACACGAGCGCCATCTAGTGTTAAATCAGGATCTAGGTGGTGTTTACGAAGTTGACAAAAGTGCATACATTTGGTCTTGCTTTTAGAAAATTTAAAGCCATTTTTGTTTGACCACTTTTGCAAATTATTCAAAACTTGTAGCAATTGTCTTTCAATTGTATGCATATTTTTTGATCTGTAACAAATACAGAAATCGTCAACATATAAAAAACATTCAACTCCAGGGTTGACGGATTTGATAATGTTATTAATGTTAACACTAAAAAGTGTAACAGAAAGAATACATCCCTGGGGAACACCCATTTCCTGTTGGTGTGGTTCAGAAAAAGTATCACCAACACGAACTTTGAATTGACGGTCAGTTAAAAATGCAGAAATAAAAAAAGCAAGGCGACCTCTTATGCCAAAATCATAGAGGTCATTCATAATTCCATACTTCCAAGTCGTATCATATGCACTTTCTAAGTCAAAGAAGACGGAGACTACATGCTCCTTTTTAATCAAAGCTTCACGGATAAAAGTTTCAAAACGAATAAGATGATCCACTGTGCTTCGATGTTTACGAAAACCAGACTGGACAGTTGTGATTAGTTTGTTCTTTTCAAGAAACCAAACAAGTCTGTCGTTGACCATTCTTTCCATTGTTTTACATATACAGCTGGTTAAGGCTATAGGGCGATAATTCCCAGGATTGGAAGTATCTTTACCAGGTTTAGGAATTGGAATAACGATGGCCTCTTTCTAAGACCCCGGGATATTTCCCGTTCGCCAAACCTGATTATAAACGTCAAGTAAACAAGAAAGGGACCGAAAAGGTAAATGCTTGAGTAATTGATAGTGTACATCATCCGCACCCACAGCGGTGTCATGACATTTCCTGAGAGCTGTTTTTAATTCTTTTAACGTAAAAAGTTTATTGTATGCCTCTTCATTCTTTGATTTAAATTTAAGTTTTTGTTTCTCCTTCTGTTGTTTAAATCTCTGAAACTTTGGAGAATAGTTTGAAGAGGACGACTTTTGCGCAAAAGAATCTGCCAAAGTATCGGCAATATCCGTCTTTGAAGTAGCAACACCGTCTGGGGTGTCCAGATGATTCACACTCATCGAACCATTCTTGCCATTATTTTTTTTTTTTTGCCTTTTTCCCCGTTGCACTATGGGGGTTTATTTAGGGGTTTATTTAATCTTCTGTGAACAGTTTTGTTAGTCCTGCTTTAACAACTTCATAGGGTCCTTTTTGTTGATTAATAATTGTTACTAGTTCCCCCTGTGTTTCAGATTGATTACTAGGTGTATTTTCCATTTTCTTATTAAATCTACGAAACTCCGACCACCTCCCATACTCTTCAAATTTCATCGCCAGATCTTCAAGAGTTGTGTACCTGAAATATTTATTAAATACAATATTTATAAATTATCTGCTGTTTCCATTGTATGGTCAACATGGTTTAATTCATGTCATAAACCCTTTCCCATATATAGACACTTTCTGATACCTCTAGCAATTTCTCCTTTCGCCACAATGTTTTTTCAATCCTATCCAACAATTAAAACTTTCATTTATAGAAATTTTCAATGTGTTTGCCTAGATGTTTTCAAAGTCGTCTGCTGCAGATTTGTTGTATGTGGTAAAGGGTTAATTTCTAGCAGTAAATAGTGTATTGACCGAAATCATGGATTGAACCCACTACTTCTAGATTGACCAGGCAGTGCATCAAGGGCTGCTATTAGATCTCACCACTTTCAACTTGTGCGATAAAGTTGTATGTATTTCAAGAGAAACAAGTACATTTACCAGGCAAGCTTTTTGTTCATCTTTTAGACATTTTTATACAATATTGTAAACAACCTTCACTTACTAGTAGTTTGCTTGAAAAGTGAATCTGAAATTATTCAAAATCAGAACTCAACTGCTGCAATAACTGGTTTTAATTTGTTTTTAACATACACAAATTTCATTGATATGTATCTTAATACTTTATACAAGAGGCAAACATTTAATCACTATAGCCATAAAACGCAAAACGGCCTGCCCCCTAGCGTCCATGTTTTTCGATCAATCAACATAGCTTGAAGTAATCTGATAGGGGTCACTTAAGAAACATTTCTTCAAAATTATTTGAAAATCTGTTGTCTTCCAGGTTTTGAAACGAAGTTTTCACTATACATGTAGCCATATAAGGCAATTTAAACAGCCATCTGGTTGCCATGGAAACAAGAATTTTGCATTGATCCCAAAAAATTGAAGGAATTTTGGAGTGGACATTGAGAAGATGCTTCAAGTTTCATCCGAATTGACCCAGTGGTTACAGAGGAGAAGTCGTTTGAAGCAAAAGTTGACGCACATACCAGAGGTCTAGATAAGAATGGGATATTCAGCTCTTTTTCCCAGAATTTCTCTCGTATTATTTAAGCAAACCCTATGGTGTGGGTACTCAAAAGAGTCGTCTCATAGACGATTTTTTTGAATACCCATAACATAGGGTTAGATGGTCAGAAAAGGATTTTAAAACATGCAAAAATAGAAATATCTAGAGCTCTGACGCATGACGGACAATTCGCCATGACATAAGCTCAACTGGCTTTCAACCAGTGGAGTTAAAATCAAATTCAAATCTTTTCCATTACTTTTAGTTCAAACCAGCAAATTAAAAACATACATTTGTGCCTTTACAAACAGAATTTTGGAAATTAAAAAAAGACCATTCACAGTTGACAGAAACACTCACTTACCAGCAGTAGAAGCAATAGTCCCTTGTAGCAAAGAGCATACTACCAACCAGCTACCAACAAACAGTTCTGGATCTGAATTTTCATCAGCACTGGATCTACAAGAACAAGAAACAATTGACATACATATAATCATTATTCATACAATCCATAACACCATCATATGTATCCCATAACTCTAGAGATTGGAGAAGAAACAAGCTGAATAACCAGCCTGTTTCAAGTAGTATGTAAAGTGTATGGTCATCAAATAACGAAACTAACAAGGGCACCGCAAAGCGGATTCATTCTCTCGGTATTCAATTTAAAAATATGGCTAAAAATATGGCCAATGACCTGGATATTAATGTTATGTACCAGAAAACTAATGTTATTTGTCCTTGCCTTTATTAAATTGTTATTAATGTTATGTACCACAGAACTAAGTGTAATTTGTCCTTGTCTCAGCCTTTGGCCTTTGCCAAATAACCTCGCATTTGCCCCTTGACATTTACAATCAATAGGCTTCTAGATCTTACCATACATGTATATACAAAATGTATGGCAAGTTTGGTTATGATCTGCCAAGAAATGATCAGTATAGAGTGGTCACAAGGTTGTTGATATGGGAAAGTAGTCAAAGTTCAATTTTGACCTTGATCTTTAACCTATGACCTTGCCATATATTAACAGTATACTAATTTTGATTAATATCGGTGGAAGGATGTTTAGTGTAGAGTGGTCACAAGGTTTCTGATATGGAATAGTGAAAGTACTATATGTATGGCAAGTTTGGTTATGATCTGCGAAGAGATGATCAATGTAGAGTTGGTCACAAGGTTGTTGATATGGGAAAATAGTTAAAGTCCAATTTTGACCTTGACCTTTAACATATAATCTTGAAAATAAATAGCTTCTAGACCTTGCTTTATACTAACTGTACACCAAGTTTGGTTAAGATCAGTCGAAGGATGTTCAGTGTAGAGTGGTCACAAGGTTGTTGATATGGGAAAATAATCAGTCCAATTTTGACCTTGACCTTTAACCTATGACATTTTAAATAAATAGACTTTCTAGACATTGCCATATACTAACTGTTTGACAAGTTTGGTTATGATCTGCCAAGAGATGATCAGTGTAGAGTAGTCACAAGGTTAATGCTATGGGAAAATAGTCTGTCAAATTTTGACCTTGACCTTTAACTTATGACCTTAAAAATAAATAGGCTTCTAGACCTTGCCATATTCTAACTATACCAAGTTTGGTTAAGATCGGTCAACAGATGTTCAGTGTAGAGTGGTCACAAGATTGTTGATATGGAATAGTCAAAGTCTAATTTCGACCTTGACCTTTAACTTATGACCTTGACAATAAATAGGCTTCTAGACCTTGCCAGATGCTAACCGTATACCAAGTTTGGTTAAGATTGGTCAAAGGATGTTCAGTGTAGAGTGGTCACAAGATTGTTGATATGGAATAGTCAAAGTCTAATTTCGACCTTGACCTTTAACCTATGACCTTGAAAATAAATAGGCTTCTAAACCTTGCCAGATGCTAACCGTATACCAAGTTTGGTTAAGATTGGTCAAAGGATGTTCAGTGTAGAGTGGTCACAAGGTTGTTGATAAGGGGAAAATAGTCAAAGTCAAATTTTGACCTTTACCTTTAACCTTGGAAATAAATAGGCTTCTAGACCTTGCTATTCTAACTGTATACCAAGTTTGGTTAAGATCATTCGAAGGATGTTCAGTGTAGAGTGGTAACAAGGTTGTTGATATGGCATAGTCAAAGTCTAATTTTGACCTTGACCTTTAACTTATGACCTTGACAATAAATAGGCTTCTAGACCTTGCCATATTCTAACTGTATACCAAGTTTGGTTAAGATTGGTCAAAGGATGTTCAGTGTAGAGTGGTCACAAGGTTGTTGATAAGGGGAAAATAGTCAAAGTCCAATTTTGCCCTTGACCTTTTACCGACATGTGCATAGCAATATACCCCCCTTCTTCAAAGAGGTCATAATTAATAGTTCTATTTGAATTTCTACATAATTTGCCAAAGATTTTATTAAACATTTATTAACCTTTGAGTTTTTAACATTACCGGTAATTCAAATTACCAAATAAAGGTCGCACAAGTTTCTTTATTTTCTTGTTTTTCCAGCGAATTACTTGTTGTGTAAATCTGCAGAGGTTCAAATCATCCGATTGGAAGAAAAATATTGCCTTCAGAGTGTAACTATCATCATTAAAAACCTCGACTCCAAGTTATTATTATGGCATGTGACTGACAACAGAAAACAACAAGACATGGAAATTCCATGAAACCAGGTTTTCTATAATGGAAGGTGTTTAATTAAGAATTAACAGATCTGTCAAATCTTTCTGTTAATAGTTAATCAAAGCTAGTAATTCAAGTAGCAGGGAATATTTCTATTGATGAATAATCATAATTACTTTGTCAATTAAATATATCACAATTTTATCTAACAAATATCAGTTCAATACAGTCAATCGTGTGTTGATGGCCTCATTTATTAAGAACATATAATAGATAACAGATATTAAGCAACCTTTTGTTGTAAGCAGCCACATTTAAGGATCCCTAATGCCAGGTTGATAATCAGTGATCTGCCTTAACCCTGTACTTGGTAGTAACGCGTTTATGCCTTTGCAAACAGACTAGATCCAGGGCCCGAGGTTATGAAACTTACTCAATTTGAGCATGTAATAGAAATATTGTTGTTGAAGTTAGATGCTTGAGTTACAAGTTTATGAAATATGCTCATTGCAAAATAGGGTGAAATTACAAACCAACGATGAGAATAAAATCCATGTTTGGAGTTTGTCGCCATGGTTACGAAGCATTGTCACTGTGACCTTGACCTTGAAGCTACAGAAAAAAGTTTTGCATGTGACACACCATATTGATATAGTAAATATTTGTGCCAAGTTATTTGAAAATATCTCTATGCATGACACAGTTATGGTCCGGACAATAAAAGTTCAATTAAAGTCTATTTCTTATCACTGTGACCTTGACCTTGAATCTACAGATTTTTTTTTTGCATTTTGCACATCGTCTTGATAGGGTGCATGTTTGTGCCAAGTTATTTGAAAATATCTCTATGCATGACAGTTATGTTCCGGACAAGAAAATTTCAATTAAAGTCTTTTTCTTATCACTGTGACCGTGACCTTGAATCTACAGAATTATTTTTTGCATTTGGCACATCGTCTTGATATGGTGCATGTTTGTGCCAAGTTATTTGAAAATATCTCTATGCATGACAAAGTTATAGTCTGGACAAGAAAAGTTCAATTAAAGTCTATTTCTTATCACTGTGACCTTGACCTTGAATCTACAGATTTTTTTTTTGCATTTGGCACATCGTCTTCATATGGTGCATGTTTGTGCCAAGTTATTTGAAAATATCTCTATGCATGACAAAGTTATAGTCCGGACAAGAAAAGTTCAATTAAAGTCTATTTCTTATCACTGTGACCTTAACCTTGAATCTACCGGACAAGGAAAGTTGACGCACGCCCGCCCGCCGACTTCGCCAAACTAATAACCAGATTTTTCCTTCGGAAAACCTGGTTAAAAATGCTGAAAACCCCCACCCACTCACCTCCGAGAGCAAGGATTTCAAACGTCTATTGGCCTAAACATCCGGGATAAATGGCAACTCCACGGTCACGAACTTCATAAAAAAAAATCTTCGGCTCCTGGATATGTTTCAGGTGGAGAACTGTCAGTCTATCGTCGCCCAGCAAACAATTGACATTGGATAGACATTGTATATTGGTGGAAAATGAAAGTTTGTTAGACATCAACGTCGGGATAACGACCAAAATCCAAAGTATAAACATGCATACCACACAGGCATCATGTAATAAGTAAGGAATTATTCGCACGGTCTTATTTCCTATATCTGGACAGTATCCCAGACTGTAACTAGTACAGGAATTACTACATTCATTAAATAACAAACAGGACTAATATTCTCTAGATAGAGATTTTATGGCTTATTTAAGAGAGAAATTGTTTTCTCACACAAAATGGTACGAATCGGCGCGATGCCGAATCGGGTTTAATTGTGCAAGAAACTTTACGCTAAGTTTTCATTGAAACAGCTTTGTAAAACAACAGAACATGAGTGCTATATACATTTAAACACACAGTGCATCAACTTACCTAGCTGTATTATTTTAAATATGAACAGTAAAGCTGTAATTGAATCTTTCTCTCTCGCACACGGTTAACAAAATGGCGGTCAAAATTGGTTCAAAAGCGGCGCGGGTCTATCTATTTTTAGGAAAGTAAACATGTTTTTTTTTCGGAATTATCGAAATTACATGATAAGAAGCTATCTTTATAAATATGTCTGCAAATCCTTGTTCAACAAGATGAATTCAAACAAAATATTTAAAAAGAAAGGAAAAAGTGAAAAAAAATGCGACACCACGTGGAAATTCCAATTTCAGAAACCAAGAGCACAAGCAAGGGAAGCAACTTGAATAAATAAAATGATCGAGTTTTAGTTTTCATTTGCAGCAGTATCACGATTATTGAGCGACTTGTTGTCACATCATGTGTATAAAATGTATAAACTTGATAAAATACTTATTACAAACTATGACCAAAACACAACGTCGGTTCGACGTCTAATTGCGACGTCGAACTGACATCGTGATTTCGACGTTGATACAACGTTGTATTTAAGTCGCCGACGTTGATCCAACGGCATGTGTTTGCTGGGACGCTGTCGTTTGTCCATTTCATTACAGCATGCATGTGTTTACAGACGATTTTTGCGCCATTTTGAAATGGTTTATGACATCACTCCGCGTCGACCACGGAAATCGTTACGGAAAACCCCGATTTTTGTTCCGAATATAATATCGTACCTAGTCGGCCAAATCCGTGATAGCTTGGTATTTACAAGTGTTTGCTTATATGTGGGTGATGTGCCAGTATACTAATGCGTTGTTCTTATTCGTTTTATCAAATTGTTTGAAACTGTATTTATTTATGTACGTTGTTATTGTAACATGTCCTGGAAACATGTCCAACATGTTGTAAGCGTAGTGGAATCGGCTTTAGTCGGTCGTTTTCGGAATACCGAGTGACGTCACCACGAGATGCGCGCGCTGCCTATTCAGAGGGCTACCTCGGTCACAATTATTCTAAAAATTGTCGCAGACATTGACCGTGGAGCCGATTGACGTGAGAGCGATGGTATGTGTTTGTTTTGTTTTTAAAACCAGAAAGACCAGATAATGTTTTCCTGTACTCATAATGCAGTTATTTTAGGTCTCTGTTTAAACATTTCAAGTCACTTTCACTTTATTTCTTTTTGAAACACGTTTTCTGATTGGTTCATATGGATACTGACTGCCAATCAAATATCGATTTACAAAACAAAATGGCTGAGTAAAAATATATGAACCATTAAAATGTTTTGGATGTGGATAAATAATCGAATAAAGCTTAAACGGCAATGGTCCGAATTTGTTTGTGCAAAATAAAAACATGCCAAGCGCACCTGGTCACGTTGTGATACAGTTAAGTGCAATAGCATTCGTTTTCTTCGAATAAGCGAGTTAAAATGACGAATACCACACCCACTCACCTTCAAAGTTACGAACCACATAAACACTATTTAGTGTTGTTGTTTGTTGGCGTTGTTTACCCTCGCACTCGGCAATATTGAGGTATTTTTTGCAGGTATTAAGTATGCTCTGATGGGGGTGATTATAGGTGACGATAAGGCTTAAATGGTGTGGAAAATATTGACATCTTTATTTGTAACAGGGACGTAGATCTACGTCCCTGTTTATAATGTATCGTATGTATATATTCAAATGGCATTATTGCCGAATGTTAGAGTATCAACATCAGATCATCATACTTTTATTGAACAACGAACATAACTATTTCTGCATAAAGATTTGATGATAACAAGCAAATTCAGAGAATTATGGTCCCCCGCCAGGGTCAAGGTCACAAGGTCAAAAACATTGGTATTGATGGAAAGGGGTTGTCACAAGGAATACACATGTGAAATATGAAAGCAGTACCTATTACGGTTCAGAAGTTATGACCAAGGTTAAAGTTTTTGTGACAGCGTGACGGAGGGACTGACGGACTGACGGACGAATGAGAAATAATAGTCCCCACGCTTTCGCTAAAAGCGGGGGACAAAAAGCAAAATGCACATAGCAAATAAATCTAAATTTCCCACATGTATGCAGACTTTTAAATCAGTGTAGGAAAAGCAGAAATGACTCATAATAAGTTGAAAATTTCCCAAATCTCCACAATATTATTTCATTTCTAACAAAATGTAACATGTTGAAATTACTTATCCCTTACCCACATGCAGACACATTGAAAACAGTGGGTGAAAATAGAAATCACTCATCATAACAAATTCTCATTTCAACAATGTTTTCAATTATTTTCAATAGTAATTTTCATTTAGAGAAATATGAAATAGAGTAAGGTTCTTGAAATATATAGTTGTTTTCATAAAAACAAAATCCAAGGTGGTTATATAATCAATCAATCTATGTGTGGTACAAAGTCTCCTGGTATGATATTGCAGTGGTATGAAGTCTTTGTAAATCCTCCAGGACCAAGTATGTTCTGAATTTGTTTAACCTTTCCCTCATATAAACACTTTCTGACACCTCGGAAGCAGACAACTATTGAAAACAATGTGGGAAAAGAAGAAATTCCTCATAATAATCAATTTCTCCCTTCGCCACAATGTTATCAACTCTTTTTAATAATGAAATATTTTTTTTGAGAGATTAAGGTAAATTTTATTTCAAAGTCGTCTTCTGCAGATTTGTTGTATGTGGGAAAGGGTTAAAAGCATTAGTCGCTTATGTTATACTGTCTCTAGGTCTTGATGGCTTTAAACAAAAATACTTTGAAGATTGTCTGTCAGGTGAGCTGTTAGAACAATTTAGGACCAACATGACCCTCGGATGCATATTTTGTAAATGTAATGTACAACATAAATAAAAATGTGACAGTGACCCCAATTGTATTACAATGTATTTATGGTATATTCTGATTTAAAGGTAACTCTGGAAGACCGGCAGATGCCAAAAGCAGACCTATTTCAACAAACTGAGAACACGAAGTTCAATTGCAAAATGTGGGGGGAAAGTTCTGTCCTCAAAGCAAAGAGTACTTTCACATCATTCTGCATTTATTACATGATTTAAGTAAGTAAAATTCATATTTTATCTATGACCATTTTAATTCTTTAGATCACAGAGGCAAATTAACCGTTTCCCACATACAACCAATCTGCAGCAGGCAACTTTAAAAAAATCTAGGCAAAAATGTGAACAAATCTATGAATGGAAGGATAATTATTGAAAGGAATTTAAAACATTGTGGCAGATTGAGAAATTGCTAATTATGAGCAATTTGTTCTTTTGCCACAACGTTGTCAGAAAGCGTCTATAATTGAGAAAGGATGAACATTCTGATGGAGACATGGTCCCCATTCAATAATTAATAGGATTTATGCAAACAAAACACAGAACTTTATTTCTGGTAGCTTTTGCATAAAAGGAGTGAAAAAATTGACCTGATTTGAAAAAAAATAGGCACAAATGTTCCTTTGGTGATCTTCTATTAAGATTGTTAAAATTATTCCGATCCGTTGATAAACATGGCCACAATCAGGCGTGGCTCAGTTTGCTTATATGTATCAAGATTAAATTTTGAAAACTATTGAAGTTCAATTAAATCAGGTGAGCGATCCAGGGCCATCATTGCCTGACCCTCTTGTTTAATTATCTCCATAAAGACATATGCTTGTCCAGATGAAAAGTATTGTAGGAATTGACTTGGTACTTCACATATTGTTAGAGGTTGTTGAGAGGAAGTGCAGTGACAAAGTACCATAACTCTATCATGGCCAATTTTTAGCTCACCTAAGCCCGAAGTGCAAGGTGAGCTTTTGTGATCACTCACCGTCCGGCGTCGTCGTCTGTCAACACTTTCCTACAAATGACTTCTCCTATTAAACCAATGGACAGATTTCAAAATAACTTCACAGGAATGGTCCTTAGGTAGTCCCCTTTCAAAGTTGTTCAAAGAATTTAATTCCAAGTAGAACTTTGGTTGCTGCGGCATCAGAAAAGGGGAAAATTGCCAAATCTTAAAAAATCTTCTTGTTCAAAAGTGCTGGCCCGATTTGAAAATTATTTTGCACAAACGTTCCTTGGGGCACCCTCTATCAAGATTGTTAACTAATTTTTCGATCCGTTGAAAAACATGGACGCCAGGGGGCGGAGCTTATTTTCCTCATATGTGCATTGTTAAAATTTTAAAAATCTTCTTGTCCAAAAGTACTGTCCCAATTTGAAAATTATTTTGCACAAATGTTCCTTGGGGCACCCTTTACCAAGATTGTTCAAATATTTCCGATCTGTGGAAAAACATGGCCGCCAGGGGGCGGAGCTTGTTTTCCTTATATGTGCATTGTTAAAACTTTAAAAATCTTCTTGTCCAAAAGTACTAGCCCGATTTGAAAATTATTTTACACAAATGTTCCTTGGGACACCGCACCTTCTACAAAGATTGTTCAAATATTTTCAATCTGTTGAAAAACATTGCCGCCAGGGGACGAAGCTTGTTTTCCTTATATGTGCATAGTTAAAAATTCAAAAATCTTCTTGTCCAAAAGTGCTGGCCCCGATTTGAAAATTATTTTGCACAAATGTTCCTTGGGGCACCCTCTACCAAGATTTTTCAAATATTTCAGATTCGTTTAAAAACATTGAGCTTGTTTTTCTTATATGTGCATTGTTAAAATTTTAAAAATCTTCTTGTCCAAAAGAGCTGGCCCGATTTGAAAATAATTTTGCACAAATGTTCCTGGGGCACCCTCTACCAAGATTGTTGAAATATTTCCGATCCGTTGAAAAACATGGCCGCCAGGGGGTGGAGCTTGTTTTCCTTATATGTGCATTGTTAAAACTTTAAAAATCTTCTTGTTCAAAAGTACTGGCCCGATTTAAAGATAATTTGATACAAATGTTCCTTTGGTAACCCTCTTGTAAGAACTAAGATTGTTCTAATAATTCTGATCTGTTGAAAACATGGCCACCAGGGGGCGGAGCTTGATTTCCTATTATAGGATAAAACACTTTGAAAACTATTGAAGTTCTATTAAATCAGGTGAGCGATATAGGGCCATCATAGCCCTCTTGTTTAATTGTCTACCTTTATTTTATGAACAAAGCTTGTCTGGAACTTAACTCGAAAAGTATGAAACATATTGAATTGATATTTCAAAAAATGATGGATCCCATTGAGAGGAAGTGCAATGACAAATAAAAAACCCTCTAGCTTTCCCCCTTTGTTATGCTCCCTAAAACAAAATCAGGGGAGCATATAGTCAGTCGCTGCTTCGTCTGTCTGTCTGTCCGTGAATTAATATTTATCCAGAACATAATTTAAAATCGATGAGACAGATTCACCCGATATGACCTAGGTGATAGAAGATACAACACAATTTATTTACCATTAAAATAATCATTTACACAATTTCACGGTGACAATTCATAATTCTTATTCTGATTGAAGATGACTTCACAATTTGTTTGGATTTTTTTCTATTTTAGGTCCTGTTAAACCTAAGAAGAAATTGTACATATATGATGATTCTGTACAGCACTCATGAGAAAAAGAGGATGCAGTAATGTTGATAAAGATTTAAACCCCAAACATAGAAAACCTGATAATACCTCTTCTGAGCCAATTGGAACACCATTAATCTGTCAGAGAAATGAAAATGCAACACCTTATGGATTGGAGCCTGCCAATTGTGAACCTGTCACTCTACAAGGTGAAGTCTCAGATTCTGTGTCTGTAGAACCTTCAGAACAGGCAGATATATAGAACACCAGCATGATATTACTGACACAATACAGGCATATTCTCATACAGTCCTTTATACAGACAGTTCAGATGAAACTGATCAACCTGGAAGCAGCTCCATTGAATATACATCTAGTGATAATGAACAAGAAACAGTGAAAACAAAACTAAAGATGACCATGAACTTTATAGTATACTCATTTGGAATTGCATCATACTATTATATTCTTCAATACAACTTATCCAAAGGTCCATTTGAATCCCTTTAAGGTAAGTGAAAGCACTATACCCAAACAATAAAATGTTGACTGACTTAACACTGAAGAAAATATTTACTGAAGTTGATAAATCAAAGTATAACATTTTTCACTACTGTAACATCTGTTTCGAAACATTCCCAGATGATGTGGATGTTTTTCAGTGTTCAACTAAGTATTTTATAAAGAATATTGTCACTGATAAGATATATATGCAGTTGGATTTGTGGTTAGTTTGATAGAACCTGTTTATCCTTTTGATGATGTTGGACACCATATGTTCAGTGTACAATTTGAGCATGACTTTAAAGTTGTGGATATAAATTTGATCAAACAAACATTTTGTAATACAAATTGGTCAGTCTGAGGCTAAATATGTAAGTCCTGTTCCAAATATGTATGGTCTGTCAGTTTCCAAGTAAATCAGGAGATGATACATTTTATTATGTGTATATGATACAGTCATGTAACGTTTAACCCTTTCTCTCGTATAGACGCTTTCTGACGCCTCTGCAGCAGACTACTTTTTAAAACATTGTGACAACAGATGAAATTGCTCAAAACAAGCAATTTCTCCTTTTGCCACAATGTTTTCCACTTTTTTCCGTAATAAAATCTTTATTTAAAGAGATTTTGCCTAGATGAATTCAAAGGCAGAAGCTGATTACGTATTAAACATAATTGGTGCACACAGGGTTGAGGATTGTAAAAAAAGCATACAGAATATTGCTACATGGGAGAACCATAATTATGTTCGAAATTGTATATAAGCCAATGGAAAAAGGAACTGTCGTACAGTATTTTGTGATACAGGTGAAATGTTTTCAATAAAGTATTTTATAAAGAATATTGTCACTTATAAGATATATGCAGTTGGATTTGAAGTTAGTTTGGCAAACTACTTTTGAAAACATTGTGACAATAGAAGAAATTGCTCAAAACAAGCAATTTCTCCTGTTGCCACAATTTTTATGAATATGAATAATTATACAAGAACTTGAACTGTTCTAAAAGTTTATCCATTGAAGAATTCTGATTCTTTAACCCTTTCCCACATACGACAATTCTGCAGCAGACGACTTTGAACGTATCTTGTCAAAACATAGAAAATCTCCATAATTGAATGGATAACCTATGACAAAAAGTGGAAAACATTGTGGCAAAAGCTGTTGTAAAATAAATGTTTTTGTTTTTTGTGTAAAATAAAAACGAAATTTTCACCAAGTCATTTTTATCCACTGAAATTGAAATATCCACTGGTATTCCACTGGTTTCTCCACTGGAATTTCAATTCCACTGGAGAGAAATAATATCCAGTGGAATACCACTGGTAGCCGTGATTTACCACTGGAATTCCGATGGATTTTTAAATTCCACTGTTTTCCAGTGGTATTCCACCGACATTTTCACTGGGGTATAAGGCAAAAAAAAAAGCCCCCCCTGGCGGCCATGTTTTTCGACCAATCAACATGGCTTGAAGGAATCTGATAGAGGGTCATCCAAGGAACAATTCCACAATATTATTTAAAAATCTGCCAACCAGTTTGGGAGAAGAAGAATTTTGAAGTTTTTTTCATTTCGTTGCCATGGAAATCAGAATTTCTGCATGGATCCCAAAAATTTGAAGGAAATCGGGTGTGGTCATTGAGAGGATGCTTTCTGTGACGTTTCATCCTAATTGACCCACTGGTTACTGAGGAGAAGAAGTTGACGCACGACGGACGCCGGACAAAAGGCGATCACAATAACTCACCTTGAGCAAAGCTCAGGTGAGCTAAAAACACAAAAACTTGTTGTTAAGTTTATACGGTTATACTATATAATTTCGTAAGAACGCCTTCATCATTATAATACAATAATAAAGAAAGAATACAAACTTCAAAATTGTTGACAGCTAGACATTATATTATATTAACATAAGCCAAATTTGAAGAGCAAGTATATTTCACATTAAACATTACACAAGTGAGAACATTAATATATAATTATATATATATATATATACACAAACACACTATGCTATGCATGCAAATATGAAAACATGAATTAATTCTACATTTGCAACAATATTCGATAAACTGTGTCTGAATGAGGGTAGAACGTAATGTTTTCTCCTTGCATGAAAGCATAATTAAGTATAAGTGTGCCCTCAATTTAAATAAATTCTCACATAACAAGAACATTAAGAAAGTGTTGCAAAATTTAAATAGTATCATGACATCTCACGATGATCAGATTTTTATAGAAATAATTTTATTTTGATGTGTATTACGCGTCAATGAATGAATGAATGAATGGTGTTTTAAGGCCCGTCGACAACTAAGGTCATTTTGGGCGCTTAATAATTTACTTAATGTAAAGTGAAATAATCAAACATGATGTATGCGATACCTAAAATAGATATAAAATAACATGTAAGCCAATATAAAATAAGATATAGGCAAACAAGCCCAACATTACTATGTAATACTTAACATAAAGATAAATAATATCTGAGGAAATGTGGAACAGGATCAGTAAGAGTAATGAATGTGCAAAAGCACGATTTAAGAAATAATCATATCTTATTAAAAATATTAATTTCCCTAAGGAAATCAAATAAAAGTTCCGGTTTGACAGACTCAAAGAGCTGACGCATACTTTGAGCCTTGAAAAATCGATCACGTATTGGAGCGAAATCGGCACATTCCAGAAGAATGTGCTGTACTGAAAGTTGTGTAAAACATGGAATACATTGAGGTGCTTCCTCACCCTTCAGTAAGTATGCATGAGTTAACCATGTGTGCCCAATGCGTAAACGAGCAAGGGCAATTTCTTCTCGGCGACAGGATCTAAAAGCTGGTAGCCACTCACCAAGTACTGACTTGATCGAGTGCAGTTTATTATTTACTTGCTCATTCCAATCACTTTGCCACTCATCGTAAAGTAAAACATGTATTAAAGGTTTAAAATCGGAATAAGGTATTTTAAAAGGTAAAATATCTTGTGAAAGAGCAGACTTGGCCGCCAAGTCAGCATGTTCGTTACCGTGAATGCCCATATGACTGGGGATCCAGCAAAATACTACATGTGCTGTTGCACAAATACGCGATAGCTTAGAAAGGAGGTTAACAATAATAGGGTTCTCTATTTTGTCATTCTGAAGTGCCTGCATAGCAGACAATGAGTCAGTAAAAATAATATATCGCCAATAACCGTCAGATTCAATATGGTCCAACGCCAAATGAATTGCCTTTAACTCGGCAGAAAATATAGAAGCATTATTTGGCAACCGAAATGTTATCACATTGTCATCATGAACTGCAGCGGCAGCAGCCTTTTTTCCATCCTTAGAACCATCTGTATGAATACGCTCAAAGTTATAATATGTATTTTTAATTTCAATATACTTGGATTTAAAAACAATAGGATCTGTGCAGGCCTTTTTATCGGTCGCAAGATCATAAATGAAGGATGGACTATTTAGAGTCCAAGGTGGAGAATCTGAAATTTCCTGCCTCGCGATGTCCTCAAGATCAACATCAAGCTTAGCGACTTCAGGACCGTAATGGATACCAAAAGGCGGTATTACCCGTTCCTTCTATAAAGATAATTACATATGCAGCTGGTTAAGGCTATGGGGCGATAACTACCAGGATTAGTTGTATCTTTACCAGGTTTGGGAATTGGAATAACGATGGCCTCATTCCAAGAACCCGGGAGACTTCCTGTTCGCCAAACCTGATTATAAACGTCAAGTAAACAAGAAAGGGACCGAAAAGGTAAATGTTTAAGTAATTGATAGTGTATATCATCTGAACCCGGAGCGGTATCATGGCACTTTTTCAGAGCTGTTTTTAATTCTTTTAACGTAAAAAGTTTATTGTAAGCCTCTTTATTCTTTGATTTAAAATTTAGTTTTTGTTTCTCCTTCTGTTGTTGAAATTTTTGAAACTTTGGAGAATAGTTTGAAGAGGACGACTTTTGCGCAAAGGAATCTGCCAAAGTATCAGCAATATCCTTCTTTGAAGAAGCGACACCGTCTGGAGTGTCCAGGTGATTTACACCAAACGAGCTACTCTTGCCATTAATTTTTCTTATCATATCCCATGTCTTTTTGACGGATGATCTATAATTTAACCTAGATACATACCGTCGCCAAGACGCACGTTTACTTTGTTTAATAGTTTTGCGAGCTTTTGCTCGAGCTATTTTAAATTTTTCATGGTTTTCATGGGTTGGCCTCAGGTCAAATTGTCTGAGAGCCGATTTGCGTGTACCTATAGCCTTTTTGCAATCCTCATCAAACCAAGGTTTGTGAGGGCGCTTTGGAGTTGTCGAAGTTCGTGGTATTGCTTCTTCAGCTGCCTGATAAATTAATGAAGTAAACAGTTGTGTAGGATTATCACAATCCAAAAAATTATTCGGAGTAATGGATTCGTCACATCGCATCTGGAATAAATTCCAGTTCGCTTTGTGAAGCTTCCATCGACGCGGACGCTCCTGGACAGAGCATCCAGTTTCAGTAATAATTAAAGGGAAATGATCACTTCCATGAAGGTCGTCTGAGACCTTCCATGAGAAATCAACAAATATATCAGGGCTACAAACAGCAAGATCAAGAGATGAGTAAGAACCAGTAGCAGGGTGCAAGTATGTATATGATTTTTCATTTAAAAGACAAAGATCTTGTTTAAAAATAAATTCTTCTAACTGTCGACCCTTTATATTGGTGTCGTTACATCCCCACAATGTATTGTGGCAATTGAAATCCCCCATTAAAATGAAGGGCTTGGGGAGTTGAGAGATAAGGTTGTTTAGTTTATCTATATCTAGTGGCATACTTGGTGGGAGATACAATGAACACTTTTGTTAACAACTACAGCAACCCCACCACACACACTGTCACCAGCCCGAGAGGCTGTGTGATAACAAGAGTGATACTTTAGTGTAAATTTGTCAGAATCTTTCAGGAAAGTTTCCTGAAGGCAAAGTGCTACTGATTTATTTTCATTGATAAGTAAGGATAATTCTTCAAAGTTAGAAATTAAACCTCGACAATTCCACTGTAAAATAGTGTTACTCATTATCATTGAATACATGAGTAAAACAGAACACAGAATAGGAAGTATTGATTTAATCATTTTGTAAAGGTAATCTTATAATTTTACCTTGCTTATTATTATCTGCAATGGTATCTTCTGCTTCCATGTCTTCACCAAGACACTGGTAGCGGTTATGGTTTTTAATTTGGTCATCGGATCCCTTGGGAATACGATCCGACGCAACCACTTTACTTGATCTTTTGTTTTTATTTGGTCTCGGACTCTTTTGAGTTTGTTTTGAGCTAGAAGTTGATGTTTTGTGGCTAGACTTTTTATTTTCAGTGACAACTAATTTGTTCAAAAACTTTAAGAGGTTCAACAACTGTATTAGCTTCAATAACTTTAATGGGTTCGGTTTGAACAGCTACATCAGTCTGCGTGGTAGCATCTTTCTTTTCCACGGGCTTAGAAGAGTTGTTTTTGGTGACATTAGCATATGAAACGGTCAAATTGAATCGGGCTTCAACAATTTTCTTCGCCTCAGGAAAAGAAAGACCTTCTTTGCTTTTGATGGTAACAATTTCCTTCTCCCGTTTCCGTACAAGGCAGGCGCGGGAGGTAGAATAATGCTCACCATCACAGTTTGAACATTTAAGTGTATTCTTACAGTCATTCACATCTGCATCATGTTCTGAACATAATGCAGTGCAACGACGGCAAATCTTTTCTTCTGTAGATTTTCGACATTTGGATTCATGGTGGCCATACTTATAACAGTTGTAACATTGCAAGGGATTAGGGATGTACATGTCAACAGGGACATTTAAGTATCCAACTTTAAGGGATCTTGGCAAAATAGCAGTGTTGAAAGTTAATACTAATGTGTTCGTTGGTCTCTTGATATTGTCCCTGTAGGAAGTCATCCTTCTGACATGGACGACCAGTTGGTCGGCCAGTTCAGAAGCGATTTCCTCCTCAGAAACTCCTGCAAGGTCTGGGCATCTTATAATTCCTTTGGATGTATTTAGAGTATTATGGGCGGAGCATTTGGCAGAGATATTGAAAAATGTTTTTAGTTTTAAGAGGTTGTCTGCATGTGCTTTCTTCTCAACTTCAATCAGTAGAGCACCTGATTTCAATTTCTTAACAGACTTAGGTGAACCAGCAAGAGAAAGAAGGCATTTCTGTATAACGAAAGGTGAAAGGGAAGATATAGGCTGTTCGGTTAAATTTGATTCAATCAATAAGAAGCGGGGAAATGAAGGGTTTGAAGTGTTGCCATTTGGTTTGTCGATATCGGAGTCCGAGTCCATTTGAGTACGTGTGCGTTTTTTGTTTTGAGGATCCATGTTTAAGTTTTTTAATTTCGTCAACCGCGGCCCCCACCCGCCACGGAGTCCAACAAGTGAACACGATACATGGAGCGGAAATCCAGCTCCTCGTGTCAGGGGTACACAGATGGTATACTTAGATACCGCGGATAAGTTAGCGCGACAAGGAAGAACATGGATGTGTCCCCCAGATCGAGGATTCGCCATGTAAGTCAGTGTCCCGACCAAATCATCCGCGCTACCCAATTAGCCCATTAGCCTATAACAGACGAGGCACAATAACTTGTAAACTTTATGCAAATTAAATATGACACATATAATATAAAGTTGGTGTATACATATGAAATGAAAGAAACGATCGGATGGAATATTTTCAAGTGAAAAAGAACAAAACTTATACGTAGATACATGCACAGATATGTATGACATTTTAACACCATTACAGTTAACATACATGTATTTGTAAGAAAAGAAAAAGTGTGCCTAAATCTAATATATGACCAGCCGTTTGCACTAGACCGGGCCCATCTAGGCTCCCGTTTACACCGAAGCAGAGGCCAAAGCAGTGTGTTGGAAAGCCGGAGATCCCTGCGCTTCCCTCAACTGCCAGGATCCTCGTTTCCTGCTTACGAGTATCCACCCACGGCAAACAGGCGGGTCCATTAGGGGGACTTCTACCCCTTATAGGACGGACAGCCGGCGTATTCTAACCCCCACCGGCAGGGGGAATTACGCGTCAAGTGTGGATTCAAAAATTTCCAAATATTTTTCAATTCAAAACAATTAGATATTCGGATAAAATCCGATTGATTGAAACGAATTGTTAAAAAAAACCACCCAATGCATATTAAGACCAAAGGCTTCTTTTCCCACAACATTTTGTTCAAGAGCTACACTATCTAAAGAGGCAACATGTTAGGGTGTTAATCTAGTATGCATGAGTTCGATTTTACCATACTAATTCAGGAAAAGTGTTTTTCACATCTTTCTCCTTTTCCTCGGTAAATCAGTCGGTAGCGACGCGGGCTGTCAATACAGCAGTTGTATGTTCGAATCGAAGCTCGGCCATCATTCTTTCCGTCAATGTGACAAGCGTCATTCATCTTTCACCAATGGGCTAAGTCTATTTGGAAAAGAAGCCAGTTGCTTGGAAAGACTGTTGTGTGGATTACTTGTGTGAGAAAGTCAGACAACACATGAATAGGTGAACTGGCTGCTGTCATATGACTGAACAATTGTTGTAAACGGCGTTAAAGTCCAATCAATCAATCCTTTTTTATATAATCATTCTGTAATTTACCATTTAAAATGCCCCCCTAATCCCCCAATACATATTTAGTCGAGTAGTCGTTCGGGGGAATTGATTGATTGGGGTTTAACGCCGTTTTCAACAATATTTAAGTCATATCACGGCGACCAGTTCACCTATTCATGCGTTTCCTGGTTTTCCCACACCAGTACACCACACAACATACTTTCCAAGGAACTGGCTACATTTCCACATAGACTGTTAAACAGCCCATTGGTGAAAGACGAATGACGCAGGTCGAGCTGGGATTCGAACTCACAACCCCTGAATTGACAGCCCGCGTCGCTACCGACTGAGCTACCGGGTCTCGTTCGGGTGAACACACCATTCGTGAATTACCAGCTAACTGAAACTTCTACCAAGCACACAACTATTGATAACATTGTGAAAATATGCGTTTAAAAAATTATGAGGTAAATATTAGAAACCTGCAGCAGACGATTTTGAAAATATCTGAGAGGGACTTTTCCTTTTTCCCCACAACGTTTCAATTAGTAAATATATATATATACATATATAATATATATAAATGATGTAAAAACCTATAAATGAATATACTAAAGGAAATATAAAGAATATAACTGAAAGTCGTAATTAAGGATAGATTAGCATATTTTGGGGGGAACTACGCATTATACCCAATTTCTCTTTATCCAACAATGTTTTATGAAAATTTATGAAATTTGCAGCAGTTTTGAAAACATTTCGAATTCATTACTGAAAGTACTAATTTAGGATAGCTATTGACTTGAAAAAAAAATATATCTAATCATTCAATGGTGTGTTGGTGTTTTTACCGTTGATTTCGTTCCTTTATTATCATTTTAAAAACTAACTTGAAATGTACGCTTTGATTTGTCCCCTGGAATCCGCTGTGGTCGAGTGGTTAGCGGCGGGGATTTCGAAACCGGGTGTCCCGGGTTCGATCCCCAGTCGCGGCACTACGGTCATGGTGGAGTGTCCTTGGGCAAGGCACATTTTCTAGCCTAGTACTGGTTTGTTTACCCAGGGATCATGAATAATTAAAATTAATTGCGCGCTAAATGACCTTAGCTGTCGATGCGCCATAAAACAATATACATTCATTCATTGATTTGTCCCCACATTTTCCCTACTGAAATATTACTGGCATTAACAGCAATTTAAATTATAATGAATGAATGAATGGTGTTTTAAGGCCCGTCGACAACTAAGGTCATTTTGGGCGCTTAATAATTTACTTAATGTAAAGTGAAATAATCAAACATGATGTATGCGATACCTAAAATAGATATAAAATAACATGTAAGCCAATATAAAATAAGATATAGGCAAACAAGCCCAACATTACTATGTAATACTTAACATAAAGATAAATAATAAACAGGATCAGTAAGAGTAATGAATGTGCAAAAGCACGATTTAAGAAATAATCATATCTTATTAAAAATATTAATTTCCCTAAGGAAATCAAATAAAAGTTCCGGTTTGACAGACTCAAAAAGCTGACGCATACTTTGAGCCCTGAAAAATATATCACGTATTGGAGCGAAATCAGCACATTCCAGAAGAATGTGCTGTACTGAAAGTTGTGTAAAACATGGAATACATTGAGGTGCTTCCTCACCTTTCAGTAAGTATGCATGAGTTAACCATGTGTGCCCAATGCGTAAACGAGCAAGGACAATTTCTTCTCGGCGACAGGATCTAAAAGCTGGTAGCCACTCACCAAGTACTGACTTGGTCGAGTGCAGTTTATTATTTACTTGCTCATTCCAATCACTTTGCCACTCATCGTAAAGTAAAACATGTATTAAAGGTTTAAAATCGGAATAAGGTATTTTGAAAGGTAAAATATCTTGTGAAAGAGCAGACTTGGCTGCCAAGTCAGCATGTTCGTTACCGTGAATGCCCATATGACTGGGGATCCAGCAAAATACTACATGTGCTGTTGCACAAATACGCGATAGCTTAGAAAGGAGGTTTACAATAATAGGGTTCTCTATTTTGTCATTCTGAAGTGCCTGCATAGCAGACAATGAGTCAGTAAAAATAATATATCGCCAATAACCGTCGGATTCAATATGGTCCAACGCCAAATGAATTGCCTTTAACTCGGCAGAAAATATAGAAGCATTATTTGGCAACCGAAATGTTATCACATCGTCATCATGAACTGCAGCGGCAGCAGCCTTTTTTCCATCCTTAGAACCATCTGTATAAATACGCTCAAAGTTATAATATGTATTTTTAATTTCAATATACTTGGATTTAAAAACAATAGGATCTGTGCAGGCCTTTTTATCGGTCGCAAGATCATAAATGAAGGATGGACTATTTAGAGTCCAAGGTGGAGAATCTGAAATCTCCTGCCTCGCGATGTCCTCAAGATCAACATCAAGCTTAGCGACTTCAGGACCGTAACGGATACCAAAAGGCGGTATTACCCGTTCCTTCTTTAAGAATAATTCCTTGTATAAAGGTTTAAAAACAACTCTATGAGTGGGATTTGAAGGGTTAGACTTAAGTTTTAAAAAACACCGCATAGCTACTTTTTGTCGGCGTAAATGTAAGGGTGGTTCATTGGCTTCCACATAGAGACTTTTGACGGGCGAAGTTCGAAAAGCGCCAAGAGCTAGCCGTAAACCCTGATGGTGAATGGAATCAAGTGTTGCAATGTATGATTTTCGTGCCGAGCCATAAACAATACATGCGTAGTCTAATTTAGATCGTATTAACGACCTGTAAAGTCTCAACAGGACTTTACGGTCAGCTCCCCAATCCATATGGGATACAACGCGTAAAAGATTTAATGCTTTCTGGCATTTATTTCTAAGAAATTTAATATGAGGTATAAATGTCAGTTTTGGGTCAAACAATAGACCAAGGAATTTAAATTCAGGCACAACTTCAATACGAGTGCCATCTAGTGTTAAATCTGGATTTAGGTGGTGTTTACGAAGTTGACAAAAGTGCATACATTTGGTCTTGCTTTTAGAAAATTTAAAGCCATTTTCGTTTGACCATTTTTGTATATTATTCAAAACTTGTTGCAATTGTCTTTCAATTGTATGCATATTTTTTGATCTGTAACAAATACAGAAATCATCAACATATAAAAAGCATTCAACTCCAGGGTTAACAGATTTAATAATGTTATTAATTTTAACACTAAAAAGTGTAACAGAAAGAATACATCCCTGGGGAACACCCATTTCCTGTTCGTGTGGTTCAGAAAAAGTATCACCAACACGAACTTTGAACTGACGGTCAGTTAAAAATGCAGAAATAAAATAAGCAAGGCGACCTCTTATGCCGAAAGCATAGAGGTCATTCATAATTCCATACTTCCAAGTCGTGTCATATGCACTTTCTAAGTCAAAGAAGACGGAGACTACATGCTCCTTTTTTATAAAAGCTTCACGGATAAAAGTTTCAAAACGGATCAAATGATCCATTGTGCTTCTATGTTTACGAAAACCAGACTGGACAGTTGTGATAAGTTTGTTCTTTTCAAGAAACCAAACAAGTCTGTCGTTGACCATTCTTTCCATGGTTTTACATATGCAGCTGGTTAAGGCTATGGGGCGATAACTACCAGGATTAGTTGTATCTTTACCAGGTTTGGGAATTGGAATAACGATGGCCTCTTTCCAAGAACCTGGGAGACTTCCCGTTCGCCAAACCTGATTATAAACGTCAAGTAAACAAGAAAGGGACCGAAAAGGTAAATGTTTAAGTAATTGATAGTGTATATCATCTGAACCCGGAGCGGTATCATGGCACTTTTTCAGAGCTGTTTTTAATTCTTTTAACGTAAAAAGTTTATTGTAGGCCTCTTTATTCTTTGATTTAAAATTTAGTTTTTGTTTCTCCTTCTGTTGTTGAAATTTTTGAAACTTTGTAGAATAGTTTGAAAAGGACGACTTTTGCGCAAAGGAATCTGCCAAAGTATCAGCAATATCCTTCTTTGAAGAAGCGACACCGTCTGGAGTGTCCAGGTGATTTACACCAATCGAGCTACTCTTGCCATTAATTTTTCTTATCATATCCCATGTCTTTTTGACGGATGATCTAGAATTTAACCTAGATACATACCGTCGCCAAGACGCACGTTTACTTTGTTTAATAGTTTTGCGAGCTTTTGCTAGAGCTATTTTAAATTTTTCATGGGTTGGCCTCAGGTCAAATTGTCTGAGAGCCGATTTGCGTGTACCTATAGCCTTTTTGCAATCCTCATCAAACCAAGGTTTGTGAGGGCGCTTTGGAGTTGTCGAAGTTCGTGGTATTGCTTCTTCAGCTGCCTGATAAATTAATGAAGTAAAAAGTTGTGTAGGATTATCACAATCCAAAAAATCATTCGGAGTAATGGATTCCTCACATCGCATCTGGAATAAATTCCAGTTCGCTTTGTGAAGCCTCCATCGACGCGGACGCTCCTGGACAGAGCGTCCAGTTTCAGTAATAATTAAAGGGAAATGATCACTTCCATGGAGGTCGTCTGAGACCTTCCATGAGAAATCAACAAATATATCAGGGCTACAAACAGCAAGATCAAGAGATGAGTAAGAACCAGTAGCAGGATGCAAGTATGTATATGATTTTTCATTTAAAAGACAAAGATCTTGTTTAAAAATAAATTCTTCTAACTTTCGACCCTTTATATTGGTGTCGTTACATCCCCACAATGTATTGTGGCAATTGAAATCCCCCATTAAAATGAAGGGTTTGGGGAGTTGAGAGATAAGGTTGTTTAGTTTATCTATATCTAGTGGCATACTTGGTGGGAGATACAATGAACACAAAGTCACTGCTTTGTTAATAGAAATTCTAACAGCAGTTGCCTGCAATGTTGTATCAAGATTTATTAGCTTATGAGGGACTGAGTTGTTAACAACTACAGCAACCCCACCACACACACGGTCACCAGCCTGAGAGGCTGTGTGATAACAAGAGTGATATTTTAGTGTAAATTTGTCAGAATCTTTCAGGAAAGTTTCCTGTAAGCAAAGTGCTACTGGTTTATATTCATTGATAAGTAAGGATAATTCTTCAAAATTAGAATTTAAACCTCGACAATTCCATTGTAAAATAGTGTTACTCATCATCATTGTATATATGAGTAAGACAGAACACAGACTAGGAAGTATGGATTTAATCATTTTGTAAAGGTAATCTTATAATTTTACCTTGCTTATTATTATCTGCAATAGTATCTTCTGCTTCCATGTCTTCACCAAGACACTGGTAGCGGTTATGGTTTTTTATTTGGTCATCGGATCCCTTGGGAATACGATCCGACGCAACCACTTTACTTGAACTTTTGTTTTTATTTGGTCTCGGACTCTTTTGAGTTTGTTTTGAGCTAGAAGTTGATGTTTTGGGGCTAGACTTTTTATTTTCAGTGACAACTTTAATTTGTTCAATAACTTTAAGAGGTTCGGCAACTGTATTAGCTTCAACAACTTTAATGGGTTCGGTTTGAACAGCTACATCAGTCTGGGTGATAGCATCTTTTCTTTCCACGGGCTTAGAAGAGTTGTTTTTGGTGACATTAGCATATGAAACGGTCAAATTAAATCGGGCTTCAACAATTTTCTTCGCCTCAGAAAAAGAAAGACCTTCTTTGCATTTGATGGTAACAATCTCCTTCTCCCGTTTCCACACAAGGTAGGAGCGGGAGGTAGAATAATGCTCACCACCACAGTTTGAACATTTAAGTGTATTTTTACATTCATTTACATCTGCATCATGTTCTGAACATAATGCAGTGCAACGACGGCAAACCTTTTCTTCTGTAGTTTTTCGACATTTTGATTCATGATGGCCATACTTATAACAGGTGTAACATTGTAATGGGTTAGGGATGTACATGTCAACAGGGACATTCAAGTATCTAACTTTAAGGGATCTTGGCAAAATAGCTGTATTGAATGTTAGCACCAAGGTGTTTGTTGGTCTCTTGATACTGTCCCTGTAGGAAGTCATCCTTCTGACATGGACGACCAGTTGGTCGGCCAGTTCAGAAGCGATTTCCTCCTCAGAAACTCCTGCAAGATCTGGGCATCTTATAATTCCTTTTGAAGTATTGAGAGTATTATGGGCGGAGCATTTTGCAGAGATATTGAAAAAAGTTTTTAATTTTAAAAGATTGTCGGCATGTGCTTTCTTCTCAACTTCAATGAGGAGAGCACCTGAATTCAATTTTTTGACAGACTTAGGTGAACCAGCAAGAGAGACAAGGCATTTCTGAATGACGAAAGGTGAAAGGGAAGATATAGGTTGTTCAGGTAAATTTGATTCAATTAAAAGAAAGCGGGGAAATGAAGGATTTGAAGTGTTGCCATTAAGTTTGTCGATATCGGAGTCCGAGTCCATTTGAGAACGTGTGCGTTTTTTGGTTTGAGGATCCATGTTTAAGTTTTTTTTTAGTTCGTCAACCGCGGCCCCCACCCGCCACGGAGTCCAACAAGGGAACACGATGCATGGAGCGGAAATCCAGCTCCTCGTGTCAGGGGTACACAGATGGTATACTTAAATACCGCGGATAAGTTAGTGCGACAAGGAAGAATGGTGTTTTAAGGCCCGTCGACAACTAAGGTCATTTTGGGCGCTTAACAATTTACTTAATGTAAAGTGAAATAATCAAACATGATGTATGCGATACCTAAAATAGATATAAAATAACATGTAAGCTAATATAAAATAAGATATAGGCAAACAAGCCCAACATTACTATGTAATACTTAACATAAAGATAAATAATATCTGAAGAAATGTGGAACAGGATCAGTAAGAGTAATGAATGTGCAAAAGCACGATTTAAGAAATAATCATATCTTATTAAAAAAAAAAAATTCCCTAAGGAAATCAAATAAAAGTTCCGGTTTGACAGACTCAAAGAGCTGACACATACTTTGAGCCTTGAAAAATCTATCACGTATTGGAGCGAAATCGGCACATGCCAGAAGAATGTGCTGTACTGAAAGTTGTGTAAAACATGGAATACATTGAGGTGCTTCCTCACCCTTCAGTAAGTATGCATGAGTTAACCATGTGTTAACAATTTCTTCTCGGCGACAAGATCTAAAAGCTGGTAGCCACTCACCAAGAACTGACTTGATCGAGTGCAGTTTATTATTTACTTGCTCATTCCAATCACTTTGCCACTCATCGTAAAGTAAAACATGTATTAAAGGTTTAAAATCGGAATAAGGTATTTTAAAAGGTAAAATATCTTGTGTAAAAGCAGACTTGGCCGCCAAGTCAGCATGTTCGTTACCGTGAATGCCCATATGACTGGGGATCCAGCAAAATACTACATGTGCTGTTGCACAAATACGCGATAGCTTAGAAACGAGGTTAACAATTATAGGGTTCTCTATTTTGTCATTCTGAAGTGCCTGCATAGCAGACAATGAGTCAGTAAAAATAATATATCGCCAATAACCGTCGGATTCAATATGGTCCAAAGCCAAATGAATTGCCTTTAACTCGGCAGAAAATATAGAAGCATTATTTGGCAACCGAAATGTTATCACATTGCCATCATAAACTGCAGCGGCAGCAGCCTTTTTTCCATCCTTAGAACCATCTGTATAAATACGCTCAAAGTTATAATATGTATTTTTAATTTCAATATACTTGGATTTAAAAACAATAGGATCTGTGCAGGCCTTTTTATCGGTCGCAAGATCATAAATGAAGGATGGACTATTTAGAGTCCAAGGTGGAGAATCTGAAATCTCCTGCCTCGCGATATCCTCAAGATCAACATCAAGCTTAGCGACTTCAGGACCGTAACGGATACCAAAAGGCGGTATTACCCGTTCCTTCTTTAAAAATAATTCCTTGTATAAAGGTTAAAAAACAACTCTATGAGTGGGATTTGAAGGGTTAGAGTTTTAAAAAATACTGCATAGCTAGTTTTTGTTTTGTTTTGTTTGTTTGTTTGGAGTTTAACGCCGCTTTCAACAGCTTTGGTCATATCACGGCGGTCAGTGCACCTTCCCATGTTTTCCTGGCTTTCCCACACCAGTACTTGCACAACATTATTTCGAAGCCACGGACTACTTTCTCACATAAATCAGGTGAGAGGCAATGGGAAAAATCGCCCGAAAGAATGTTCGCCTCAACCGGGTATCGAACCCGTGACCTACAGATCACAAGTTAGATAGGCTACCAACTGAGCTACCCGGCCGGGTGCTAGTTTTTGTCGGCGTAAATGTAAGGGTGGTTCATTGGCTTCCACATAGAGACTTTTGACGGGCGAAGTTCGAAAAGCGCAGAGAGATAGCCGTAAACCCTGATGGTGAATGGAATGAAGTGTTGCAATGTATGATTTTCGTGCCGAGCCATAAACAATACATGCGTAGTCTAATTTAGATCGTATTAATGACCTGTAAAGTCTCAACAGGACTTTACGGTCAGCTCCCCAATCCATATGGGATACAACGCGTAAAAGATTTAATGCTTTCTGGCATTTATTTCTAAGATATTTAATATGAGGAATAAATGTCAGTTTTGGGTCAAACAATAGACCAAGGAATTTAAATTCAGGCACAACTTCAATACGAGTGCCATCTAGTGTTAAATCTGGATTTGGGTGGTGTTTACGAAGTTGACAAAAGTGCATACATTTGGTCTTGCTTTTAGAAAATTTAAAGCCATTTTCGTTTGACCATTTTTGTAAATTATTCAAAACTTGTTGCAATTGTCTTTCAATTGTATGCATATTTTTTGATCTGTAACAAATACAGAAATCATCAACATATAAAAAGCATTCAACTCCAGGGTTAACAGATTTAATAATGTTATTAATTTTAACACTAAAAAGTGTAACAGAAAGAATACATCCCTGGGGAACACCCATTTCCTGTTCGTGTGGTTCAGAAAAAGTATCACCCAACACCAACTTTGAACTAACGTTCAGTTAAAAATGCAGAAATAAAATAAGCAAGGCGACCTCTTATACCGAAAGCATAGAGGTCATTCATAATTCCATACTTCCAAGTCGTGTCATATGCACTTTCTAAGTCAAAGAAGACGGAGACTACATGCTCCTTTTTTATAAAAGCTTCACGGATAAAAGTTTCAAAACGGATCAAATGATCCATTGTGCTTCTATGTTTACGAAAACCAGACTGGACAGTTGTGATAAGTTTGTTCTTTTCAAGAAACCAAACAAGTCTGTCGTTGACCATTCTTTCTATGGTTTTACATATGCAGCTGGTTAAGGCTATGGGGCGATAACTACCAGGATTAGTTGTATCTTTACCAGGTTTGGGAATTGAAATAACGATGGCCTCTTTCCAAGAACCCGGGAGACTTCCCGTTCGCCAAACCTGATTATAAACGTCAAGTAAACAAGAAAGGGACCGAAAAGGTAAATGTTTAAGTAATTGATAGTGTATATCATCTGAACCCGGAGCGGTATCATGGCACTTTTTCAGAGCTGTTTTTAATTCTTTTAACGTAAAAAGTTTAGTGTAGGCCTCTTTATTCTTTGATTTAAAATTTAGTTTTTGTTTCTCCTTCTGTTGTTGAAATTTTTGAAACCTTGAAGAATAGTTTGAAGAGGACGACTTTTGCGCAAAGGAATCTGCCAAAGTATCAGCAATATCCTTCTTTGAAGAAGCGACACCGTCTGGAGTGTCCAGGTGATTTACACCAATCGAGCTAATCTTGCCATTAATTTTTCTTATCATATCCCATGTCTTTTTGACGGATGATCTAGAATTTAACCTAGATACATACCGTCGCCAAGACGCACGTTTACTTTGTTTAATAGTTTTGCGAGCTTTTGCTAGAGCTATTTTAAATTGTTTATGGTTTTCATGGGTTGGCCTCAGGTCAAATTGTCTGAGAGCCGATTTGCGTGTACCTATAGCCTTTTTGCAATCCTCATCAAACCAAGGTTTGTGAGGGCGCTTTGGAGTTGTCGAAGTTCGTGGTATTGCTTCTTCAGCTGCCTGATAAATTAATGAAGTAAAAAGTTGTGTAGGATTATCACAATCTAAAAAATGGTTGAATTTTGATTTCTTTTGGTAAATTTGGCGTATCAAAAGTAAAAATGTAAGTGTTGGTCAATATTTCAGACCCATCTCTGTACAATTTGATACGTTTCACATCTGTAACACCTTGACATTTTAAATTTTCAGTAATTTCTTCAGTTGTTTTACAATTTGCAAGTTCCCTGCATCTTATGACACCCTTTGATGAATTTAGGAAAGGGTGAGCATATATGTTGACAGGTACTTCAAAAAAAACTTTTTTATTTAAGAGATTTTCAGATTGAGTTTTTGAGGAAATTTCAACAAGTAAAGTACCGTCTTTTAAACTTTTGACTGATTTTGGAGTTCCAATAATAGATGATAATTGTTTCTCAATCACAAATGGAGAGAGCGTTGTAATGGTTTTGTTTTCATCTGTAGATTTAATAACTAAAAAACTGGGAAAAGTAGAACTATTAAAACGGTGACTTTCGTCACCGGAATCATCTGAAACATCAGACAGGGTACGCTTGGCTTTTTTGGGGTTGGCCATGTCAGTTTTGATTATTTCATCGGTGGTGTCCTTCACCCGCCACGGAGCCCAACAAGGGGACGTATTCCGGGGATATCCATCTCGGTCTACGCCGAAGTTACACCACCGGCATACTCGTCTAGAACAGACTAAATTGAGCAACTGATATTTCATGTGGTATCCGACCAAGCATGGACTACCATAAGAAAGTGAACGATCGTCAATCAAACATCTATCTTAACCGATTGACCCCTGAAGCCACTGCCTTCTAAATACACCTTGTCTCAAATGTAAACGGGTACAAATATTTATGAAATAACATATTTCGTAAAAAGTTAATATAACGAAAAAGAAAATGTAACTAAATAAAGGGTATCAGGGCTAAACATGACCAGCCGGTTGATCAGGGCGGGCCTTCCTGACCTCCCGTTTAACCCAACCCAAGGCCAAAGCAGTGTAGTGTAGTATCGGAGTTTAAAATTGCCATACTCCGAGCATACTCAACTACCAGGATCCCATCATCAGGCGACACGGGTTGCAGCTCACGGCAAACGAGCAGGCACAGTGGTGGGTTTCTACCACTCTGTAGTGCGACAGCTGGGCTATTTCTAACACCCCGCCCAACTGGGGGACGTTTCTTCAAGAACAAGATTGTCTCCGAAGTCCATACCGAGATTATGGTTAGTTTTGTTACTATCAAAAATATCACTATTGTTTTGTGGCAGTATTACACTAGCCTCTAAAATTGTCGAGTTATGACTATTGTCTGTTATTGTGACTTCCTCATATGTAGAGGTGTGGAGATCCTTTTTCTTCTCTTTTTGGTATAGAAGTCTTCTTGCTTTGATTTCTTCACTTTGACGGACTGTGAGGTCTTTGGTTATTATACAATTTTTGTATTCGCTGCTAGATGGGATTTTCTTGATTTGGTATGATTTGTCTATAATTTCCTTTCTTTGTTTTTTGTTGTGTAAGATTATTTTCAAGGGTCTGGTTTTTTTTCTAAAGAACACATCAAAGTCTACTCCAGGTACCCCGATTAATGTGCATATCTCTTTAAAAAAAATTGAGTCATCGGATTTCCTTGTTAGGCTAGAAGTGCTTTTACTTTCGGTAAGGTTGAAAATTATTAAGTTGAGAGCTCTCTGTCTTTGGTCTTCAATTTCCATAAGTTCACATCTTACGTCTTTTTGTAGAGATTCCTTTAAGTCATTTTTTATTTCTTCTATTAAGTTTGGTTTTATACTCTCCACTTTTTGCTTTATTTTGATTTCCATGTTTTGATCTATTTCCGATACTTTTTGTTCTACTGAGGATAGTCTGTTATTTGTTGCCTCCTCTATTGATTTTAGTTGCTGCGATAGATTTGTCATACAAGGGAAGTTTTGGGTACATCCGTTACATGCCCATTTGAAGTTGTGGTTTATGTCTTCTTTTAGTGCAAGGGCCAGTCCTGGTGAAATATTTGTACACTCAATGTAGAAATTTAATTCGCATACACTGCATGCAATATAATCCTGATGTTCACTAATTGACACATCACACTTTGGGTACGAGTTGCTACCAACCCTTGCTCTTTTTGGTTTTTTGTTTCTGTCAATCGGTGTAGAACTAAACGGTGAAGCCATTTTGTAGTTTTTGTCAACAATTTATATTGAAACAGGGCACCCCTATTTCTGGTAAATGTGATAGCTGTTTTCTTAATGGGATTAATGTTATTGTCTATGATGCACTTCTGTATTTATTTGGTTCTTTATAATCTGAAACAGGGCACCCCTATTTCTTTATTGAGTTTAAATTCCTTTTTTCCTACTGTTAGTAGGTTGTTTTTGCCTGTAGTGGTATCCCTATATCCAATTTTTATCTTGAAGGTTGTTGTTGATTCTTAACTTTTTGTTATTGAAGATTGTTGAAATTAGTCGAATTAAGTCGGGTAGGTTGAAAGACAGGGCTTCCCTATCATTACTTTGCCCTTTATGTTTCTTTTCATACACAAGCCTCACTGTTAAATTGCAGATTATGTTTCTTATTTGTTTATACAGGAGAGTATTCCTTTTACCCAGCACAGGTTTGTATACAATAAAACAACAGGGTATCCCTATTATTCTATTTTCTTTTTACAATTTGACATTCCATTGTGTGTGTACAATTGTTATTATGTCAGTAAACAAAAGGGAATCCCTAATTTGTTTACTTATTTATAACTTTTTTTTATTTTTTACTTTACTACTACTAGTCACTACTTTCGATACATTCTACCTGATTCTTAATTTTCAAGATTTTATGAAGCCAGAGTAGTGAAAGATGATTTCCAGCATGAATACCGTCTGTATATAGACTGAAATTTTTGGTGTATTTGACCCTAGAAGCCGATATCTTTTCTGAAGACCTAATAATGTCCTGGGAAAGGTTTGGTGTTCTAATAGAGTTTAATGTTGCAACTTTTTTATTGTAGTAGTCTATTAATGAGCAAAGTTCTGAGTCCTGGTTTGTATACAATGAAAGGTCACTACATCCTTTTCTCCTGTTCCATTCCACGATTGAGTAGTAAGGACAAGCCAGAAATATTACTTCTGCATGTCTGTTGTTTCTTTGAATATCGGACTTGATATATCTGTATTTAACAATAATTTGGTCAATTTTCTCGTGTGAGTTTGCGTAGAGCTCTATCAAGTTTCCACTTTTTTTAGTGATTTCACATGTACCCAGCCATATAAGTACTATGGGTTTAGTTGCTATTCTGATGTTAGGCATGAATTGTCTATGAAATAGTGTGTCGTCAACTGTAGCCCCGCTCTTGCTGATTACCTTGAGCTCGCCATAATATCTTGGGTGTTATTTCTCTTTCTATAAAACGACCTTTGCTGTCCGACACTAGAAAGGTGTCTCTTTTCCTACTGGGACATTGTCATTGTTCAAATAAATCCGATCCGTTGAAAAACATGGCCACCAGGGGGGTTGCTTGTTTTCCTTATATGTATAGAGTATAAAACTGTGAAAACTATTGAAGTTCTATTAAATCATTACATCATGGCCCTCTTGTTATACATTTTACCTTCTCTGAATCTGTAGCAAAATAAAGAAGTTTTAATGACCTAAATCCCTTGTTTAATTTATTTTCAAACACATTTCCTGGCCATGATATGTTCAACCATCCCATTTGTTCCTGGCTGACATCAGTCAAAAATCACCTTCCAGCAGGACTTTCAGTATTTTTTTACAATACAACCTTTCGATAGACACCCTTGCACTCAAGTGTATTGCTGCTCAGGTAAGTGTATTATGTTCTTCAGCAGCGTCAAACACTAGAACAGTTTCGGAGTTTGCACATGTAATATACGTATCGTGTTGACCTTCTTTTATTATGATGTTAGCGTTTTCATATGGAATGGACCGAAATGGACGTATGGAAATACCGAAATGGACCGGAATGGACTTATAGAAATACAGGAATGGACATTGGAAATACCGGAATGGACCTGTATATTTATACAATCATTTAACATAGAGTTTATTATTTGGTTTTCAATAGTGTACCTTAAAGTACATTTGGACATGTTAATGTGTTAAGTTGGCCTGACATCAGCCGTAAAACATTAGACATTTAAAAAATGAATGTCTAATTAGACATTAGACATATGCACATTTTCATATCTAGAAGGCAAGTTAAATATTATATATTCAAAAACTCAAATGTCTTATTAGACATCAGACATTCAATTAAACATTCGCAAATTTTAATATCTGTACGGCAAATTAGACGTTAGTTAGACAATAGACATTAAAAAAAAACAAGGATGTCTAATTAGACATTAGGATTTCACATTCTTAAAGAATATCTAGAAGATAAAACAGACATTCAATAAAACTTATTTCAAATTACCTAGTTAGACATTAGACATTCACAAATTAGAATATGTACAACCCAAATTCGACATAGGTCATTATACATTGAAAATAACGAATGTCGTATTGCCTAGTTAGTCATTAGACATTCAATAAGACATTAGCACATAATAAGATCTAGAGTCCAAAATAGACATTGAACATTGTATGTTTCAAAACACAAATGTTTAATTGGTTAGTTAGACATTAGACTTTCTAAAGTTTCTATCAGGCATTAGATTCGATATTGATAAGACATTTGCAAAATCTAGAAACCAAATTCGTCGAATGTCATTATACATCCAACAAGAGCTGTCGGAGGACAGCGCGCTCGACTATATGCCGCTTATTCACATAAAGCACTACTTCATTATATTGCACTTATTAACCCTTTCCCTCATATGGCAATTCTGCAGCAGACGACTTTGAACATATTTTGTCAAAACATAGAAAATCTCCATAATTGAATGGATAACCTATGACAAAAACTAGAAAACATTGTGGCAAAATTTTCTAAGTAATTCAAGGGCCATTACTCCATATTTAGGAAACAAAGGAGTTATCTAACCTAATTGTACGATGGTCCTTAACAAATGTGTGAAGTATGAAGTGATTTGAATTATGAAACTTTAACGTTGAGCTAAACGCAAATGTTAAAACTGACCGAGTCCAAAAATAGCAAAACCTTAAAAAAAGGTTTACCAAATGTTTGACATCATGCAAAACCTGTTTGATATGTTGAAGAATTATATTTGATAAATGAATGATCACAGTTAGAAAGGAATGTAACCAAAAATTATGAATTTATCTAAAATTCTTAAAATCAAACACAAATCATGTTATTTATTCCCAAAAAGTCACACTCAGCATCTTCAACATACAATGTGAAGAAAAGTATTATATGTAATTATATTCCAAATATGAAAGCCCTAACACAAGTACTTATTGAGAAAAATTAAAAAATTAAATGAAAATGACAACTTGCCCTAAAACTTTAACCACCCAAAATCATGTTTTTTACCCCAAAAAGAAGGTCACACTCAGCATCTAAAGCATTCAATGTGAAGAAAGGTATAAGATGTAACTACATTCCAAATATTAAAGCTGTAGCACAAATACTTATTGAGAAAAATTAAAAAATTAAATGAAAAGGCCAACTTGCCCTAAAACTTTAACCACCCAAAATCACGTCTTTTACCCCAAAAAGAAGGTCACACTCAGAATCTTCAGCGTACAATATGAAGACAGGTATTAGATGTAATTATGTTCCAAATATAAAAGCCCTAGCATAAGTACTTATTGATAAAAAAAAAAAAAAAATCCAACTTGCCCTAAAACTTTAACCACCGAAAATCAGGTTTTTTACCCCAAAAAGAAGGTCACACTCAGCATCTTCAGCATTCAATGTGAAGAAAGGTATAAGATGTAACTAAATTTCAAATATTAAAGCCCTAGCACAAATACTTATTGAGAAAAATTAAATGAAAATGCCAACTTGCCCTAAAACTTTAACCACCCAAAATCACGTCTTTTACCCCAAAAAGAAGGTCACACTCAGAATCTTCAGCATACAATATGAAGACAGGTATTAGATGTAATTATATTCCAAATATAAAAGCCCTAGCATAAGTAATTATTGAGAAAAAAAAAAAGAAAAAAAAATTCCAACTTGCCCTAAAACTTTAACCACCGAAAATCATGTTTTTTACCCCAAAAAGAAGGTCACACTCAGTACCTTTAACATTCAATGTGAAGAAAGGTATAAGATATAACTATATTCCAAATATTAAAGCCCTAGCACAAATACTTATGAATGAAAATGCCAACTTACCCTAAAACTTTAACCGGACGGAGACGCCGACGCCGGGGCGAGTAGTAAAGCTCTCATATTCTTCGAATAGTCGAGCTAAAAATCGAATGTCGAATTGCCTAGTTAGACATTAGACATTCGCAAATTACCATATCTAGAACCCAATTTCTTCGTAGGTCATTGTACATGTAAACAAGAGTGCCAGTGCCGCCACAATATACGCCGCCACAAAATATAAAGATTAAGATTGGTCCTTTTAATTAGTGCTTTTAACATGTTTCACAAAACTACCATTGGAATCTCTATCAAAATGGCCGAACCGAAAAATGGTAATTTCATGCAGAAAAATCACAAAACTACCATTATGGTAAAACAATCATTTAATGGAAAAGAAACGGCAAACAAAGTATTGGATTGGAGTGTTGGAGCTTAATGTCCCATTCAACAAATTATTTCAGTCAGGAAGAAAATAGGATACATATAAACAGAGATAGAACCCTATAGAGGCTTCCGATATGAAAGTAGGTCAAATGGCAGTGTCGATATGTATCCTTTTTTCCTTCTGAGCATAACTCTTGCAAAAATCACTATACCGGATAATCCCTGCTTTATGCACTTCTACCTGTTTGGAAACTTGAGTTGCGTTCCAAATCCCCACTTCATGCACATCTACCCATTATAGTAATGATATTGACCAAGTTTTGAAAAGATTCAGTCAGAAACGTAGGAAGAGTTGCGTTCACAAGCCGCAATATCAATCAGCTACAGAGACTAAGTTACAAGGGACATAAATCTTGCAAAAATCAATGAACCGGAAAATCGGCGCTTCATGCACATCTACCCATTATAGTTATGACATTGACCAAGATGTGAAAAGATTCGGTCAGAAACATAGGAGGAGTTGCGTTCACAAGGCTTCAATATCAATCAGCTACAGAGACTAAGTTACAAGGGACATAAATCTTGCAAAAATCAATGAACCGGAAAATCGCCGCTTCATGCACATCTACCCATTATAGTCATGACATTGACCAAGTTTTGAAAAGATTCGGTCAGAAACATAGGAAGAGTTGCGTTCACAAGGCTGCAATATCAATCAGCTACAGAGACTAAGTTTCAAGGGACAAAAAGCTTGCAAAAATCAATGAACTGGAAAATCGCCGCTTCATGCACATCTACCCTTTATAGTAATGACATTGACCAAGTTTTGAAAAGATTCAGTCAGAAACATAGGAGGAGTTGCGTTCACAAGGCTGCAATATCAATCAGCTACAGAGACTAAGTTACAAGGGACATAAATCTTGCAAATATCAATGAACCGGAAAATCCCCGCTTCATGCACATCTACCCATTATAGTTATGACATTGACCAAGTTTTAAAAAGATACGGTCAGAAACGTAGGAGATAGTTGCGTTCACAAGAAATGGACGTACGGACGGACGGAGAAGATGACGCCAATATACGACCGCCTCCGGCGGCGTATAAAAACGAATGTCGAATTGCCTAGTTAGATATGAGACATTGAATAAGACATTCGCAAGTTCGAAGATCTAGAACACAAAGTAGACGTTAAACATTTTACATACAAAAAACGAATGTCTAAATGCCTAGTTAGACATTAGACATTCACAAATTATAAGAATTAGAACCTTAATTCGACGAAGGTCATTGTTCATGGAATAAACGTATGTCTATTTGTCGTGTAAGACATTCGAGAAATATAATAGCTAGAGCCCAACATAGACGTTGGGCACAGGACAATAACATCCAAATGTCTGATTTGCCGATTAAAACAATGAACATTCAACTGTTGTTTTAACATATGATCTTGATTAAGAGTTCTATGTCTCATGTATATGCTGAGGACATTTCGGGTAAGTAGCTCTGCCAAAAAGGATTTTATGTGTGAGAGAAATTTCCGCGGCAACTTGCCTTGCCAATGTTCTAACCTTCTAATTTGTTAATGTCTAATTGAATGTCTAACTAGGCAATTAGACATTCGTGTTTTCCATGTACAATGACCTACGTCGAATTTGGGTTCTAGATATTGTAATTTGTGAATTTCTAATCGAATGACTAATGTCTAACTCATCAAGTAGACATTCGTTTTTTTAACGTTCAATGTTCAACGTCTACTTTGGGCTCTAGATCTTCTTATTTGCGAATGTCTTATTGCATGCCTAATGTTTTATTGCATGTATAATTTTGTTCAGGTGTGTATAAATTAATCATTCGGCCTTCGTGATTAATTACTATAAAACTGAACTCCAAGTCGTGATATAAGAGCCGGTATATCACTCAAAATGAGATCTGTTTCCTAAATTTGCAAACGTCTTGTGGAATGTATAGTGTCTAACTAGGCAATTAGACATTCGTTTTTTACATGTACAATGACATACGAAGAAATTGGGTTCTGGATAGTGTAATTTGCGAATGTCTAATGTCTAACTAGGCAATTCGACATTCGTTTTTTGGATGTACAATGACATTCGACGAATTTGGTTTCTAGATTTTGCAAATGTCTCATTAATATCGAATCAAATGTCTGATAGAAAATCTAATGTCTAATTAACCAACTAGACATTCGTTTTTTGAAACATACAATGTTCAATGTCTAATTTGGACTCTAGATGTGATAATGTAATGACTTATCGAATGTCTAATGACTAACTAGGCAATACGACATTCGTTTTTTCTATGTATAATGACCTATGTCGAATTTGAGTTGTACATATTCTAAATGTGAATGTCTTATTGAATGTCTAATGTCTAACTAGGCAATTTGAAATTAGTTTTTTGAATGTCTATTTTATCTTCTAGATATTCTTTGCGAATGTTAAATTCTAATGTCTAATTAGACATCCTTTTTTTTTTTTTTTTTTAATGTCTACTGTCTAACGTCTAATTTGCCGTACAGATATTAAAATTTGCGAGTGTTTAGTTAAATGTCTGATGTCTAATAAGACATGAATTTTTGAATATATCATAAATATCTAACTTGCCTTCTAGATATTAAAAGTGTCTGATGTCTAATTAGACATTCATTTTTTAGCTCGACTATTCGAAGAATATGAGAGCTTTACTACTCGCCCCGGCGTCGGCGTCGGCGTCCGGTTAAAGTTTTAGGGCAAGTTGGCATTTTCATTCATAAGTATTTGTGCTAGGGCTTTAATATTTGGAATATAGTTATATCTTATACCTTTCTTCACATTGAATGTTAAAGGTACTGAGTGTGACCTTCTTGTTGGGGTAAAAAACATGATTTTCGGTGGTTAAAGTTTTAGGGCAAGTTGGAATTTTTTTTTTCTTTTTTTTTTTCTCAATAATTACTTATGCTAGGGCTTTTATATTTGGAATATAATTACATCGAATACCTGTCTTCATATTGTATGCTGAAGATTCTGAGTGTGACCTTCTTTTTGGGGTAAAAGACGTGATTTTGGGTGGTTAAAGTTTTAGGGCAAGTTGGCATTTTCATTTAATTTTTTAATTTTTCTCAATAAGTATTTGTGCTACGGCTTTAATACTTGGAATTTTGTTACATCTTATACCTTTCTTCACATTGAATGCTGAAGATGCTGAGTGTGACCTTCTTTTTGGGGTAAACAACCTGATTTTCGGTGGTTAAAGTTTTAGGGCAAGTTGGAATTTTTTTTTATTTTTTTTTTCTCAATAAGTACTTATGCTAGTGCTTTTATATTTGGAACATAATTACATCTAATACCTGTCTTCATATCGTATGCTGAAGATTCCGAGTGTGACCTTCTTTTTGGGGTAAAATACGTGATTTTGGGTGGTTAAAGTTTTAGGGCAAGTTGGCCTTTTCATTTAATTTTTTAATTTTTCTCAATAAGTATTTGTGCTACAGCTTTAATATTTGGAATGTAGTTACATCTTATATCTTTCTTCACATTGAATGCTGAAGATGCTGAGTGTGACCTTCTTTTTGGGGTAAAAAACATGATTTTGGGTGGTTAAAGACATGATTTTGGGTGGTTAAAGACATGATTTTGGGTGGTTAAAGTTTTAGGGCAAGTTGGCATTTTCATTTAATTTTTTAATTTTTCTCAATAAGTACTTGTGTTAGGGCTTTCATATTTGGAATATAATTACATATAATACTTTTCTTCACATTGTATGTTGAAGATGCTGAGTGTGACTTTTTGGGAATAAATAACATGATTTTTGTTTGATTTTAAGAATTTTAGATAAATTCATAATTTTTGGTTACATTCCTTTCTAATTGTGATCATTCATTTATCAAATATAATTCTTCAACATATCAAACGGGTTTTGCATGATGTCAAACATTTGGTAAACCTTTTTTTAAGGTTTTGCTATTTTTGGACTCGGTCAGTTTTAACATTTGCGTTTAGCTCAACGTTAAAGTTTCATAATTCAAATCACTTCATACTTCACACATTTGTTAAGGACCATCGTACAATTAGGTTAGATAACTCCATTGTTTCCTAAATATGGAGTAATGGCCCTTGAATTACTTAGAAAGTTTTGCCACAATGTTTTCTAGTTTTTGTCATAGGTTATCCATTCAATTATGGAGATTTTCTATGTTTTGACAAAATATGTTCAAAGTCGTCTGCTGCAGAATTGCCATATGAGGGAAAGGGTTAATAGTACTTAAGTGCAATATAATGAAGTAGTGCTTTATGTGAATAAGCGGCATATAGTCGAGCGCGCTGTCCTCCGACAGCTCTTGTTAAATGTATAATGTTTTAGGGCCAATTTCACAAATTAACATGCCAAGATGTACTTAAAGGCACATCATTGAACATCAAATAATAAACTCTATGTTAAATGTATAAAACAGGTCCATTCCGGTATTTCCATGCTTTTTAAATAGGTCCATTCCGGTATTTCCATTGTCCATTCCTGTAATAGGTCCATTCCGGTATTTCCATGCACCCGCAAATAGATATTACTGTATTGACCTATTTTATGTGATAAGTTAGCGTATTCATATGCACGTGGTCGCTCTAATATCATCGATCAATATATTTTATGAACGTTACAAGCCACTATTAACTCAAACACCTAAATCGATTGATTATGAAAATAGAGAACATCTTTATGTTATTTTGAAGCGTGGTATTTATAAATGGAGGGTGTGTTTTCGATAATATGGTTTAGTAACAAAAGCCAACGCCCTGACGAGTTGGGAAGATTAATCAACGGCAATCATGATGTGTGTCAAACCAATTGCGTAATATTCGATGTATTTTTAAAGTTGAAAGAAGGTATAGATCAAAATAAAATATCCTACAAGACTAAGAAGTAAATAAATCTTAAGCGAACTTGATTATTTGAAACATAATCTAAAATTATTAAAACTGTAGAGGTCAGTCATTTGATAATTTAGAGACGAATACGCTTAATCAGCACAGAAAAGTAGCTCACGTAAATAGTATACACTCACCAAGGATGCAACAAACACATTATTGTTACAACTTTACGTTATTACCTATGTGTTGGCTTCAAACGGTAGTAGTTCTGACCCACTAGAAATATGACATTTTGTGTTTGTTTTTGTTTTACAATTTAAAGCTTAAGGCTTTTAAGTTTTTTAAACGTTGATAAAGCTCTCCTGAGCACTAAATGCGGGTTTAGCTATTGTCATCACAGAACGTATGTCTATCTGTCCTGCGTGGAAATGGCTTGCACCTTGATCACATAGAGGAGAGGACAATCTTCGTGGTCGTTGGTTGTTTTCCTTATATGTATAGAGTAAAAACTTTGTAAACTATTGAAGTTCTATTAAATCAGGTGAGCGATATAGGGGCGACATGCAAACACATTTTATCTATTGTTGGCATGTGATTAAAAATTAGCATTAGCTATTGATAGATATGGTTAAATGTTATTCTTTTCAGTGTATTTCTATGAGTACAGTTAAGAACATCTTGAAATTGACAAATTAATCGTTCACGCTCCGCTCCGTTCCGTTCCGTTCCAATCCGCTCTCGAAGCGTTCACTCATTCATAACATTGTGATTGCTTTTTTCCGTTCCGTTCAGATTGAGCGCTTTTTTACGGTCACTCGGAACGCTTTTTTTCGATCAAAATCCGTTCAACGATTTGATTGGCTTAAATTAATTTCGTTTCGTTTATATTTTTTTTTACTTAACCCTAAATATCAACAACAAATCGTATTACGAAAATGATCATATTAATAATATTTGTTACATTCTAATTCAATCGGATACTTGAGTGTCTTATAAAACAAAAGTTTAGTATACAAATATGACTTTTAACCCTTCGCCGGATATAAACGCTTTCATACACGATCTCAATATAAACGATTTTCGAAAACCCTAATCGATTTCAATATAAACGGTTTTCGACGACCCTTATCGATTCTAATCGATTTCAATGTAAACGCTTTTCGACACCTTTGGAGTTTGAATGCTTCAAAAGTATATTTATCGTGTGAATAGGTCCTCCAAAAGTGTATCACAATACAATTTGTTTATTTACAAAGGGATCTCATACTTTAAATCATAGTGTTACTATATAAAGTTAAGTAAAAAGCGTCCAAACATGTATAGTGTTTAAAAATTCAGTACCCAGGTTGAATGAAATGCGTCGGGAAATGATAAGCTTGAAAATACCTTGTTCCTATCAAAAATATCCATATGATAATATCCGTCTCCATTTGTAATTGTAAATTTTAATTATTTCACAAGGGTTTTCTAAAATTACCATTATGCACCATATACAGATTGAGTCGCGACACATAAATATAGGCAATCAGTTTTGTTCCAAATCTTATAACAGCTGGTATCAATTTATTTAATTGTAATGCCGGCGTTTGATCATAACTGTTCTCAAAAGACTTCGATAATTGTTATGAGACGATTTACGAACAGTGATGAACCTAATCAGTCTTAACAGAAGAGCATATTGATCTGAATATTCCCAACTATCGGAAGGCGGGTTTTCATTTGACACGGTATTATTATGTGTAAACCACGTGCAACCCAGATCAAATGGAAAATTACTGACGCATGCAGTAAACATGACCTTGACAACAGGGCTTCATTTCTCCCTTTCTTCATATTAAATAAATCTGGAGCAGATGACATTTAAAACGAGAAAAAATTGCTCACAATGTTATGATCCCATGCAAACACAATGAAGCAACCCTGTATAAATCTATTCTTCTGCTGTAGAAATTGTCTATACGTGAGAAAGGGTTAAATAGTTTGAATTTTTTGTCAAGATGTTTTTAATTTCGTCGGCATAATTGTTGAAAGAGGAAAGGGTTTACTCACACGTGCAAAGTCGGTTCTTTGTTTGACCTATCACATTTCCGGTGTATACCAGTTTTGACAATCAAGTAAGCTACTGGGAAATACCTCTTTTCACAGATGTAGATTCATATTGACGCAACTAAAGCTGACGAGTAAACATTGCAGCAAAAGGAGAAAGCCTAAATGCATTAAATTTAATAGATAACTTTTGCCACAATGATTTGAATTAATTCAGTAATTATACTTTCCTTTTTTATAGATTTTCTTTATTTTTGTCTCGACATTTTCACAATCGTTTGCTGTGATTTGTTGTAATGGGGAAAGGGATGAACAGCTGACATAAGTGGTTATTGTTTTCTCATCTACACAATACCGGCGGGTCTTTGATTGATTGATCTAGTAAATCAGAAGGGCAATAAAACGGGTCATTTACGGGTGCAGTTATGACACTTCCGCAAAACTGAAGCTGTATTTTTTTTTTTTTTGCTTTACCCCGTCTGACATTCAATCAGATATTTCTGATCTGGAAGTTGTTTCCGATGATTGTTCTTCTTCCGACAACAATCTTTTCTCTATAGGAGCTTGGAATAATGAGTTTCAACAACCAAGGGTAAGTAAACAAAGAACTAAATCGTCCTTGAGAATACGGGAAAATACGCAAACATGTGTTTACATTCGACTTTTTTTGGGTTAACAATTTTCTATTGCCGATCTATTTCTTCAAAAAGGAAATAGTTAGAAATGAAAACGTAAGGACATTAGACATTCAAAATATTTATATGGGATGTTTTAACATTTATTCTCGTAAAATCGACTTTGAATCATGACAGGAAGATGGGTGATTTCTCCATTAAGTTTTACTAATTTTACTCCTGTATGTCACAGAGTTGACTTTTGAAAACTTCGTAGAAATTAAGACATATTTCCTTTACGGAGTATCTGGTTTTAAAAAATTAAACTTGAAATTGCTGTTGTTATATTCTGGAGTAATTTCACTTGTTTCTTTTCCGCAATAACAATATTTGAAAAGGTATAGACATGAGCAAAATACATTCATCATTTTCAAGAAAAAATAAAATTGCCAGCTTTCGTCTCCTGTTTTGCTTCAGTTCTTTTCATGCTGAAATAGTGTATTTTATACCAATGTAAAGGTAATTTAATTTCCCACAATGTTTATACTGACATATAAAAGGTAGTTACAATATTTTATACAGATAGTTGGGTTTAATTAGGACAGGTGTCAAATTCTTATGATTTTCCCAATACCCTGTATGGAAATAGTGTACAGGCTTTTATCAGTAGTTTATTGACTATTGGTTTATCAAATAGATGCCTATATATGGAGATAATATAGGTAAATGGGCAGTTGGGCTATCCAGTAAAGGGTTAATAAAATAATTTCGTAAAATAATTATCGGATAGTTGTTGCAACCGTTCAACGAGCGAATGATTGGATATTTGCAATCATTATGATTGTTTCGTTCAGAGCGCAAAATTCCGTTCCGCTCATAAAGCGTTCCAACTTCGTTCCAATCACGCTCCCGATCCAATCACGTTCCGCTCAGATTGTCAATTTCATGATGTTCTTAACTGTATATATGAAAATAACGCTTTCTGTATTGTTTACAAAAGGTATTTTTGTTTTCAATGCAATTTCTAAATGAATTTGTATGTATGCAATTCTCCTAGCTTCTTGACAATGCAAATATAATACATCATGTCAAGGTGTCAACAATTTTGAAGTTGTCTTCTTGTTTTTAATGTATTCTACTAATGAAATTATATATATATATATATTATTTATTCTTTTAAAGTGTCACTCGCCGGTCAGTATATGTCAATATGGTTTCTTTCTCAGTATACTTCTAATGGAGTCGGTTGTTCTAAGGGGTTGTCGATTGTACGTTCAGTTGTTATCTGGTTTGGTTGCCACATAATGCGTTGGTTGTTCTTTCTGGGAAACACGACTGTCCTGTACTAAGTACGGGAGCAAAAATATCGAATCTGGTGGTTTCAGTGATTACGTCATGCAATGTCCCACAAGTACAATAATCTACTTTCATTACACACCGCCCGGTTCTATCATCAGACCCAACCCGGGAGAATGCTTCTCGGCTCGACATTGCATCAAAACGTCTAGTTGTACCATTACCATGACGAACAGTTGTACCATTACCATGCCAGACATTTGTACCAATACCATGACAAACAGTTGTACAAATACCATGACAGATTGTTGTACCAGAGTACCGAAATAGATCCTGTGCGCCTAACGAGGCCGTGAAGGACTCCTAACAGAGTTCCATTGTTATTTTTATTTAAAAAAGGTACACTTATAAAGTAAGCTACATATATTAAAATCATACAGAGAACAAAAACATAACATACAAACTGTTGAAACGGTTGCTTTTTATACATGTATTTCATTTCATTGCGTCGATTATGCTTCCCGCTATCTCATATCAAATTACCAAAATAGAGCCTGTGCGCCTGACGAGGACACAGGCCGTGAAATAGATTAGAGAATCAGAGCATGGCTAAGCAGCAGCACCCAGCTACCGGCCGTGTCTGCACCACTGCTGGGCGTGCTAGTTTAGCTTGCTCGCAGCGCCCGTTTACCATGCAGACACTGCCGACATTACCCGCGAAACCTATAAGTCAATATAGAGCCCTTCACCTGCCGACTCTCTAACAGATATAATTTTGGCCTTGTGTCAACAGTCACAGTTCTCGCATTTATTTTACGCTTCCTTTGACCTCTTTTGTTGCCGTTTGTTTTGGGACCGAGTACATGCGTTTGGCCGTCCGTTGATCTTATCAGTCGATCGTCACGATCGACATATTTCCTTAACTTAGAGTAATGGTTGTTCCTTTGTTGTTCGTACATTCCAAGCCATTCAAGTCTGAGTCGGACTCTTAACATATGTAATTTTCTTTTATAATTTTGGCCTTTTGTCAGCAGTCACAGTTCTCGCATTTAGTTTACGCTTCCTTTGACCTCTTTTGTTGCCGTTTGTTTTGGGACCGAGTACATGGGTTTGCCCGTCCGTTGAGCTTTTCAGTCTATCGTCACGATCGACATATTTCCTTAACTTAGAGTAATGGTTGTTCCTTTGTTGTTCGGACATTCCAAGCTATTTAAGTTTTGCAAACTGTTTAAAGTTATCAGTCAAGCGCAGTTCACCCGTACCAACGATCGCGCTTTTAATATTCCGGTATTGACCATTAACAATAGCCTCCGCCAGTTTCACAAATTCAGACAAGGTTTTTGATCGCCAGTCAACTGTCTGTTTCAAAACGTGCTTCATACTTTCGCAATTGTTGTTTGTCCAGTTCTTTGCAATTGAATTGTTGCGAACGGAATCATTAACCTTTGTTTGGAGTATATTTTTCTGAAAATGGTGCGTAAACTTTAAAGATACTCCGGACAATTCGGTCTCTGACTCCTCGCACTTAGTGTTATAACAAATTGTATCATCGGCATTTGTGAGCCCATCACTTCAAAACAGTTTATTTAGTATGATATCGCGTTGTGTTTTTGTAACCGCATCACCCTTAAGGAAATGTATTACGTTTTCCTGAATGTGGCTTGTGCACTAAACATGATTTGCTTCCGGTATAACAGTTTGGATGGCTTTGACTAATGCTTTTTCATCGTCAGTACCTATCACCAGTTTGCTGAGCGGTGTATCTGTCAAATTGATTTTCAGATGATGAAAGAAATGACTGAATGTTTTGAAGTCAGTTATCATGAATGTACAAAGTGCCTAAGAATATTGGATTAGTACCTGTATGAGGTTTAGTAACAACGTTCATTTGCTTGAAACACGTGACCGTCACGTGCATTTTACACAGGTTAAATGTTTTGTCAACACCTAATACCGTTCTACCGGAACAACTAAGTTTTTTTCAAATCAGCCATTTGCTCATCAGTGTACAATATAACGCGCGGTGATATTCCGTTAGTGTGAATAACAGATCGGAGGAATGGATCGTTCTCCGACACCATGTTTTCTAATCGTCTGATCTGATCGGCAAATTTATAAGTATATCCTTCTACATTAATTTGTTTCCGTTTTAACCTACGCTGTTTATCATATATTTGTTGAAGCCCAGTTGGTTGAGAAAGTTCGTCAAACTTTGATGTTGGCTCATTCAGTATTTGGTGGGTTTTTTGCTTACCTGTCAATTATGTTATCTCGGGACATCACATGCGCAGGTGTACGAATATATTCGTTTGCAACCGATGAATTACCATGCGAAGAAAAGCCTGGAAACTTACCTATGTATTCGACTACAGCAAGAGTGCTAGTAATACCCCCTTCTCCTAACCATGAAACTCGTTTGTTTGTATGTCTTGTCCATCTTTAATTTAGTATAATATATTATCAATTGTGGGTTGATTTTTCAAAGGAACATATTCTGTTTTCCCTCTTACCTGTCTTTTGAAACAATCTCGTTCTTTTTATAGATTTCTTTAGTGTCCCCATTTGACAAAATCAGATAAAAATGAGTTTGGAGATGCACCCGAAAAAGTGTCCACAGTCATCTGAAAAGTTACTCTTTTGTTGGGGGATATCTCTGTTTTTCAGATTTTCCGCATTATTTAGGATAAAATACATATTTACCCCAGTTGGTATTCTATCTAAACCGACTACATTCTTTTTTAAGCAGTTGTGTCAAATGTGATAGACTGAAATCCCGTTACCAGTTCACCTTTGCATTCATCTATATTTACTGCAGACGGACCTTTTCTGGAACAGTCTCGGAGCAAATATCTGAATGACCAAGATCTGAGATAATCTCGGAATTTGAGGCGGAGTTCGTATTGGATTTGGACTTCTATTGTTGGACAGAAATTCAGTGACATTAAATACAGACGGCAAGTTCGTCATGTCAGAAATGAACGAAAATTCCGAAAGAGAAGTTACGTTGACATGTGATGTGTCGACACACATTGTGCTTTTCACAAGTGGTACGAAGTGATTTGCAGTGACCTTATTTTGCATAACTGGTGCGGTCATTGATGTCCACATTAGTTTGACTTGATTTAGACATTAATTGTCTGATCTGATCAGCAAAATTATATATATGTCCTTCTACATTAATTTGTTTCCGTTTTCACCTACGCTGTTTATCATATATTTGTTGAAGCCCAGTTGGTTGAGAAAGTTCGTCAAACTTTAATGTTGGCTCATTCAATATTTGGTGGGGTTTTTGCTTACCTGTCAATTCTGTTATCTCGGACATTACATGCGGAGGTGTACGAATATATTCGTTTGCAACCGATGAATTACCATGCGAAGAAAGGCCTTGAAACTTACCTATGTATTCGAATACAGCAAAGTGCTAGTAATACCCCCTTCTCCTAACCATGAAACTCGTTGTTCGTATGTCTTGTCCATCTTTAATTTAGTATAAAATCTATGGAGAACTAAAACATTTTCAATTGTGGGTTGATTTTCCAAAGGAACATATTCTGTTATCCCTCTTACCTGTCTTTTGAAACAAAAGAGCCCGTTCTTTTTATAGATTTATTTGGTGTCCCTATTTGATAAGAAGCACAATGGATCATTTGATCCGGTTTGAAACTTTTATCCGTGAAGCTTTTATTAAAAAAGAGCATGTAGTCTCCGATGACTTGGAAGTATGGAATTATGAATGACCTCTATGATTTTGGTCGCCTTGCTTATTTTATTTCTGCATTTTTAACTGACCGTCAGTTCAAAGTTCATGTTGGTGATACCTTTTCTGAACCACACGAACAGAAAATGGGTGTTCCCCAGGGATGCACCCTTTCTGTTACACTGTTTAGTGTTAAAATAAATAACATTATCAAATATGTTAACCCTGGAGTTGAAAGCTTTTTATATGTTGATGATTTCTGTATTTGTTACAGATCAAAAAAAATGTATACAATAGAAAGACAATTGCAACAAGTTTTGAATAATTTACAAAAATGGTCAAACGAAAATGGCTTTAAATTTTCTAAAAGCATGCACCAAATGTATGCACTTTTGTCAACTTCGTAAACACCACCTAGATCCTGATTTAACACTAGATGGCACTCATTTTGATGTTGTGTCTGAATTTAAATTCCTTGGTCTATTATTCGACCCGAAACTGACTTTTATTCCTCATATAAAGTACCTTAAAAATAAATGCCAAAAAGCTTTAAATCCGTTACGCGTTGTGCCCCATATGGACTGGGGAGCTGTCCGTAAAGTCATCTTGAGACTTTACAGGTCATTAGTACGATCGAAATTAGACTATGCGTGCATCGTCTACGGCTCGGCACGAAAGTCATACATTGCAACACTTGATACCATTCATCATCAGGGTTTACGACTAGCCCTAGGCGCTTTTCGAACCACACCCGTCCAAAGTCTATATGTAGAAGCCAATGAACCATCTTTATATTTACGCCGACAAAAACTAGCTATGCAGTATTTTTCAAAACTCAAGTCTAACCCTTCAAATCCCACTCATAGAGTTGTTTTGAACCCTTTATACAAATAATTATTTTTAAAGAAGGAACTGGTAATACCGCCTTTTGGTATCCGTTACGGTCCAGAAGTCGCTAAACTTGATGTTGATCTTGACGACATCGCGAAGCAGGAGATTTCAGATGCACCACCTTGGACTCGAAATAGTCCAGCATTCATTTATGATCTTGCGACCGATAAAAAGGCCTGCACATATCCCATTGTTTTTAAATCCAAGTATATTGAAATTAAAAATACATATAACTTTGAGCGTATTTATACGGATGGTTCTAAGGATGGCGAAAAGGCTGCTGCCGCCGCAGTTGCTGATGGCGATGAACATTTCGGTTGCCAAATAATGCTTATATATTTTCTGCCGAGTTAAAGGCAATTCATTTGGCTTTGGATTATATTGAATCCGAAGGTTATTGGCGATATATTATTTTTACTGACTCATTGTCTGCTATGCAGGCACTTCAGAATGACACAATAGATAACCCTATTATTGTTAACCTCCTTTCTAAGTTATCGCAGCAAAGTCTGCTCTTTCACAAGATATTTTACCTTTTAAAATACCTTATTCCGATTTTAAACCTTTAATAAATGTTTTACTTAACGATGAGTGGCAAAGTGATTGGAATGAGCAAGTAAATAATAAACTGCACTCAATCAAGTCAGTACTTGGTTAGTGGCTGCCAGCTTTTAGATCCTGTCGCCGAGAAGAAATTGTCCTTGCTCGTTTACGCATTGGGCACACATGGTTAACTCATGCATACTTACTGAAAGGAGAGGAAGCACCTCAGTGTATTCCATGTTTTACACAACTTTCCGTACAGCACATTCTTCTGGAATGTGCTGTTTTCGCTCCATTACGTCGGCTCTTCGAGTCTGTCAAACCTGAACTTTTAATTGATTTCCTTATGGAAATTAATATTTTTAATAAGATATGATTATTTCTTAAATCGTGCTTTTGCACATGCATTACTTTGACAACTCCAGTTCTACATTTTGTTCAGATATTGTTTGTCTTTATGTTAAGTATTACAAGTAGTGTTTGGCTTGTTTGCCTGAATTCTGTTTTAGATTGGCTTACATGTCGTTTTATAATAATGTTAAGTATCGCATACATCATGTTTGATCGTTTTGTCTAATAAACTGATAAGTTATATTTCAATTTTAATCATTTCATCATTTACAGTAAGTTAATTATTAAGCGCCCAAAATGACTTTAGTTGTCGACGGGCCTTAAAATACCATTCATTCATTCATTCATTCATTCATTCATTCATATTCAATTTATTAGAAACAATGTAGAGAGCAAGAAATTACTTAGCATGTGATATGTTAGCGTATTCATATGAATACCGTCGTTTTTGTAAACTTTTTTTTTCTGTGATACCTTAGCGTATTCATATGCATAGAGTCGTTCTGACATCTATTCATATTTCACAATGCGATGAAAATCAGATGAGATTCTTGGAGAACGTTTTGCAGTGATTGACTGAGACTGTGACATTCTTGTTAGGAGACATAACAAATGTGTCACCATAAAGGAAGACTCGTGATACATCTGATCAATCCTTGCCAATAATAGAGGTCATTTAGTCTCAGTATTTCAAACATAGGATTGGTGTATTTGATCTTTTAAGCTCAATCAAAATATCAGAAGTAGAAAGCAACAGAATTTGAAAAGGATGAAAGATTGTAAAGTATCACTCACCGGTCAGTAGTAGTTGTCAGGCTGTATATACTTCGAGTGGGGTCGGTAAACGTTCAGTTGTCTTCTGGTTTTCGTGCCAAAGAATGCTTGAGTTGTTATACTCAGAAAACACAACTGTCCTGTAGCAAGTACGGCAGCAAAGATATCGAATCTTGTGGGTTCAGTGATGAATTCAGGAAAATCCCATTATGCAACAGTGAAAAGGACCCAATGGAATGCAATGTCACACAAGGACAGTAACCTAACTCACTACACTCTCACCGGTTCTATCATTAGACCCAACACGGGAGAATGCATCAACACGGGTAGTTTGACGAACAGTTGTACCAGTGTCATAATTGGTTGTTGTACCAGTACCTTTTCGGATCGTTCTATCATCACTTCAAAATCCTTCAGAATTCTTTCCTGTTGGGGACAAGTGGTTAATAGTCATCCCGTCATACTAGCATGGGTACCCATGACCACCAATCCACGAGTTAATGGTAGATACGTTAAGCATTTGCAGTGGCAGTTCGAAGAACATCTTCCCATGATGAATCCAACTTGTAGGCCACCACGTCTGCTACCATTCCTAAAAGACTAGGCGCACTAGAGTTCTGCGAACAATTCTCACGGACGCTCTGGGCAAAAGTAAAGTAGGGTGCATGCATCTGTTCCCAGAAGTAATCTTGATGGTGGAACTCTCCTTAGACCTGATGAACCTGAATTTCCCAAAGAGCCTGCGAGTCGTGTCTATCTACAATAACAGTGTGTGGTCATCCGACCACGTCTGCACCACGGATGGCGATCCACTGAAACAATTGAGGTGAATAGGTTGGTCGCGGGGTAAGGTTATCTTCATATGAATAAAGGCAAAGAGATAAATGACATCCTCACTTCCTTTTGTTCCCCTGCAATAAATCACCACATGTTGCCGTTGGACTTTATTCAGCATCCGGTCGAACACTTCACACTGTTTCTCCCAAGTTTCTGTCCTTGCTGAGAAATCCACGCCACAAATGTTTGGCGATCGACTTGGGTCTCGGCTGCCGGTGTAAATTTGGCGGTTTTCTTTGGATGTATACCTTTGCAGACTTAGTAGCCACTCTTTTAGGGGTAGGGTAAGTTTGTGGATCACAGAAATTCGCTGTTGCTCCACTCACCGCCAGGTTTATAAAACTAGCGTTTAGTTGTCTCGCCGCGATCCTTGTCCTATCCAAATGAAAATGACTTCTGGTAAGTTCTCTAGTCTACTCTGCTGTACGTTCACAGAAAAGGCAATATTCACCTTCGGTTCGATGTTTTCAACGGCCGTCAACGACCTTAGCTGGATAGCAAACTGTGTGCACAGACTTGCACGATGACGTGGCTCTAATCTGGCATAATCTAGAACATACACTGCCCTCCAATGGAACAGCATAGCAGGTGCACTCAGCGGGCATAGGGTATACGTTTTGGGATGATCATGCTTCCCTCTGCACACAGAGCAGCAACGGCTTTAACAATGTACGGACTCATTCCTGGGTTGAGATCGGTTGATAGAATCCCCTGCGAGATATTCCAGAAAAGTTCAAGAACTGTTCTAGAACTAGTTCTTGCACAACAAATGGCCTCAAGAACTTGAGTTCCAAAACTTAAGTTCCAGAACAAGTTCTAGAACAGTTCTTGACTCTCTCTGGAATAGTTCTAGAACTGTTCTATAACTTGCACTTGAAGAACTCCCAAATTCTAGAACTTTAAGGCCTTCTAGAACTTATTCTGGAATTGTTCTACAAAATTCAGAGCACTTGAGGAACTCTCAAGTTCTAGAAAGTTTCAAGAACTGCATATTTAATTATAAAGCATATAATAAAAAGTTTTCATAATTCTGAGTACATTTTTATTTAATATACACAAGCGTCTGGTTACACCGAACAATTGAAATATAAGTTGAACAGAATACCAGTAAATTTTATGCAGTCTGACCTGTCTAGGAATGCGTTGATTGAAAAAATTCGATCTATTGAATTGTGTCGAGAAACACAACTAGAAATTGATGTTATTTATGACAATCTTTGTAAGACGATTACTTCCGAAATGTAATCCTGCATTCCTCATTTTGATTGCTGCAAGAAAGCAAGAAAGCGTTTTAAATGTACAAAACCGTACTAGAACGACGATCTTTCTGCATCCTGGGAAACACTCAAACGAAGTGAAAAATCGTACGTTAAATTCTCAGGACCGCGTAATACGCAAAACTCCTTATTGTCTGAATATAGAAACTGCAAAAAAGTATTCGACAAAAAGCTTAGATATTACGAGCGAGTGTATAAACGTGGCCTTATGATCGATGTAGAGTCCATGTACTGATAACCCTAAACAGTTTTGGAACCATTTGAAAAAATTAGGTCCTAAAAGAAAACACGATATTCCTATGGAAGTGTACGATGATAACGGAAATGTATGCGACGATAATAAAACGGTTTTCGAAACATGGCATACAGATTTTAACGGTGTTTACAATCCGAATAATGAAATTGATTATGACCAAACTTTTTACGACAACATATTACAGCATAAGCGTTTACTAGAAGACAATATGCTAGATCCATTATATGTACAAAATGATTTTTTAAATGCTCCAATTTCTCGTCAGGAAATTCGAAAATTTTTACTTGATACAGGAAAGATACCATCTATTTGGCAAAACACTATAATATTATGCGGACAGTTACAAATATCTAGGTGTAGTATTCAATGAATTTTTAGACCTTAACTTAACCGCTGGAACTTTGTCGCTCTCAGGTGGTAGGGCATTGGGTTCCGTTATCTCAAAAATTCACAATTTTAAATCTGTTGGAGTTCAAACGTACACAAAACTATATAATTCGTGTGTTGTTCCAGTAATGGACTATTGCTCAGGGGTATGGGGATTTAAACCGCATAATTAAGCCGACATACGTACGTACGTCGTCCAAAATAGAGTGATTCGATATTTTTTAGGTGTTTACACCCACATTAGCATTGAATGGGGGAGATCCCATTTAAAACAAGACGTTGGGTTAATATCTTACGTCTATGGAATAGGTTAGTGAAGATGAATAACTCTAAGAATAACAAAGAAAGTTTTCCTCTTTGATTATTCATACAATACCAAGTCTTGGTGTTCTGATGTAAAACGTATTTTAACTTCTGTAAATATGGAGAATATTTATAGAGATAAACTCATTTGCGACGACAAAATTATTGAACGACTTCTTTTATCAAAGCACAACGAAACTTGGCTTAAGGGTATACATAACGTTGCCAAACTACGCACATACGTCACATTTAAAACAGTATATTGTTGTGAAAACTACGTTAAACTCAATCTAGAACAACAGAACGATTGTTTTTAGCTCAATTACGCTGTGGAATACTTCCCTTAGAATTGAAACCAGTAGATTTGTTGGGTCAAAAACCAGAAGAATGGGTATGTTTAGTATGTTCTTCAAATTCTATTGAAAATGAAACTCATTTTCTTTTGAAATGTAATCTTTATAGCAATGAAAGACAATTATTATTATACCCCCGGTTCCGAAGGAAAGGGGGGGTATACTGTTTTTACCCATGTCCGTCCGTCCGTAACACTTTCGTTTCCGGGCTATTTCAACCCCTGTCGGTGGGGGTTAGAATACGCCGGCTGTCCGTCCTACAAGGGGTAGAAGTCCCCTAATGGACCCGCCTGTTTGCCGTGGGTGGATACTCGTAAGCAGGAAACGAGGATCCTGGCAGTTGAGGGAAGCGCAGGGATCTCCGGCTTTCCAACACACTGCTTTGGCCTCTGCTTCGGTGTAAACGGGAGCCTAGATGGGCCCGGTCTAGTGCAAACGGCTGGTCATATATAAGATTTAGGCACACTTTTTCTTTTCTTACAAATACATGTATATTAACTGTAATGGTGTTAAAATGTCATAAATATCTGTGCATGTATCTACGTATAAGTTTTTTTTTCACTTGAAAATATTCCATCCGATCGTTTCTTTCATTTCATATACACCAACTTTATATTATATGTGTCATATTTAATTTGCATAAAGTTTACAGTTTATTGTGCCTCTTCTTTTATAGGCTAATGGGCTAATTGGGTGTCGCGGATGTTTTGGTCGGGGGCACTGACTTGCATGGCGGATCCCTGATATGGGGGACACATCCATGTTCTTCCTTGTCGCGCTAACTTATTCGCGGTATCTAGTTATACCATCTGTGGACCCCTGACACGAGGAGCTGGATTTCCGCTCCATATATCGTGTTCCCTTGTTGGACTCCGTGGCGGGTGGGGGCCGCGGTTGATGAAAAATAAAAACTTGGATATGGATCCTCAAACCAAAAAACGCACACGTACTGAAATGGACTCGGACTCCGATATCGACAAACCAAATGGCAACACTTCAAACCCTTCATTCCCCCGATTCTTATTGATTGAATCAAATTTACCCGAACAGCCTATATCTTCCCTTTCACCTTTCGTTATACAGAAATGCCTTCTTTCTCTTGCTGGTTCACCTAAGTCTGTTAAAAAATTGAAATCAGGTGCTCTCCTCATTGAAGTTGAGAAGAAAGCACATGCAGACAACCTCTTAAAATTAAAAACCTTTTTCAATATCTCTGCCAAATGCTCTGCCCATAATACTCTTAATACGTCAAAAGGAATTATAAGATGCCCAGATCTTGCAGGAGTTTCTGAGGAGGAAATTGCTTCTGAACTGGCCGGCCAACTGGTCGTCCATGTCAGAAGGATGACTTCCTACAGGGACAGTATCAAGAGACCAACAAACACCTTGGTGCTAACATTCAATACAGCTATTTTGCCAAGATCCCTTAAAGTTGGATACTTGAATGTCCCTGTTGACATGTACATCCCTAACCCATTGCAATGTTACACCTGTTATAAGTATGGCCATCATGAATCAAAATGCCGAAAAACTACAGAAGACAAGGTTTGCCGTCGTTGCACTGCATTATGTTCAGAACATGATGCAGATGTAAATGAATGTAAGAATACACTTAAATGTTAAAACTGTGGTGGTGAGCATTATTCTACCTCCCGCTCCTGCCTTGTGTGGAAACGGGAGAAGGAGATTGTTACCGTCAAGTGTAAAGAAGGTCTTTCTTTTCCTGAGGCGAAGAAAATTGTTGAAACCCGATTCAATTTGACTGTTTCATATGCTAATGTCACCAAAAACAACTCCAGACCAACTACTATCAGGCCTGTTGTCAATACACCGCCACCCTCACAAGAATGTACTACATGCCATCGCCTTTTGAAGGTTCTATCTCAAAAGTTTCCTGACATCAGTTTACAGTTAAAAGCAATTATGTCAAATGAACAGCCCTCTACTTCTATCCTTTCTTCATTACCATCAATGAACAAAGACACCTGTAGCAATACTGCATCTTCTTCGAAAGAAAATGAGTCTTCTTCTAAAGAAATTAGGTCACCTTCTCCTGGAGAAGTTGAGTCTTCTCCTAGAGAAATTAAATTATCTTCTTCTGGAGAGATTGAGTCTTCTCCTGGAGGATTTGGGTCCTCTTCCAAGGAAGTTGATTCTTCAAAAGGAAAGGAATCTTCTAAAGTTGTAAAAAATAATTCAAACCATACAAGTAAATCACCTGATACGAAAAAATCTTCAATTATTTCACTTAAACCAAACCAACAAAACAAACCAAAGTTAAAATTACACTCAAAGCCCGATTCTGAAGGCTTCGAGAAACAAAATACTAGAAAAAATAAGGTCCAATTAGATAGAGCTAGTGACTCTAAACCTAAAATCACTAATCGTTATCAGACATTGGATGACATGGAGACACAGGAAACTGAGCCTCCTAATCCATGGTCGGGTACAACAGATGACTGGAATCAAAATATTGATTCCTGGCATACTGCGATAGCCGAGATCAAAATTTGTGAACCTATATCGAAATGAATTCCATAATCCAGTGGAACTGTCGTGGATTTAAAGCCAATTTTGAAGAATTGTCTCTTCTAGTTAATGAAAAGAAACCAGTAGCTATATGCTTACAAGAAACATTTTTAAAAGATATTGATAGTCTTTCTCTTAAATATCATTCATGTTATCATAAAACTTGCAATGCAAGTGCTCGAGCTTGTGGTGGTGTAGCAATATTTGTTAACAACTCTGTTCCCCATAGCTTAGTCTCACTTACTACAACTCTGCAGGCGACTGCGGTAAGAATTTCATTGAGCAAAACAATTACCCTATGTTCTTTGTATCTTCCGCCAAGTCAACCTCTTGATACAGACAAGCTCGTTGAGCTTGTCAGTCAGCTTCCAACACCTTTTATGATAGTTGGTGACTTCAATTCACACAATAAGTTGTGGGGATGTAGTGACACCAATAACAAAGGCCAAATATTAGAAGATTTTATTTTTATCCCCCGCTTTTTCGAAGAAAAAAAGGGGGGTTATTAATTTCGGTTTGTCCGTCCGTCCGTCTGTCTGTCCGTCCGTCACACTTCGTTTCCGTGCAATAACTGCCGCAAATGTGAACCGTTTCTTTTCAAACTTGGTAACAAGGTTAAATGCCTTAACGGCTAGGCCAAGTTCGAATATCACTTTCGGCGGACTTTATTTGGTGGAGTTATGGCCCCTTATTTAACAAAATATGTTGTTTCTTGCCGTTTCCGTGCAATAACTGCCACAAATGTGAACCTTTTTTTTTCAAACTTGGTAACAACGTTAAATGCCTTAAGGGCTAGGCCAAGTTCGAATATCACTTTCGGCGGACTTTATTTGGTGGAGTTATGGCCCCTTATTTAACAAAATATGTTGTTTCTTGCCGTTTCCGTGCAATAACTGCCACAAATGTGAACCTTTTTTTTTCAAACTTGGTAACAACGTTAAATGCCTTAAGGGCTAGGCCAAGTTCGATCGTCACTTTCGGCGGACTTTATTTGGTGGAGTTATGGCCCCTTATTTAACAAAAAATGTCGTTTCTTGCTGTTTCCGTGCAATAACTGCCACAAATGTGAACCTTTTTTTTTTTTAAACTTGGTAACAACGTTAAATGCCTTAAGGGCTAGGCCAAGTTCGAATATCACTTTCGGCGGACTTTATTCGGTGGAGTTATGGCCCCTTATTTAACAAAAAATGTCGTTTCTTGCTGTTTCCGTGCAATAACTGCCACAAATGTGAACCTTTTTTTTTCAAACTTGGTAACAACGTTAAATGCCTTAAGGGCTAGGCCAAGTTCGAATATCCCTTTCGGCGGACTTTATTCGGTGGAGTTATGGCCCCTTATTTAACAAAAAATGTCGTTTCTTGCTGTTTCCGTGCAATAACTGCCACAAATGTGAACCTTTTTTTTTCAAACTTGGTAACAAGGTTAAATGCCTTAAGGGCTAGGCCAACTTCGATTGTCGCTTTCGGCGGACTTTATTCAGTGGAGTTATGGCCCCTTGCTTAACAAAAAATGTCGTTTGTTGCTGTTTCTGTGCAATTACTTACACAAATGTGAACCTTTTTTTTTTTTCAAACTTTGTAACAAGGTTAAAAGTCTTAACAGCTAGGTCAAGTTCGATCGTCACTTTCAGCGGATTTTATTCCTACAATATTTCCTGCAAGCGGGGGATATAAATTTCATGAATTTGCTTGTTAAACATGACCTTTGTATTTTGAATAATAAATCTCACACCTATCTGCATCCTGCTACTGGTTCTTACTCATCTCTTGATCTTTCTATTTGTAGTCCTGATATATTTGTTGACTTTAAGTGGAATTTGGAAGACGACCTTCATGGAAGTGATCATTTCCCTATAATTATACCCCCCGGCAAACAAAGTTTGGGGGGGTATATAGGAATCACCCTGTCTGTCCGTCCGTCCGTCCGTCTGTCTGTCCGTATGTCCACATTTCTTGTAAGCACTACTCCTCCTAAACGGCTCAATGGATTTGGTTCAAACTTTACATGAAGGTTACACATCATATGTAGATATGCATGAAGGAAGATCATACGCCTCGGACTCTTCCAAGGGGAGATAATTCAACTTAGAGGTTATCTGCGAGGGACTCCTGTGCACATACCTCCACATTTCTTGTAAGCACTACTCCTCCTAAACGGCTCAATGGATTTGGTTCAAACTTTACATGAAGGTTACACATCATATGTAGATATGCATGAAGGAAGATCATACGCCTCGGACTCTTCCAAGGGGAGATAATTTAACTTAGAGGTTATCTGCGAGGGACTCCTGTGCACATACCTCCACATTTCTTGTAAGCACTACTCCTCCTAAACGGCTCAATGGATTTGGTTCAAACTTTACATGAAGGTTACACATCATATGTAGATATGCATGAAGGAAGATCACACGCCTCGGACTCTTCCAGAGGGACTCCTGTGCACATACCTCCACATTTCTTGTAAGCACTACTCCTCCTAAACGGCTCAATGGATTTGGTTCAAACTTTACATGAAGGTTACACATCATATGTAGATATGCATGAAGGAAGATCATACGCCTCGGACTCTTCCAAGGGGAGATAATTTAACTTAGAGGTTATCTGCGAGGGACTCCTGTGCACATACCTCCACATTTCTTGTAAGCACTACTCCTCCTAAACGGCTCAATGGATTTGGTTCAAACTTTACATGAAGGTTACACATCATATGTAGATATGCATGAAGGAAGATCATACGCCTCGGACTCTTCCAAGGGGAGATAATTCAACTTAGAGGTTATCTGCGAGGGACTCCTGTGCACATACCTCCACATTTCTTGTAAGCACTACTCCTCCTAAACGGCTCAATGGATTTGGTTCAAACTTTACATGAAGGTTACACATCATATGTAGATATGCATGAAGGAAGATCATACGCCTCGGACTCTTCCAAGGGGAGATAATTTAACTTAGAGGTTATCTGCGAGGGACTCCTGTGCACATACCTCCACATTTCTTGTAAGCACTACTCCTCCTAAACGGCTCAATGGATTTGGTTCAAACTTTACATGAAGGTTACACATCATATGTAGATATGCATGAAGGAAGATCACACGCCTCGGACTCTTCCAGAGGGACTCCTGTGCACATACCTCCACATTTCTTGTAAGCACTACTCCTCCTAAACGGCTCAATGGATTTGGTTCAAACTTTACATGAAGGTTACACATCATATGTAGATATGCATGAAGGAAGATCATACGCCTCGGACTCTTCCAAGGGGAGATAATTTAACTTAGAGGTTATCTGCGAGGGACTCCTGTGCACATACCTCCACATTTCTTGTAAGCACTACTCCTCCTAAACGGCTCAATGGATTTGGTTCAAACTTTACATGAAGGTTACACATCATATGTAGATATGCATGAAGGAAGATCATACGCCTCGGACTCTTCCAAGGGGAGATAATTCAACTTAGAGGTTATCTGCGAGGGACTCCTGTGCACATACCTCCACATTTCTTGTAAGCACTACTCCTCCTAAACGGCTCAATGGATTTGGTTCAAACTTTACATGAAGGTTACACATCATATGTAGATATGCATGAAGGAAGATCATACGCCTCGGATTCTTCCAAGGGGAGATAATTCAACTTAGAGGTTACCTGCGAGGGACTCCTGTGCACATACCTCGTAAGCGCTACTCCTCCTAAAGGGCTCAGTTGATTTGATTTAAACTGTATATGAAGGCTACACATCATATGTAGATATGCATGAAGGAAGATTTTTCTCCTCAGATTCTTCCAAGGGAAGATAATTCAACTAAGAGGTTACGAGGAACTCCTGTGATACCTTGTAAGCGCAACTTAAACTTTACCATTGTATCCGATGCTTTGGGAGGGGAGCGGGGGGTATTCTTCAGTGAGCTTTGCTCACAGTATTTCTAGTTATCACTGAAACTGGGCCATCTGTCCAGGGGCGTCCGAGGCGATGGAGGCTCCACAAAGCGAACTGGAATTTATTCCAGATGCGATGTGAACGTTCCATTAATCCGGATGCTTTCTTGGAATGTGATGACCCTACACAACTATTTACATCTTTAATGTATCAGGCTGCTAAAGAGGCAATTCCCCAAACTTCGACAAATCCAAAGCACCCTCGCAAACCTTGGTTTGATGAGGATTGCAAAAAGGCTATAGGAACACGCAAATCGGCTTTAAGGCAGTTTAACCTGAGGCCAACCCATCAAAATCATGTATACTTTAAAATAGCTAGAGCAAAAGCTCGTAAAACAATTAAGCACAGTAAACGTGCGTCTTGGAGACAGTATGTATCTAGATTAAATTCTAGATCATCTGTCAAAAAGACATGGGACATGATAAGGAAAATAAAAGGAAAGAGCAGTTCGCTTAGTGTTAATCATCTGAACACCTCAGACGGTGTTGCTACTTCAAAGAAGGATATTGCCGATACGTTGGCAGATTCCTTTGCACAAAAATCGTCCTCTTCAAACTATTCTCCTGCCAACACGTTGGCAGATTCCTTTGCACAAAAGTCGTTCTCTTCAAACTATTCTCCAAAGTTTCAAAAATTTCAAAAGCAAAAGGAGAAACGGAAAATTAACTTTAAATCGAAAAATGAAGAGGCCTACAATAAAGCTTTTACGTTAAAAGAATTAAAGTCGGCTCTCAAGAAGTGCCATGATACCGCTGCGGGTTCAGATGATATACATTATCAACTGATTAAACATTTACCTTTCCGGTCCCTTTCTTGTTTACTTGACGTCTATAATCAGGTTTGGCGAACGGGAAATCTTCCGAGATCTTGGAAAGAGGCCATCGTTATTCCAATTCCCAAGCCTGGTAAAGATACAACTAATCCTGGGAATTATCGTCCTATAGCCTTAACGAGCTGTATATGTAAAACCATGGAAAGAATGGTGAACGACAGACTTGTTTGGTTTCTCGAAAAGAACAAACTTATTACTACTTTCCAGTCCGGTTTTCGTAAACATAGAAGTACAGTGGATCATTTGATCCGTTTTGAAACTTTTATCAGAGAAGCATTCATTAAAAAGGAGCACGTTGTCTCCGTCTTCTTTGACTTAGAAAGTGCATATGACACTACCTGGAAATATGGTATTATGAATGACCTCTATGATTTTGGCATAAGAGGTCGCCTTGCTTATTTCATTTCTGCTTTTTTAAATGAACGTCAGTTCAAAGTTCGTGTTGGTGATACTTTGTCTGATCCACATGAACAGGAAATGGGTGTTCCCCAGGGATGCATTCTTTCTGTAACACTTTTTAGTGTGAAGATTAATAACATTATCAAATCTGTTAACCCTGGAGTTGAATGTTTTCTATATGTTGATGATTTCTGTATTTGCTACAGATCAAAACATATGCATACAATTGAAAGACAATTGCAACAAGTTTTGAATAATTTGCAAAAATGGTCAAACGAAAATGGCTTTAAATTCTCTAAAAGCAAGACCAAATGTATGCACTTTTGTCAACTTCGTAAACACCACCTAGATCCTGATTTAACACTAGATGGCACTCGTATTGACGTTGTGTCTGAATTTAAATTCCTTGGTCTATTATTCGATCCGAAACTGACTTTTGTTCTTCATATTAAATATCTTAGAAATAAATGCCAGAAAGCATTAAATATTTTACGCGTTGTTTCCCACATGGATTGGGGTGCTGACCGTAAAGTCCTCTTAAGACTTTACAGGTCATTAATACGATCTAAATTAGACTACGCATGTATTGTTTATGGCTCAGCACGAAAGTCATACATTGCAACACTTGATACAATTCACCATCAGGGGTTACGGCTAGCCTTGGGCGCTTTTCGAACATCGCCTGTCAAAAGTCTCTACGTAGAAGCCAATGAACCATCGTTAAATTTACGCCGAAAAAAACTAGCTATGCAGTATTTTTTAAAACTTAAGTCTAATCCTTCAAATCCCACTCATAGAGTTGTTTTCAACCCTTTATACAAGGAATTATTTTTAAAGAAGGAACGGGTAATACCGCCTTTTGGTATCCGTTACGGTCCAGACGTCGCAAGGCTTGATGTTGATCTTGAGGACATCGCGAGGCAGGAGATTTCAGATTCTCCACCTTGGACTCTAGATAGTCCATCCTTCATTTATGATCTTGCGACCGATAAAAAGGCTTGCACAGATCCTATTGTTTTTAAATCCAAGTATATTGAAATTAAAAATACATATTATAACTTTGAGCGTATTTATACGGATGGTTCTAAGGATGGCAAAAGGGCAGCTGCTGCCGCAGTTCCTGATGGCGATGTTATAACATTTCGACTACCAGATAATTCTTCTATTTTTTCCGCCGAGTTAAAGGCAATAGATTTAGCTTTGGACTTTATTAAATCAGAAGGTTATTGGCGGTACATTATATTTACCGACTCATTGTCTGCTATGCAGGCACTTCAGAATGAGAAAATTAAAAATCCTCTTGTTGTTAATCTCCTCTCCAAACTATCATATATATGTGCTACAGCGAATGTAGTATTTTGCTGGATCCCCAGTCATATGGGTATTCGCGGTAATGAACAAGCTGACTTGGCAGCAAAATCTGCTCTTTCACAAGATATCTTGCCATTTAAAATACCTCATTTTGATTTTAAACCTTTAATAAACGTTTTACTATACGATGATTGGCAAAGTGATTGGAATGAGCAAGTGAATAATAAACTCCACTCAATCAAGCCAGTACTTGGTGAGTGGCTGCAAGCTTTACGATCCATTCGCCGAGAAGAAATTGTTCTTGCTCGTTTACGCATTGGACACACATGGTTAACTCATGCATACTTACTGAAAGGTGAGGAAGCACCTCAATGTATTCCATGTTATACACAACTTTCAGTACAACACATTCTTCTGGAATGTGCTGATTTCGCCCCAATACGTGATAGATTTTTCAAGGCTCAAAGTATGCGTCAGCTCTTTGAGTCTGTCAAACCGGCACTTTTATTTGATTTCCTTAGGGAAATTAATATTTTTAATAAGATATGATTATTTCTTAAATCGTGCTTTTGCACATGCATTACTTTTACAGATCATGTTCCACATTTCCTTTGATATTATTTATCTTCATGTTAAGTATTACATAGTAATGTTGGGCTTTTTTGCCTATATCTTATTTTACATTGGCTTACATGTTATTTTATATATATTTTAGGTATCGCATACATCATGTTTGATTATTTCACCATTTACATTAAGTAAATTATTAAGCGCCCAAAATGACCTTAGTTGTCGACGGGCCTTAAAACACCATTCATTCATTCATTCAAACTATTCTCCAAAGTTTCAAAAATTTCAACAGCAGAGGGAGAAACGGAAAATTAACTTTAAATCGAAAAATGAACCTACAATAAATGGCCTACAATAAAGCATTTACGTTAAAAGAATTAAAATCGGCTCTCAAGAAGTGACATGATACCGCTGCGGGTTCAGATGATATACACTATCAACTGATTAAGCATTTACCTTTCCGATCCCTTTCTTGTTTACTTGACGTCTATAATCAGGTTTGGCGAACGGGAAATCTCCCGAGGTCTTGGAAAGAGGCCATCGTTATTCCAATTCCCAAGCCTGGTAAAGATACAACTAATCCTGGGAATTATCGTCCTATAGCCTTAACTAGCTGTATATGTAAAACCATGGAAAGAATGGTGAACGACAGACTTGTTTGGTTTCTCGAAATGAACAAACTTATTACTACTTTCCAGTCTGGTTTTCGTAAACATAGAAGCACAGTGGATCATTTGATCCGTTTTGAAACTTTTATCAGAGAAGCATTCATTAAAAAGGAACACGTTGTCTCCGTCTTCTTTGACTTAGAAAGTGCATATGACACTACCTGGAAATATGGTATTATGAATGACCTCTATGATTATGGCATAAGAGGTCGCCTTGCTTTTTTCATTTCTGCTTTTTTAAATGAACGTCAGTTTAAAGTTCGTGTTGGTGATACTTTGTCTGATCCACATGAACAGGAAATGGGTGTTCCCCAGGGATGCATTCTTTCTGTAACACTTTTTAGTGTGAAGATTAATAACATTATCAAATCTGTTAACCCAGGAGTTGAATGTTTTCTATATGTTGATGATTTCTGTATTTGCTACAGATCAAAGCATATGCATACAATTGAAAGACAACTGCAACAAGTTTTGAATAATTTGCAAAAATGGTCAAACGAAAATGGCTTTAAATTCTCTAAAAGCAAGACTAAATGTATGCACTTTTGTCAACTTCGTAAACACCACCTAGATCCTGATTTAACACTAGATGGCACTCGTATTGAAGTTGTGCCTGAATTTAAATTCCTTGGTCTATTGTTTGACCCAAAACTGACTTTTGTTCTTCACATTAAATATCTTAGAAATAAATGCCAGAAAGCATTAAATCTTTTACGCGTGGTATCCCACATGGATTGGGGTGCTGACCGTAAAGTCCTCTTGAGACTTTACAGGTCATTAATACGATCTAAATTAGACTACGCATGTATTGTTTATGGCTCGGCACGAAAATCATACATTGCAACACTTGATTCCATTCACCATCAGGGTTTACGGCTAGCCCTGGGCGCTTTTCGAACTTCGCCCGTCAAAAGTCTCTATGTAGAAGCCAATGAACCACCCTTATATTTACGTCGACAAAAACTAGCTATGCAGTATCTTTTAAAACTCAAGTCTAACCCTTCAAATCCCACTCATAGAGTTGTTTTTAAACCTTTATACAAGGAATTATTTTTAAAGAAGGAACGGGTAATACCGCCTTTTGGTATCCGTTACGGTCCCGAAGTCGCTAAGCTTGATGTTGATCTTGCGGACATCGCGAGGCAGGAGATTTCAGATTCTCCACCTTGGACTCGAAATAGTCCATCATTCATTTATGATCTTGCGACTGATAAAAAGGCCTGCACAGATCCTATTGTTTTTAAGTCCAAGTATATGGAAATTAAAAATACATATTATAACTTTGAGCATATTTATACAGATGGTTCTAAGGACGGAAAAAAGGCTGCTGCCGCTGCAGTTCATGATGGCGATGTGATAACATTTCGGTTGCCAAATAATGCTTCTATATTTTCTGCCGAGTTAAAGGCAATTCATTTGGCTTTGGACCATATTGAATCCGACGGTTATTGGCGATATATTATTTTTACTGACTCATTGTCTGCTATGCAGGCACTTCAGAATGACAAAATAGATAACCCTATTATTGTTGACCTCCTTTCTAAGTTATCGCGTATTTGTGCAACAGCACATGTAGTATTTTGCTGGATCCCCAGTCATATGGGCATTCACGGTAATGAACATGCTGACTTGGCAGCAAAGTCTGCTCTTTTACAAGATATTTTACCTTTTAAAATACCTTATACCGATTTTAAACCTTTAATAAATGTTTTACTTCACGATAAGTGGCAAAGTGATTGGATTGAGCAAGTAAATAATAAACTGCACTCAATCAAGTCAGTACTTGGTGAGTGCCTGCCAGCTTTTAGATCCTGTCGCCGAGAAGAAATTGTCCTTGCTCGTTTACGCATTGGGCACACATGGTTAACTCATGCGTTCTTACTGAAGGGTGAGGAAGCACCTCAGTGTATTCCATGTTTTACACAACTTTCAGTACAGCACATTCTTCTGGAATGTGCTGATTTCGCTCCAATACGTGATAGATTTTTCAAGGCTCAAAGTATGCGTCAGCTCTTTGAGTCTGTCAAACCTGAACTTGTATTTGATTTCCTTAGGGAAATTAATATTTTTAATAAGATATGATTATTTCTTAAATCGTGCTTTTGCACATGTATTACTTTTACAGATCCTGTTCCGCATTTTCTCAGATATTGTTTATCTTTATGTTAAGTATTTCATAGCAGTGTTTGGCTTGTTTGCCTAAATTCTGTTTTACATGTCGTTTTATATTAATGTTAAATATCGCGTACATCATGTTTAATTGTTTTGTCTAATAAACTGGTTAGTTATATTTCAATCATTTCATAATTTACAGTAAGTAAATCATTAAGCGCCCAAAATGACCTTAGTTGTCGACGGGCCTTAAAACACCATTCATTCATTCATTCATCTATTTACTACGTCCAAAAAAGGAGCATTGCTCAATAATTATTACAGCAAGGGTTATGTAGTTTGGTATAGACATGTGTATTGTTCTTAGGAACACATTAAAACTTTTGTGATGACAACGCCAAGAGTATCACAATAGCCTTACTTTTTTTTTTATTGGAAAAACAGACAAGCTTAAAATGATTTATTGGACTCTTTTTTAATCTGTATTTTGAAACAAAGATTTCCTTGATATTTTCTGTGAAAATATCCTACAAATCTGTTAGATTGGTTAGATTTTAATGTGAATTTAATAAATTATTAAAGCTTCATCATTATTTATTGGAAATATTCTATTTAACAATGTCCCACTCACTTTGGCAATATTGCAAAGTTACTTATATTTGAGACAGAATCATCCCTGCACCTGATAGATGAGAAATAGCCTGATATAATAAACTTTGTTGCAACTGAATGTATATAATCAGCAATGTACTCATATTAATTCAACATAGACTCTTGACAAAAAAGTTTACAGATATAATTTTTGAACAATGTTTTATTATAATGATATTCTTTCCCAATTAGAGTTACTTAGCAAAATTTGTTTTACATAAAATTTACCTGCTTCGATCTTTACTGTCTCCTCTGTTGTTCAGGTAGTTTGAACTGGCATTATACCCTTATGAATATAAGAAGACATTTTATTATTAAAGAACAATTTAATATACATACAATTGGTACAACCTTAATATACATTTTTGGGTATGCCGGCCTGGTTAGTGCAAAATAACCAATCCAAAGGTCCTGGGTTAAAATCCTTGGCAGGTGGCTTCCATCACTGCATTGATTTGATCAAAGAGCTGGTTCAAGTGGGAAAAGCTGTCAGACGCTTCAAGTGACGCTATGGAGTGCAATGGTTGTGGAGCCCAGGTAGATCTTATTAAGACCGACAATTGGCAGTTATGCATAATGACCTTAACAAGTGTTAACAAAACAATGGACAGAGAGTGATCAGAATAGATCACCTTTAGCCTTCAGCTCAGGTGATCTAAACACATATATTGAAAATGATGAGACAGCATGTCATATATAAATTCAGGCTCCTAGCTTTAATTAAGGTCAAGGTAATATTAAGATGTTGCTCCAAGGTAAAATCACACAGAGGTCAAAATGTGTAACAAGAAATCATTGAAGCAGTATTCTCAGATGTATGTGTTAGTTAAACTCTTGTACACATTAATATTTATCCATTCCTCTTATTAAGCATTCTTTCTCCGCATTACTTAAAAGTTATACACATTGTTGAAATAAATCTCTTAGTATGTAATGTAATAGAAATTCATTCAGGGATAGGGCTAGATATAAACCTTAAAGTAAGATAGTTCATCCTTATTGTTAACTGGCTTATTTTCTTTCCTAACTTCTTGGATTTACACGCTGTTTTACCCGTAAGATGAAAAAAGGCAAGGGCCACTTCCCCAATTATTTAGGTGAAAAGGCATGCAATGAAATTGAAGATAATGTTTTTACTACTTTTTATCCCACACTATTAACCCTTTCCCTCATACAGACGCTTTCTGACACCTTAGCAGCAGAATTTGCAATTTCTTCTTTTGCCACAATGTTTTTAACTTTTTTCAGTACTTATACTGACATTTAAAGAGCTTTCCCATATTTTTGCCTAGATATTTTCAAAGACGGCTGCTGCAGATTTATTGTATGTGGGAAAGGGTCAATTAAACGTACAATAGAAAGAAACATGATACATTGCTCACATTTTCATTGAATTTTGAACAAAAACAAAATATACCTTCATTTTCGGTTCTTTTAGGGGACTGTACAGCATTTAAGGAACAAAACACTGTATTTTGACCAGTATCTTCTGTCATGGCTGAAAAAAACATACTATTTTTATAAAAACACTTTTTGATTTTCCATTCCTTTTGACCAGTATCTTCTGTCATGGAATCGGCGGGTTAGCGTCGAGGATTTGAAACAGGGTGTCTTGGGTTCGATCCCCAGTCTTAGCATGACGGTCATGGTGGAGTGCCTTGCTCGCACATGTTCTAGCCTAGTACTGGTTTCTTGACCCAGCGATTATGAATAAGTAAACTGTCGCAGGGATATAACAGATAATGTTGAAAGCGGCGTAAAACCCTAATAAAACTGTCATGGCTGGAAAAAAAAACACTATTTGATTTTCCATTCTTCTTGTTTACCATTCTTCCTTATTACTTTAAAACTATAATCATTGTTGAAATAAATCTCTTTGTATTTAATGTAATTGAAATTCATTCAGGGATAGGGCTTGATATAAACCTTAAAATTAGATAATTCTTCCTTATTTTTTATTTGCTAATTTTCTTACCAATTCCTGGGAATTACACTGGCCGCTTACCTAATTATTTAGGTAAAAAAGCTGGTAATAAAATTGAAGTAACTGTGTTTACTACTTTTTATCCCACACTATTAACCCTTTCCCTATTAATACAGACGCTTTCTTACACCTTTGTAGCAGATCTTGCAATTTCTTCTTTTGCCACCATGTTTTCAACTCTTTTCAGTACTTATACTGATATTTAAAGAGCTTTTCCGTGTTTTTGCATAGATTTTTTCAAAGACGGCTGCTGCAGATTTATTGTATGTGGGAAAGGGTCAATAAAACGTACAATAGAAAGAAACATGATACATTGCTCACATTTTCATTGAATTTTGAACAAAAACAAAATATACCTTCATTTTCGGTTCTTTTAGGCTTCTGTACAGCATTTAAGGAACAACCAACTGTTTTACCAGTATCTTCTGTCATGGCTGAAAAAACAAACTAATCTCACAAAAACACTTTGATTTTCCATTCCTCTTATTTACCATTTTTGTTTATTATTTCAAAATTATAATCATTGTTGAAATAAATCTTTGTATTTATTATTTAATGTCATTTAAATTCATTCAGGGATAGGGCTCAATATAAACCTTAAAACAAGAGGCCCAATATTGCTCCACGACCATTAGGCAAAAATTCAATATCCAAACAGCCCGCCCCCTCCCTGATGGCCATGTTTTTTGACTAATCAACTTGGCTTGAAGGAATCTGATAGAGGGTCACCCTAGGAACATTTCTACAAAACTATTTGAAAATCAGCCGGACATTTTCGGAGAAGATTTTTTAAGTTTTCACTATAGCCATACCAGGCAAAAACAGCCTGGCACCCATGTTTATCGACCAATCAACTTCGCTTGAAGAAATCTGATAAAGAGTCACCAAAGGAACATTTACACAAAATGTTCACTATAGCCATATTCAGGTAAAATTGCCCCACCCTCTGGCAGCCCTAGTTTTACCAATCAACATGGCTTGAAGGAATCTAAAATCTGTAGAGACTTTCAGAAGAGAAGATTTTTTAAGTTTACACTATTTTTTCTTTCGGTTGCCCTGGGACCAGAATTTTGCATGGATCCAAAAAAAAAAGGAATTCAGGAGAGGATGCTTCCTATGTAGTTTCATCCTAATTGGCCAAGTGGTTAGGGAGGAGAAATCGTTTGAAACAAAAAGTTAATGCATGCACGCACAACGGACAATTGGCCATGACATAAGCTCGACTAGGTTTCAACCAGTGGAGCTAATTAGATGATTGCTCTTTGTTGTTGTTGCAAATGCAAACATTATAACCAAGAAACACATTTTATTGGTAAAGAATCCCTGACATGTCGGCTATTATCAGATAGATAGACAGGGACCAACCCAGTTAATGGTAAGTAGGCAGTTGATTAAAAAAAAATTTTTTTTTTGATTACTTAAATCAGTACCTTTTTCTTCACAAAACTCTTATGTCTGTTGCATCTGCAGTGAGGAAAATGATGTTACAGTCCAACCATTTCTGCATTTCCTTTTTACCTGAAAATTGCAAATTGAATTTTGTAAAATATTTCAATAATTCAAGACGCCATTACTCTTGAAAGTGATTTAATTATGAAAATTAAATTATATTACATTTAAAGAAACAAGGGCACAGCAAAGCGGATGCATCACCTAGATATTCAACCATCACATTGAGTTCTCTTGTGATCGAAAATAATAGAGCTACTATTTTTCCTTGATCAAAACAAAATTTGTCAAGATCGGTCGAAGGATTGTTCAGTGTAGAGTGGTCACAAGGTTGTTGATATGGGAAAATAGTCAAAGTCCAATTTTGACCTTGACCTTGAAAATAAATAGGCTTCTAGACCTTGCCATATATACTAACTGTATACCAAGTTTGGTTAAGATCGGTGAAAGGATGTTCAGTGTAGAGTGATCACAATGTTGTTGATATGGAATAGTCAAAGTCCAATTTTGACCTTGACCTTTAACCTATGACCTTGAAAATAAATAAGCTTCTAGACCTTGCCATATACTAACTGTATATCAAGTTTAGTGAAGATCGGTGAAAGGATGTTCAGTGTAGAGTGGTCACAAGGTTGTTGATATGGGAAAATAGTCAAAGTCCAATTTTGACCTTGACCTTTAACCTATGACCTTGAAAATAAATAAGCTTCTAGACCTTGCCATATACTAACTGTATACCAAGTTTGGTTAAGATCGGTCGAAGGATGTTCAGTGTAGAGTGGTCACAATGTTGTTGATATGGGAAAATAGTCAAAGTCCAGTCTATAGTGGTCACACGATTGTTACGGAAGGAGGCAAGGACGGACGAACAAACAAACTGACAGACTCGTTACTATATCCCCTGTCTAACTCCGTTAGACGAGGGGATAATAAAAAGCTTAGCTAATCAATTGGTCGCGAAAACATGTGACGCTAGATAACTTTGGTTTCGAGAAGTGATCGTCATGCAATTATCAGCATATGCACAAAAACTTTCTCCTTTTTAGCTCTACTGGCCAAAGGCCAGAAGGGCTTATGTCGTGGCGATGTGTCCGTCGTCCGTGCGTGCGTGCGTGCGTCCGTGCGTCCGTAAACAATTTCTTGTTAACACGATACAGTCTTCACTTTTGATTGTATCTCAACCAAACTTATACAGTAGTTAGATATCCATGAGAGCTCGGTTCCTTTCGAAAACCAGCCAGATCCGCCCATGCATGACTGGATTATGGCCCTTGAAATGGTCAAAATTGCTATAAAAGACCTTGTTAACACGATACAGTCTTCACTTTTAATTGTATCTCAACCAAACTTATACAGTAGTTAGATATTCATGAGAGCTCGGTTCCTTTCGAAAACCAGCCAGATCCGCCCATGCAAGACTGGATTATGGCCCTTGAAATGGTCAAAATTGCTATAAAACAGCTTGTTAACACGATACAGTCTTCACTTTTGATTGTATCTCAACTAAACTTATACAGTAGTTAGATATCTATGAGAGCTCGGTTCCTTTTGAAAACCAGTCAGATCCGCCCATGCAAGACTGGATTATGGCCCTTGAAATGGTCAAAATTGCTATAAAAGAGCTTGTTAACACGATACAGTCTTCACGTTTGATTGTATCTCAACCAAACTTATACAGTAGTTAGATATCCATGAGAGCTCGGTTCCTTTTGAAAACCAGCCAGATCCGCCCATGCATGACTGGATTATGGCCCTTGAAATGGTCAAAATTGCTATAAAAGAACTTTTTAACACGATACAGTCTTCACTTTTGATTGTATCTCAACCAAACTTATACAGTAGTAAGATATCCATGAGAGCTCGGTTCCTTTCCTAAACCAGCCAGATCCGCCCATGCAAGACTGGATTATGGCCCTTGAAATTGTCCAAATTGCTATAATTGAGCATGTGAACACAATAGAGGCTCCATTTACTATCTGATCTTCACCAAACTTAGATAGTAGTTAAATATTGATGAGAGCTTGGTTCCTTTTGAAAACCAGCTAGATCCGCCCATGCAAGACTGGATTATGGCCCATGAAATTGTAAAAATTGCTATAATACAGCTTGTGAACACAAAAGAGCCTCCATTTACTATCCGATCTTCACCATACATACATGCTCTGGATTGAAAATGACCAAAGAACCATACCAGTAGAGCATAGGCCCTCATGGGCCTCTTGTTTATTGATATACGTCCTAAAACAATACCTCCACGCGTTGTTTTTATTATCATTTTAAGATTTTATAAATTGTATTTACCTCCAAGCCTCACAATTCGGAATTGCCACATTCCGGGACAGCCTTTATACAAAGCTACGCCACACGTTCCGACCTTATAATCATTGAAGGGTAGTTTCGGTTCCACAATTTGATTCATGTTGTGCACGGACAGCCTATTGCCATCATTCAGCCATCGCATCACTGCAAATTCCATTTTTTCCGTTCCTTTTTTGCTTGGAATTGTTGTCATCTTTAAATTGTTCGTCTGGCATATATATTGGCGGGTGGAACTAATAGTAAACTTCATAGCCGGTGGTTGATTGGTTGGTTCGTTTTCGACTGACCAATAGAAACTCGTGTTACATCTGTTTTTTGTTGATTACTGACTGCGAGATTAACGCGAGATTTGTATGTGTGCTTTAATACTGACTGGTTCGCGTTGGTTACATGCTACAGTATATAGTTTATCGGGTAAAATTACTTAAACCAGTCTGCGCGTGTATCGTTTTTGTGTACATGTCAAACAGTTGTCTCTGTTTAGGGAAATTTAAACAAACTGCGTTAACATAATTGACAATTATTACGCATTAGTTTTGTTGATTGAAAACTAAAAAATCAGTCACTATAATGGCCAGTTACAAAGTGCGTAAAGCATTAAAAATAAAAGAAATTAAAGACGGGTGGATTTTGATGTTTGTCGGCGATTGAAATAATTAGGTAGGTTTTAAAAAGAACAAAATAATATTTCATTTTCGGTCCCGGATCCCAGCAGATTTAAATCCTCATTACGTCACCGAAGTAATCTCAAAGATGGCGACCTCAAGAAAACTCGAAAACATGAGGGATGTTTTTTTGGACGGGAGGAGAACATTCCAATGCTTGGTGTGTTCATGCAATTTGAGTTCAAAGAGGAATGTACTCCAGCACTTGCATCTCGTACACGACATGTGTAAGAAAGTTTATATCGATATTTTTATAGGTGGTCAAGTCGGAGGACGGAGGGGGTGGGGTGTTGTAAAAGGCGATGCGTTTAAAGATCTGTTTTCGTCCTTCAAATATAACAAATTGACTAGATGTCAAGATATCAATTCAGATTCAAATATACTTGCCAAGCTGCAATAGTCAATTGCTTTATTGTTTGATGTTTTATGCTGCTTTCCATAATTATTCAGTTACAACATTGTGTTTCTTGTATAAGTTACCAGTATATCCTACTACTGGTCTTATTTATCCTGACACCTGCCAACCAGGGGTTTAACTAAACAGAGTCTGGTAGAGTCTGTAGGTCATATCCCAGTATATCAATGTTTTGTTTTTTTGTATTGAAACGAATTAAATATTTTAGTTCATTTTCGTATGAATAGAGAAATATGATATGCGTGACAGTGGAGACTGGTAGAGTCTAGTCATTACTGAGCAATAAATGCAATGTTTTATTCGATTTTTAAGTTTAATATAAATAGTAAATATAATATGTTATCAAAATATACACTATTATTATTTCAGCAAATAATTAATAAAACGGACCTATATAAAATAGTATTTGGTTAGAAGATTTGCATAAACAAAATGGTGGCCACTGTTACGCATATAATATTTCTATATTCATACGAAAATTAACTAAAATATGCAAATACATTATTATTTATAAGATACAATAACACAACAAAACATTATTATAATGGGATATTTGACCACCAGCCAACCAGTGCTAACCCCACAACCCTGAGTGCCAAGGCGGGCAACCATTTCTACCATTTTTAAAGTATTTGGTATGACCTCACCAGAGGCAGTGCAATCTGATCCTAGCCTGGTCACCAGGTAACAAGCTTGACTTGGCGTATGATTAAAACGTAAACTAAATGCAAAGACTTATGTCAGTAGTCTGTGATGTTCGAAACATGCTGTCACAATACATGGTTCAAATATTTGTTAACAAAGTTAAGTCAGAACTATTTTATATGATGGCTTACTCGTATGTATAATCATTGCAGTTTGTTTTCTTTATTTTAGCCCCTGTTAAACGAGTGAAGAAACTCTATATGGACAATGCAGAAATAAGTGTTCCTTTAAGAACTTCAAACAGGTGGAAACTTAAAGAGCTTAACACTGTTCAATCCCTGGAAGGTAATTCCTTTTTTTTTAATCAAATTCTGTTGGTAACTTTTACATAACCAAAGAAGTAAACACTGTTTCATTTTTGGAGCTCATAATGATATTTAAAATAAATTTTAGTACGGCAAAAATATGCGATCTGCACATCATCTCAAACATTTGTGGTATTTTATTTCAAAATCCTTCAAGTTGTTTAAAGGTATGGAGCATACACAAAATATAGCTATATGACCTTTGACCGTGAACCAAAGTGGTTGTAACAAAATTGCTCTCTGAATAGCGTCTCAATATGTGAACGTTTGTGGAGACTGTCACTATTTCAAATTTCTTCAAGCGGGCACAATTTGTGACAGATAGTCAGAGCAAAAACAATACGTCTCCACATTAATATATGGGGAAGACATAATTCCTTTAGAAATTTATAAATATTTGTAATGTTGCATCTTGGATTTCAAAATGCAGGGGAATCGACTGCATGTACAAATTTAAGGATTGTTTTGTTCTGTGTATTAATAAAATATCCCCCCATTGCAGAAAAATAAGGAGATTTTCAAAATAATGTGCCAAGATCTCTCTTAAATGCAACATTGTTTTTGGAATCTTGAAAAAATTGTACTTATTTCTGTTTTTATAATCCAGGTCTGGAAAATGATCCTGAACAGCCATGTGCCACACGTTCAAAAGAACCAAGTAGATCATTAGATGACAGCTTACGGCAAGATCAATAAGATACAACATGTAATACTTTATGTTCCATGAACTACAGTGAACTAGAGAAAGATGATGATTCAATGTCAAACAGTGATGCATCAACCGAGTTAGATCAAGCTTTGTTTTCAGATTCAGAGGAATCTCTTTTGTCAAACACTGATGACTTTGAAAGTCTTGACTCAGAATTGTCAGATACTGATTCTGAAAGTTCCTACTGCTGTTCAAATCAAAATGAAAGTGCACTAACTAGTGAGATTGAAGCACTAAAAATAATTTCATGCTTCCGTAAACATAATTTAACAGCCAGTGCCTCCAAAGATATTATTAGTACGATGAAATCAATATTTCATGACTCTAGCAAAACATCGATTTTAAACTATGATTACCTGATATCTTTTGTTGGAAAATATAAGGTGCATGAAGTGCACTATTGTGAATTGTGTACAGATATTTTTCCTGATGACCAAGATGTGTTTAGCTGTACCACTGAAGAATGTGAAGGTTTTCGCTACAAGGGGCCACTATCAAAACAACAAAGTAAGGACCGACAGCCTAGGAAATGTTACATTGTGGCTGATATAGAGAAACAATTCATTGATCTTCTTCAGTCACCAGGTATTAACTCAAAAATTTAATTAAATCACAATGCTAGTCATTTGAAATATATATTTTGCCTCATAATTTTTGGGATTTAAAGTGGACATTTGCAATTAAAATAAAATTACTTTATTAAAAGGAAGAAACATTGTGAACATTTGAAAAATATATTTATAACTTGTGCTCTATTCATGATTAGTTTGAACCCTTTTTATACGCTCATTTTAAAAAAGCAGGACGTATTATGGCGAGGCGTTGTCAATTCAATTTTGTCCGGCCTACTCCTCCAACACCTTTTAAGATATTGATGCCAAACTTAGTAGAAATAATCACCAGCACATGATATTGTGTGCGCTCAAAAAGGTGGTAACTTCTTATCACTTCCCAGAGTTATGCCCCTTTTTAGACTTAAAAGATTTTGACCGGCCTAACTCCTACACAGTATAAGATATTGATGCCAAACTTGCTAGAAATAATCAACAGCATGTGATATTGTGTGCGCCCAAAAGGGAGGTAACTTTGTACCTATTTCCTAGAGTTATGCCCCTTTTTAGACTTAAAAATTATCAAAAATTCACATTTCCTTCAATATCTCTAGAACTGTTACAGATATTATTTTGAAAAATTATATTTGTGTTTAGTATCATAAGACAACATCACATACCATGGTCCATAAATTAAACGGTTATTTTGACAAAAATTATTCCCCTTTTTTAGACTTATAAAATTTCTGAAAAATAATTATTCATATTTCCTTAAATATCTTTTGCTTCAAAACTTAAATATTATTAAATCATCTGAAGCCAAGTTGATAACCAAGTCCCGTCACTTTCATTTCTGACAAATTATTACCATTTTTATAAACGCATTTTGCGTTGGTCGAGAATCTCAACTTCAGACAACTAATTCAGTAGCCAACAAATGATTACAACTCCACCATTGACTTAATTTTTTACAAAATTCACCAATGAAGGCGGTGCTGCAGAACTTGTGAAACCTATTACTCAGATCATAAACTTATCTGGATATCATTGAAATGCTAACTCTTCTTAAATACTGAACAGGATTTCAAACTACCATAATCATGCTTTTTGACAATATATAATACTAATTTACGGAATTTGTGACACTTCTCTGGATACTAAGATTTCAAAATCATCATCAAAATATTTAGATATAGATAAATAGATAACCAAAATAGTGTCAATTTATCAAGAAAATTGCCAAACGTTTTGTGTCACAGCATTTCAACCATAACTGTACTGCTACTACATATGACATTACACTTGTTCAGCATTTAGAATCTTCAGACTGCCCATAACCTGACCTGCATTGAAACACTGGTATATACTATAGTCTGTTAACATATTGTTAAATTTGGTCAATCTACCAAAAATCCTTTTCTGCACTCTAGAGGCCACATTTGTAAAGTGATGTATGTTTTAATGCTTTAACTTACAAATCATACAATCAATGAGTATCTTAAAAGGCATCACTCAAATCAATTTTTATTACAAATTATTACCTTTTCCTAAACTATGCCCCTTTCATGTGTATGAACTTCCTTTAGTGGTAGTTCTAGTTCGTGAATGCATCGAGTACCTTTTATAACCTTCCTGACAGGCGTATTTTGTGGCTTTGGTACTATTGTTAGAATAACCTTAGACTGCACTAATTGTAGCTGGCAGCCCGAGATTCGAACCCTGTACCTTTAGATTGGTAGTCTAGCGGTTAAGTAACTGAACTGATGGCTGAGATTTTTTTCCCAAGATGATTCTTATTTCTAATATATTGCATAGTCAAGTCTTGCTTTAAATAATCCATCAGTAAGCACCCTAGGAACTTTTGTTGAAAGGTAGTTGAAACAGTTTCTTTATTGTTGCTTTTCTTTCAATTGCAGGAGTGATGGAAGATATACACAAGCAGAAAATGGCTGCAACTTTGAGAGCTGAGCTAAATGATGGAACCATAACAGACATCACTGATGGATCTGCATATAGAGAAATTTTGCAAAAGTCACAGGGAAATAATGAGTGGACATTGACTGCTCTTTTAAATATTGATGGAGTGAACCTTTATTCTTCTTCTAAAGTAGAGCTTTGGCCTATATTCTTGGCTGTCAATGAACTTAATCCCAAAACCAGATTTTCAAGGCAAAACTTACTTTTAGTTGCAATTTGGCAAGGAAAAGGCAAACCTCCTTTTAAATCTTACTTGAAAAGTGTAGGTAGACACTTCAACTCTCTGTTTAACAGAGGAATTGATCTTGAATTTGATGGTGATACTTTAATGGGGAGTATGCCTGCATAACTTGTGAAGAACCTGGACGGACAGTTAAACAAGGTAAAGGGACTGCTAGGTGCTATCCCGACAGACAGGGACAGTACACAATGCGAAGAGAGGATGAAGTCCTAGCTAGCATGACACTGGCAACAGACAAGAAACCAATCAAGGGTTTAAAAGGAGTATCTGGTCTTACTGAAATAAAATCATTTAATGTTGTCGATGGAATAGTTCCAGATTATATGCATTGTGTTTTGCTGGGTATTACTAATAGACTTATGTCAAAATGGTTTTCTCCTACAAACGGAGGGAAAGACTATTTCATTGGAAAAGATTTGAAAAAAGTATCTAAACGCCTTCAAAGTATTCAACCCCCTGCCAGCATTGAACGATTACCACGAGATTTAGAGAAACATTACAAATCCCTGAAAGCAACGGAATTACAAGCTTGGTTATTGTTTTACAGCATCCCATGTTTGACTGGAATTTTGCCTGAGGTTTATTTGAGTCACTTTAGCTACCTTTCTGAGGCCATTTACATGCTTTTGGGCGACAACATAAAACCGACAAATTTGCAAAGAGCACAACAGCTTTTAGATTTATTTTATGCCTCATTTACAGACTTGTATGGATTAGGAAGTTGTGGACTTAATGTGCATAATGCCTGTGCTCATTTGGTTCATTATGTTAAACTTTGGGGTCCACTTTGGGCATGGAGCACATTTGGTTTTGAAGACAACAATGCCATGCTATTGCAAGCTGTCCATGGAACGGGTAATGTGATGAAACAAATTATGTTGCACAAACAAACACAAGCTACTCTTCGCCGAAAGTCATTGAATGTGGTGGACTCCAGAGTTTGGAAAAAAACCTTCTCTGCGAGTAATTGTGATATTTGTGGAAAAATGGTGACATTTGAAATGTCTGGAGTAGAGCATGCATTGCTGCATAAACTTGATGCTGATCATGGACAGAGTGTAATAAAAGCGCCAATGGCACTGTAGTGGCGATCGTATGGAAAATCCTGCAAAGTAACAAGCAGTATATCGGTGTAGGGCTTGCGATGACTCTGGTGCGGGTATATTTGAGAATGTATCAACCCTGCATCTTTTGACAGTAGAATAATGTTAGTTTGCCAGAATGTTGTCTTGGTGATTATTTAGTTACGTTCTGAAATTGGTCATGATGTGTTCAAAATTAGGCCATTCCAAAGTTATGAAAAATCTAGTTGGTATTCCATAGACTACCGTTTTCGCTCATTAGAATGGCTATTTGTAATCTAAATTGTTCGGGTAATCACATGTTTATCACCAGGTCGCTAGGCCATATTAAGATAAAATATATTTTACACTTTAGAAAATGACTAGATTATCAATAAAGGAAAGAAAACAGTATCCATTAGTTTGGTGTTTGTTTCAATGATGTCCGATATTAAACAGGTCTGTTCAATTTAGTCCCTTCACATTGCATGATTGAGGGTTGTCAGAGACATATAAACACAGTGTATGTATATGTCTCTGAGGTTGTTAAACTGCTTCGAATAATGTGAGTGCAAAAACAAACACAAAACATGCTCCAAAAGCACAATTTCACTATTTGCCAAACTGTTCAATTTATAAAAATATAGACATATATTATAATGCTCGATCTCCAAACTAAATTAGGCTACACTGTCAGCATTGATTGCTAATTGACTCTAGAACGTGCAGACGTGTATACATAACGTGTGTACACACTGACATCGTGTGTCCTTTAAACCTTTGTAAACCAGTCTTATCATCTAGACGCTTTCATATATTTAAACAACTACAAAATAAAGCGTTTATAATATTGAGATTTACAAGCTCTTCTGGTTTTTGTTCTCGCGAGCTATTTATAGAACCTTTTGGAATTTCCAGATTTTAGTATCATCAGAGTTGCCGTTATTTGCAAGGCAGAACGCGCAATGATATTTATTATCTGCCAAATCATGACGAAGATAATATTTACATATTTTAACTCTATGTAGATAATGTCTCGATAAAACTCAAATATTAGTAACAATCCGGTACCAAAGTAGCACTGACATAATTATTATTAATCACGTATCTGCATCAATGATGGCACTATAACGGATGTGAGTAAATTAGTTTGCAGTAAGGAAAACAAATATCAACCGATTGTTCAAAACCGACTATGTAAATATTGTTCGTTGTTGTTGTTTCTGTTAGCATTGTGGCGATTGTCAAACCAATCGCCACAAAAATAATTGACAGAGTATGTTCAAATGGAACACAGTTCAGCTCCTCATTTTATACACGAATGAAAAAGCGTGTTTGTAGCTACGTTTTGTATGATGGCAACAAAGTTGGCAATGTCAAGTACTTTGCAATCGTTACTACTTCAAACACTGTTTATGCCATCATTGACACTTATGATACTGACTTTTTAGCTCACCTGAGCTTTGCTCAAGGTGAGTTATTGTGATCGCCTTTTGTCCGGCGTCCGTCGTCCGTCGTGCGTCGTCCGGCGTCCGTCAACTTCTTCTCCTCAGTAACCAGTGGGTCAATTGGGATGAAACTTCACAAAAAGCATCCTCTCAATGACCTCACCAGAATTCCTTCAAATTTTTGGGATCCATGCAAAATTCTGGTTTCCATGGCAACGAAACCGAAAAAACTTCAAAATTCTTCTTCTCCCAAATTGGTTGGCAGATTTTCAAATAATTTTGTAGAAATGTTCCTTGGATGACCCTCTATCAGATTCCTTCAAGCCGTGTTGATTGGTCGAAAAACATGGCCGCCAGGGGGGGGGGGCGGGGCTATTTTGCCTTATATGGCTATAGTGAAAACTTAAAAAATCTTCTCCTCCGAAAGTGTAAGGCCGATTTTCAAATAATTTTGTAGAAATGTTCCTTGGGTGACCCTCTATCAGATTCCTTCAAGCCATGTTGATTGGTCGAAAAACATGGCCGCCAGGGGGGGCGGGGCTATTTTGCCTTATATGGCTATGGTGCAAACTTAAAAAATCTTCTCCTCTAAAAGTGTCAGGCCGATTTTCAAATAATTTTGTAGAAATGTTCCTAGGGTGATCCTCTATCAGATTCCTTCAAGCCATGTTGATTGGTAAAAAAACATGACCGCCAGGGGGCAGGGCTATTTTGCCTTATATGGCTATGGTGCAAACTTAAAATTTTCAAATAATTTTGTAGAAATGTTCCTAGGGTGATCCTCTATCAGATTCCTTCAAGCCATGTTGATTGGTAAAAAAACATGACCGCCAGGGGGCGGGGCTATTTTGCCTTATATGGCTATGGTGCAAACTTAAAAAATCTTCTCCTCTAAAAGTGTCAGGCCGATTTTCAAATAATTTTGTAGAAATGTTCCTTGGGTGACCCTCTATCAGATTCCTTCAAGCCATGTTAATTGATCGAAAAACATGGCCGCCAGGGGGGGGGGCGGGGCGGGGCGGGCTATTTTGCCTTATATGGCTATAGTGCAAACTTAAAAAATCTTCTTCTCCAAAAGTGTTGGCCCGATTTTCAAATAATTTTGTAGAAATGTTCCTTGGATGACCCACTTTCAGATTCCTTCAAGCCATGTTGATTGGTCAAAAAACATGGCCGCCAGTAGGCAGGGCTATTTTGCTTTATATGGCTATAGTGAAAACTTAAAAAATCTTCTCCTCCAAAAATATCTGGCCGATTTTCAAATAATTTTGTAGAAATGTTCCTAGGGTGACCCTCTATCAGATTCCTTCAAGCCAAGTTGATTGGTCGGAAACTATGGCTGCCAGGGGGCGAGGCTTATATAGCTAAAGTGAAAAAAAAAATAAAAAATCAGGTGAGCGATTCAAGGGCCATCATGGCCCTCTTGTTTAATCTACCAGCTGGAAAGCATATTTTGTCGGTGAAAAAGAATGGAAATGAAGTAGTTGTTACTGTTGATAGGTTATCTGAAACTCTTGTATACATGAAAGTGTGTCCTGATGTAAGTGAATGTATAGCGTTGATGCCTAGCAGACAGGGACATGCCATCTTTAAGTAGTATTTTTTTTTTTTAAGTTTCACTATTAAGACAAGGAACATTTGTCCGATAATTTTCAAATCAGGACTGTAGTTTTGGACAAAAAGATTTTTGCAATTGAATTCTTTAAACAACTTTGAAACAAGACTACCTAAGGAACATTCCTGTGAAATTTATTTGAAATTGGTCCATTGGTTTAGGAGAAGTTGTAAGTAGGAAAATGTAAACAGACAGACGACGACATAGGACAGCGGACAGTGAGTGATCACAAAAGCTCGCCTCACACTTCGTTCTCAGATGAGCTAATTAAAACATTTATGTTGAAGAACTTCTTAAAATCATCATCATATTGGGTTTCTTTACCCTCGCCTTTCGGCATAAAGCCATTTGGCGAGCTGCCATCGTTATCTCCTTTCAACATTTTTATAGGGACTAGTTTTTCAATATTTTTATAATTTTCTATTATTTAATTCTATTTCTGACTTTCGATATTTAATTTCCAATTGCTTAACATTTCTCCCGTTTTCTGTTTTAATAATTGTACATAAGACAAAAGTTTAAAAATATTGTTTCAATAAAATAACTATCTGTATATCAAAACTTCTTAAAAGTTTCCGAGTATCTGTATTTGTAATGCCAGCCTGATAGAATGAAAATACTAAAACTTAAATGTAGAGTTAACTATTTTGCGAACAGACTTTTAGTGTCGTTGTTGTTAAGTGGGCTTATTCACTTATAAATTATTATAATGGTATAAATAACATTTTTGAACAGTTTTTGATCTAGGTTAAAAAATTAAATAGTCCTTAGCATATGAATTATCTATAATGTTTAAGTACCTTATTGTATCAAGGAAAATGATGTGAATGAAATTTTGTCTTCAATAACCTTTTCGTTTTAGAACTAATGTTCTAGAACATGAATGGTTATTGGACAAGATTGAAGAACTTAAAAGTTCTGGAACTGATGTTCTAGAACTCAGATGACTTTAGAATGCCAGTTTAAGAACTAAAATCAATAGTTCTAGAATCATTTGAGTTTTAGAACGCCAGTTCAAGAACTAAAATCAATAGTTCCAGAACGGTTCTTAAAGTTCTAGAACAGTTCTTGAACGTTCTAGAACTTAATGCTAGTTCTAGAACTTTTCTCACAGGGGATCCTCCCAACATCCATCCGAAAATCAACTTCAGGGCCGAGAGTCGTCGTCGGTTTATGTCGTCATTGAGGGGAAGAACATCATAAAATATCTCTGGCAAGTGACCTCTGAGAACATGTATCTTAAGATGAGAGAAGGGAAATACACATCCATGCACCAGGCAGGACATGTTTGTAACCTTCTCTTGCATCGTTATCCTACGCTTCTGACGTAGGGTAGGAGGAGACAGACATGCATTGCTGTGTACCGTCAGAGACCCCTGATCATCTTCAACCCTTCGCTTCTCCGCTCGTCTAACTGTAGGTGAAGCAGTCAGTCTAGCTGTAAGTGAAGCAATTGGATCGCGCTAGTCTGCACAGGTCGATGTTTTGGATTAATTAAAGCATTCCTCTGATCTAGTTTCCTCTCTACTGGCTGCTTAGTCTCCGTTAAAACGGGACTGCGGCGCTGCGAAAAAGAAGTTGTGATTATCCTTACAGGCAAACGAGAAGGCGTCCTCAAAGTTGACGTTTGGTGTAACCTAGAAGGCGTCTAGACGGGTGTCTGCAAAGATAAAGTGTTTGAGTAGTTATTGACTGGCTTTGCTGGAATCGTCACTGCAGGCGTCAGATAGGGCGTCTTATCCATAAACAACCAAGCAGATGGCCTCTCGAAAGGCTTCTTATTTGGCGTCACTTAAGGCGTGTTTACAGGTTGAGGATATGGGAACGGTTGGACGGGATCTTCGTCGCACAGAGAACGCAGCAGGCCTACTTCTCCTCTCCGACGACGTTCTTGCTATATGGTTTGAAGTACGGCATGAACACCGCGCCTTTGATCTTGAAGAACTGTGTCCCCCGTGCTCCTTGGAACCATATTCCTTCCGCGTCCATTAGGCATCCTTCTTTATAGGAGATATCACAGGTGAGAACCGGCGTAACATGGGGATGACGTCAAAAGTGTATAATTCCATGGACTCCAGCAGCCTAGAGGTTACTTCAATCTTCTGCACTTCGTCTGGTCTAGGTGGCGACCACAAAACTTCGTCAAGAATGTCGTAGTCTGCCAGCAGATCTAGACAGTCCTCTGGTTCTGTTTGGATCTCACTCGGCCTTGTAGCGGCATTTGTGATAGATCGGGGAAGATCTGGGTTTCCCACCAGGCGAATATCCTACACGGACCTGTAAACGGGGCGCTGGGCCTGCTCGTTCTGACATGTACCTTGTAATATGGGTGGAGACCCAGTCAGGTTCTTGAAAAGATAGATCCAATCATGCTTGCTTCGCCACGTCCTGTAACCAATCCGATCTACTCATAGACTGGGCTAATCTTACCTATGCTAGCAGGACTGATTTATGTTCAGTATGTCTACCAACACAGAGCAAGATTTCTTGAACCAGGTTCCTCTTGGACACCAATTTCCCGTCTAGAGCCTTTGCTGTAAGTTTAGTGAGAAAGTGGGACATCTTGTTAATCTGTAAATAAAAAGGGAACCAACCATGATTAATTTATGAATACTAGGTGGACTTGTTTGTGTATACCGTAGGTATATGCCGAATGTCTCGACCATGTGATAGGTACACCGATTCGGGACACATGAATCAAGTGCAGTTCGGAGATACCAAAATGGCCGCCAATGTAATAATTGGATCAACAATTGAAGATTTTCTTGACGATGGGGCAAATGTGGATGATGAGTTGCTTTTATGAAAATTTGAGATCTTGACTATAGACATAGAACAAATCACATTTTTTCTGTGAACTTTAAAATTAAGTACACACAAACTGCTAAGTACATGTATTAATTCAAATAGTATTCTGGCAGTTAAACACATTTATAAGCTTTTTAAAGTACAATAATTCAATAATTTATTCGTTTATCAGTAGATTAATAAATTATTGTTCTCTTGTGCTCAAATACAAGTACAAGCATTTTATTAACAAGGAAAATTAAATAAAACAGTCAGACTTGTTGTTGCGTTCACCTCTGTTAAGCAGCCAACGTGTATTACCCGGTAATGCCAATTAAATTATACAAACAAATATATTTTGTTATACTTATATTAAGCAGCCACCTCTGTTTAACAGCGAATGAGTGGCTGCTTAAGACAAGTTGGACTAATATTTGTAAATGGTAAAGCCAATAAATATTTGTGTTGAATTATTTTCAAACTGATACTACAGTTCTGGACACAAAGTTTTTGATATATAAGGAAAACAAACCATGCCCCTTGACAGCCATGATTTCAATGGAACAGCTCAGAATAATTTGAACAAGAGTCCCAAGAGGGCCAGTATCGTTCCACAGCCATAAGGCAAAAATTAAATCTCCAAATAATTTAGGAGGAGAAGCTTTTTTAAGTTTTCACTATTGCCATTATAATAAGGCAAAACAGCCCTGCCCCCTGGTGGCCATGATTTTCAACCAATCAACATGGCTTGATGGAATCTGATAGTCAGCCTAGGAACATTTCTACAAAATTATTTGCAAATCAGCTCAACACTTTCGGAGGAGAAGATTTTTTAAATGTTCACTATGGCCATATTAGCCAAAAATAGCCCCGCCCTCTGGCAGCCATTTTTTCCGGCCAATCAACATGGCTTGAAGGAATCTGATAAAGGGTCACCCAAGGAATATTTCTACAAAATTATTTGAAAATCGGCTTAACACTCTCGGAGAAGATATTTTAAGTTTTCACTACGGCCATATAAGGCAAAATAGCCCCGCCCCCTGGCGGCCATGTTTTTTGACCAATCAACATGGCTTGAAGGAATCTGATAGGGTGTCACCCAATGAACATTTCTACAACATTATTTGAAAATCAGCTGAACACTTTCGGAGTAGAAGATTTTTTAAGTTTTCACTATAGCCATATAAGGCAAAATAGCTCCGCCCTCCTGGCGGCCATGTTTTTCAACCAATCAACATTTCTTGAAGGAATCTAATAAAGGGTCACCCAAGGAACATTTCTACAAAATTATTTGAAAATCGGTCCAACACTTTCGCAGAAGAAGATTTTTTAAGTTTTCACAATTTTGAATGGATCATAACAATTTGAAGGAATTTAGGAGAGGTCATTGAAAGGATGCTTCCTATGAAGTTTCAACCAAATTGGCCAAGTGGTTAGGGAGAAGAAGTTGTTTAAAGGAAAAAATTAACGGACGCACGACGGACAATTCGCCATGACATAAGCTCACCTGGCTTTCAGCCATTGGAGATAAAGATCCAAGTAGAGGGTTACTCAATTAACAATTGTGTCAGATTATATAGGTCAAGTAGTTTCACAGAATAAGTTTTGAAGGGACAGACAATTAGTTATCACATTAGATCACGTTCAGCCTTCGGCACAGGGGATCTTAATACAAACAACTTTGAGATCTTGATATTTAAATATCATAAGACCTTGACTAGACATAATAAAGATCACAGTTTCCTTTAGTCGCCAACTTTGTGCCTAATGCGACGAGCTATTTTGACCGGGCCATGCGGTATATCCCGAATACATGCGCGCGCAAGTCGTCCAATTCAATCGAGTGTAAATCGGTGTACCGCGGTACACCTAGGTTTAATTCGGGTCACCAATCAAGTCCACCTACTGCCCATTTACGCAATCCCTGCACTTGTATATATCAATATCCAGTGCATCCGTAGCTGTAATGTCCACGCAAGCGCCATGATGCCATTCGTCATAGTAATTGCATTGTATCATGAAACGTCCTTGCCATGGTCTCTTACAGTGACAATAGTCCAACCCTACATCCACTTCCTCCCCATCCTGACAATTGACATTAGCTTTAGCAGCTTTGAGCCAGGATGGTAACGTTCGAGAGAAACAAGGCTTTATTCTATCATGATTGACTACTTGAATTGAGTTTCTTAACTTAACTCTATACAGACTTGCAGATAACTTTTTTAAATTAGCAGCGGGACCTTTACAAGGGGAACATAATTTTCGACATTTACCTTTCTTACTTGTAGAATCTAGTATAAAAATTATATCACCCTCTTCATACGGACGTTCAAGGATTCGAACATCGTAGTCTCTCTTCATTCGTTGAGTCGAAGTCCTTAAAGTCGTACGTGCTGTATTATGAGCTTCCTGCAAGGCCGAAGTCAATCATGTCACATAATTATCAGGCTCCTCAGCTTTCTCCCCCTTCAGTGAGAACATAAGATCCGCTGGCATGTTGATCTTTGTGCCAAGCATGAACAGATTCGGCGTATAACCCGTACTTCTGTTTACCGATGCGCGTAATGCACCGACTATCTGTTGGAGGTATCTATCCCAGTTGTTCTGTCGCTTGTTGATTTTTCAAGGCTCAAAGTATGCGTCAGCTCTTTGAGTCTGTCAAACCTGAACTTTTATTTGATTTCCTTAGGGAAATTAATATTTTTAATAAGATATGATTATTTCTTAAATAGTGCTTTTGCACATGCATTACTTTTACAGATCCTGTTCCACATTTTCTCAGATATTGTTTATCTTTATGTTAAGTATTACATAGTAGTGTTTGCCTAAATTCTGTTTTACATTGGCATACATGTCGTTTTATATTAATGTTAAGTATCGCATACATCATGTTTGATTGTTTTGTCTAATAAACTGGTTAGTTATATTTCAATTTTAATTATTTCATCATTTACAGTAAGTAACTTATTAAGCGCCCAAAATGACCTTAGTTGTCGACGGGCCTTAAAACACCATTCATTCATTCATTCATTCCAAGTATACCATCTGTGTACCCCTGACACGAGGAGCTGGTTTTCCGCTCCATGTATCGTGTTCCCTTGTTGGACTTCGTGGCGGGTGGGGGACACGGTTGACGAAATAAAAAAAAACTAAACCATGGATCCTCAAAACAAAAAACGCATACGCAAGCAAATGGACTCGGATATCGATAAACCGAAAGGCAACACGCATCTATTGATTTAATCAAATTTACCTGAACAGCCTATTTCTTCACTTTAACCTTTTGTCATTGAAAAATGCTTAGTTTCAATTGCAGGCTCACCAAAGTATGTTAAAAAACTAAAATCTGGTGCCCTTCTCATTTAAGTTGAGAAGAAGGCACACGCAGACAACCTATTACAATTAAAGACATTTTTCAATATATCTGCCAAATGTTCTGCTCACAATACACTTATTACTTCAAAAGGCCTTATAAGATGCCCAAATCTGGAAGGGTTTTCGGAGGAGGAAATTGCTACTGAACTGGTCGTCCATGTCAGAAGAATGACTTCCTACAGGAACAACATCAAAAGACCAACAAATACCTTGGTACTATCTTTTAATACTGCTATTTTGCCAAGATCTTTAAAAGTTGGATACTTACTTGTCCCTGTTGATGTGTATATTCCAAACCCTTACAGTGTTACAAGTGTTACAAATGTTGACACAATATATTTTATAAATCGTATGCTACAGAGTCTGTATGTTGGAAAGGGTTAAGGTCACTTGATACATTGGGAAACCCAAGAGAATGAGCCCATAGTTGTATATTCTTGGTGGATTGTTGAATTGATTGGTTGGGGTTAAAAACCGTTTTCAACACATTTTCAGTCATATCACGGCGGCAAGTTCACCTACTCATATGTTTCCTAGTTTGTTCACACCAGTACTCCACACAACATATTTCCAAGCAACTGGCTGCTTTTCCACATAAACTGTTAGCCCATTGGTAAAGGACGAATGACGCTTGTCACAGTGACTTTTGTCAAACATCGGAAATAATGTTGGCCGAGCTCGGGTTCGAACTCACAACCCCTCCCATGGATTGAAAGCACGCGTCGCTACCGACTGAGCTACCGGGGCTAGGCTATTCTTGGTTGAACCCTTTCAATAGAAAGGTGTGTTGATCATTGACAAACAATTCGCTACCAAAATATCTGAGCCGAACCTCAGCCGCTCAGTCTGTTGAAACGCGGACCGTCAATCCAAAAGTTGTGAGTTTGAACCCAAGCTCAGTCAACATCCTTTCCGACATATTATAAGTTGCTTGAAAAGACTGGAGAACTGGGGCGAAAAAGGCAGGAAACATAATTGTAGAGACAGACAGAGACAGACAGAGAGAGAGAGAGAGAGAGAGAGAGAGACACATGAACATATTCATAACGGGTTATTATTATCGAAGATAGGGCTCAAACCCCTAAGGCAGTTTAAACTTGTTTACTTTACATCAATTGCGAAACAAGCTTTCAGCTTAAATTAATCACGTTCGGTGTCCAATTCCTGTTGACTTAACCGGTACCATCGCGGTGATTGTGGCAAAACCCCAAAGTCAAAACCCGTGCATTACGGGATTCGAGCCCGGGATCGTTTGTACGAGAGACCAACTAATCATGTGTGTATGTATTTGTTTTTATCTAGTGTTTGTTAAGATTGTAGATTATAAATCATGGGTTTCCATGCGTTTTTTCTCGGATGAGCCTATAGGCATCCTAATATCTATGGCAACATCTGTCGAAAACCGACCTTCGAGGTTTTCCGACCAAGAAAGATCCAGATCAGTCTGCACATTTACGCCGTCATTGAAAGATCTTCCTTTTATATCATCTTAGTCGTAAACTCTCTCATTTGAGATTGAGTGATATCAAAAGTCGTCTGTTGCAAAAACGTGTATTGCCGTCTGCATCATAGAAGCGGAAAACGACGTATAATGGTCTATGAACTTACACAATTGTTATGGTGCGAGAAAACCGCTCTGAGGGAATTTGCGCGTTACATGACGATTGATGCGCCGGTGTTTGGATAAAATATTAATTGATTGGGGTTTAACGCCGTTTACAACAATTTTTCAGTCATATCACGGCTGCCAGTTCACCTACTCATGTGTTTCCTGGCTTTCTCATACCAGTACTCAACACAACATACTTTCCAAGCCACTGACTGCTTTTCCACATAGACTTTGGTGAAAGACAAATGACGCATGTCACAGTGACTTGTCAAACGTCGGAAAGAATGCTGTCCGAGCTTGGTTTCGAACTCAAAACCCCTTGATTGAAAGCCCGCGTCGCTACCGACTGAGTAAACTAAACAGCAGTACTGGCATTTTACTCAGAAATCCACGTGATATTACTAAATAATATAGTTACTGTTGAAAGCGGCGACAAATACAAAACTAACAAACAATCAATTATTATCACGACTCATGGATAATCAGGTGAATTCCTCTTTTAACCCATTCCCACCTACAACACATCTGTTTCTGACGACTTGTTGGAAAATATTCAGGAAAATGAAAAAATATGCAAAATCTCTATTATGTGATCGTACAATTATTCAATAGTATTGAACAACCTAATTACGAGCCAGGAAGTAGTGTCATTGCGAGTAAAATAAAACTACGTATAGAAGCAATATGGGTCTGGTTTCACTCAGACTAACATCAGGCTCTTCTAACTCAACCACTTACCAGCACAACAGTGAGCCTGAGTCATCTCAACTCATTCACTACCGCTACCACACCACTCCTGCTCACACGCAGCCTCTTTCACATCGCTTCCATCAGTCCAACTAATTCTGAGGTTATCTGAGGTCAGGTCTTACACCTTCTATGATACCACAACTCCGTCACTTATACTGCAACTCACATTCACACAAACAACACTCACTAAACCACTGACAGTCCGACTCATACTACACACTATCTACGCAAACTAACTCTACTGCCATTACTTACAACACACCATTCAGAATCGGCCTCATACGACTGGCACTCTAATACTATTCGAACTTATCCCGCACACCACTCCAACCCTCCGTTACTCCGTCTTAATATACTTTTAACAAATATCAGAATGAATGTTGACCTATCTGGGGTTCGAACCCACGACCAATTGAGTGTAAGTCCGCGGCTCTACCAACTGAGCTACCGGGTTTCATACAGGTAAAAGCCAACATAAGATATATCTTTATCCAAACATTTAAAAAAAAAAAAAAAAGTTTAAATTTATTTAGTTTACATCGATTGCGAAACAAGCTTTAAGCTTATATTAATCACGCTCGATGTCTGCTTCCTGGAAACTTAACCAGTACTCGCGCCGTTTGTGTGGAAAAATCCCAAAGGCAGAACCCGCTCATCACAACACAGGATATGTGCCTGGTCAATTAGGAGTCATATCAATCTATGTGTTATGATATTTGGGTACTGAATCATAATTGTATAAGTCTGCGTTTTGATTTTTTACATTTTATCTTATACTGCATACATATTAGTAAACATGTGTTACATTTCACGCATTAATCTCCGCCTGTCTTCTAAAATGGGTTTTTAAATCATCATCTAGTTGGTAAGAAGAAAGATTCGTATGTTTGACAGGATCAAACTTATAAGGATAAATCGACCGGTACAGTTATCAATTGTTTGTTTCTTTATATGGTGAATTATGGCGCTTTCAACATTTTTTTTATTTATATATGTTATGTGGTTTCAAACTTAAGATCCCCGAATGTATAGCCTAAAAACCGTTACCGACCGAGCTATCTTGGATCGGCATGCATAATAAGGAAATGAATAAACATAAACTACTCTATCAAAGACAAAATGATATGTTACATAATGTGCCCTATGTGCCACGAACTGCATAGCATTTACGTCACGATTTAAACATGGTGATCCTGTCTGTACAAAAGGAAGGAGACGTAAGATGCTGAAACGAAAAAGAGATATTCTTATATATTTATTACGAATCAATTAAATTCAGTGATAAATGACAGCAAGATTGCATGCCTATCATATGAATCGAACCCATGACATGAAAAAACTGAGTTTTTAACTTCTTTGCTCTTACCAACCAACTATCGGATCGGTGTTGTTTTTACAACCCAAGTTAACGAATTCATTTCGTCGAATAACGACATAGGTAACGGATCAGCCGAATGATAACGAAGACAGCCGAATATTAATGAGTGACGGGTATAATCTATTTACTAGTTTTAAATAACAAGGTAGAAAATCTTAAACAATTATGAAAGGTGACTCTTTGTGTCGCAGATATCATAATACAGATTACTGAAACTCACCAGTATTAACCTGGTACGGATCTTTGAGAATAAATATATCTAATGAAGGCTTATGATGTATGAATCCAGGTAGCTCAGTTGGTAGAGGAGCTGGTTTGTCAATCCTGGGATTGTGGATTCGAATCCCGGACAGGTCAACATTCTTTCCGATATTTGACATCAAAACGGAGGGCGGGAATTATATGAGTGGTGTGCTGTGTGTCTTTGAGGGCGAATTGTGGGGGTAATATGGGTGGGGTGTGGTGACTGTGGTCTTAAGTTATGTGAGTGGTGCGCGGAGTGATGTTGTGTAGGTTGGAGGGTGAATTGTTGGGGTAATATGGGTGGGGTGTGGTGAATGTGGTCTTAAGTTATGTGAGTGGTGCGCGGAGTGATGTTGTGTAGGTTGGAGGGTGAATTGTTGGGGTAATGTGAGAGGTGTGCAGTGTGATGTTGAATGCTGTGCTATGGGAGTTACGTGAGTGCTGTGCTGTGTGAGCGGAAGGTGAGTTGTTGGTGTAATGTAAGTGGTTTGCTGTGTGTTTGGGAGGGTGAGTCATGGGATGATGTTAAGTGGTGAATTGTGAGTGCTGTGCTGTGTGAGTGGAAGGTGAGTTGTTGGTGTAATGTAAGTGGTTTGCTGTGTGTTTGGTAGGGTGAGTCGTGGGATGATGTTAAGTGGTGAATTGTGAGTGTTGTGCTTGTATGGTGTTAAGGGTGGGTGAGTGGTGTGCTGTGTGATTGATAGTTGGGGGTAATGTGTGCAGTGTGATGTTGAGTGCTGTGCTGTGTGATTTGGGAGATGACTCAAGGTGACTGATGTGCGGGTAGATTGGTGAGGGGAAAGTGAGTGATGTTAGTCTCAGTGATTTCAGAGGCCTATTGCTTCAATACGTAATTTTATTTTACTCGCATGGACACGATTTTGAAAATATTAAGTTACTCAACAATTATATGTTACTAATATAGAAATTGTCCATAATTTTGAATTTCCTAAATATTGTTCAAGTTAAACTCCACACTTGAACGAAAATTCCATTTTTCAAGATTATTGATTTTTTTTAGACGTTTTCTAACCAAACGCTACACATATTATATATAAAATATGGTAACCGGTTAGAAGTGTTTATTTACCAGATTAACTCTGACTTAATGGTTACAAGACAATAGATGAACTTGCTTTCATGTTAACATTTTCCTATGTGCAGAGAGTTGTTTGATTGTTTGGTGTTTTACGCCGCTTGCAACAATGTTTCAATTATATCACGGCGTATCCTGGGTAGGTTATCAGTACTACTGGTCCATTTATTCTGAAACCAGCCAGTCATGCGTAATGCTAATCCCGCAACCCTGAGCGCCAAGGAGGGCAGCAATTACTAGAGAGAGAAACAGACAGATAGACAGACAGAGACAGAGATATACATAGTTACAGAGAGATATATATATATATATATATAGAAATAGAGAGACAGACAGACAGACATACAGTGAGAGAGAGAGAGATAGGGGGAGAGAGAAAGGGGGGATACATACAGACAGACAGACAGACAGACAGGAGCAGAGAGCGAGAGAGAGAGGGGGGAGACAGACCGACAGACATACAGGCATACAGAGATACAGACAGACAGACAGACAGACAGACAGACAGACAGAGACAGACAGACAGAGCTACAGAGACAGACAGACAGATAGTTAGAAGAACGGAATAAGAAAACACGTAAAACAATTATAGCCAAGCCACCTAGCAGCAGTGTTTTTTCACCAATCAACAATCAACATGGCTTAGAGGAATATCTCATATAGGGAACATTTCTACAAAATTATTTTAAATCCACCTTATACTTTCGGAGGAGATGTGTTGATTTGTTTCTTTTTTGTTATATAAAACCTAGAACTGAGTTCAAATCTTAACCCCATGTTCTTCCTTTTACTGACCGCAATCAACTAGATGCGATCTTTGCCAGTGGTTGTGAAAAGAGGAAATAATGCAATTCAGTGAAATAAACAGTGACAGTTAAAAGCATAAGGAAGAAGTCAGAAAAGACGTTTGGGAAGTGGAGTCAATTTTTGACAGTAAATACATCAAACATGTATTATTCTATAAATTGCTTTATTGTTTCATATAACAAATAACGCCCTGTTTTACAGCGATAGCATGTCTATATGAGAGGTGCACATTCGATGTGTAGGCAGAGACTATCCCATTATAGTACACCTATAGAAAACATGGCAGATTCTTTGGCGACACATGTCCCTAATCGGCTCGTGAACTAAAGCTGAAATAACTAAATATTATAGCAAATTATGGATATTCCTTGCAAACGGTCCTTTGGAATTCCAGCAATTATGAGCGATTGCGTCTTATGTCACAATGTTTTCAAAAGTCGACTGCTGCAGAGGCGTCAGAATACCTCTACAAGTGGGAAAGAGGTCAAGATAAACTGACAGAAAGAGTCACAGCATGTAGATGTTATGATTAGAAACACTGTGACCATCGCAGATTCAGGTCAGACTGCGTACCCTCTCCGCAATACAATCACACAAGCATCCGTGAAACTTGGACTAAATACCGACTATACAATTGTGTACGTCTAGTGCCACATCTCGTGACATACAATCACACAACCACCGTGAACCTTTGAACAATAACCGACTATAGTCGGTTACGACGACGAAGACATACAATCACACAAGCATCCGTTAACCTTTGAACAATAACCGACTATAGTCGGTTACGAGGACGAAGATCAATAATCAACTATAGTCGGTTACGACGAAGACATACAATCAAACAAGCATCCGTGAAACTAAATACCGACTATACAAGTGTACGTCTCGTGCCACGATAACTTAGTCAGTTACGACGGAGACATACAATCCCACAAGCATCCTTGGACCTTTGATCAATAACCGACTATAGTCGGTTACGACGACGAATACATACAATCACACAAGCATCCGTGAACCTTTAATCAATAACCGACCAAAGTCGATTACGACGACGAAGACATACAATCACACAAGCATCCGTGAATCTTTGGTCAATAACCGACTACGGTCGGTTACGACGAAGACATACAATCGGACAAGCATCCGCGAATCTTTGATCAATAACCGACTACAGTCGGTTACGACGAAGACATACAATCACACAAGCATCCGCGAATCTTTGATAAATAACCGACTACAGTTGGTTACGACGAAGACATACAATCACACAAGCATCTGTGAACCTTTGATCAATAACCGACAATAGTCAGTTACGACGAAGACATACACTCACACAAGCATCCGTGAACCTTTGATCAATAACCGACTATAGTAAGTAACGACGAAGACATACAATCACAAAAGCATCCGTGAACCTTTGATCAATAACCGACTATAGTAAGTAACGACAAAGACATACAATCACACAAGCATCCGTGAACCTTTGATCAATAACAGACTATAGTCGGTTACGACGAAGACGTACAATCACACAAGCATCCGCGAACCGTTGAACAATAACCGACTAGAGTCGGTTAAATAGTCGGTCATGACGAAGGCATACAATCACACAAGCATTCGTGAACCTTTGATCAATAACCGACAATAGTCAGTTACGACGAAGACATACACTCACACAAGCATCCCTGAACATTTGATCAATAACCGACTATAGTAAGTAACGACGAAGACATATAATCACAAAAGCATCCGTGAACCTTTGATCAATAACCGACCATAGTAAGTAACGACGAAGACATACAATCACAAAAGCATCCGTGAACCTTTGATCAATAACAGACTATAGTCGGTTACGACGAAGACGTACAATCACACAAGCATCCGCGAACCGTTGAACAATAACCGACTATAGTCGGTTAAATAGTCGGCCATGACGAAGGCATACAATCACACAAGCATTCGTGAACCTTTGATCAATAACCGAATATATACGACGAAGAAATGCAATCACACAAGCATCCGTGAACATTTGATCAATAACCGATATATACGAAGACATACAATCATACAAGCATCCCTGAACATTTGATCAATAACCGACTATAGTAAGTAACGATGAAGACATATAATCACACAAGCATCCGTGAACATTTGATCAATAATCGACTATAGTAAGTAACGACGAAGAAATACAATCTCAAAAGCATCCGTGAACTTTGATCAATAACCGACTACAGTCGGTTACGATTAAGACATACAATGACACAAGCATCCGTGAACCTTTGAACAATAACAGACTATAGTCGGTGACGACAAAAACATACAATGACACAAGTTTCCGTGAAACTTTGATCGAAAACCGACTATAATCGGTTACGTCGAAGACATACGATCACATAAGCATCCGTGAACCTTTATGATCAATAACCGACTATAGTCGGTTACGACGAAGACATACACTCACACAAGCATCCGTGAACCTTTTATCAATAACCGACTACAGTCGGTTACGACGAAGACATACACTCACACAAGCATCCGTGAACCTTTTATCAATAACCGACTACAGTCGGTTACGACGAAGACATACAATCACACAAGCATCCGTGAACCTTTGATCAATAGCCGACTACAGTCGGTTACCACGAAGACATACAATCGAGGGATCGGGAGTTCTAATCACGGCTCGGCCGTTGATTCTTTCCAACGACTGATCATTGCAAGCATTTCACCAATGGACTCAAATAATGTGAGTAGGTAACGAAATGCATAGGAATAGTTAACTGGTGCGAGAAAGTCAGGTTAGGTGAATTTGTCATTGAGATATAACTGGACAATGTTGAAAACGGCGTTACAATGTCGTCAATCAACCAACAAGTGTGTAATTTGATAGTCGAGTTTTGTTTTACGTGACTCAAAACACACACGGAAGTTAATATCGGGAATTCAAATGAGCCATCACACATAAAAAAAGAAAAGTACCCATACCTGACTAGGTTTTAAAGCAGTGTGTACTTCCTGATGTCTTATCGTCAATTGAAGGTAGGCAACATCAGATTAAACCCTTTTCCATTTACAGACGTGTTTTCAAGCATATGACTTTCGAAATCATTGTTCAACAAAGGGGAAAATGCTCACATGAATAATTTGTCATATTCTTTTCAACCTAATTCAATATTTAACTTTTATGTATATGTTTGCTGAGATTCTTTAAACGTCGTCTGATAAAGTATTGTAGCATGTGAACACGTAGGTTTGTTAACCCTTTTCCCATTTATAGACGCTGTTTTCAACTCAATTCATTAATTCTTTTTTCATTTCATTTCAATAATTTGTCTGGATGTTTTCAAAGTCATCTGCTGCAGATTTGTTGTGTACGGGAAAGGGTTAACGTATGTAGTATGTGAACTCACGATAAATAGGTTTCAAGTGGCGCTGTTCAAGGTCGAGCCACGACGGAGGAGATCCAATTGATGGGACATTTACACCAGCCAAGATCTCTCCGCCCGTGTGATGAGGTTCTTTCGTGGTTGTCATTTAATCACCATAGATGATGAGGGATATTTTAGTTTAAGCCTTTCCCGCTTTATGCGCAATTTCCCCTTTTTGTAAAAATACTATATTGAACAACTAACTATTCAATTAAAAGAGATTTTTCCAATTTTTCCCTAAATGTTTTTAAATTCGTCTGAAAAGTTACTAGAAGTGTAGACCCACTAGTTTTACACTGATATAACTTTAAATTACCAGATCCGAGAATTATCAGACCTAAAAATCGCTTGATCCTTGTAACGTGCCCCGTGTATTTACCCTTCCCCAAATACAAAAAATAGGGCCTGGATCACTCAGCTGAGTTATGTATTGTGATTTGTCATGTCAACAACAATATTGCGGTCAGGTAAGTCAATACAAAAGGCCCAAGAGGATCAAAGAGCGAAAACAAATGCTTATGTACTAGTTAGTATTTAACAAGAATATTTCTAAGGGTTTCCCTACATATCTCTTTGTAAAAACAGGTGACCCCCAGGGCGGGGCCAATTTCCAGAGAGTATAATTTGAACAATCTTGGTAGAAGACCACTAGAATATTGTACTCACCTTATATCTAAGCTTTCTATATGTTAAACAGGAGATCACCAGGGCGATGCCAATTTTGACCCCAGGGGCATAATTTGAACAATCTTTGTAGAGAACCACTAGACAATGCCACAAACCAAATATCGAAGCTCTAGGCCTTTCGGTTTCAGAAAAGAAGATTTTCAAAGTATTTTTATTTTAATCTGTTTGGTTGCCATGGCAACCAGAGATCTCCATGGAATTGATTCCATTGAACAAATTTAAAAGAGGATCACCCAATGATCATTCCTACCAAGTGTAGTCAAAATCCATAAAGTGGTTAAGGAGGAGATGTTGTTTAAAGAAATTGTTGACGACGCACGACTCACGACGGTTCACGGACAAAATGCGATCCCAATTCATGCACAGGTGAGCTAAAAATACACAGCAGACGACTTTAAAAAAACATCTTAACCAAAATATCGATTATCTCTTTAAAATGATAGTACAATGATTGACAAGAGTTGAAAACTGTGTGGCAAAAGGAGAAATTGCTCATTATGAGCAATTTCTCCTTTTGCCAAAATATCTTCAGAATTCGTATGTTTCATATACGTCAAAAAGCTTCTCAAGAGGAAAATGGTTAATCGTTTTTTGTAAGGTGAGATAGAGTAAAGATAGCAACCTTTTTCATTGGAGAGTATTAACATTGAATCCAGAATGTACCGCTTTTACAGTTAGGTTTTATTATCAGGTATGTTGACGTTGATCGACTTTTGTAAATGATAATTAAAGCTCAACTGAAAGAGATTTATATGAAAAGGGATAAACAATTTTCTTCTTTTGATCGACTTTTGTAAATGATAATTAAAGCTCAACTGAAAGATATTTATATGAAAAGGGATAAAAAAAATTCTTCTTTCATCTTATTTTTTAAATTTCATACATCTGAGAAAACTGCACATAGAAAAAATGTTCACGCTATAGATTGCAATTTCCTGTCAATGTGTTACGAGGTTAATCATAATATTTGTGAATATCGTTTTAAGTTAAGGTAAACGTAAAACATATTTGTATATCAACGGATCTTCAGTGAAATTCAGGTTACTTTGGAGAGCGTATGTTCATGATCAGGACGGAATTATTTATTTATTTTTGTTCGTGAAACAGCATGTTGACAAGATAATCAAATGGATTATGATAAGTTATATAAACATAACATTGTAATGTGGTGCCGACTTGGTATATTTCATACCGTTATTGAAGTTTTAATTATAACACATCCTAACCAGTTTTAAATTAATCTCCTTCAAGGGCAACTTCGGTTGATATTCTGCATCATTTAGAGTTAAAACACACTCACTTTAAAGGATGAACATAACGGAGGAAGAACTTCTTCAACAGTTAAACGACAGAAAAATACGAGAATACGCTCCTGCTATTGCATTTTCGGCAATAGTTGTTTTCTTTGGTATTCTTGGTAACGCGTTTTCTGTTGCCTTTTACGGCTTTAAAGTACCAAGAACGACAACCAACGTTATCATTACAGCGTTATCAACTGTTGATCTGATCACATGCATTGTACTCAGTGATGAAATTATCGAACTTTGCTTCACGTTGACTTTCAAGAATGTCGGTGGATGCAAAGCGATGTACTTTTTCAACCATACATTTGTGCTTACTTCAGGATTTCTGCTCCTTCTTGTAGCAATCGATAGATATAGAAGAATATGTCTTCCCTTCCGACGGCAAATTTCAGTCAATGCAGTCAAAATTTGTTTTTTCTTGATTGTTATTGTTGCTGTAACTCTATCAGTGCGAGACTGGGTTATATTGGATGTTCTTCGAGTGGAGGTGTTCGATAGTGCAAATGGCGCAAATATCACGGCTTTTTATTGCACTCATTCAAAAGCGGACTCGTTGAAAACGACAATACGTGTGTTTCAGATTATAGACTTGCTTGTGTTCGTAACTGCAATGGTATCTCTTATTATTTTATACTCCTTCATATCAAAAACACTTTGGAAAACCAGAAAGCGTTTAAACAGCGATGATAAACATGCTGTCATTTCGTCCGACGTCCACAATGATTCCAAAACTACAATTACTGAATCTTCGACCAGTCGAAACTCTTCGAAATATCGTAATAATACACTTTGTCCTAATGCAGATCAATCTCCTAAAGAATCTCTTGCTTTTACACATGGTTCAACCGTGACCTGTCCAACAAGTAACACTGCACATGGTATTTTAAAAAGAGAAGAGGACGGATTACACAGAGACAATAAAAGTCACAAAACGACCTCTGACAGCACCGGGGACTTATCAGACATTGACATAACCGTTGGAACAGATCGACCTGGCAATACTGAACAAGGGCGGGATAAGACAACCACAGCAAAACATCGTGAAGATAAAACCTTTCCAGAACAACAAGACAGGATTAAACACAACGAAGTGACAAAAGTCGATCGTAAGGTGACATGTATGCTCCTCGTGATCACTGTTGCTTTTTTGATCAGTTTTATTCCGTATTTTATCGTCAACGTTGGAATAAAACCCAAGAGCAATACCAGTGACCAGGAGTTTAGTGCGGGGATCCAAACAGCACTTCGGTCATATATGTTGAACAACGCTATCAACCCTTATATAATAGGACTATTCAACTCGAAATTTCGGGCATTTGTGAAGACGTTTGTATGTCAATTGCGTGCTATTTGTCAAAAGTAAAAACAAAAAAACGGAATGATAGAAAATCATGGGTAAAACTGTAGGTAACGAGTGTCTTACTGTAAATTTGAAACACTCCAAAAACCACATATTTGCCGTTGATTTTTATTTACCTACAAATCGGCGACCACGATTATTTAATGACATATTAGCCGGTGAGAAAAAGTACAGAGGAAAAAAACCATGCATGTCTGGGGACCGAGACCGTGACCTCTCGCCGACTGAATTAGCCAGACCTTACATGTTATTTGTCAAATTGTGTATAAATAACATGGAACACAAACTTTTCCCACCGCCTGTCATCACTGATAAAAAGTTAAAAACACATGACTTCCTCTTATACTGTTTCTTTCTGGAACTCACGTCAATTTTAAACATTTCACACGCAAATGTAAAGTCAATAGTCAGATGAGGTCGCCTTTTTTTTAAAGTGAATTAATCATAGCTTTCTTAAGAGGGATCTGATTTGCTGTACAACTTACTGCATCTATTCAGAAACAATATTGGCTATCTGTCAAAACGGCGAAATGGCAGAGAAAACCCTCACGGATGATGTTGAAGCATAGCTGAGTCAACAACCGTGATTGTCCGACGATGACGTTGACATACTCTTTTAACAAGCTTGTGCACAAACTATGGGAACAATTAAAATCGTGATATGACTGTAAGGATGCACAGGTTGATCTGGTTCTATATTGTTCACAAAAGCCAACTTATATTATATCCCATGCATGAGCTCATATGTATTAACATCAAATATCACATTGTGATAGAGGACAGAAATAGAAATATCTGGACATCTCACACGCCTTACGTATACTACGCTGATATATAAACTGATTACATTGTACATTGTTTTTGGCGTTTAATTATGTGGAGGTTATTCACGCTGTTAGATGTTTTAGTGTTAGTGACAAATAAAAGAGTCACATGTACAGTTGCAATTATTACTGCATGTGTAGGGCCACATCGGTGCTATAGTAGTTACAGCGTCCGTTTGATAGCGGAAGACCAGTGGCTTCAAAAGTAATCTGTATCTGGATGAGTTCAATTATATATACCCTGGTTGAAAATTGGCATTTATTTTTAATAAAGAACTTTTTATCTCAGATGGTTTCAATTCAGGAAGTTTAGTTATAAAACCAGTGAAGTAACTTAAATACAAACGTATACACTTTCAACCTGAATATATTAACTTCCGCATAGTGTTGAATCGCTGTCTAACAATACAGATCCACGAGATGACACCTTTGGTAATAAGAGGCTGGCTTATCTGGATTTGATATCAAATACGAACAAAAAGCCATACCATCTCAATGAACTACGTCTGGCGATTTGTAAAAGACTTGATGTGCAGTCAAGTTCGTCAATTCGTCACCTCGTCAATTTTGTTGACGAATTGACGAAAGAAATATATTTTTCTAAAAACTTTATTTATTTCTTTTAGATAATGTATCTGGATTTATTGAATGCAAATAAGGCCCTATTTCAAATATTTCAAATATCATGGCCATCAGTAAATCAGTCATTCAGAAGAGCTTCGTCAATTCGTCAACTCGTCAATTTTGTTGACGAATTGTCTTATAATAAAACTATAAAAACAGGATCGTATTTTACTAAAAGCAATGTAGCGTATCTTGGTATAATTTATGATTATACATTGTGCAAATAAGTTACATTTAAACGAGCTTACAACACATCCGTATGTATAACCTGAGGGAAGATGTCCTTTGAAAAAAATGACAAATCGTTACTAGTTTAAAGCACAGTAATATTTATTAAACAGACTTGAATCAACCTTTAAACTGTTGGCACAACAAAATCTGGTAATCCGACACTAGCAGACGATATTGTGCTTCTTTGTCCAATCTTGATAAGCCTCGAGCATCAATTAACTATTGCAAATGAATATGCAAATGACTGGGGATATAGTTTCAATACAGACAAGTGTAAATAAATCGTATTTGGTAAAGACTATGGTAATATTACGTCGGTTAGATTCGGAAACTCTACCATAGATATCTGCAAAACAGTGACCCATGTTGGTACAAGACGAATGTTTGACGCAAATCATCAAAAAGAAGCCGCAATATTTCGTTGCACATGAAGAAACAATACATTTAAATCCACAATTTAATCTGTAGTTAGTAATGCAGATATCGGTATTTGAAGATTTAGGTATTATGTAGGGTAGGATATAGGGTCTGTGTTTTAAGTGAATGAGATGAATAGAGTTAAACTGATCATGAAAAGTGACATATAAGACTAATACTAAAGATAAATGGACAAGAGGTTATGATAAATTTCAATTTGTACCAAAGATAATCAACTATTTGTATTATGATAAGTTGAAAAGTGTTGGTACAACTTACAATGTGAAATTGACAAACGCAAAATAACTTTCCTTCAAAGACTGTGTAAAATGCCCTACGAATTGTCTCACAAACCAGATTTTCACTTACCGTCTAAATTTGTTTAAATAAAGTCAATGTACTCGACAAAACGGCTTTATTCCCGATACTTTCAATTTATTGAAAAGATGTAGTTTAACTGCATATATGCACTTGTATCTAACTACTGGTAAATTTCCTGAACAAAGTACTTAGAAAAGGATAATTTCTAGGGTCGTTGTACGGAAGTTTGAATGCGAGCGTCAGGAAAGAATAATCCTCCACCACGGCTTCGACCGTTTGTGTCTGTTCACTAAAACAGCCTTCCATCGTTATTTTGGATATTTGCCAAAGCGCGCAGAACTATACATCATGCATCAAGTTTTATAAAATCATTAATTATTAGCAAACACTTTAGAGAAACTGTCAGTCAGTGTGTGTGTGTAATGCCAAAATATTATTACAAATATTCAGGGACACTTAATATCCGAATGTGCTCATTTCTCAATTGAACGGAATTTATATTTTTGAAAACATCAGTGTTTAGCAAGGGGCTCCTTCGAGCCAATTGCTATTGTAGGCGAAATCCAAAGACACTCATCATTTTGAGACTGGAATCTAGAGTAGTGTTATACAATATCAGCATTGAATTACTTCACATCTGTCTTTCTTTATCAGCTTTCCAATTTTGAACACCATCTCGGGTTCAGGGAGATGTCTTGGTGGTTGCAGATCGTATATAATGTCAATGAAAGTGGATGATCTGTGGAATACTTTTTTAAAAATTAATGGACTGTTGCCAGCTAATGCCAATGTCGGTCCTTTCGAACCGCCAAATAGTTCCTGTCTAAAAATCAAATTGCGGTAACTTGGTAGGATATCAACCGGAAAATTGGTTTGATTTTATATCACTTAAACAATAAAAAGATCTCCAAAGTATTTTGCTTTTAAATTATATGAATTACAAAATTTAAAGTTAAATGTTTTTCTACTCTTTCAACATAATTGATCACGCGTTAAGTTCATGGGTGATTCCTATAAATTGTACATCGAGTTGAGTAAAGGCAGCTTTTCGATTTCGACTCAAAACAAATTCAGATAATCGAGTCCCAATGATAACATATATACTCAAAAAATCTAATTACTGAAATAATAATAAAACAATACAACATATCGGTATATGTGTAAGTTAGCCTAGGCGTCGGAATTCCAAAAATCCGTTTGAATACTTTCCAGCGGTAACGTTAATAAGGAATATAAGTACTAGAGTATTTCATCCTAGATTCCTACGTAAATACATCAAATTCTCAAGCGAAATTAACCATAACAACCCAAGAAGACGGAATAAGATTCAGTGATAAAATATACTCAAAAAGAGAATCAAATTATTTAAATGATAGGTTTTTTTTATAAAGATAGAACGCTTCAATTATAAATAATTCGCTAGCTCGTTTATCGATATTTAATGATTTAATAAATTAACTGTAAACGATGGCGAAGTGCGTCTAGTGTAGCCGCAGTATACTTGCTTACCTAGTGGGAGACAGGGTTCAATTCCCGGTCTGGGTTTTTTTTTTTATTTTAAATAATTAAAATTATCCTTTTCATTTTTGTTTTATAAACTGCTTTTATCAAATGGGCAATTATCATTTGACACCGCTGCACCGAACTCCTTCAGCAATTGGGATTTAAAATTAATTCAAAAGCAATGCATTTAAAACTGTTCAACTATGCGTTGTGAAACACTGTAAAAACAAGAGATGTTTGTCAAACATTATGCCCCCCCCCCCCCCCCCCCCCCCCCAAGCTTAAAAAGGGTTTTTTGTGTTCAAGGTCACTGTGACCTTGACCTTTGATCCAATAGACCTCAAAATAAATAGGGTTCATCTACTTGTCAGGCCCAACCTTCAAGTCAAGTTTAAGGAACATAGGTCCAGGCATTGTTGAGTTATCACTCGGACAAGCTTAAAAAGGGTTTTTGTGTTCAAGGTCACTGTGACCTTGACCTTTGACCCAATGACCTAAAAAAAAATAGGGTTCATCTACTGATCAGGCCCAACCCCCTAGTCAAGTTTGAGGACCATAGGTTTATGCATTGTTGAGTTATAACTCGGACAAGCTTTGGTCTACAGACGGACCGACGGACCGACCGACCGACAGACATGTGCAAAGCAATATACCCCTCTTCTTCGAAGGGGGCATACAAATGATTAATCGTTTGTATGATGTTTAACGTCGCTTTTAAAATATTTCAGTTATATCACACTGAAGAAAATGTAGATAACACAGGATTTTATTTCTGCTTTAATAGTAGAATTGGACTCTCAATATATTTATCAATGTTAGGCAATTGTGATTTATGACATGTATATGTGTAAATTACATAACAAAACCCGGCTAAAATCCATTGTAAACCAGGGGGTGTACTTAGCAAAAACTATCCAGATAGCAGAGGCGCATATGTATGTCAAATTTAAGTATATCGATAGACCACCATACTGTGTATACAGTGTTTTGTGTTCAACTCCTTTATCATTCAATATATGGACATAACAACATGCTATTGTAAAGAGTTTCAAGTTAAATTTTTGGATCGGTAAATCCATGTCCAAATGTTATCTGCAGTAAGCCCCATGCTATGATCACTTTCAGTGCTTTGATTACTGTATTAATGGTAGCTATAAATGTTGTAATACTTCAGGGCTTCGCTGAACAGTATGAGTGTATATGTGATACTTTCATGCGTGGACGTGCACCATAAAACATGTTCTAAATACAGAAAGCCATCAACTGGAACCTGTGTATCTATTCAACTGAAGATGAATGTGCTGTGATGCTTGTCAACGCTTATTTTGGTGCGTTGTATACGTTGACACACATCAAGAGAGAGAGAGAAAGCGAGAGAGAGAGAGAGAGAGAGAGAGAGAGAGAGAGAGAGAGAGAGAGAGAGAGAGAGAGAGAGAGAGAGAGAGAGAGAGAGAGAGAGAGACACACACACACACACACACACACACACACACACACACACACACACACACACACACACACACACACACACACACGTATATATATAGACATACAGAAAGACAGACAGACAGACAGACATATATACATAAACATAAAGACATAAACACAGATAGACATACATGCAGATAGGCATACATTCAAAGACACATGAATACATGCAGATATACATACATACATACATAGTGATATACATACATAATGATAGACATACATGATGATATCATATGATATATATAGGCCAGAAAGCGCTATAAGGCAGTCCTGCATCCCTACCTTAAGAGAGTGGCTGTTACTCCCGTCGTTTACCCGCGCTTGCAGCGAAGTGCTCGCCTCGTTTCTAGGCAGCCCTGCATCCCTACCTTAAGAGAGTGGCTGTTACTCCCGTCGTTCACCCGCGGTTGCGGCGAAGTGCTCGCCTCAGCCCGGACACTCGCCCGATCCGTAGAATGGGTAGGCAGGACGCTTAAACTATCGCCTTTACCGGTCCAGCTGAGACGGTTTCGGGAGAAATGAAGTTTCCCAAATGTCCCTCTTTGTTGCATGTGAAGGGTCACTTTTGTTCTAGAAGTCGGACAGCGCGGACACTCGCCCGATCCGTAGAGTGCGTAGACAGGACGCTTAAACTATCGTCTTTACGAGTCCAGCTGAGACGGTTTCGGGAAAAAACGCAGTTTCCCGATTTCCCTCTTTGTTGCATGTGCAGTGTCACTTTTGTTCTGGAAATAGGCCAGGCCGGACACTCGCCCGATCCGTAGAGTGCGTAGACAGGACGCTTAAACTATCGTCTTTACGAGTCCAGCTGAGACGGTTTCGGGAAAAAACGCAGTTTCCCGATTTCCCTCTTTGTTGCATGTGCAGTGTCACTTTTGTTCTGGAAATAGGCCAGGCCGGACACTCGCCCGATCCGTAGAGTGTGTAGGCAGGACGCTTAAACTATCGCCTTTACGGGTCCAGCTGAGACGGTTTCGGGAAAAAACGCAGTTTCCCGATTTCCCTCTTTGTTGCATGTGCAGGGTCACTTTTGTTCTAGAAGTAGACCAGCGCGGACACACGCCCGATCCGTACAATGGTTAGGCAGGACGCTTAAACTGTCGCCTTTACCGGTCCAGCTGAGACGGTTTCGGGAAAAAACGCAGTTTCTCGATTTCCCTCTGTGTTGCATGTGCAGTGTCACTTTCTTTTCTAGAAATCGGCCAGCGCGGACACTCGCCCGATCCGTAGAGTGGGTAGGCCGGACGCTTAAACTGTCGCCTTAACGGGTTCAGGTGAGACGGTTTCGGGAAAAAGAGCAGTTTCCCGATTTCCCTCTTTGTTGCATGTGCAGGGTCACTTTTGTTCTAGAAGTCGGCCAGCGCGGACACTCGCCCGATCCGTAGAGTGGGTAGGTAGGACGCTTAAACTGTCGCCTTTACCGGTCCAGCTGAGACGGTTTCGGGAAAAAACGCAGTTTCCCGATTTCCCTCTTTGTTGCATGTGCAGGGTCACTTTTGTTCTAGACGTAGGCCAGCCCGGACACACGCCCGATCTGTAGAGTGCGTAGGCAGGACGCTTAAACTGTCGCCTTTACGGGTCCAGCTGAGACGTTTTCGGGAAAAAGAGCAGTTTCCCGATTTCCCTCTTTGTTGCATGTTCTAGAAGTCGGCCAGCGCGGACACTCGCCCGATCCGTAGAGTGGGTAGGTTGGACGCTTAAACTGTCGCCTTAACCGTTCCAGCTGAGACGGTTTCGGGAAATAACGCAGTTTCTCGATTTCCATCTGTGTTGCATGTGCAGTGTCACTTTTGTTCTAGAAGTCGGCCAGCGCGGACACTCGCCCGATCCGTAGAGTGCGTAGGCCGGACGCATAAACCGCCGTCTTTACGGGTCCAGCTGAGACGGTTTCGGGAAAAAACGCAGTTTCCCGATTTCCCTCTTTGTTGTATGTGCAGTGTCACTTTTGTTCTAGAAGTCGGCCAGCGCGGAGACTCGCCCGATCCGTAGAGTGCGTAGGCAGGACGCTTAAACTGTCGCCTTTACGGGTCCAGCTGAGACGTTTTCGGGAAAAAGAGCAGTTTCCCGATTTCCCTCTTTGTTGCATGTGCAGGGTCACTTTTGTTCTAGAAGTCGGCCAGCGCGGACACTCGCCCGATCCGTAGAGTGGGTAGGCAGGACGCTTAAACTGTCGCCTTTACCGGTCCAGCTGAGACGGTTTCGGGAAAAAACGCAGTTTCCCGATTTCCCTCTTTGTTGCATGTGCAGGGTCACTTTTGTTCTAGACGTAGGCCCGCCCGGACACACGCCCGATCTGTAGAGTGCGTAGGCAGGACGCTTAAACTGTCGCCTTTACGGGTCCAGCTGAGACGTTTTCGGGAAAAGGAGCAGTTTCCCGATTTCCCTCTTTGTTGCATGTGCAGGGTCACTTTTGTTCTAGAAGTAGGCCAGGCCGGACACTCGTCCGATCAGTAGAGTGCGTAGGCAGGACGCTTAAACTATCGCCTTAACGGGTTCAGCTGAGACGCATTTGCAGCAGACGACAATTGAAAACAATGTGTCAAAAGATGAAATTGCTCAAAACAAGCAAGTTCTCCTTTTCCCACAATATTTCAACTTGAATAGGTAGCAATGTTTCATTTACAGACATTTTTCACACCCGTCATTTGTGGACAGTATAATGGGAAGTGACAAGCAGCACCTGCCTGCCAAGGACATCAACATATTACGTATCCCAATCCTATGTAATTTCATCTATCTGTTGTTGCCTAATTTTCACCGTGTCTAGCGATGTTGGATCTTAATGCATCTGCACAATCTCATCAGTTAACTCACTTTTGGCCAAGATGTGATATAGACATTAAACCTTTTCCACATACAACAAATCTGTAGTGAGCAATTTCTACTTTTGTAAAAAAAACTTTTCAAAAGTCGTTTGCTGAAGAGGCTGCAGATTAATCGAAAGAATGATTTCACGTCGGAGTGTCAATAAGGCCGCAAGTCGACTGACGCGGTTCATATTAGAGTAGAAATAGACTGCGTGTGCCTAGGCACGAGAAAATTGTGTTATTATAACTGTGACATTTGGTAATCAGGATCAACCGTAGAAACATCTCGTAAATATAGCGAAAAGTCCGTGAATTGTGTGTTTTGAACGTGAACTGTCTGATCGATAACTGAGCGTCTTCACAAGCTGATCTGAACCTTGGTTGAGGATCGATGTGTATTTGCAAGGATGGAGTCTTTTGACGGTGCACATAATTTTGCGTATTAAACCTTTATCATCATTCGTAAAAACTGTACTTGTTTTCGTAGAAGACGCATATTTAAAGTAGGTCCGTTGAAAAGAAAAATATGCGTTTCAGAAACATGAGAATGCCAATAATGAAATATGAACTGTCTGGTCGTAATTGTGCGTCGACACGTATCTAAGCCTTTGTTAAGCACCGAGATGTTTTCGATGGGATGGCCTTGGGGGCATATTAAACCTGTATCATTATACGTATTAACTTGAGTTCTTTTCGTAGAAAACGCTTACTTAAGGTAGGTTCATTGAAAAGAAAATAGTCATTTCCGAAACATGTGATAAAGTCGTTCTTTTTATAAGGTATTCATTGGTTTACGTACTTCTCGTCTTACTTATCACGTAGTTGAGCCCCGGTAGCTCAGTCGGTAGCGACGCGGGTTGTTAATCCAGGGATTTGAATTCGAACCCCAGCTCGGCCAACATTCTTTCCGACGTTTGACAAAAGACACTGTGACCAGCGTCATTCGTCTTTCACCAATGGGCTAACAGTTTGTGTGGAAAAGCAGCCAGTTGCTTGGTGAGTATGTTGTGTGGGGTACTGGTGTTAGAAAACTAGGAATCATATTAGTAGGTGAACTGGCCGCCGTGATACAACTAAAACATTGTTGAAAACAGCGTTTAACCCCAATCAATCAGTATTTATCACATAGGACTGATTTGTCTTCAAACGTTTCTGCAGTAGACGACTTTTTCAGTTTGGGAAACAGTTGGAATTTGGGGAGAGAGGAGATATTACTTGTATTGAACATTTCCTCCATTTACAAAAGTGTTTTCTCCAAACGTATAAAACGTGTTTCGTTACGACAATATTCTCTATAATGTATCATTAAGAAGTTTCAGACGTGTCAAACGTTTGTAAAAAGTTAAAAACAGAATAAAATGGAAAAACATCATCATTCTTAATTTGAACAACTCAGCAATCAAGCACCAGATTCCTAGAAAACCCTACTTGATACAAATCTCGCGATATACTTTGCACGTTTTGTGCAAATACTTAACAATTAAAAATATTTAAACTTTTTCCCACTTACAACTAATCAGCAGCAGACGACTTTGAAAACCTATTGGCAAAATGTATGTAATTAAAAAACAAAACAAAGACATGGCGGCGGCTTGTCCCTGGATTGCGGCATCAATTCATATTCCTACCTTCTATTTAAAATATTTTGTTTAAGAAAGCCATTAAGAAAGTGAGTATTTTTTTTTTTTCAAATCGACCTATAGTCGAAATACTGATTTTCGTCCGAAAATGTGCTTTTTAAGCCAGACTTACTACGAGTAGGAGTCAGGAGTGCATCTGTACACTTAGCGAGTAGTCGGAAAGTCGATGTGAGCCTGCATTGAATCTTAGAGCAGGAGGCAGGACCTATTAATAGCAAAGATACACTTGGCGACAGGTGGAAAGGTCGTTTGCGGCGTCAGTTCAACGATTAGTAAGCTTTTGGGGTCCACTTGGCCGTATAGTTTAAATAATGAATAGTGATATTTGTTGCCAACATACAGCATTCACAAGTCGTTCCTGACTTATAGGTACCAGTTACATACACTTCATTCTTCCAACATAGACTTTTACCCCCCTACCCCTTTCCACATATTTTTTGGGCTAATACTTGAGTGAATTAACTATTCAAAACCAGAGCCCGAAAAGACATTTCGCCTGTTGATAAGGATCGGCAGAGGTAAGAACACACCTCCATTACACTCTATATTTAATTGCAACCAAAAGCCAGAAGTGTCACTTGGTGCCATATAACAGTTGCAGTCGGGATATTCAAAAATAGAAATAACGATAAATAGTAAGTTTTGTGTACATCTTTGGGTAAATGGTTGATTTTAATGTTACTAAATGTGAAAAGTGAGCTCTCCTTCTGGTTCAAATGTATAGGGACATGCGTGTAATGACACTGCTCGCGCAGCTAGGCAAGATTTAGAGGTAAATTTGAATACCAGCTTTCGTGCCCAAAGATTGCTCCGAAAGGAGCTTGAAACATGCTATTTCCAACTGCCTTCACAGATTGTCTCCTTTTTTGAAAATCTAAGCAGCTCTTCAATTTTACACTCCGTGCGTTCTCAAAATGTTGTATTTTGTTGTAGAACCGGAAGTCCCTTTCTAAAGGGGAAGTCCTCACATGTAATAACATCCTTTACACCAGACGAGTGGAAAGTATGGACCCACTTTTCTATTTTTTTGCCGTTCCTTATTCCCTCTGCTTTAGCAGACGACTTTGAAAATATCTACGTGAAACAATTGAAATTGTCTACTTTAATCAATGAATACAGTTGAAAACATTGTGACAAATTGATCATTATGCCACAATGTTTCCAAAAGTCGTCTGCTGCAAAGATGTCAAAAAGCGTCAGTATGTGGGAAAGGATTAACCCTACTTTTAGGCCATTCTTTTAAAAAAATATGGAGAATCTGATTAACTGAAAGTCTAATTATTTAATAGAGTTGAAAACATTTTGACATAAGAAGAAATGGCTTATCTTGTGGAGATTCTTCTTTTGCAACAATGTTTTGAAACTTGTCTGCTGCTGATGCATCTGCATGTGGGAAATGGTTAGCCGCTATTTTATATGCTATATAGTGACATCTGCGTGTGGGAAATGGTTAGCCGCTAATTGATATGCTATATAGTGACATCTGTGTGTGGGAAATTGTTAGCCGCTAATTGATATGCTATATAGTGACATCTGCGAGTGGGAAATGGTTAGTCGCTAATTGATATGCCATATAGTGACATCTGCATGTGGGAAATGGTTAGTCGCTAATTGATATGCCATATAGTGACATCTGCATGTGGGAAATGGTTAGCCGCTAATTGATATGCCATATAGTGACATCTGCATGTGGGAAATGGTTAGTCGCTAATTGATATGCCATATAGTGACATCTGCGTGTGGGAAATGGTTAGCCGCTAATTGATATGCTATATAGTGACATCTGCATGTGGGAAATGGTTAGTCGCTAATTGATATGCCATATAGTGACATCTGCATGTGGGAAATGGTTAGTCGCTAATTGATATGCCATATAGTGACATCTGCGTGTGGGAAATGGTTAGCCGCTAATTGATATGCCATATAGTGACATCTGCATGTGGGAAATGGTTAGTCGCTAATTGATATGCCATATAGTGACATCTGCATGTGGGAAATGGTTAGTCGCTAATTGATATGCCATATAGTGACATCTGCATGTGGGAAATGGTTAGTCGCTAATTGATATGCTATATAGTGACATCTGCATGTGGGAAATGGTTAGTCGCTAATTGATATGCTATATAGTGACATCTGCATGTGGGAAATGGTTAGTCGCTAATTGATATGCCATATAGTGACATCTGCGTGTGGGAAATGGTTAGTCGCTAATTGATATGCCATATAGTGACATCTGCATGTGGGAAATGGTTAGTCGCTAATTGATATGCCATATAGTGACATCTGCGTGTGGGAAATGGTTAGCCGCTAATTGATATGCTATATAGTGACATCTGCATGTGGGAAATGGTTAGCCGCTAATTGATATGCTATATAGTGACATCTGCGTGTGGGAAATGGTTAGCCGCTAATTGATATGCTATATAGTGACATCTGCATGTGGGAAATGGTTAGTCGCTAATTGATATGCTATATAGTGACATCTGCGTGTGGGAAATGGTTAGCCGCTAATTGATATGCTATATACTGACATCTGCATGTGGGAAATGGTTAGCCGCTAATTGATATGCTATATAGTGACATCTGCGTGTGGGAAATGGTTAGCCGCTAATTGATATGCTATATACTGACATCTGCGTGTGGGAAATGGTTAGCCGCTAATTGATATGCTATATAGTGACATCTGCGTGTGGGAAATGGTTAGCCGCTAATTGATATGCTATATAGTGACATCTGCGTGTGGGAAATGGTTAGCCGCTAATTGATATGCTATATAGTGACATCTGCGTGTGGGAAATGGTTAGCCGCTAATTGATATGCTATATAGTGACATTTGCGTGTGGGAAATGGTTAGCCGCTAGTTGATATGCTATATAGTGACATCTGCGTGTGGGAAATGGTTAGCCGCTAATTGATATGCTATATAGTGACATTTGCGTGTGGGAAATGGTTAGCCGCTAGTTGATATGCTATATAGTGACATCTGCGTGTGGGAAATGGTTAGCCGCTAGTTGATATGCTATATAGTGACATCTCCGTGTGGGAAATGGTTAGCCGCTAATTGATATGCTATATAGTAACGAGCTGTCTCACCTGATATCAGCATTGTTTGCCTTTTAGTTATCAAAATAGTCCAAACTTTTATTACATGAGAAATGGAGACGCCCGACTTTGAACATGGAAGAGTCTACTTTAAACAATTCGGCGCTGAAAGGGTTAACCAGACGATTTCGAAGTCGTTTGCTGAAGATTTGTTGAATGTGGGAAAGAACAAAATGTGAGAAGGGAAGACTCTGACAATCTGTAAAGATGATCAGAGTCTTTATCTGTTGGGCGATGAAATGATACCACTGAACTACAAAGTGACATGTAAACAGTATCATCAGGATTTGATTTGATTTAGTCGCTATATCAGGGCGACAGAACACCGATTCGTGATCCCTGGGTTAACAAACAAGTACTCAGCTAGGGAACATGCTTTACACTACACAATGAATGCCGAAAGTGGGGGTTAAACCTATGATGTCTTGGATAGATGATTGTTGTGTGGATAACTGGTCTTAGAAAGCCAGGAAACACATGAGTTTGTGAACTGGCACCCGTGATACGACTGAAAAATTGTTGAAAACGGCGTTAAACCCCATTTAATCAACCAACCCCACGCTTACCACGGCAGGTTCCAAATATTCTCCAGGAAAAACAACTTAGCGTGTGTATTACACATGCGGGAAAATACCTGCCTGTGTACCCCAGATGGATGCTGTGTTTTTTAAAACCCTTCTGTAACTAATTGACAAACAATGCAGAGTCAGAGAAGAATGTGTGTATTGCACTGGCTGATCTATGTCTACACTGGTCGGACAATACTTGTAGTTGGTTTTCACAGAGCTCTGCTCAATACGACTTTTGGAGAAAAAGAGATACCGTTGATGATGATAAGGAGCGAATGGGAGAAAATTACTCCCAATGGTTGCTGGGGAATTTAATTTGCAGTGTTTGAGATACAACATTGCATCTGCTACATGCTTACCCATATACGATACATCTGCAGCGGACGACTTCGAAAACATCTTGGCAAAAGTATGAACAAATCTCTGCAAAGGAAAGTAAAACAATGGCACCGCAAAGCGGATGCATCCCCTCGGTATTCAGTCAAATTTTGACCTTGACCTTAAACTTATGACCTTGAAAATAAATAGGCTTCTAGACCTTGCCATATACTAACTGTATACCCAGTTTGGTTAGGATCGGTCGAAGGATGTTCAGTGTTGAATGGTCACAAGGTTTTTACGGACGGACGCACGGACGAACGAATCGACAGTCCCGTTACTATATCCCCATCGCAAATTTCGTTAGCCGAGGTGATAATTATCATCATGAGCATTTTTTCTCCTTTTGTCACAATTTTAACAACAATGTTGTACTGCAGAGGCGTCAACACTCATCTGTATGATTGAAGGCGGTTGGAGGTTAATAAGTCTTATCTTACGACAGTCGTGCTTGTCAGGGTGAGTGTATACTCACCCAGGGCTTAATAAGGTACAGATTGGACCTAGAATATTACAACATGAAGATCATTATTTTAATAAGCAGTATTTTATTGCTAAAGCATTGATACATACTAGCACTGAAGGTGTGTACTATTTATTGAATACATGCATTAACCTGTAATTCAAATTGATTAGGACATGTTTAAAAACAATTGAGAGCAATGTCAAGACGACGACAGAACTCGTTCCCACACAACACTTTGTTCAGGCAAAAAATATTGTAAGATTTGTTTTCTTGTAGCATGAGATGGTACTGCAAATCAGGTTGTTGTTTTGTGAGATTCAATCAGTTATGATAAATGCTTTCTGACGCCTCTGCAGCAGATGACTTTGAAATTATCAAATCCAAAATATAGAAAATCTCTACATATGATGATAGTATGATTATTAAAAAGAGTTGAAATCATTGTGGCAATTGGAGATATTGCTCATTATGAGCGATTTCTCCATTTGCCACAATGATTTCAAGCCTTGTCTGCTACAGGGGCGTCAGAAACCGTCTATATGTGGGAAAGGGATAAGGGTAATTTACTGAGCCTGGAGATTCAAGGTCAGAGTTTGTTCTTCAGTTCAATGTAAACTTGACCTTGACCATGTCAGGGTATTTTTGTAAAATTATTTATATGTGGTTTTTAAATTCAACAAGTTGTTCAGCTTGTAAAAAATGGAATTGCACCAAATTATTGCAATATTTAATTAATTAACATTCAATTAACAACTGTAAAATCATTTAGAAATGGACCAGCAGTTTTACAAATCACAAACAAAAAGTAACAAAGTGTGTTAAAATATGAATCCAAAAAACCGCTACTTACAAAATTCACATATAATTGTCGAGAAAAAGAATCAAACTACAACAATTACTGTACTTGATGCAAGCATAATACATGTATATATGCAATTAGTAATGCATCTTAATCAAAATGATTGCTTTTCAAAAAAATCTTTACAAATTATTATTCTTTCCCACCTACAACAAATTTGCAGCAGATGGCTTTTGATGGCAAAAGCTGAAATTGTTCTTAAAGATAAATTTCTCATTTTACTACAATGCCATTCAACTATTCAATAACTAAGCAAGGAATGTCAATCTAATCTATATTCCTGACTTAACATGCGTTTGTATACATGTAGAGGTCTGCTTTAGATTTGCTGTATGTGGGAAAGGGTTAAGAGACTTCAAAACATTTACATGCAGACCAGTTAAATCTGTAACTTGGTCTTGACATACATTTAGCTTTTTTCATAGAATGATTCCAAGATATAGCTTTAATTTCTCAATAACCCATTATCTGCTAGCAATGCATTTCCAGGCTAAAGACATTTAAAAAGATTGTCAGTAAAGCAGGAAAGAAAGTGAATATTAAAATGTCCTACAATGTCTTCTACAATTCATAAGGCAGAAAAAGCAGAAAGTGATGAATAAAATGTCCTACAATTTGTTCTACAATTCATCAAGTTACAATAAACATCTAATTGGATATTTCAAGAAGTATATTATAAATCAAGAAATAAACAAGGGCACCGCAAAGTGGACGCATCCCCTCGGTATTCAAAGTCCAATTTTGACCTTGACCTTTAACTTATGACCTTGAAAATAAATAGGCTTCTAGACCTTGCCATATACTAATTGTATACCAAGTTTAGTTAAGATCGGTTGAAGGATGTACAGTGTAGAGTTGTCACAAGGTTGTTACGGACAAACGAACGAACGAACGGACAGTCCCGTTACTATATCCCCATCGCAAACTTCGTTAGCAAAGGGGATAACAAAGCATTGGCAAGAAACCAGGGTTCAAAGATGACCGTATCAAAGGCGATCTATTTATAGTAAATGATCTCAAGTTTCCTTTCTTTCCATTAGGCTACTTTCATATGAAACGATAAGACTGGAAATGAAAGTTTCACCTATCCAAACGACATTTCGTTTTGAGCAATTTCTTCTTTTGTCACTATGTTCTCAAAAAGCCGTCTGCTGCAGAGGCGTCAGAAAGCGTCTATTTGAGGGAAAGGGTAAATATTAATAAAAGCAAAACAGTTGATAGCATTATGCATAGGCCTAGAAAAGGAGTTAACTTATCAGTTTCCATATAGTGTAGCTTTTTACCTCAGCAAAACCCTATGACGTGGGTTCTCGACCAAACAATTGTCTGAGCAAGAGAATATTCTTTTAAGTACCCACAACATAGGCTTTAATTAAGGATGAAATAAAGATTTAAAAACATGAAATGCGCACATTATTTAGGGTTCTGGTATTATGCATTGTCAGAATTCAATGGATGATTGGGATTTGAGGCTGCTTTGGATCTTCAATGATTGCAAAGTCCAGAAAAGCAGTTTTGTTTTGATGTGGCCCACATAATAATGAAGCATATAATAAAATGTAATGTGTATAATATCATATAAAGTTAAGAGAAATGTATATATATATATAACACTAGCACAAACACAATACAAAACACTACTCTAGGTTTAACCCTTTCCCACCTGCAGACGCATTTCGACGCAATAGCAGCAGACGACTTTTTGAAAACATAGTGACAAAAGAAGAAATTGCACAAAACGTGCAATTTCTCCTTTTGCCACAATGTTTTCCACTTTTCGTCATAGGTTATCCATTCAATTATGGAGATTTTCTATGTTTTGACAAAACACGTTCAAAGTCGTCTGCTGCAGAATTGTCGTATGAGGGAAAGGGTTAACGACTTGTGTGGAACGTGAACTTCCATGGTAATTATTTCTTCTTATAATTGTTATCCTGTTCTAAATACAACAAACTTTAGGATCAAGAACTTCAATGTTTGCAACTGTGACAAGACCCCATTTCATTTTAACCCTTTCTCACTTGCATACGGAGTTTGTAAACATCGTGGCCAATTGAGAAATTGTTCATAATGAGCTATTTCTCCTTTTCTCCACAATGTTTTCTACTGCATCTAATAATTTAACTTGTCATTTATATATTTTCTATACGTTTGACAATGTATTTCCATTTCATCTACCACAGATTTGTTGTATGTGGGAAAGGGTTAAGCCGTTCACTCAGTACTTTTTCACACATCTCACTGACAAGTCAAAAACCTATATATGATACATGAATAGACTACAAATAAAGTATTCAAACATAATGACAGATTTTAGTACATCAACATTTATCAATCGAGCCCTGCTCCAGGAAACCAAACCAAACCTTGGCGTACATACTCTACAAGGGTAGATAAAAAATCTGCCTCAAATCCACACTTCTATCTAGATAAGGGGCATTTTTCATGTTCAAAAAACAGTATTTGAATCTCTAACCCCATGTTGTGGGTACTCAAAAGAATCGTCTCAGTGAGAGGATTCCTTACGGTACCCACAACAAAAGGTTTGGTTGGATAATAAGAGAGATATTGTGTGAAAAGGAGCTGAAAATCCCTCCTTATCTGGACCTCTGCTCAAACCCATGCTATCTGTTTGATGCATATTGTCAGAAGTTCCCTCAACATAGTCAAACTTGTCTTGAGGAACCATCAGGGGAGTCAAAAAATATTGGCTGCTGTAGTCAAGTGGCTGTTAACCCTTTCCCTCATATAGACGCTTTCTGAAGCCTCTGCAGCAGACGGCTTTTTGAAAACATAGTGACAAAAGAAGAAATTGCTCAAAACGAGCAATTTCTCCTTTTGACACAATGTTTTCCACTTTTAGTCATAGGTAATCCATTCAGTTTTAGAGATTTTAAATTTTTTGACAAAATACGGTCAAAGTCGTCTGCTGCAGAAATGTCGTATGAGGGAAAGGGTTAAATACAAGTCAAATATATAAGGTAGTTCTTTTCTTTTTTATAACTGTCAAGTTAACTCTTTCAGCGCCAAAGGCAATATTGACCTTTTGGCAAATAATGCAGATTCAGGTGAGAACTGCATTGTTTGGCTGTGAGTTAAAAAAATATTCCAAATATCCTATAAAATGAAAATAGAGTCGTCCGAGTTTTGAACATGGGAGAGTCTACTTTAAACAAAGGTTTAAACCAGCTGCTTATGCAGAGATGACCACTACCACAAGTTTGACTGTATTTTCACAACTAACTGGAAAACAATGTTGAGTCAGACGTAATTGAATGGGAGTGCAGATTGATCTGGATCTGGATCTTCACAATTTAAAATTTCCCTTTAGTTTTGTTCTCATAGAGCATGGCTCGATCATTATAATAAAACCTAGACATGTGTAATTAGAGCTTACACAAGGTACTCTAACAAGGTTGCGTAGCTAGTTGCATCCCCGCCATAATTTGCGTTCAAGGTGACCTTTTTGTTCTTCCCATAATCCATTTTCACCATGCCCTCCCATATGGTGGGCGTCTGCGACGTCAAGTGGGTCCAGTCATCCCCTGCAACAACTGCAACGGCTGCGGCTTTCGGGACGGTGACCCTAAAGAAAACTTCGGAACCCCAACCCGCGTGCAGGCAACAATCTTTTGGACTTTCCATAAAGCAGCCTTCTTTCCACTGAGCATATTGCTTTGGGAAAGGTATAGCCTTTTGCGTGACTTTCTTACAATTGATAAGGTAATTATAAACCCCTGGTAATTTCTGGCTGGTATCGGAGACTGGAACGGAATAGAGCTGGAGCTTGTAAAAACCCACGGCTGGTAGTTCAACCATAAATGTAATGGTTCCGCATTGCGTCTGGGTAAATACGAAATCCTGGTACTCCTTGTCGGTTTCCACTTCTATCAGATTAGCCGTGACTCTCATTTCCTGAGCCGTTTTAAACTGGATATTCACGCAGCTGGTCTCCAAGTGAATGATCGGGTCATGATGACTTAACGTGTTAAGGCCAAACTCGTTAAACATGGGTTGGGCTCCTAAATAGCCTGGTGGTAGTTTGGGTAGAGGTACAGCCTTCACATCCTCGTTACATTCGATCATAAACTGAGCAACGTGATATAATGTGGTTCCTTCACAAGAAGGATCATTAGCGTAAACCTCGAGTCCAAATTCTCCTCGACTTGGAGCCGTTACATTGAAATAGGCGGTGTTACCTACAATTCTGTTCATACAATATCCCTCTAGTTCAGAGTCTGAGTGATTGATGTCTTTAAGTTTGGCCATAAATTGCATGTGTTTGGGAATTCTAAATTGGAGCTCCGCTTTGCCGTCTCGTGTAAGCACAATGGCAGTTTGTTGGTAGGTTGCAAGACCATATCTGTAAATATGATAAGAGTATGACATGTTATCACTCACTTTCCCATATATACGAGAAATCTTAAGCAGTGGATATTTAAAAGCATTAACGCTAAAGGTGAAATTGCTCATAATAGCATTTCAGTTTTTGCCACAGGTTTTCAACTATATCTGTTAATTATACTATCATTTGGAGATTTTTCGCACGCTTGCTCAGATTCATTTTCAAGCCCTCTGCTTAAGTTTTGTCAATTATATTATAAAAGGGTTAAATTGAATATACAGTCACTTGTTGCAATATTTGGATATCGATTCCCATTATTCATTTATATCCTTTCCCTATTCAGACAACAATAAGTAAGACAACTTATTTAACCCTTTACCTCATATAGACGCTTTCTGACGCCTTTACAGTATACAGCTTTTTGAAAACATAGTGACAAAAGAAGAAATTGCTCAAAACGAGCAATTTCTCCTTCTGCCACAATGTTTTCCACTTTTAGTCATAGGTTATCCATTCAATTACAGAGATTTTCCATTTTTTGACAAAATATGTTCAAAGTCGTCTGCTGCAGAATTGTCATGAGGGAAAGGAGAGGACAAAGACGCCACGAAAGAAAGCCAACGCTCGTCTTGGCATTTCGGAATAATGATTAAAGCCAGAGTTATGTGATTTGGTATAGACACGCGTTACGCTCCTAGGAACATGTATACCAAGTTTTATTACAAAATGTTGAGAGGTTATTAATTAATCATTAGTAATGAGGTAAGTTTAAAGCTATCACTGCACGCAATTTGGGATTTAATTTAGAAGTAAATTTCCTTAAATTCCGAAATTTACTTGATGTGTAAGTAAATTTCGGAATTTAAGGTAATTTAAGGAAATTTACTTCTAAATTAAATCCCAATTTTCGTGCAGTGTATGTGACGACGCCAAGGGTATTACAGTAGCCCGACTTTTTCTCTCTGAAAAACAGAAGAGCTATAAGTTGATAGAATTTCACTTTAAGGCCGTTTTTTCCGTTATATCGTGGCAGCTTGTTCAATGTTCACAAGTCTTTCCTGGTAAACAGGCACAAGAAGCTTGTCACAAAAGTTTTGTAACAAAATGAAGAACTGTACGGGGATTAATACATAACCTTCGAAATGAAAAAAACATATAAGAGTGAACAACTGACCTGAAGAAAGCAGTTCCTGGTCCCCAGTTCAGGTAGGCACATGGAGGGAAGGGAACTGATTCTGGTGAGCTCACATCTTCCTGGACGATCTTATACTCGCACACCTGAAAAGTGGTTCATTTTCTGGTAATTATTTTTTATCACAGAAAATACTGAATTTACAAGTCGTTCCTGGCTTACATGTGACAGTAATATAAACATAATTCTTCCAACATAGGTTTTAAACCCTTTCCCACATACAAACGCCTTCTGATACCTCTGCAGTAGAAAACATTTAAAAATAAATTGACAAATGGAAGAATTTGCTCATGATCAGCAATTTCTCCTTTTGCCACAATATTTTAAACTCTTTTCAACAAGTCAACCCTCATTCATAGATAATATACACATTTTTGCGTAGATGTTTTCCAATTCATCAGCTACAGATTTGATTTGCTGTATGTGGGAAAGGGCAAAGCAGATTTGTGGAAGACATAAAAATCAGTACTGGTGATTTACCAAGGAAACTCAGTGGTATATGACTCAAATACTGTTGAAAGCGGGGTAATACACAATGCAAATGAACCCTTTCCCACCTGTAGACGCATTTTGATGCAATAGCAGCATGAGATGACTTATGAAAACATTGTGGCTAATGGAGAAATTGCTCATGATGAGCAATTTCTCCATTTGCCACAATGTTTTCAACTCTACATGCATTCAATAACTATATCATCATTTGTTGAGATTTTCTATACTTTGGCCTTGCTGTTTTGAAAGTTAGCTGCTGCAGATTTCTTGTATGTGGGAAAGGGTTAATACAATTTTCTGAAATACACCAGAGGTTTATGCATATGCTTCTAGCACTTTGTAATAAAATCATCACAGCTTGTGAAACAGTACATCTGAGGGAGGGTTTAACCCTATATGATCTCAGACAAAGCCACATTTAGATCTGCTGCCATTATTCATTAAGAGCAATTTCTTCTTTTGTCGCCATGTTTTCAAAAAGCTGTCTGGTGCAGAGGCGTCAGAATGCATCTATATGAGGGAAAGGGTTAATTCTGCAGCAGACGACTTTGAACGTATTTTGTCAAAACATCTCCATAATTGAATGGATAACCTATGACTAAAAGTGGAAAACATTGTGGCAAAAGGAGAAATTGCACGTTTTGTGCAATTTCTTCTTTTGTCACTATGTTTTCAAAAAGCTGTCTGCTGCAGATGCGTCCGAAAGCGTTTATATGAGGGAAAGGGTTAAATAAGAATCTTTTTACCAACCTGTGCATACACATTGTCTTTGTTCTCAGGGGTGTCCTCTTTCGCATAGACGTACAGAATGTAGGATCCTTTCTTGGGAAGGCGGAGCCTAAAGGAGGCCACACCCCCAACACTTTCCTGCATACCATACCGGTTCAACTTAACTCCATGGTGTTCTTCCTCTCCATTCTCAAACTGAAATTGAACATTATGTTTCGTTTAATTTTCGTTTCATGCCATTTTGTTTTCTTTATTTAAAAAATTCTCATGGGAATGGAACGGATTTTCATGATCCCTGGGTAACATTTGACAAAAGGAATAACTGCTAATAATGAGCAATTTCACCTTTTCTTACAATGTTTACAACTTTTGTCATAATGTTTTCAACTTTATTCAATAATCACTTTCAATGATAGAGATTGTTCATGTTTTCAAGTCATTTGCTGAAGGGTTAAGTATATCATAACAGTTACCATGCACACCAGTAGTATCCTTTAATTTATCTTGGTTTACAGGTTATCATATCCAGATAATGTTGTTTTGATTTAGAAAAGTCCATTTATGAATTTATAATAGTATTTGTGGGTTAAATCCTGATCAACTCCCTGTTTCGAACAGTGAACTTTCTTGATGGATAAATTTCACTGTTTACTCCGTCTTTCTCTAGTCTCTACACGTCAATAGTAAGTAAAAGCATGATATTAATCCTTAACCACATTAAGAAGCATTCTGACATATCAGTAGAAGACGACTTTTGAAAACATTGTGGCAAAAGGAGAAATTGCTCACAATTAGCAATTTCTCCATTTGCAACAATGTTTTCAACTCTATTTAATAATTAAACTCCCATTTATGGAGATTTTTTTAAAGTTATTGCTCGGTTGTTTTTAAAATCGTCTGCTGCAGATGCTATAAACCACCTAGAAATAGCAAAAAGTAGTATTTAAACACAGGTTTGACTGTATATCCATTTGTGAACACTAAGAGATATTTTCCTTTGTTCCATAGCCTATCCTGAGGAAACTCCACAATTTTTACTCTATGTATTACCTGAATGCTGAAGTTGAAGGCGACGACAATTCTGTGAGCCGGGTATCGTAGACGGATGTTCATCTCGCCACGGCCATAAACAACGGCCTGCCTGTGACTCACAAACTCTAATCCATACTTGAAGAACTGTGGTTTCATGTGGGGCATGTTCTCAAACTCTTCTAAAGACACCTGTAAATGAAATAGAAGACTGACAATATGATCTCAAGCAGTTTTTCTAACCTCAACTGTAAATGAAATATAACACGGTTTGTTTAAACAGTGTTTTTCGCCACTTTCAACAATATATCCATTATATGACAGCATTTCCTGGGTAAATTACCAGTACTACTGGTCCATTTATACTGACACAAGCATGTCAGTTCTAATGCTAACCCCATTACCATTTTTTGAGCCGAGTTGTAAGCCTCTGGGATTTGGAACCCAGCAACCTGGGTTTGATCCCAAGTGGCAGCAGTCATAGTTAAGTGCTCATGGGCATGGTACATTTCCAAGCCAGTTAATATACCCAGCGAGCATAAATAAGTGAGTTATCACCGTAATATAACTGAAATAATGCTAAAAACGGCTTAAAACTAAAAACTAAAAAAACATTTTTTTTGTAAGCCTTTCGTATAACCCGGCCAAGTATTAAACCCGCAACCTCATGCATGTGAGGAGGATGCTCTTCCACTACACCACTGAGGCGGTAAATATAACTTTGACAATGGCAGCAATCTGAAGGCATCTTTAACCCCCAATCCTTTCACATTAACCCTTTCCCTCATATAGACGCTTTCTGACGCCTATGTAGCAGACGGCTTTTTGAAAACATAGTGACAAAATGTGCAATTTCTCCTTTTGCCACAATGTTTTCCACTTTTAGTCATAGGTTATCCATTCAATTATGCAGATTTTCTATGTTTTGACAAAATACGTTTAAAGTCTTCTGCTGCAGAATTGTCGTATGAGGGAAAGGGTTAAGAGGAGGCATTTTAAAGCATCTGACTTTTGTCAACATTAAGGCAAAATTAGAATTCCTTATAATAAGCTTTTTGTCCTTTTGAGACAATAATTCTAACTGTATACAATAATTATATCATCTTCAAAAAAAAAATCTATAATTTGCTTGGATGTTTTCAAAGTCATCTATTGAATATTTGTTGTATGTGGAAAAGGGTTAGAGCAATTTCTCCTTTCGCAACAATGTTTTCAAGTGTTGTCTGATGCAGATGCGTCAAAATGTTTCTGCAAGTGGGAAAGGGTTAATCATTAACAAGGCTTGAGAAGACAGAAATCAAATCATTGTATAAACAAGAGCACCGCGTACGGCACAGATGCTCGACTGATAGAAAACAGAAAAAAAGCTGAGCTGAACAAAAAACCTTAACCGGACGACCACGCCGCCGCCAACGACGACCACGCCAGGGTCATGACAATAGCTCTCGTTTTTTCAAAAGTCGAGCTAAAAATCCTAAGAAACGTGTATTGCATGCAATTGCCAAATTGTCAGTAAGTGAAAGCATGACGGACAGACAGGATGGATAGATGATGGAGAAGTGTCACCCAATGTGTCTCCCTGTCACAGAAGGTGACACAACAATATAGAATTGTACTTAACCCTTTCCCTCATACGACAATTCTGCAGCAGACGACTTTGAAAATATTCTGTCAAAAAATAGAAAATCTCTATAATTGAATATATAACCTATGACTAAAAGTGGAAAACATTGTGGCAAAAGGAGAAATTGCTCGTTTTGAGCAATTTCTTCTTTTGTCGCCACGTTTTCAAAAAGCCGTCTGCTGACTTATGAAAACATCGTTTTCTACTCATATCAATAATTAAACTTTCATTTATAGAGATTTTCCGTATTTTTGCCTAGGCGATTTCACAGTCCTCTGCTGCAGATTTGCTGTATTTGGGAAAGGGTTAAATTCTGACCTGTCTTTCAAGAAGTTGCCATTTTGTGTCGTCCGGGAAATGTGTAAATATAAGCTGGTTTGGTTCAGTCAAGAAGAAATATTCGTCTAACTGGTAATGGAACTCCTCCGACGTCGTTTGTTTCCCGATAATTCGACGGGCCGCCCAGTGAGCATCGATGAGACACCAGGTCCCGTAAATGTAGACGGCGTTCCACGAATGCTGGTTGGATCCCTGCTGGAATTTTTGTCCGGGTCTGTAATCCGCGCCTTTAGCGTAACCACTGATGATCTTGGAGTGAAGACCAGCATAACTGTAATCATAATGAGAGGATGGATTGGTTTAAACTTTTTCCCACATACAACCACTTTCTGATGGCTTAGCACCAGACAACATTTGATAACATTGTGGCAAAACGAGAAATTGCTCATTATGAGCAAATTATGAGCAATTTCATCTTTTGCCACAATAATTTCAACATTATTCAATAATTCTTCTTTCATTTTGAGAGTTTCCATATTTTTGACTGAATGTTCTTAAATTCGTCTGCTGAAGATTTTGCTGTATATGGGAAAGGGTAAAATAAACATTAACCCTTTCCCTCATGTAGACGCTTTCTGATGCCTCTGCAGCAGACGGCTTTTTGAAAACATAGTGACAAAAGAAAAAATTGTTCAAAACGAGCAAATTCTCCTTTTACCACAATATTTCCCACTTTTAGTCATAGGTTATCCATTCAATTATAGAGAATTTCTATTTTTTGGAAAAATATGATCAAAGTCGTCTGCTTCAGAATTGTGGTATGAGGGAAAGGGTTAATATACAAACTATTACTCCATGTTCACATTCAACACAATTTGTAGCACACAACTTCTAGAAAAACATCTAGGCAAAAGAGGAGAAATTGCTGATTCCCCTTTTGCCACAAAGTTTTAAAAAGTTGCCAATGTATAAGACTGCATCTGCAAGTGGTATGTATGAATAAGTCACATTTTCAACTAGATAAATAAACATTATACTCTGTTTGTAAGTTTGCAAATGCTTTTTTGTTTTATTGGGATTTTACGCCGCTTTCAACATTATTTCAGTTATATCACGGAGACAGTTCACTTATTCATGATACCTGGGTAAACAAACCAGTACTAGGCTAGAAAATGTGCCTTGCTCAAGGGCACTCAACCATGACCATTGTGTCGCAACTAGGGATCGAACCCGAGACACCTGGTTTCAAATCCCTGATGCTAACCACAGCGGGTTCCTGTTTGCAGATGCATTAGTTGTTACTATAATGTTTTCAAACCAGACACCATTTAACCATTTAACCCTTTCCCTCATATAGAAGCTTTCAGACGCCTGCAATTTCTCCTTTTGTCACCATGTTTTCAACCCTATTCAATTATTGTACTTTCAGTTAAAGGGAGTTTCCAAAATATTTCCGGTATGTTTTTAAAGTCGTCTGCTGCAGATTTGTTGTATGTGGGAAAGGATTAAGCTATTGTGGATCTGAACCACAGTAAAGTAAACCACACTAGTTCATAATTCATTACGCAACATAATGTGAACAATTGATTGATTGATTGTTAGGTGTTTTACACCACTTTCAACACCTATATATCATGGCATTTCCTGGGTAAGTTACCAGTACTACTGGTCCATTTATCCTGACACCTGGCAGTCAGTTGCAATACTAACCACACATCCCTGAGCGTCAAGTTGGGCAGCCACTACCACCATTTTTTAAAGTCTTTGGTATGGTGTGTCTGGGATTAAATCGGCGAGCTCCCGCATGTGAGGCTGATGCTCGACCACTTCACCACCGAGAAGGTTTAGCGAACAAATACTTACTTGCACATAGTGTCAAAAACCATAGCATATGTGGTTTTACCAGTCTTCAGTCCCATAAGAACTTCCTCTGGGCTTCCTCGCTCGACATTGTCAAATGTCATTTCTTTAAGGTTCTTTGTGGCCAACCATCGGAAAATTACTCTGTAAAGAAAATACAAGGAATATTAACTTAAATTAAACATCGTGATATCTTTATAATATTTCTTTTTATTTCTGCTATTGCAATGACCAACTTACAAGAAATCTGCAGCAAACAACTTTGAAAACACCTAGGCAAAACTTTGGAGTAATGAAAGTATAAACATTGAATAAAGTTGAAAAGAGGAGAAATTTTCATGATTCAAAAGGATTTTATATTGAAATTACATGTACGAGGGACGTTCCGAAAGTTTTGAGACAACGTCCATTTAACACTGTTCCTTTGACAAATCATTATGAAACTTAAGCATGTATGAGAATATTATATTTCAAAAGCTTATATTCTGATTATAGTATTGTGATGTCAGCCATATTTTTATATTCGTATCCATAGCAACATGCGTTGTAAAGATCCGGCGCAACCCTACATTTCTCGATTACACTGCACTATATTGAACACACAATCATAATAAAAACGCGCGAAATGTTGTAAAACATACATGATGTTATTCTTAATTCATAACATCATTTGCTGAAAGTATTCCGGAAGTAATAATTTAAATACACGCACCTAGAGAACCATACTTACTAAGCGCATAATGCAGACGCAAACAAAAGAGGAACAGCGGTTTACAAATTTGGTCAACCACGGGAAAACGCCACCAGAAACTAAGGAGCATTTGGAGAGGGTTAATAACGGAGAATCTGTGAACAAGGCACTTGTGGACAGATGGAATGAAAGTTTCAGTGACGGTAGGACATGTACAAAGTACAAACACATATCCTTTTGTCCGTCTGTGGTTGATGAAAAGGTTGCGATTATGTAAAGAACGCGCTTAATACAGATCGGCGAATGACTGTGAAGGATATTGCAAATTTGTGCTATATTGGTGGAGCGACTGCTTACAAGATTTTGACAGAAGATTGTATTTGAAAAGTGGATGAAAAGACATGCGAAATGGGTACAGTGCATCGGGCGATTCTTTGAGAAGGAGTTAAATTAGTAACTACGTTAAAACAGCATTATTGTTTAGACGTTACGTGAAGACGACATTACTGCGCCGGGGACTTTGTAGATATCATTTTCTATGTATTGTTGTTAATGTATATATTATTTTATTTGAATGAAAATTCTACCATTCAGTAGATTATAACTTAAAGATACACTACATGTGCAAATTTTTATGCACCGTTTCCGACTTATCATTAAAAAACAAAGATAGTCTCAGAACTTTCCGAACGTCCCTCGTAGTAGTGTGCACCTTTTATTGAATTTTAGCAATTTACTTCCTTATGATATATTGAAGCGGGTTAAAAATTTATGATTGATTGATTAATTTGGGTTTTAACGTCGTTTTCAACAATTGTTCTGACATATCACAACGGCCAGTTCACCTACCAATGCTTTTGTTCTAACCCTCCCCTCATAGCCTCAGGCCTGTGCAGCCGACAGCCTTTTGAAAACATAGTGACAAAAGAAGAAATTGCTCAAAACTGGCAATTTCTCCTTTTTCCACAATGTTTTCCACTTTAAGTCATAGGTTATCCATTAAATTATAGAGATTGTCTATTTTTTGACAAATTATGTTCAAAGTCATCTACTGCAGAATTATCGTATGAGGGAAAGGGTTAACTTACCCTCACCAGAACACAACTGCCCCTGTGGCTGGGGGGGACACCCAATAAGAATGGCAGCCATTGCAGTCTGACCTGTGCTTTAATCGTGATAGCCGGCCAAATAGGTCTGAACGATTGGAGTCAATGCCTCTCTTATACTCCAGTAGTTGGGGTGGTATGGCTTTCACACCTTATATATTTTCATCTCGATGTAAATATAATGTATGGGACCAATATCATCTTTCCTGTCCGCCGCTTTATGAACGTTGCTGTCAAAAGCGGTGTAAAACCCCAGACAAACAAACAAACCAGTACTCCACACAACAGTCTTTTTCAAGCAACTTGCTGCTTTTCCAAATAAATTGTTAGCCCATGGGTTAAAAACTTTGAATAAATAGTGAACATCATCAATCTATTATACTTCTTGTTTAAAATAGAAAGATATAATACATTGGTTTTTATCAATAATCAACCAAAAATCATGTAATAACCTATGTTTCTTCACATATGAATAAATTACCTGCACTTCTCAATTTCGTTGGTGATATTTTTGGAGTAGATAAGATCCCAAACAAGCTCTCGTACACTGCTATGGTCACTCTTGGATACCTGATTATATAAAAAGTCAAATGTCCAGTTAAAGCCTTTCCCACCTATAGAAGCTTTCTCGCGCCACTGAAGCAGACAACTTTTGAAAACATTGTGGCAATGTTTTTTTTTTACCTTTTTGCATTAATAATACCTTCATTTATATGCAGATTCATTTTGATGCAAATCTGAGCACAAATTAGGGAAAGGCATTATCACCATTTTTAAACCAGAAAGATGAAGGAGAAGTGAGCGGTCCCGCGACAGAAAATCCACAAGAGGCGAAGAATGCCTGTCCGGGTTAGCCTGTGCGGCATGCTTAGGCTGGTCTAGGTCTATTCTTTACGCAGAGTCCACAATGTAGGTTTTCACGCGGGACAGCTCAAGTGATGTCTTCGTTTTAACCTTACCTAGATAGGCTATAAAGCATTGGAAGCTGATATCAAAAACTTGAAAAAACTTTAAAATATTATAAAATTTAAGTTGAAAATAAGTGTAACAAGAGCTGTCGGAGGACAGCGCGCTCGACTATATGCCGCTTATTCACATAAAGCATAAAGCACTATTTCATTATATTGCACTTAAGTACTATTAACCCTTTCCCTCATACGGCAATTCTGCAGCAGACGACTTTGAACGTATTTTGTCAAAACATAGAAAATCTCCATAATTGAATGGATAACCTATGACAAAAAGTGAAAAACATTGTGGCAAAAGTAATTCAAGGGCCATTACTCCATATTTAGGATACAATGGAGTTATCTAACCTATTTGTACGATGGTCCTTAACAAATGTATGAAGTATGAAGTGATTTGAATTATGAAACTTTAGTGTTGAGCAAATGTTAAAACTGACCGAGTCCAAAAATAGCAAAACCTTGAAAAAAGGTTTACCAAATGTTTGACATCATGCAAAACCTGTTTGATATGTTGAAGAATTATATTTGATAAATGAATGATCACAATTAGAAAGGAATGTAACCAAAAATTATGAATTTATCTAAAATTCTCAAAATCAAACAAAAATCATGTTATTTATTCCCAAAAAGTCACACTCAGCATCTTCAACATACAATGTGAAGAAAGCTATTATATGTAATTATATTCCAAATATGAAAGCCCTAACACAAGTACTTATTGAGAAAAATTAAAAAATTGAATGAAAATTTCCAACTTGCCCTAAAACTTTAACCACACAAAATCATGTTTTTTACCCCGAAAAGAAGGTCCCACTAAGCATCTTCAGCATTCAAATTAAAGAAAGGTATAAGATGTAACTACATTCCAAATATTAAAGCTGAAGCACAAATACTTATTGAGAAAAATTAAAAAATTAAATGAAAATGCCAACTTGCCCTAAAACTTTAACCACCCAAAATCACGTCTTTTACCCCGAAAAGAAGGTCACACTCAGAATCTTCAGCATACAATATGAAGACAGGTATTAGATGTAATTATATTCCAAATATAAAAGCCCTAGCATAAGTACTTATTGAGAAAAAAAAAATAAAAAAAAAAAATCCAACTTGCCCTAAAACTTTAACCGAAAATCAGGTTTTTTACCCCAAAGAGAAGGTCACACTCAGCATCTTCAGAATTTAATGTGAAGAAAGGTATGAGATGTAACTACATTCCAAGTATTAAAGCCGTAGCACAAATACTTATTCAGAATAAAAAAAATAAAAAAAAAAATTCCAACTTGCACTAAAACTTTAACCACTGAAAATCATGTTTTTTACCCCAAAAAGAAGGTCACACTCAGAATCTTCAGCATACAATATGAAGACAGGTATTAGATGTAATTATATTCCAAATATAAAAGCCCTAGCATAAGTTATTATTGAGAAAAAACAAAAATATATATATATTCCAACTTGCCCTAAAACTTTAACCACCGAAAATCAGGTTTTTTATCCCAAAAAGAAGGTCACACTCAGTACCTTTAACATTCAATGTGAAGAAAGGTATAAGATGTAACTATATTACAAATATTAAAGCCCTAGCACAAATACTTATGAATGAAAATGCCAACTTGCCCTAAAACTTTAACCACCCAAAATCACGTCTTTTACCCCGAAAAGAAGGTCACACTCAGAATCTTCAGCATTACAATATGAAGACAGGTATTAGATGTAATTATATTCCAAACATAAAAGCCCTAGCATAAGTATTTATTGAGAAAAAAAAAATAAAAAAAAAATTCCAACTTGCCCTAAAACTTTAACCACTGAAAATCATGTTTTTTACCCCAAAAAGAAGGTCACACTCAGAATCTTCAGCATACAATATGAAGACAGGTATTAGATGTAATTATATTCCAAACATAAAAGCCCTAGCATAAGTATTTATTGAGAAAAAAAAAATAAAAAAAAAATTCCAACTTGCCCTAAAACTTTAACCACTGAAAATCATGTTTTTTACCCCAAAAAGAAGGTCACACTCAGAATCTTCAGCATACAATATGAAGACAGGTATTAGATGTAATTATATTCCAAATATAAAAGCCCTAGCATAAGTTATTATTGAGAAAAAAAAAAAATATATATATTCCAACTTGCCCTAAAACTTTAACCACCGAAAATCAGGTTTTTTACCCCAAAAAGAAGGTCACACTCAGTACCTTTAACATTCAATGTGAAGAAAGGTATAAGATGTAACTATATTACAAATATTAAAGCCCTAGCACAAATACTTATGAATGAAAATGCCAACTTGCCCTAAAACTTTAACCACCCAAAATCACGTCTTTTACCCCGAAAAGAAGGTCACACTCAGAATCTTCAGCATACAATATGAAGACAGGTATTAGATGTAATTATATTCCAAACATAAAAGCCCTAGCATAAGTATTTATTGAGAAAAAAAAAATAAGAAACAAAATTCCAACTTGCCCTAAAACTTTAACCACTGAAAATCATGTTTTTTACCCCAAAAGAAGGTCACACTCAGAATCTTCAGCATACAATATGAAGACAGGTATTAAATGTAATTATATTCCAAATATAAAAGCCCTAGCATAAGTTATTATTGAGGGAAAAAAAAAAAAAAAAAAATTCCAACTTGCCCTAAAACTTTAACCACCGAAAATCAGGTTTTTTACCCCAAAAAGAAGGTCACACTCAGTACCTTTAACATTCAATGTGAAGAAAGGTATAAGATGTAACTATATTCCAAATATTAAAGCCCTAGCACAAATACTTATGAATGAAAATGCCAACTTGCCCTAAAACTTTAACCGGACGCCGACGCCGGGGCGAGTAGTAAAGCTCTCATATTCTTCGAATAGTCGAGCTAAAAATGGAAATTACTTACTGTGATGTCTGATTTTAACACATTGTTTTCAAAGTAAATTTTATTCAAAGTGTTATAATTGTATAATTGTAAATTACTCATTTCAAGTTACATTATGGCAAAAGTATGATCATTTTTCTTGTGACTGATAAGCCTAGTGGGATGTGTGTGGTAAGATTGTATAAAATTAGATTTTTCATGTATCTTAGGATTCGCGCATGTCACGTTAATAAAAAAAAGATTTTTTTATCTTATAGAATAATATAATGATTGGTTGGTGATTATGGGCCTTGTATGTGTTCTAGTCAGGCAAAAAGTAGCTTCAATATATGTGGGAAAGCATTAGCGCTTTCCCCCTTAACAACACATCTGCAGCAGACTTTGATATTGTCTAGGTAAAAGTATGGCAACTTTCTATGAATGAAGTATAGTTATTGTATAGAAATGAAAACATTGTGGCATAAGGACAAACTGCTCACTATGAGTGCTCATTTCTCCTTTTGGTATAATGTTTTCAATAGTTGTTCTGCTGCCAGAGCCAACAGAAAACGTCTGTTTACGTAAAAGGGTTAACCCTTTCCCTCATATAGACGCTTTCTGACGCCTATGCAGCAGACAGCTTTTTGAAAAGATAGTGACAAAAGAAGAAATTGCACAAAACGTGCAATTTCTCCTTTTGCCACAATGTTTTCCACTTTTTGTTATAGGTTATCCATTCAATTATGGAGATTTTCTATGTTTTGACAAAATACGTTCAAAGTCGTCTGCTGCAGAATTGTCGTATGACGGAAAGGGTTAAGAAGACCTCTGAATAGAAGATGGAACCTGACCTGTATAGCGTGATCATCTACGGTGACCAGGACTTGTTTGTCCATGATCTCCAGGGACGGTTTCTGCGCTGCAGATCCAGCTGTGGGAGCTGGAGGGGGCCCTTGCTCCTTTTCCGTCTTCACAGGGATCAGTTTGAAGGTCGGCGGAGGGGCTGGTGGCTCTTGCCCCATGTTTCTGAAAAATACATAATCAAAGGACTTCACTTATTTGTCATACAAAGGCTCACACAATAGGGAAAAATTCAATTTCTCGTGTCCAAACTAAGGGCAATTTGCTAATTCTCACCGTTTTAACCCTTTCCCTCATACGACAATTCTGCAGCAGACGACTTTCAACATATTTTGTCAAAAATGGAAAATCTCTATAATTGAATGGATAACCTATGACTAAAAGTGGAAAACATTGTGGCACTATGTTTTCAAAAAGCCATCTGCTGCAGAGGCGTCAGAAAGCATCTATATGAGGGAAAGGGTTAATTTGCTAATTCTCACTGTTTTGAATACTCCCCCCCCTAAACTTGTATGGGAGGGAGGACTTTTTTTTCTGCATAGACAAAGATGGAAAAATGCCTCCATTTGTTCATGAAATTTGTATATCCCTCTTTCATGAATAATACTTTGTTATGTTTCATACCACTTTCAACCTTATTTCAGTAATATCATGACATTAGTATTTACCAGTAAGTTTAACCGGACACCAAATGCACCTGTCAAATTGCTATCCCACAACCCTGAGCTAAGATCGAGGGTAGCTACTTTACCCTTCCCCACATACAACAAATCTGAAGCAGACTGCTTTGAAAAATCTATAGAAAAAATTCTAAAATCTCAATGAACGAAAGTAAAATTATTAAACAAGAGGGCCATGATGGCCCTTGAATCGCTCACCTAATTTTTTTTTTTTTTCACTTTAGCTATATAAGCCTCGCCCCCTGGCAGCCATAGTTTCCGACCAATCAACTTGGCTTGAAGGAATCTGATAGAGGGTCACCCTAGGAACATTTCTACAAAATTATTTGAAAATCGGCCAGATACTTTTGGAGGAGAAGATTTTTTAAGTTTTCACTATAGCCATATAATGCAAAATAGCCCTGCCTACTGGCGGCCATGTTTTTTGACCAATCAACATGGCTTGAAGGAATCTGAAAGTGGGTCATCCAAGGAACATTTCTACAAACTTATTTGAAAATCGGGCCGACAATTTTGGAGAAGAAGATTTTTTAAGTTTGCACTATAGCCATATAAGGCAAAATAGCCCCGCCCCACCCCCCGCCCCCCCCCCCCCCCCCCTGGCGGCCATGTTTATGGACCAATCAACATGGCTTCAAGGAATCTGATAGAGGGTCACCCAAGGAACATTTCTACAAAATCATTTGAAAATCAGCCTGACACTTTTGGAGGAGAAGATTTTTTAAGTTTTCACTATAGCCATATAAGGCAAAATAGCCCCGCCCCCCCTGGCGGCCATGTTTTTTGACCAATCAACATGGCTTGAAGGAATCTGGTAGAGGGTCATCCAAGGAACATTTCTACAAAATGATTTGAAAATCTGCCAACCAGTTTGGGAGAAGAAGAATTTTGAAGTTTTTTTCGTTTCGTTGCCATGGAAACAAGAATTCTGCATGGATCCCAAAAATTTTGAAGAAATTCTGGTGAGGTCATTAAGAGGATGCTTTCTGTGAAGTTTCATCCCAATTGACCCACTGGTTACTGAGGAGAAGATGTTGAAGATTTTTTAAGTTTATACTTTGGCCATATAAGGCAAAATAGCCCCCGCCCCCTGGCGGCCATGTTTTTCGACCAATCAACATTGCTTGAAGGAATCTGATAGAGGGTCACCCAAGGAACATTTCTACAAAATTATTTGAAAATCGGCCTGACACTTATGGAGGAGAAGATTTTTTAAGTTTTCACTATAGCCATAAAAGGCAAAATAGCCCCGCCCCCTGGCGGCCATGTTTTTTGACCAATCAACATGGCTTGAAGGAATCTGATAGAGGATCACCCAAGGAACATTTCTACAAAATTATTTGAAAATCGGCCTGACACTTTTGGAGGAGAAGATTTTTTAAGTTTGCACTATAGCCATATAAGGCAAAATAGCCCCGCCCCCCCTGGCGGCCATGTTTTTCAACCAATCAACATGGCTTGAAGGAATCTGATAGAGGGTCACCCAAGGAACATTTCTACAAAATTATTTGAAAATCAGCCTGACACTTTCGGAGGAGAAGATTTTTTAAGTTTTCACTATAGCCATATAAGGCAAAATAGCCCTGCTCCCCCTGGCGGCCATGTTTTTCGACCAATCAACACGGCTTGAAGGAATCTGATAGAGGGTCATCCAAGGAACATTTCTACAAAATTATTTGAAAATCTGCCAACCAATTCGGGAGAAGAAGAATTTTGAAGTTTTTTCGGTTTCGTTGCCATGGAAACCAGAATTTTGCATGGATCCCAAAAATTTGAAGGAATTCTGGTGAGGTCATTGAGAGGATGCTTTCTGTGAAGTTTCATCCAAATTGACCCACTGGTTACTGAGGAGAAGAAGTTGACGCACGACGCACGACGCACGACGGACGCCGGACGCCGGACAAAAGGCGATCACAATAACTCACCTTGAGCAAAGCTCAGGTGAGCTAAAAAGAGTTGAAAACATTTTGGCAAAAGAAGAACAGGCTTATTATCCCTTTCCCACTTACAGACACTTTTGGACGCCTTTGAAGCAGACGACTTTTAAAAACATTTTGGCAAAAGGAGAAATTGCTCATGATGAGCAATTTCTTCTTTTGCCACAATGTTTTCAATTCTATATAATGATTAAACTTTCAATTGAAGAGGTTTATCATGTTTTTAACCATATGTTTTCAAAGGCATCTACTGCAGATTTGTTTTATGTAGGAAAGGGTTTAGAGAAATCTTCTTTTGCAACAATGTTTTCAAAAGTCATCTGCTGCATGCGAGTCAAAATGCATCGACAAATTGTAAAGTGTAATCAAACCAGGGATTGAAGCCTTGCTTAACACTTTGGAGGCAGATGCTGCATGCCTGAACCCCAAAACAACCAAGGTGGACGATTCTTATCCCTAACAATACTTTACATATTTTCTGCAAACTACTTTTGAAAACATCATGGGGAAAACGAGATATTGTTCTTGTTCAACATCTGTATAGCCACATACAACAAGTCTGCAGCAGATGACTTAGAAAACCTTTAGTCAAAAATATGTAAAATCTCTATAAATAAAAGTATAATTACTAAACAAAAGTTAAAAGCATTGTGGCATTGTGGCAAAAAGAGAAATTGCTCGTCTTGAGCAATTTCTCCTTTTGTCAAAGTGTTTTCAATAGTCGTCTACTGCAAAGGCGTCAGAACGCCTCACTAGATGGGAAAGGGATAAGCTAGCGCATCATTTAGAAATACATCCTACCTTTTTTCCACCTGTATAGGTATGACACTGACTGGTATAATGGACATCTTGCCCTGTTTGGCTTGCTGTACCTCCATCTCTCCGGCTCCTGGCCTAAATGTGGCAACGGACTTCCCTTTGGGTGCAGCTGACGATGTATATATGCCCTGTTGTGGGGCTACACCATAGAGGTACTGCTGCTGCAAAAGTTCTGGGGGAGGGGGTGGCAGGTCTTCAAAGTCGAGATCTCTTTGACCATCGGTATCTCTTTGACCATCGATATAGGTACTGGCCAAACCGGCTGTCACCTGAAATATATACATTGAATATTATAGTTATTTAATATGTGTTTTAGTATATTTCTTTTCATTGCATTTATTGATTGGAATTTTACGCCGTTTTCAACAATGTTTCAGTCATATCACGGCCACCAGTTCACCTACACATGTGTCTCCTCGCTTTCTCACACCAGTACTCCAAACAACATACTTTCCAAGCAACTGGCTGCTTTTCCACATAGACTGTTAGCCCATTGGTGGAAGACGAATGACTTTTGTCAAGCGTCGGAAAGAATGTTGGCCGAGCTTGGTTTCAAACTCACAATCCCTGGATTGAAAGCCCTCGCCGCTACCTGAGCTCGGCTATTTTTTCTTTTCTTTTGAAACTGTTTTTCTTTTTTTTCTTATCATGTGACAACCCACATCACCCTAAACCCTTTCCCACATACAACACATCTGCAGCAGAAGACTTTGAAATCATCTAGCCAAAAATATGGAAAAGTTCTTTAAATGAATGTATGATTATTGTTACTAAACAAGCAAATTCTCCTTTTGTCACATTCTTTTCAAAGGTCATCTGCTGCAGAAGCGTCAGAAAGTATCCCTGTATGTGTGAAATTGTTAACAAAAGAAAAGGCTTAATTTATGTAGAAATAAATCTAGAAAGTATTTACATGTTTCATCGTATTATATTTCACAAAGTTAATATCGGATTTCAAAGTTTGTCACTAAAACCCTTAACCCTTTCCCTCATACGGCAATTCTGCAGCAGACGACTTTGAACACAATTTGTCAAAAAATAGAAAATCTCTATAATTGAATGGATAACCTATGACTTAAAGTGGAAAACATTGTGGCAAAAGGAGAAATTGCACGTTTTGTGCAATTTATTCTTTTGTTACTATGTTTTCAAAAAGCTGTCTGCTGCAGAGGCATCAGAAAGCGTCTATATGAGGGAAAGGGTTAAAATTTAAATTATATCTCACTTTGAAGATTGTATGTACTGAAAAAGGAAGAAGATGCATGTGCATCCCATTTTACCAGAGACAAGGTAAGAGACTTCTGAAAATAAAATAATACAAGAACCTGTATGTCTAAACTCATGACTAGTAACTCTTTATATCACAGCGTGGTCAAAACATTCTAATCACGAGGAAAGCTCTCATCTGATCTTGATCAAGCTGATGATCATCACTATTTTTAATCCATTTTAATCTCCAACAAATAACTTGCAAGTCTTGCTATTGTAATCTGTCACATAAGTTGCAAGTCACACTATTGTAATCCATTGAATTATAAGGATGCAAGTCTTGCTTTTGTTATCCGTTAAATGTAATGCAAGTCGTGCTATTGCAATCTTTTAAATAAGATGCAAGTCTTGCCATTGCAATCCATTAAATAGGATGCAAGTCTTGTTATTGTAATCCATAAAATAACTTGCAAGTCTTGCTATTGTAATCCTTTTCTAAGATTGCAAGATCCACCTATTATTGTAATCTTTTAAATAGGTGGCCAAAACTCTTTTGTAATTAGTTAAATATTAGCTAAAGCTTGCAATTGTAATCATTAAAAAATATTAGAAGAGAACAAAATCAGACAGTATAGTTATTCAAATTTCTTTTAAGCCTTTCCCTCATACGACAATTCTGCAGCAGACGACTTTGAACATATTCTGTAAAAAAATTGGAAAATCTCTATAATTGAATGGATAACCTATGACTAAAAGTGGAAAACATTGTGGCAAAAGGAGAAATTGCTCGTTCTGAGCAATTTCTTCTTTTGTTACTATGTTTTCAAAAAGCTGTCAGCTGCAGAGGCGTCAGAAAGTGTCTATATGAGGGAAAGGGTTAAATATTAGCTAAAGCTTGCAATTGTAATCATTAAAAAATATTAAAAGAGAACGAAATCAGACAGTATAGTTATTCAAATTTCTTAAAAGCCATTCAAGCACTTTTCATAGATTTTGTCACGTTCATGAAGTTGATTAAACACTTTCTAAATTCATCTGTTGTATTAATCACAAAACACAAAAGTTTATCCTCACTAATAATGACCTGACCTCAAACGGCCATAATGACACAGCTCTAGACAAGGGGTGTCCATCATTTTCCTAACCCTTTCCTACATACATCAAATCTGCAGCAGATGTTTTAACACATTAAGTCACAAATAAGGACAATCTTATTAAATAAAAGTAGCATTAATGAAATTCAATAGAGTTGAAAACAATGTAGCAAAAGGATAAATTACTTATTATGAGCAATTTATCCTTTTGCCACAATGTTTAAAGATGTGTTTTGCTGCAAATGCGCCAAAATGTGTCAGCAAATGGGAAAGGGTAAAGCCCATATTTGAACTAAAATCCCATGTTTTAGGAAGGCCTGTATATATACTCAAAGAATCGTCAAAGTGAGATAATTCTTTCGAGTACCATGGCATTTGGTTTAATGAAGAAATTCATTGTGGGGCAAAGATATGTTGACTTCTACTAAATAAGAATTTTCTTAGTTAGGTATTATTCATTTACATAATGTACTCTTTTTAGAGTTCCACTGTATCAAAAACGTCCAATGATACAGAAGTGAGAACACCTTTGGAAAAAAAGAAATTGTTCCTCTTAATCAATTTCTCCTTTCCATCGTGGTCTTCAAAAGGTGTCACATATTATCAGTGATTCATGGAAAGATTTGCACATATGTATGACATTAAAGTAATATAACACCAGCCCACACAGGTAATATTATATTTTGTTTACCTTGTCACCTCATACTCTGACTTTTTATTGACGATATAAATGTACAGTGCATGTATAAACAGAGGGCTCAACCACATTGATTGTTTACCCTGCTTTCAACAACTTTTCAGTTATTTTATGGTATAACCATTTCCCTCATACGACAATTCTGCAGCAGACGACTTTGAACATATTTTGTCAAAACATAGAAAATCTCCATAATTGAATGGATAACCTATGACAAAAAGTGGAAAACATTGTGGCAAAAGGAGAAATTGCACGTTTTGTGCAATTTCTTCTTTTGTCACTATGTTTTCAAAAAGCCGTCTGCTGCAGAGGCGTCAGAAAGCGTCTATATGAGGGAAAGGGTTAAGCCACCTTCAACAATTTTTCATTTATATCATGGCGTTTCCTGGGTAAGTTACCATGCAGCACTATACTGGTCCGTTTATCCTGACACCAGCCAGCCAGCCAGTCATAACGCTTACCCCTCCACTCTGAGCGCTAAGGAGGGCAGCAATTACTACCATGTTTAATTAACCCCCCTTTCCCGCCTTCAGATGCATTTTGATGCAAATAGCAGCAGACGACTTTTGAAAACATTGTGGCCAAAGGTGAATTTGCTCATGATGAGCAATTTCTCCTTTGGCCACAATATTTTCAACTTTATTTAACAATTAAGCTATTTTTTATGGAGATTTTTCAGGTTTGTGTCACTTTGTTTTCAAAGTCGTCTGCTGCAGATTTATTGTATGTGCGAACAGGGTTAAAGTCAGGCTCACCGTAAACAGTAATTCAGAAATTTGCAATAAGTGAAGATCCAGATCAGCATGAATCTATGCAGTCCAATCTGAATCTCCAGTGTCCCACTTTGGTAAGTAATACAATTTTATGAAGTTCTTCCCTTATGTATATTTGCTTGTGTTGGGACTTACTGGGGACTTAACCACTTAACCCTTTCCCTCATATGACAATTCTGCAGCAGACTTTGAACATATTTTGTCAAAATATAGAAAATCTCTATAATTGAATGGATAATTAACCTATGACTAAAAGTGGAAAACATTGTGGCAAAAGGAGAAATTGCTCGTTTTGAGCAATTTCTTCTTTTGTCACTATGTTTTCAAAAAGCCGTCTGATGCAGAGGCGTCAGAAAGCGTCTATATGAGGGAAAGGATTAAGACATACACCAAATCTGCAGCAAAAGACTTTAAATATATTTCGGCAAAAATATGGAAAATCTCTTTGAATTAAAGTTTAATTATTCAGAAGAGTTGAAAACATTGTAACAAAAGGAGAAATTGCTCAATATGCATGTTTTCAAAAGCCCTCTGCTGCAGAGGCATTAGAAAGCTTCTGAATGCGAGAAAGGATTAATATTTCGACTATTGTCACTGGCGTCATAAACTATATAAGGCATCATTATTGAATAGAGTTGAAAGTCCTCAATTGTCACACTTTCAAGCGTTTCTCATGTAGAACACCATATATCATTAAAAGGATTACTTCCTAGCTTTAAAACAATCCAAAGACAAGAAACCGCTGAAGACAGTAAGGTTGGATTGTCGGCAATTTGACCTTGAAAATCGACAAACCAAGGTCAAGGTCAAAGTAACCATAGAAATCAATTGAACTTGTTACTGGTTACCTTCAGGCAAAGTTTGAAGTTTGTAACCCTTTCCAGTGCTGAGATTTTGCCTCAACTTGAAACTTTAACCAAAATGTTGACGGACAGACAGACAGACGGACGGACATCGCCAATCTATAGACCGGAATAATCAATTGCTAGAGCAATCCGGCCAAAAATGTGGGGTCATGCATTATGCAAGAAAGAACTTGCTAGGCGAAAATGGTAACCGCCATTCTGGACCAAATCGGGCCCGGACAAAACCGGTGTTTAGCATTCTCTACTTTCACTTTCAAACAAGGTCAAAATACTAAAAGTGATCAAACCAATCATTTCCAGTGCATCCTATACTCATTCACAATGCATTTAAGCTCAATGTCATATATTCAATACATTCTGGTGATGGTATACACTCATTTCTATGCAAACAAAGTTTTTTTTAGGGACTATAGTACTGTAGATCAGCAAGTCAGCGGATGTATTTAGCGTAATTTGACCTATAAGGGAAATGCATTAACATTTATGCCAGGAGGAATGATCATAATAATGACTTAACAAGACACTATATATCAAACCCGGAATTTACTTCCTGACTGAGACAAGAACAATATTCTGTACTGCGAGAGCTAGTCTGTCTGTTGCAATCAAACAGGTATGTGTTACTGAGTACCATTTAGATTTTCTGTTACCTGGGGACACCTATAATTTCATTCTATCAAGGAGAACCAGAATTACTAGAAAATGACTGGAATTCGCACTCTCAGTCAATTTTATTAATTTGCAATATAAGTTAGAAACAGGGTGAAAAAAGTAGGACAAAAAGAGCAATTTTGCCCTATACTTAAAAAATCTCCCAACAAAAATGCAGTGATTTATAATTGTAAAGTTAAATTAAGAGCTGCTCTGATTCTTAAAACAATATACAATCTGTTGATGCAGTCAGAAAAAGCATGTTTCCAGCTCCTTTCAAGCAATCTTGGACGTGAAAGCGGGTATTCAATTTAATTAACCTCTTTAAATTCACTTCTAGCTCAGCAAGCGGTGTTGTCACACGCCTGTCATATGAACCAGAAGGAGAAGTAGGTTCAACCGCAAAATTAAAACCCATGCTGAGAGCTTACTTTTCCCATTTATAAACATTAAAATCAACCATTTAACAAACAAGAGCTGTCGGAGGACAGCGCGCTCGACTATATGCCGCTTATTCACATAAAGCACTATTTCATTATATTGCACTTAAGTACTATTAACCCTTTCCCTCATACGGCAATTATGCAGCAGACGACTTTGAACGTATTTTGTCAAAACATAGAAAATCTCCATAATTGAATGGATAACCTAGCTATGACAAAAAGTGGAAAACATTGTGGCAAAATTTTCTAAGTAATTCAAGGGCCATTACTCCATATTTAGGATACAATGGAGTTATCTAACCTATTTGTACGATGGTTCTTAACAAATGTATGAAGTATGAAGTGATTTTAATTATGAAACTTTAGCGTTGAGCTAAACGCAAATGTTAAACTGATCGAGTCCAAAAATAGCAAAACCTTGAAAAAAGGTTTACCAAATGTTTGACATCATGCAAAACCCGTTTGATATGTTGAAGAATTATATTTGATAAATGAATGATCACAATTAGAAAGGAATGTAACCAAAAATTATGAATTTATCTAAAATTCTCAAAATCAAACAAAAATCATGTTATTTATTCCCAAAAAGTCACACTCAGCATCTTCAACATACAATGTGAAGAAAGGTATTATATGTAATTATATTCCAAATATGAAGGCCCTAACACAAGTACTTTTTGAGAAAAATTAAAAAATTAAATGAAAATTTCCAACTTGCCCTAAAACTTTAACCACACAAAATCATGTTATTTACCCCAAAAAGAAGGTCACACTCAGCATCTTCAGCATTCAAATTAAAGAAAGGTATAAGATGTAACTACATTCCAAATATTAAAGCTGAAGCACAAATACTTATTGAGAAAAATTAAAAAATTAAATGAAAATGCCAACTTGCCCTAAAACTTTAACCACCAAAAATCACGTCTTTTACCCCGAAAAGAAGGTCACACTCAGAATCTTCAGCATACAATATGAAGATAGGTATTAGATATAATTATATTCCAAATATAAAAGCCCTAGCATAAGTACTTATTGAGAAAAAAAAAAAAAAAAAAAATCCAACTTGCCCTAAAACTTTAACCACCGAAAATCAGGTTTTTTACCCCAAAAAGAAGGTCACACTCAGCATCTTCAGCATTTAATGTGAAGAAAGGTATGAGATGTAACTACATTCCAAGTATTAAAGCCGTAGCACAAATACTTATTCAGAAAAAAAACAAAAAAAAAATTCCAACTTGCCCTAAAACTTTAACCACTGAAAATCATGTTTTTTACCCCAAAAAGAAGGTCACACTCAGAATCTTCAGCATAAAATATGAAGACAGGTATTAGATGTAATTATACTCCAAATATAAAAGCCCTAGCATAAGTTATTATTGAGAAAAAAAAAATAATAAAAAAAAATTCCAACTTGCCCTAAAACTTTAACCACCGAAAATCAGGTTTTTTACCCAAAAAAGAAGGTCACACTCAGTACCTTTAACATTCAATGTGAAGAAAGGTATAAGATGTAACTATATTCCAAATATTAAAGCCCTAGCACAAATACTTATGAATGCCAACTTGCCCTAAAACTTTAACCGGACGCCGACGCCGGGGCGAGTAGTAAAGCTCTCATATTCTTCGAATAGTCGAGCTAAAAATGTACCCAAAACTTACTACTTATCATTATTTCTATTTTTTAACCTGGCCAAAATAGACTATCCTGATCGACTGCAACTTTTATTTGACACCTTTCCCCAAAACAGACAACATTTAATTCAGATTGCCTTTGTAGCAGACTATCCTATGAAAATAACATGTTAAGCAATACCATTTTTCCCCCAAATATTTAAACATTTTAGATGTTGATGACTCCATATACATCATATCAGGTAAAACATTATATTGCAGTATATACATGTACTCCATCCAGTTTTCATGATGTGTTTTTCTCCGTTTTTTAATCATTATTGAATTTTTCAACATCTTACAATCATGTATAATACTTTTCATCAGAATGTTTTAATAGTACCCTTTTGGATATATGACAAATCTGCAGAAGAAGACTCAATATTTAAGCAAAAATGAGAATAATCTCTATGTATAAATGAAATTATAATTATTGAAAAGAGTTTAAAACACTGTGGCAAAAGGAGAAATTTCTACTAATTATGTGGGAAAGGATTGATTAATTATTATTTTTAATAATTTATATTTTATAAGATGTTCCATTAGACTTGTTTAAACCTTAAAAAAGCATATGAGGAAGATATCTATAGTGTAAAAATCATGAGAAATCACTCACTTGAACTTTTCCAACTTATCACTCCCTTTCAGACAATACAATTTCAACAAACAGAAAGCGAATTTTCGTTTTTCAGAAAACAAACAGATTTTACAGCTTTATCTAAATCTTTCAAGTTTATATACCCCTAATTTCTTTATTTACCCTAAACTTTCGGTATGGACATTGTCCTAAACTCCTTCCTTATCTCTTCCCCTCATAGTCATACAACAATTCTGCAGCAGACGACTTTGAACATATTTTTTCAGAAAGTAGAAAATCTCTATAATTGAATGGATAAACTATGACTAAAAGTAGAAAACATTGTGGCAAAAGGAGAAATTGCTCGTTTTGAGCAATTTCTTCTTTTGTTACTATGTTTTCAAAAAGCCGTCTGCTGCAGAGGCGTCAGAAAGCGTCTATAGGAGGGAAAGGATTAACTCTTTTGATGCCAAAGGCAATTAAAGGCTTTTGCAAAAAATGCATATTCAGGTGAGACAATTAAGCTGTCACAGACTCTCCTGAAATCTGCATTGTTTGCCACTTAGACATTCAGTTATACAAAATTTCCTGTTGGACGAAACATGAAGTGGTCCAATTTTCAACATGGAAGAGTTGACTTTGTGAATTTCGGCATTAAAAGAATATACATACAGATGACTTTGGATGTGTTTGTAATTTACAACTTTACAAAAGATTGCTTAAAAAGGATAAACTGCCAATGATTCAATGTACTTAAATTGTCATCCAACTTTTAGAATGGCACTTATATCTGGAGAAGGATTAATTCTTTTTTAGTATACAAACAATCTGCAGCAGAAAATTTTTAAAACAGTACAGCAGGAAAATTATAAACAATACGAAAAGTTATTGTTATTGAATCATGAACAATTTACCCTTTCTTCACAATGTCTTCTGAAGTCATCATCAGAATTTATGTGTTTGCATTGTGGGAAAGGATTTTAATTCACAAACATTCCAATAACATGTCAGTATGTAAAGTGGTTTCAAAACAAAAGCTTGACACACAACTTTTTTTTTATACAGAAACGAAAACATTTAATCAATTCCTTCCACCTTTTCAAAAAATGTTTTTAGAACTTGTCTGCTGAAAGATCAACATGTCAATGTGTGCAGAAAAGGCTCAGTCAGGATGTACCGGATAGGAAAGTGTTTTACCCTTTCCCTCATGCAAAGGCACTTTGATGCATATCCATATGGCAACTTTTGTAAACATTGTGGCAAAAGTAGACATTCCTCATAATGAGCCATTTCTCCTTTTACCACAATGTTTTAATCATCAACTCTTTTCCATTATTATACTTACATTCAAAAAGATTTTCCAACTGTTTGTTACTATATATTTTCAAAATCACCTGCGTCAAATTGGTTATATGTGGGAAAGGGTCAAGAGATCCAATAAACCCAAGCAAGGTCAAAATGTAAATAGATGTCCACATCTCACACCCAATATAATGTAAATAAACCTGGGCATCAGTTAACCCTTTCCCTCATACGACAATTCTGCAGCAGACGAGTTGGAACATATTTTGTCAAAACATAGAAAATCTCTATAATTGAATGGATAACCAAGCTATGACTTAAAATGGAAAAAATTGTGGCAAAAGGAGAAATTGCTCGTTTTGAGCAATTTCTTCTTTTGTCACTATGTTTTCAAAAAGCTGTCTGCTGCAGAGGCGTAAGAAAGCGTCTATATGAGGGAAAGGTACCCTCTTTATTCACAAACATCCTTCAACTTTTCATTTTTCATTCTGAATTCAAAATTAAATCATATTTAAGCTTTTTATTTACCAATTGCCACATATTAAATAAATCTGCAGAAAACCCTTTATTCAAAATAGGGAAATTCTCTACAAATGACCGAAAAAATTATCAAACTAGAGATTGCTTTTTTGAAAAAGCGCTTGTCTCCCCATTTGTGTGGTCGTAGGGGAGGAAAAGAAATGATGGAGATGAATTTTTTAGTTTTGGACTGGAGATGAAGCAACAGAGACAATCCTCAGTTATTAAGCGGAAACCATTTTTCAGCCGAGGGTTACCATGACCTTGGTCTTTGACCTAGTGACCTCAAAATCAATAGGGGTCATTTGCTGCTGGTGACCAACCTGCACACCAAGTATGAAGTTCCTGGGCCCAAGCAATCTTCAGTTATTGAGCGGACACCATTTTTCAGCCAAAGGTCAACACGACCTTGACCTTTGACCTACTGACACCAAAATCAATAGGGGTCATCTACAGGTTAGGACCAAGCTGCACACCAAGTATGAAGTACCTGGATATAAGCGTTCTTGAGTTATTGAGTATTTGACATTTTTCAGCTGAAGGTTACCGTGACCTTCGACATTTGACCTTGTGACCTCAAAATCAAACAAATTCAATAAAGGTCATTTACTGGTTAGGACCAACCTGCACACCAAGTATGAAGTTCTTCAACATAAGCATTCTTTAGTTATTGAGAGGAAACCATTTTCTAGCTGAAGATTACCATGACCTTGACCTTTAAGCTAGTGACCTCAAAATCAATAGGGGTCATCTACTGGTGGTGACCAACCTGCACACCAAGTATTAACTTCCATGGCCAAAGCATTCTACAGTTATTAAGCAAAAACAATGTTTCAACTCATTGTCACTGTGACCTTTCAGCTCAAGGTCACTGTGACCTTGACTTTGACCTCAAAATTAATAGGGTCTTCTACTGGGCATGGCCAACCTGCATACCAAGTATGGAGTTCCTCAGCCCAAGCGTTCTTCAGTTATTGAGCGGAAACCATTTTTTACCTCACAAGGTCACCATGACCATGACCTTTGACCTTCTGACATCAAAATCAATAGGAGTCATCTACTGGTCATGACCAACCTGCATACCATGTATGAAGATCCTATACCCAAGCGTTCTTCAGTTATTGAGTGGAAACAAGTGTGACGGATGTGACCTTGACAACTGTGACCTTGACCTTTGACCTAGTGACCTTAAAATTAATAGGGGTCATTTGCTGGTGGTGACCAACCTGCACATCAAGTATGAAGTTCCTTGGTCCAAGCAAAAACTATTTATCAGCTCATTGTCACTGTGACCTTTCAAGCTCATGGTCACTGTGACCTTGACTTTAGACGTACTGACCAAAATCAATAGGGGTCTTCTACTAGGCATGGCCAACCTGAATACCAAGTATGGAGTTCCTCAGCCAAAGCGTTCTTCAGTTATTGAGCGGAAACCATTTTTTACCTCACAAGGTCACCATGACCTTGACCTTTGACCTTCTGTTATCAAAATCAATAGGAGTCATCTACTGGTCATGACCAACCTGCATACCAAGTATGAAGATCCTATACCCAAGCGTTCTTCAGTTATTGAGCGGAAACAAGTGTGATGGATGTGACCTTGACCTTTGACCTAGTGAACTTAAAATTAATAGGGGTCATTTGCTGGTGGTGACCAACCTGCACATCAAGTATGAAGTTCCTTGGCCCAAGCAAAAACTATTTATCAGCTCATTGTCACTGTGACCTTTCAAGCTCATGGTCAGTGACCTTGACTTTAGACGTACTGACCAAAATCAATAGGGGTCTTCTACTAGGCATGGCCAATCTGAATACCAAGTATGGAGTTCCTCAGCCAAAGCGTTCTTCAGTTATTGAGCGGAAACCATTTTTTACCTCACAAGGTCACCATGACCTTGACCTTTGACCTTCTGTTATCAAAATCAATAGGGGTCAGCTACTGGTCATGACCAACCTGCATACCAAGTATGAAGTTCCTACACCCAAGCATTCTTCAGTTATTGAGCGGAAACAAGTGTGACAGACGGAAGGACGGACGGAACGGGCAAAAACAATATGTCACCCCCATGTAATGGGGGAGACATAATAAAGTAGAAAATATTGCAGTAAAAGGAAGAATTAATCTTCATGCATCAAATCTGCAGCAGACTTCGAAAATATCTAGACCAGAACACAGAAAATCTCTATAAATGAAGGTATAATTTTTAACTGAAAAAAGTTGAAAACTTTGCAATATTATTAAGGTCTTTTGCTGCAGAGGCATCAGAAAGGGTAATTATGTGGGAAAGGGCTAATCTAGCATCTGCCAACTTTTGTAACATGTTATACACAGCAGATGACTTTAAATCATGATTGTTTGGTGTTTTACTCCGTTAATTTTTAAAAAAAATTCAGTTGTGTCATTACATTTCCTTGGTCCATTTATCCTGACACCAGCCAGCCAGTCTGTCGTAATGCTAAACCTGCAAACCTACTATGCGCTAAGGAGGGAAGCCATTACTTAGTAATACTACCATTTTTGAAGTTTTTGGTATGATAAAAACAAGCAATTTCTCTTTTTGTCACAATATTTTAACTCCATTTAATAATTACACTTCTATTTAGATATTTACCATATTTTTTGCCAAAATGTTTTCAATGCAGTCTGTGCAGATTTGTTGTATGTGGGAAAGGGGTTAATTACGAAGAATATAATAGAGCATAATATTAGTATGCACCAACAGTAAATATACCTGACAACTTTAAAGTTTCAAGGATGGTCAAAATGACCTTAATTAAATTTTCCACAAGATCAAGGTCTGTGAGCGGATTTAACCCTTTCCCTCATATAGACGCTTTCTGACGCCTCTGCAGCAGATGGCTTTTTGAAAACATAGCGACAAGAGAAGAAATTGTTCAAAACGAGAAATTTCTCCTTTTGCCACAATGTTTTCCACTTTTAGTCATAGGTTATCCATTCAATTATAGAGATTTTCCACTTTTTGACAAAATATGTTTAAAGTCGTCTGCTGCAGAATTGTTGTATGAGGGAAAAGGGTTAAAGCGCAACATAGTACTCACCGTTGTCCGATTTTTATAAGGATCAAAGGTTATCTCAACCGAGCTTCCTTTCCTGCCAGCCATGATAACCACTACTACTTGTCAACTAGGAAATCACATACACTATAGTAGAGTCTGCTGTTGTCATCATAAGCACATATTGACACTGATGTTATCATCCAAACATAATAACTATCTTGTTTAGTTAACTTGGAACCATGCTTTGTAATTATTTCCCATCTACCTGGATTTTATGTCACTGTAGCTACAAAACATATGAGCAACCTCAGGTAAAAAGGGGTCTTGTTAAGTTTGTCTTGTTTGTTTTTTACGTCGCTATCAAAAATTTCTCAGTTATATCATAGCATTTCCTAGGTAAGGTTACCAGATCTACTTGTCCATTTATCCGGACACCAGCAAGCCAATTTTAATGTCAACCCCACAAACCTGATTGCCATGGAGGGAAAGCCATTACTGCCATTTTAAAAGTCTTTGGTATGACCAGACTTGGGATTGAACCCATGACCTCCTGCACTTAAGGTGGACATTCAACCACAGCTCCACCAAGCTGGTAGGGGTCTTGTTTAGCATACAAACAGTGAAAATTCAGATAAGCATGTGGTAGTTATACTGCAGTCTTACAAGAGTCTTCTCTGTGTGGCTTAGACCATGTATCAAATCAACCATGTATTGATTCAGTCATATCATGGTAACGGAACAAATGTTCATGATACCTGAGCAATTAACCAGTACTAGGGTAAGAAATGGGCTTTTAACCCTTTCTCACGCCTCTGCAGCAGACGACTTGATAATAATCTCTCTCTTTTTAAGGAGATTTTTCCTAATTTTTACCAACATTTTCAAAGTTGTCTGCTGCAGACTTATTGTATGTGGGAATGGGGTTAAAGGACACTTTTCCTTGACCCCTGCAAGTGGGTTCTAATACACCATTCCAACCACACAGCCATTGCATATTCCTATAACCAAAGATATCATTAAATCCCGCCATAAGATAAATCCGTTAAACAAGAACTGTAAATTAGATTGGAGTGGCGAATGTTTCTTTAGTGGATCCAAAACAAACAGTGAAGGTGTTGCCATACTCTTTAGTAAAAACTCGGGAATAAAAGTAAATAAATTTCATGAAATAATTGTGGGAAGATTAATTGGTGTTGAAATTACAATTCATGATAAAGATTTTTTATTGCTTAATATATATGGACCAAATAATGATTATAATAAAAATGTATTTGAGATGCTAAATGAAACAGTAACACAACATATGGATAAAAATATTATTATAGGTGGTGACTTCAATACTGTTTTGGATACAACCATTGACAAAAAGAATGGTAGAAGTGATACAAATAAAAACTGTAGACAAAAAATAATTAGAATTATAGATGACTTTAATCTAGTAGACATTTGGAGAATTTTGAATCCACAATTAAAACAGTTTACATGGCATTCTAATAGAAAACCGACAATATTTAGTAGACTAGACTATTTCCTTACTTCAAATCTTATTAACAATGTTATCAAAAGTTGCAAAATAAAACCTGGCTACAAGTCAGACCACTCGATTGTTATATTAGAAATTAACTGTATCCAACAAACAAGAGGACCAGGATACTTCAAAATTAATAACTCACTGTTACTTGATGACAAATATATTAATATAATAAAGGAATGTTTAACTGAAACAGAACGATACAATACATGCAACCCAAATACGATGTGGGAAGTTATGAAAGGTAATATAAGAAATGTTTCTATAAAATATTCGACACAAAAAAAACGACACAAAATAGAAAGAGAATCCTTATTATTAAACGAAATTGAAAAGCTAGAAAATGAAGTTCACTCCTCTACTGATAATTTGGAAGATATTGTAAATAAACTAAACGAGTTAAAAGATGAACGCGAAAAGATACACGACGAAAAGATCAACGGCTACATCATAAGAGCAAAAGCTAATCACATTGAATACAATGAAAAAAATACGAAGTACTTTGCAAACTTAGAAAAGAGACACATGGAACAAAAAACGATTCATAAGCTATTAATAGATAACAAAGAAATAACAGATACAAAGGAAATTTTAAAGCAAGAGCATATATTTTACCGTGAACTGTATAAAAAACGAACACATTCAAATAATGAGATAGAATTTCTTGATACAGAGGCAAATAAAATTAATGAAGATGAAAGATACAGTTGTGAAGGAAAATTAACCGAATACGAATGTAATGAAGCATTGTTTAGTATGAAAAATGAAAAAAGTCCTGGTTCGGATGGTTTAACTGTTGAATTTTACAAAACATTTTGGAATGACATAAAACATTACTTGATTGATTCAATAAATTACTCATTTGAGCATGGCTCCTTAACTTCCTTACAAAAGCAAGGGCTGATCTCTTTAATTCCTAAACAAGGAAAACAATTAGAAATACTTTCAAATTGGCGACCAATAAGTCTTTTAAATACGGACTACAAAATTGCGACTAAAGCAATATCAAATAGGATTAAGAAAGTTTTGCCATCAATCATACACCCATCCCAAACTGGTTTTATCAAAGGTAGATATATTGGAGAAAATATAAGAATAATTCAAGAGTGTATAGAACATCTTAATGATAAAAATAAACCGGGGCTATTGCTCTTTGCCGATTTTGAAAAAGCTTATGATACTATTGACCATAATTACATGTACAAATGTTTAGAAAAATTTAATTTTGGTAGTGGTTTTATAAAATGGGTTAAATTGTTTTATAGTGGTATTAACAGTAAAATACTTAACAACGGCAATATGTCTGACAGTTTTTTAATTGAACGAGGAGTAAGACAAGGCTGTCCATTGTCTTCGTCATTGTTCCTTTGTTGTATTGAATTGTTATCAAATTACATCATTAAAAGTAAAGAAATCATTGGAATCAAAATCGATGATCAGGAAACGAAACAAACTATGTTTGCGGATGATGCAACATTTCTGACAGATGGAACTGAAAAATCATTTAAGTCCTTGATTTACATTTTAACAGATTTTGGTAAACTGTCTGGATTAAAATTAAATATTAAAAAAACAACAATTTTAAGGGTTGGTAGCTTAAAAAATGAACATTTAGAATACTGTAAAAGAAATAAGTTCATTTGGACTTCTAACTCAGCTAAAACATTAGGAATTATTTTTTCCAACTATGCAGATGTCGTTTTAAATGGAAATATAATTCCAAAATTACAAGAATTTAAAAATGTTCTTAAACAATGGCAACATCGGAAACTTACACTGCTGGGAAAGGTTACAGTTATTAAAACATTTGCATTACCAAAACTTATTTATCCACTGACAGTGTTACCAAATCCACCGGCAAACATACTCATTGATATTAATAAAATAATTTATAACTTCATATGGGATAATAAACCAGACAAAATTAAAAGAGCTAAAATGTCACAATCTATTGAAAACGGTGGAATTGCAGTCCCAAATATATTCTTACTTGTAAAATCTCTGAAAGCAAGTTGGATAAAGCGATATTTGGACGATAAAAATACTGGCTCGTGGAAAATATTCTTTAACAAAGCTTTAAAAAAGTTCGGAGGCAAATTAATATTCGAGTGTAAACTACACGAAACTGATATTCAAAATATGTTCAATAAAAATACTTTTCTAAAGGATATATTGGTATCATGGAATAAAATTAGAAGTAAATTACCAAAGAATAATATTAAAAAAGAAATAATTTGGAACAACACAGATATAAAGTGCAATGGCAATACAATGTTCTACATAAATTGGTATAACAATGGGATAAAGTTTTTAGAACATGTATTTGATTTCCGTACAAAAACATTTTTCGATTTTGAAACATTGAAGTATATATACAATCTTAACTCAAACAATTTCCTGAAATATCAGAATATCATTGGAAACATTCCAGATGAAATGAAGAAAGAAATACAAAAGACACAACCAGTGAATGACGAAAATAAACAATTAGTTGCAAAAATAGTAGAACTGACAAAAGTAAATAAATTTTTATATAAACTTCAATTACAAGGTGAAACGCCACTCACAAATGCAGAAGATAAATGGGAAAAAGTATTTGACGAAACCTTAGACTGGAAGAGTATTTATATCTTACCTTTTAAGTCCACATTAGATACAACCTTAAGATGTTTTCAGTACAAGCTTTTAACTAGAATTCTACCTACAAACGAACTATTATTGAGATTTAAAATGAAACCTTCGAATATATGCGATTTTTGTGCAAGTAATGTAGAAACATTAGAACATCTGTTTTGGGAATGCTCACACACACAATTGTTATGGAATGGAATTATAACCTTTTTGGAAAGAAATCAGATAAAAGTGAAGATACAAAAAAAAGATGTTTTTCTTGGCATATCAAAAAAGATCACAGATATTAACACATTGAATTACATTATAATACTTGTCAAACAATACATATTTAAAATGAAATACGCAAATCGAATTCCAACGAGTAATATGTTCATTAATTACTTTAATAACAGATTAAAAGTAGAACAAGAAATAGCCTTTTTAAAAGACCAGTCAGAACTTTTTAATAGAAAATGGAAAAAATTCTTAACCATTGTTAATGTCTAAATAATTAGACATTACCTCATTTTATCGAACCTTAGTCCAAGATACATAAACTCTGTCTCTATCTCTGTCTCTGTCTCTGTCTCTCTGTCTCTCTGTCTGTCTCTCTGTCTCTGTCTGTCTCTGTATATCTGTCTGTCTCTCTCTCTCCTTCTCTTTCTCTCTCTCTCTCTCTCTCTCTCTCTCTCTCTCTCACTCTCTCTCTCTCTCTCTCTCTCTCTCTCTCTCTCTCTCTCTCTCTCTCTCTCTCTCTCTCTCTTTATAAAACTGAAAAAACAGCATTATATACACAACTACATGCTTTGATAATATGTATATATATTATGTTAGGATGTGAATTACATATGCACTGTTACTTTAAGATATATATTTTACTTACATGTATTATGTATAAATTGTTTTGAATAAATGAAAAAAAAAAAAAAGATAAATCTGCAGCATAAAAGATAAATTATAGAAAATCTCTATAAATAAAAGTATTATTATTGAATGAAGTTGTAAACATTGTGGTAAGTGGAGAAATTGCTCATAATAAGCATTTTTTTCTTATATGCCACAATATTTTCAAAAGAAGTCTGCTGTAGATGCATTATATTGCTTCTACAAGACTTTAGAGGGAAAGGGCTAAACCGCTGTAATGCATCTATGTTCCATTAACTCTGCAGCAGACGGCTTTTTGAAAACAGTGACAAAAGAAGAAATTGCTCAAAACGAGCAATTTCTCCTTTTGCCACAATGTTTTCCCCTTTTAGTCATAGGTTATCCATTCAATTATAGAGAAAATATTCAATTATAGAGATTTTCTATGTTTTGACAAAATATGCTCAAAGTCGTACGCTGCAGACTTGCCGTATGAGGGAAAGGGTTTTAAGCCTTTCCCCACATACATACATCTGACGCCTCTGCAGCAGGGGACTTTTTTTCATATTTTTGGCAAGAATTTCTATGTTTTCAAAGTTGACTACTGCAAATGTGTTGTAGGTGGGAAAGGGTTAAGACAATTCTCCCATGACTCAACAGAGGACCAAATTCAGAAAAACATTCAGGTTCTTTTCTGCAATAATTTGGTTAACAAAATGATTTGGTGTTTTACCCTTTCTAACATGCCGATGCACTCTAAGCAATCTGCGAAGGCCGACTTTTGAAAACATTGTTGCAGCCAAGAAAAGGCACACTTTCCTTTATTGCGAGTTTGCGTATTTTTGCATAGATGTTTTTCCAAGTTGACTGCTGCAGATTTGTCGCACGTGGGAAAGGGTGTAATCAAGATTTTTGATGAGCAGCCAGTTTGTCAAATACTGGTACAGTATGCCTGCCTGCGTGGTGCCTGGCGAAAAAGACATGGAATTAGGAAGTTAATGTGTTAACCCTTTCCCTCATATAGACGCTTTCTGACGCCTCTACAGCAGACGGCTTTTTGAAAACATAGTGACAAAAGAAGAAATTGCACAAAACGTGCAATTTCTCCTTTTGCCACAATGTTTTCCACTTTTAGTCATAGGTTATGCACACAAAACGTGCAATTTCTCCTTTTGCCACAATGTTTTCCACTTTTAGTCATAGGTTATGCATTCAATTAAAGAGATTTTCTATGTTTTGACAAAATATGTTCAAAGTCGTCTGCTGCATAATTGTTGTATGAGGGAAAGGGTTAAAGCATTTGCAAACAGTTTGAGCGCAGATCAAGATCAGTAGACTTTTAAAATAGTAGAAATGACTTTTCTTCCTTGGCGCTCAGGACTGTGGGCTTAGAATTGCAACTGACACCCTAGTGTCAGGATAAATGAACCAGAATTACTGGTTACTAATCCAGGAAATGCAGTGATATAACTTATAATTTGTTGAAAGTGGCGTTAAACACCATACAAACAACAAGTTTTGACTTTCCATACACAAAGACATCACCGCAATAACAGTTAAGTATTTCCATGTATATATCCCATGCTCATCTGAATAGTTATATGAAGCACTAATTCATAGTAACACTAAAGTCAATAACACTGGTTTTATGTTGCTCATGATGGAGCAATTTTTCCTTTTGCCACAATATCTTCAATTAAATTTAATAACTAAACTTTTCTTTACGAAGAATCTCATTACCAAGAGGTTTTCAAAGTCGAATTTGCTGCAGCTTTTTTGTATGTCAATGGAAATAGTTGACTGGTATCATTTTTGAAGAGAGCATAACAGGTAAAAGGTTCCATTATGGAGCAAAATGCATAAACACTTTTTTTCCCTCACATATACCATTAAAAAAATTCAGTCGAAAAAACAACATAAAATGCCATCCAATACAGAGAATTACACATTATGGCGTATTTTTCCTCTCTATACAGCCCATCTGGTTTCACATTTATTACAAATGAATCACACTGCACTTATCTGTTATAAGATCAACTCTGATAGGCTAATTGTAAATATATTAAAACCCTTCTGTTTTCAGTTGCAAACCATTCGCTGATACAGACGAAATCTGATGCCTTGGCAGCAGACAACTTTTAAAAACACTGTAATTAAAGGAGAAATTGCTTAAAATGTGCAATTTCTTCTATTCCAAAAAAATGCTTACAATTCTAAATATTTGCCAGATATAATATGTTTTTATTTTTGAACTCACATTGTGGCTTTTTTTTAATACAATTTACCATTAAGTTGTTAAAAAAAGATGTCCATTTGTGCTTTTTAATGAATTTTGTCCCGATAATAAACCTGTGGTATTAAAAAAAGAGACCACATTAACCGTTTTTCTAATGGAACAACTTGCATTTTAGTGTTTGAAGAGAAACATGTGTTCAGCAGCCTACCAGAAACCAGTAACTTAAACAAAAGTCAAGTGTGATAAACTGTTTGACTGACAAACAGACAGACAAACAGGCAGAAAGATGACAGACAAGTAGTTATAACGATAAACATGTGTCTCCTGCCAGTAACCCATAAATATTACCAAAGTTCAAGCATCATGGACAGACAAACAGACAGACAGAAAGATGACAGACCAATTATCCTGGGAAACAGGATTGTTACCTGCCATGCAGTAGCGAATTGCTAGAACCAAAGTTAGAGGGTGATTGACGGATGGACAGACAAACAAACACACAGAAAAAGAATGGATAATTGAAACATGTGTTGCCTGCCTGGGTAACCAAAGACTAGATTTGATGGAATGATGAACAGACACATAGACAGGCAAGTGATCCCTAAGTGTGACCCTTCCAATGTAGGGGACACAAAAATCTTCAGTAGAGTATTAGAAGAGTGAATGAAAACATCACTAACATGTATGTACCAAACTATTACTTGACAATATCAACCTGACCTTGACCTTTGTACAAAAATTACACAAGGATAGAATGATAGAAGAGCAAATGAACATCCCAAACATGTTTGTACTAAACTATTACTTGACAAGGCTGACCTGACAATGACCTTTGTAGAATGTTACACAAGGATAGATTGATAGAAGAGTGAATGGAAACATCCCCCAACATGTTTGGCTCACTTGACAAAATTAACCTGACCTAGGAACACAATTGATCATTATGAGTAATTTCATCTTTACCCACAAATGTTATCAAATGGACTCTTCTGCAAATGCAACAACATGCATCTACATGACTGTGAGAAAGAATTTAACTGGTTGTTTTTTATCTGACATTGTGAATTAATGTATGCATGTCATAATAATAAAACAACTTCGCAAAACGGTCAGAATCCAGTCTATACTGTTAACCCTTTCCCTCATACAACAATTCTGCAGCAGACGACTTTGAATGTATTTTGTCAAAACTTAGAAAATCTCAATAATTGAATGGATAACCTATGACAAAAAGTGGAAAACATTGTGGCAAAAGGAGAAATTGCACGTTTTGTGCAATTTCTTCTTTTGTCACTATGTTTTCAAAAAGCTGTCTGCTGCAGAGGCGTCAGAAAGCGCCTATATGAGGGAAAGGGCTAAGTGATATAAAACACAATGACATAGCATTAAGCAAAAATAACTAGGAGGTCTAAAAAACCTGAATAGTGTAAAGAATCGCATAGGTACAGACCTAGAATCTAAGAAATCTGATATCTTAACTACAGGCTGGCAAGTGTGCATTTAAAAATACTCACTCACTCAAGCAACTTTTGAAGCCTCTGCAGTAAGACATCTTTTGAAAACATTAGGGTAAAGGAAGGAAATAACAGATATTTAGGAATTTTCCTATTTTTACAAATCAATATTTTACGTCCAATTTTCCAGATACATGTAATATGTATTACATTGTTATCCTCATGTACAGCATTCGCAATGCAGATAATGCAGGAAACAACAAAGGCTTCCTGATTAACTTAATCCTGGCAAGTGTTCAGTTTTACTACTAACAGATCTCCAGCAACAATTATGCCATCAACCATTGTAGTCACGAAGCTTTTTGATGCCTCTATCCCTTTCCCACATACAATTTAAGAAATCTGCAGCAGACGAATTTGATCATATTTTGTCAAAAAATGGAAAATCTCTATAATTGAATGGATAACCAATGACTCAAAGTGGAAAAACATTGTGGCAAAAGGAGTCTGCTTCAGAGGCGCCAGAAAGCGTTTGCATGAGGGAAAGGGTCAAGTCAATTTTTAAAAACATGACAAAACAAGACCGTTCAAGGGAACACATGCCTACATGAAGTTGGATAATGAAAAAGAGAGTTTTGACAAGAGTGATTAATTAAACAAGAGCGCCTCTCAGTGCGGATGCCCAACTCTAGTCTGTTTGTTCTGAGGCAAAAATGGGGCATTTATGAATAATTATAATATTAAAGCCAGAGTTATATGTCACTTGATATGCATAGGCATGCGTATTGTTCGTAGAAACATGTGTACCAAGTTTCATTTGAAAATGTTGAATGGATTTTGAGTTATCTGCAAGGTTAAAAATTGTGTATGAATTTCTAAGTCCAAAATGTGGAATCAATGAATAAATATTAAAAGCCCGAATTATATTGTGACTTGGTATAGGCATGCATATTAGTTCTAGAAACATGTGTACCAAGTTTCATTTGAATATGTGTAACTGTTTTTGAGTTTTTGAGGAAAGGTTTAAGTTTTGTGACAACGGCATCAAGTGTATCACAATAGCCCAACCTCTTGGTCTTCAAAAAACAGACAAGCTAAAACAAGAGCACCGCGTACGGCACAGACGCTCGACTGATAGGGAGAAAACAGAAAAAAAAAAAAAGAGCTTAACCAGACGACCACGCCGCCGCCGACGACGACGCCAGGGTCATGACAATAGCTCTCGTTTTTTTTCAAAAGTTGAGCTAAAAAGGCAGGCAAGAGTTCTAGACTTGTTCTTGTGCTCTGAACATCCGCAGGTCACAAGCTATCTACAAAGTCAGTGTTGACAATATCTTAACCCTATTTCTCACATCTCTATAGACACATTCTGGTGCCTTTGAATAAGATGACCTTTGAATTGATAATATGCAACTCTCCATTTGCCACAATGTCTATATTTTCATTCAGTAATTGTTCTTTCGTTTATAGATAGTTTTCATATTTATTCCGATGCAATTTTGTTGAATGTGGGAAAGGGTTATGTTAGCCATAGACCAGGGGGAGATACTCAGAAGTATCTGTGAAGATGCATAGTCTGGATCTTAGTAACACTGCTCTAAAATGTCCAAAGGCCTCTTTTCCTACATTATCTTGCAAATTTACTAATTAAAAAGTTACAAAGGAAGCCTTTCTACTTTTGGATCGCCCCTCGTACAATAACCACAGAGCTCCCCAGTATAACAGGTAGTTATTGTTGTTGTTGACAAGTACACCAGAAATCCTCTAATAATTTGATGTCTGCAATTCTTGTTCGATGACTAACGCCCAGAGCGCCAGAATATGCCTGGGCTGCAATCAAATAATCCTTGCCAAAATACATGAAATATCTTATGGTCTTTTTTTTTCTCTCTCAGAAACCATGATGGCTGAAACATGATGTTTACTGTTTATCTGCTTCATTCCAAACTGCTATACCTGTAACTTGTTTCCAGACTTAATTAAAACACTTTTGCATAGAATCTTACAATGGCTTATTTACATTGCATATGAAGTCCTCTACATAATAAGCCTGAAGCAGATGACTGCTGATACCTTTGCAATGGACAACTTATGGAAAAGGAGAAATTGAATATTACAAATACTTTTCCAAATACTAATCAATCTTTGTACTATGTACTATTATTATATCTATATTCTTACATCTTGGTAAACAAATCTGATCAGTCTAAATAGTAAGACATCAGTAAATGCTCCTTTTATTACAATGCTTTCAACTCTCTGCAAGAATTATGCTTTCTTTTATATAAATTTTCCCCTAACTATTTTAAATCCCCTGCTTTAGATTTGTTGAACATGGGAAAGGTGTTTGAATAAATTTCTTCTTTTCCAACAATTGTTTCAAAAGTCATTTGCAGCCAAGACAGCAAACATCATACATCTGTATTAGGAACAATGTTAACCCTTTCCCACATATAACAAATCTACAGCATTAAGTCACAGATATGATAACTATTTATAAATGAAAGAACACTTTAATTATCGAATAAAGTTGAAACCATTGTCGCAAAAGGAGAAAATTTGCTTATTTTGAGTGCAAATTCTCCTTTTCCACAATGTTTCCAAAAGTTGTCTGCTGCAGATGCGTCAGAAAGCATATACTTGTAGGAAAGTTATACCTCCCACGCTTTTCCCCACGACGTGACCCAAATACTCCCGGAATAACAGGACCTCTCTTCTTAAGATAAAGTCGACTATTTCCTGCCTCTTGGTCCCTTATTGTTCATCAAACAATGTTTCACTTCTATTATTACTCAAGTCATCATTTAGTGTGATTTATTCCCTTTCCGACACACAGCAAAATATCTGCAGCAGAAAACTTTGGAAACATCTTGGTAAATATAAACAAAATAAGCAGCAGATCGCTTTGAAAATATGCAAGTAAGAATAAGCAAATCGTCTTTAAATAAAAGTACAATTAAAAACATTGTGGCAAAATGAGAAATTCCTCCTCTTGCCACAATGTTTTCAACTGTCATCTGTTGCAGACACGCCACCTAAGGGATAAAAAATGACCTGATTCTGTCCATTATAAAAAGATATGTGTTATCAACCCTTTCCCACCTTGTAGACTCATCTACTCATCTGAAGCAGACTACTTTTTAAATCATTGTGGCAGGAGAAATTGTTCAAAACGAGCAACTTCTCCTATTGCCACAATAATTTCCATTTTATTAAGTATTACAAAAATAAATTTTCATTTATAGAAAATGTCCCTATATTTGACTAGACAATTTCAAAGTCGTCTGCTGTAGATTTGTTGTATATGGGAAAGACTTAACCCTTTATCAACAACAGACTCTTTCGGAAGACTTTGGAGCCAATGACTTTCAAAAACATTGTGACTAAAGGAGAAATTGCTCATGATGAATATTTTCTCTTTTTGACACAATGTTTTCGAATTCGTTCAATATTTGCTCTCCATTTATAGAGAATTTTCATATTTTTGCCTAGATGCTGCACATTTGTTCGATAATTATATCAGAAATGGATCAAGTTATTTTGATGAAAATATATGACAACCTGATAATTCATGTGTATCTTTGCATGAATGTCTAGATGGAATTATTTTTGTTGATGGAATTTCTAATTAACCCTTTCCCTCATATAGACACTTTCTGACGCCTCTGCAGCAGACGGCTTTTTGAAAACATAGTGACAAAAGAAGAAATTGCACAGAACGTGCAATTTCTCCTTTTGCCACAATGTTTTCCACTTTTTGTCATAGGTTATCCATTCAATTATGGAGATTTTCTATGTTTTGACAAAATACTTCAAAGTCGTCTGCTGCAGAATTGTTGTATGAGGGAAAGGGTTAAGCAATACAAGAGGAACATGGTGGTCTCGTGTCACTCAGCCAAGAGCTATTGTTGTATTTGATGTCGGGTTTCTCTCCATTTTCAGAACAAGCAGTCATTTTGTCCTACGGACTGGATTAGTTTGAACAACTTTGGCAACTTTAGAAACAATTGGTGTGCATGAAACCTATCTGTTATGTTTCAAACTCAGAGATGAGACTCTCCAATAAATTTGAGTCATAACAATTTTTTTTCCATTTATAGGTGATAATCAGACAAGAGATCCAAGTAAATGATCAGTCTGGCCCCAAATAAACTCATCAGACATGATAGCCAAGTTCTAGATCAGTCTGTGTTCTGGCCCCCAATCGACTAATCAGACAAGATAGCCAAGTTCCAGATCAGTCTGTGTTCTGGCCCCAAATCAACTAATCAGACAAGATAGCCAAGTTCCAGATCAGTCTGTGTTCTGGCCCCCAATCAACGAATCAGACAAGAGGGCAACGTTCAAGATCAGTCTGTGTTTTTGGCTTCCAATCAACTAATCAGACAAGAGGGCCAAGTTCCAGATCATTCTGTGTTATGGCTCCCAATCAAGTAATCAGACAAGGGGACCAAGTTTCAGATCAGTCTGTGTTTTTGGCTCCCAATCAAGTAATCAGACAAGAGGGCCAAGTTCCAGATCAGTCTGTGTTTTTGGCTCCCAATCAAGTAATCAGACAAGAGGGCCAAGTTCCAGATCATTCTGTGTTATGGCTCCCAATCAACTAATCAGACAAGAGGGCCAAGTTCCAGATCATTCTGTGCTATGGCTCCCAATCAACTAATCAGTCAAGAGGGCCAAGTTCCAGATCATTTTGTGTTATGGCTCCCAATCAAGAAATCAAACAAGGGGACCAAGTTCCAGATCAGTATTTGTTTTGGCCCCTAATCAAGTAATCAGACAAGAGGGCCTAGTTCCAGATCAGTCTGTGTTCTTGGCCCCCAATCAACCAATCAGACAAGAGTGCTGAGTACCAGATCAGTCTGTTATCTGCACTCCAATCGAGTAATGAGACAAGAGGACCAAGTTACAGATCAGTGTGTGTTCTTGGCCCCCAATCAACTAATCAGACAAGAGGGCCAAATTCCAGATCAGTGTGTGTTCTGGACCCCAATCAAGTTATCAGACAAGAGGGCAGAGTTCAAGATCAGTGTGTGTTCTGGCCCCCAATTAAGTAATCAGACAAGAGGGCCGAGTTCCAGATCAGTCTGTGTTCTGGCCCTCAATCAAGTAATCAGACAAGGGGACCAAGTTCCAGATCAGTATTTGTTTTGGCCCCTAATCAAGTAATCAGACAAGAGGGCCTAGTTCCAGATCAGTCTGTGTTCTTGGCCCCCAATCAACCAATCAGACAAGAGTGCTGAGTACCAGATCAGTCTGTTATCTGCACTCTAATCGAGTAATGAGACAAGAGGACCGAGTTGTAGATCAGTGTGTGTTCTGGCCCTCAATCAACTAATCACACAAGAGTGCCAAGTTCCAGATCAGTGTGTGTTCTGGCCCCCAATCAAATAATCAGACAAGAGGGCAGAGTTTAAGATCAGTGTGTGTTCTGGCCCCAAATCAACTAATCAGACAAGAGTGCCAAGTTCCAGATCAGTCTATGTTCTGGCTCCCAATCAAGTCATCAGACAAGAGGGCCAAGTTCCAGATCAGTCTGTGTTATTGGCCCCCAATCAACTAATCAGACAAGAGGGCCACGTTCAAGATCAGTTTGTTTTCTTGGCCAATCAGACAAGAGGTCCAAATACATGATCAGTCTGTGTTCTGGCCCCTAATCAAGAAATCAGACAAGAGGTCCAAGTACATGATCAGTGTGTGTTCTGGCCCTTCAATCAACTAATCAGACAAGAATGCCAAGTTTCAGATCTGGTGTGTGTTCTGGGCCCCAATCAACTAATCAGACAAGAATGCCAAGTTTCAGATCAGTGTGTGTTCTGGGCCCCAATCAACTAATCAGACAAGAATGCCAAGTTTCAGATCAGTCTGTGTTCTGACCCCAATCAACTACTCAGACAAGAATGCCAAGTTTCAGATCAGTTTGTGTTCTGACCCCTTATCAATTTATCAGACAAGCAGTTTGGAAGGCTCTTGAAACAGTTAACCCTTTCAGATTTGCCTACGAATTTTGAAGCATATGTAGCATATGACTTTTGAAATCATTCTGGCAAAAGGAGAAATTGCTCATAATGAGCACTTTTTCACTTTGCAACAGTGATGTCAACTGTATTAAATAAGTTAATTTTAATTTATAGAGACTTTCAATTATTTTTTGACTAGATATTTCCAAAATCATCTGCTGCAGATTTGTTTTATGACTTGTGTGAAAAGGTTTAATCAGCATTGCCATTATTGTCAACATCTGTCAAGTTTTGTATGATATTGGTCATAATTGGAAGTTCCATATTGAACAGGTTAGCCATTTACATACAATATATGATATTGAGTTGTCCACTTTGAAAACTAATAAGAAAATAATATGTTAATGCTAGACAGTTAGAAATAAAACAAAGTTGATGCTGGATATAGATCATCAGTTACAAAGGCATAATTATCATTTCTGATACATGAAGTAAAGATTTAATCCTGTAATCTTTTTTCATAAATAACATATCTGCAGCATACAACTTTAAAGTCATGTGAAGAAAAATATGGAAAATCTATTCATTTAAAAGTTTAGTTCAAAAATAGACTTTAAAACGGTCTATAAGAAATTGCAATTTCTCCTTTTGGAACAATGCTTTCAGAAGTTGTATGCTACAGACCACAGAAAGATTTAATATGTGAGAAATAGGTTAATAGAATAGAAGAAAGATTTATCTACAGCAGATGACCTTTTAACCCTTTCCCTCATATAAACGATTTCTGATGCCTCTGATGCTCTGAAGCAGACGGCATTTTGAAAACATAGTGACAAAAGAAGAAATTGCTCAAAATGAGCAATTTCTTCTTTTGCCACAATATTTTTCACTTTTAGTCATAGGTTATCCATTCAATTATAGAGATTTTCTATTTTTTGACAAAATATGTTCAAAGTCGTCTGCTGCAGTATTGTCGTATGAGGGAAAGGGTTAACATTTACCCCACATGACACCAACTTTGAAAGCATTGTGACAACAGGTGAAATTGATCATCATGAGTAATTTGCTCCTTTTGCTCTAATAATGTTTTATAACCCTTTTCTATAATTAAATTTTCATTTTTTAGAGAGTTCTCATTTCACTGCCTTGATGTTTCTATTGTTGTCTGTTGCGAATTTGTTTTACGCGGGAAAGGTTTAACCCTTTCCCGCATACGACAATTTTGCAGCAGACGACTTTGAACATATTTTGTCAAATAATGGAAAATCTCTATAATTGAATGGATAACCTATGACTAAAAGTGGAAAACATTGTGACAAAAGGAGAAATTGCACGTTTTGTGCAATTTATCTTTTTGTCACAATGTTTTTAAAAATTGTCTGCTGCAGAGGTTTCAAAATGAGTGTGTATTAGGGAAATTGCTAAGGGAGGTAATCTTTTTTCAATGACACATTCTTTTTGGGACGAGTAAGCTCCCTTTTATTAAGTACAAACAAAATGAAGTTTTTAAAGTAAAACATATTTTTATTAGAAAATACTTACCAGTCATTTATTACCTGATATATACATCTCCTAACCCTTAATTCATCCAGAAAAAGAACTCGCCTAGCGTATCCCTCACGCCTGTGTGATATACACGGTCACCGGTAAATACCGGCGCACGAGGTCAACGTGTCACTTTTAGTTTTCAAGTAAGTGTTGGTTGACGACGCGGGGTTGGGAGGCGGGAATATGAAATGACTGGTAAGTATTTTCTAATAAAAATATGTTTTACTTTAAAAACTTCATTTTTATGTCAAAAATACATTACCAGTCATTTATTACCTGATGACTTTTCAGCATCGGTCGGGAGGCATCTGCCAACACTTCTAGTCCTACAGGTAATGCAGCACATTGTAGTTATTTTTATTTAATTTATTTACTTAGTACTGAGACACAACAGCCTGTGAAAGTAGGAGAATGGATTGATAAATTTCAATCGTTAAGTACTTTATTGTTGTGTCTAATATGTAATTTAGCATATAACTCGCTGAGACGCCACCAGTGGCCCCAGAGAGTGAAGATTTTCAGTTTGCTTAGACATAGATCGCAGGTAGAAATTTGAAAAAGTCGATTGAGATTTCCATACCGCGGCACGAAGAATATCCTCTAAAGGCACATTGTTGGAAAAGGCCCAACTAGTGGAGAGTGTTCTAATTTCATGTGGACGAATCCGTAAAAACGAGAGATCGCGAACTGAAAGATTAGTGTAGGCTAATTTAATTGTACAGGATATCCAGCGGGAAATAGAAGCCGCTGATATATCCTTACATCCTATCAGAGGGAGAAACAACCTCTTCCTACGGCCCCTTGTCCCTTTAACTCTCTTAAGGTAAAGCTTAAGAGCTCTAACGGGACATAGAAGTCTGTCGGCATCCAACGGACCACAGCTCGCAGAAAGACTGGGAACCGTGATTGGTTTAGGAAGGACCGAAGGTAACTGGTTCTTGGCTAAAAAACCTGACTGACAAAGTAGAGTGAACGAGCCATCAGATTCATTGAATCTGATAAAGCCGGTTTCTACTGAAAGCGCATGCAACTCACTTCTACGACGCGCGGTCGCAAAGGCAAGAAGAAAGACAGTTTTGTAAGTTAAAAATTTTAACGAAGCAGAAGACAGAGGTTCGTACGGCGCCTTTGTAAGAGACCAAAGAACGCAAGATAAATCCCATTTTGGAGTTAAACTCCTACAAACGGGTTTATCTAGTTCGAATGATCGCATAAGTTCCGAGAGAAATGGATTAGCACCAATACTCTCTCCCCCTTTGAACTTAAGCGTATTCGAAAGCATTGAACGATAACCTTTTATTGTGCTAACAGCTAGATCTTTATCTTCAAAAAGAAAAAGAAAGAAATCGGCAATCCTAGCTACAGAGGGACACTCAGGATTGATCGACCTAGCATGACACCAATCTGAGAAGACTGTCCACTTGGAATCATAGACGATTCTAGTGGATCGTCTTCTGGATTGAGCGATGCGAGAGGCAACTTTTTGAGAAAAGTTTCTCTCTCGGATCGATCGCTTGATAATGTCCAAGCGTGAAGATGAAGCATTGCCGGGTTGGTATGAAGATGCCGCCCCGGTTGCTGAAACAGAAGGTCGTCTTGAAGAGGAAGACGTACTGGTTGTGCCGACAGGCAGGCCAGGAGGTCGTTGAACCAAGACCTCTGGGGCCAAAATGGCGCTATCAACAGGATTCTGCACTGTTGAGAACGAAGAACCTTTTGTAGTACGATCGGGACCAGAATGAACGGGGGAAACGCGTACCCGAATAGACGGTCCCAATCGAGGGTCAGTGCGTCCACTGCCCAGGCTGCAGGATCGTACATCGGTGACACATAAAGTGGCAGCCGATGGTTGACTCTGGTGGCGAAAAGATCCACCAGTGGTGTCCCGATCCGCATGAATACAGAGTTTACTACACTCTGATTCAGTGTCCATTCCGCCGGAAGAACTTTGTTTTGGCGGGATAGACTGTCCGCTAAGACATTCAAATGGCCGGGGACGTGTTTTACTAAGACTACTAACGACGTCGCCTGGCACCAAAGGAGTAACTTCCATGTCTCCAGAAAGAGTAGATGGGAGTGCGTTCCTCCTTGCCTGCGAATGTAGGACACAACAGTAGTATTGTCCGTCGACAATAAAACAGTTGTGTTCGCAACGGAGGCAGAGAACTGTTTGAGAGCTAGCAGGACTGCTCTCAATTCTAAGTTGTTTATGTGCAAACAACGTTCCTCCGCTGTCCACATGCCCTGGGCTGTTAGGCCCTGTGGCTCTAAATGAGCTCCCCAACCCACAGCACTGGCATCTGTAAAAAGGTACAGATCCGGAGGTGATGTGATCAAGGGCACCCCTTGTAGATAGATTAACGGATCCAGCCACCACCGAAGGTGTGACTTGAAGAAATCCGTCAGAGCTATCTCCTGTTCCAGTGAGTCCACAGACGGACGCCACCGGGACAGAAAAAGATACTGAAGGGGCCGCATGTGGAGCCTGCCTAGACTGACTAGGTCGGCTGCTGCACTCAGGGACCCCAGAAGTGACAGCATGGACCGGGCTGTTACCATAGCCTGGTCCAGAGTGAGTCTGATCTTCCGGAAAAGAGAATCGACTCTGTCCGAAGGGACCCGAATCACCGCTAGGTCGGTGAGAAAGGTCATCCCTACGAATGTAAACCTCTTTGACGGAACTAAGTCCGACTTCTGCGTATTGGGAATAAGGCCCAATCGCAGAATGGTCCGCCAGGCTAGAGACAGATCGTGAAGGAGAATTAAACGATCTGCTCTGTGGAGTAGCCAGTCGTCGAAGTATTGAAGAAGCTGGGGCCCGTTCATTCGTAGAAAGGCTCCCACAGCATTTATAATCTTCGTGAATACTCGAGGTGCGGACTTGAGGCCGAAGGGAAGTGCCCTGAATTGGTACACTTCTCCATTTACCACAAACCGAAGGTATTTCCTCGACGAGGAAGCGATCGGAATGTGGTAATAGGCGTCTGTGAGGTCTAACGAGACCGCCCAGTCGTCCTTCCGAATAGCCATTCTGATGGAGCGGGCCGACTCCATCTTGAATTTCTCGACCGGTATTAATAGATTCAGGGCTGACAAATCTATCACCGGTCTCCACCGACCGTCTTTTTTCGGAACGAGAAAAAGACGGCTGTAGAAACCCCGAGTATTGGGGTTGAGAACCCTCTCTATGGCTTTCTTTTTCAGAAGTGATGTAATCACTTCTGACATGGTCGGATGGCGTGACGACAGATCGATGGGCACGCTTGTCATGGGAGGGGGGGAAACGAAGGGAATTAGATACCCTTCTTGTATCACGGATAAAATCCAACGATCCTCCGTGATACTCCCCCATTCTTCCCTGAAAAATGACAGGCGGCCCCCTACTGCAATCTCCGGCCTCGGGATAGTCATAGAGAGGTGCGTACCCCTAGGGCTGCGGCCTAGGAGCCGTACCATACCTGGAAGTATGCTTCGGCTTAGCTCCCGTGAAACGGGGCTTCGGTTTAGCATAATTCCGGCCCGTGGAAGGAGGTTGTTTAGGCGGTACAGCCTTCACTTCCTGTTTCTGCTTTTTCGCCGGGGGCTTCCTAGTATTAGTCCATTTAGCCGCCGGTGCAGAGTATTTACGACTCTGTGACAAAGCATTTACTGCACTCGCCGAAAGGCGTCTGGATTGTTCTGACGAATCAGTAACAGTCACTGCAGCAACCCTTCCACCAAAGAGAAGATTGGAGGATAAGGGGGCGGCTCTTAAGCTGTCCTTGCTATTTTGTAGCAGAGAAGAGGATTTGACAAGTGTCGCATCTCTCCTCGCGGACAGCATTTCCGTGGCGTTCTGCAAATTCAGAGCCATCAGGTGCCGATTCCCCGTATCAAAAGCCTCCAGAATTCTGCTAGCCCCTCTGCTAGAGACATTCTCCTCTTTAAGTAGAAGTGCCAGAGCTATGGCGAAATGATCGTCATGTGAAGCCACCATGACTCCCAGACGCGCTCTGGCCTCCCATCTCTCAACCAGTTTAGCACTAACTGTGATTGAGGTGGGTGCAGTTAATCCCAAAGTGGACGCATCTCCGTCTAAGGCCGGCACTTTAACGGGAAAGAACTCCTTCGAAGCTACATAAGCCTTAGGAGACACCCATTCCTTAGAGATGGCCAGTGGGACCGACCAGGCTGACTCAACAGTGTCTAATGACCTGGTGGACTGCAGTTGGTCCAATAACCTTCCCAAGTTATTCGCCTGCGGAAGTAACTGTAATGGAGTTGTAGACCCTCCTATCTCCGCATTATGTTCTTCCAAACTTGAAAGGTTTTTACGACGTGGGGGAGCGTCGATCTTAGGGCAGAGCGTACTAGGCACTACCCTAAAAACTTCTTCAATAGCCTGCTGCAGGGACCAACGATCCGCAGCCGGCTCGTCTTCTATAGGTAATAGACTTTCCGTTTCTTCGTCAGACGAAGAAGTGGAGGATTGTCTAGGCCTACGAAGAGAAGTATTGTGCTTAACCGGACTTCCCACCGGTTGACCAATTTCCGATCCAGAAATGGATTCATTCTCTGATAAATCCATAAGCTGGTGACGATCATGTGAACTCAACCTTCTATCCGCAGCAGAGAAAGGTTGCCCAGAGTCAATCATCGGAGCCGAACTCACTGTATGTGATCTTTTCGACTTCCCCTTAACGGAACAAGCAATATTCCGATCGGGGGATTGCCTTTCAAAGGACTGCCTCTTGGAGAGGTGTCCTTCCGGGAGTCGTAAATTCCTATAATCAGGAATTTGACGATCACGGTAGGCATCACTAACCTGTCTGTCATAGAACCGATCACTCCTTCGTAATGAAGGTTGGTAACGTGGAGGAGTAATATCTCTTGAATAATACACTGTTCCCCTAGGAGAACGGAATGATTTTCTCGATATGTACTCTCCGTAATCTATGTCAGCAGGTTGGTTATTAAAACCTGGTAAACCAGTGTTCTGAATATCCAAATAATCAGGCTGTGCTGCGAAAGAATGATAACGTGTATCTATCCGATCGAGACGCACTGATCCCGGTTGCCTGGTACCGGGTTGCCCGGTACCTGGTTGACCGGTGGCAGGTCGAGTCATGTATGAATGACTGCCTTGCTGATTCTCCCATTCATCGTGAAATGAATGACCCATGTCCTCATTCCCGGTGTATGGATTAGTCATGCTGAATTGACTGACAGAATGCCCGGTCGCTTCATGCAGCCCGGTGCCCGGTCTAGTCATTTCAGAATGACTGCCTGGTTGCCCGGTGACTGGTCGTATCATTCTAGAATGATTGCCCGGTTGCCCGGTGACCGGTCTCGTCATTTCAAAATGACTGCCTGGTTGCCCGGTGCCCGGTTGCCCGGTGCCCGATTTAACCAAGGTAATATGACTGTCCAGTTTCCCGGAACCCGGTTGCCCGGTACCCGGTCGCCCGGAGTCATAAGGGTTTTGCTCGGAAGCATCACCCTGTGGACCAATGATAGGCAATTGTAATGCTCCATCACCGGTCCCCAAATTCTGCCCGCCGACCGGGTAATTTGGAACTCTGCTGTAGGCTTCCGAAGAATGCCTATCAACTGAGTGTGGTGAAAGAGGGGGCCATTCTGTTAGGTTTCCCTGAGAATGCCCCATTGCCTCACCCGAAGGTTCAGCACTAACACCAGTCGTCTGTTTTTGACCAGACGATATCATACGTTCCTCCGAACTTCGAGACGGTCCCGTCGTGGCTGTTACAGAGGCGTATGTCTTGACTGAAGATTGAAAAGCTCTGTCCTTCCGTCTAATCAACCCAGTCGTGGAGTCTGTTGGGGAAAAACCCTCGAATTCCCCTTCGCTCGTAGAGCTAATACTTACCTTCTTCTTCAAAGGAACAGTTTTACTCTTACGGCTTTTGTGAGTCCTCCTCGATATGGCCTGTTTCCAAACGGAAGCCGACCATAACGAACAGAACTCACATGGTGAATCCTTTGTGCACTTAGTGCACGCAATGCAGGAAGAGTGCGTGTCCCACAAGGCCACTAAATGACCGCATGAGCCACGCCTCTGTTCACCATTATGTGACATAGTATAAATACAAAATCAAATTACGAAGTTCAAAAACAAAAAATAATATTTTCTATTCTTTTATTTCACTACTCGTTTTTACGGACGTAATTCAATGAAAAAATATTTTTTTTAAATATTCTCCAAATGTCTATGTAATTATACAAAACAACAACAAAGGCGATAAACAATATTATCGCTACCGGATCGGGAAATCTCACCGTTGAAAATTAATTGAAAAATTAATGCACGGTCATTCAAGACCCGACTCGTAACTGAAATAGTGGGTGGGGTAACCACCCGCGGCTCTCAGCTAGTTGTTACTACAAAAAAACACAACTTAAACACAAACAATAAATAAACAAAGTTCAAGTTCAAGAAGTAAATGTACAGTTTAACTGAATGAATTGACCCGTTAAAGCGAAAGCTTTAACTAGACAACGAAAATAAATTTAGAAAAATGAAAATAAATTCAAGCCTGTAGGTCGGTGTGTCCAGGAAACTAAAAGTGACACGTTGACCTCGTGCGCCGGTATTTACCGGTGACCGTGTATATCACACAGGCGTGAGGGATACGCTAGGCGAGTTCTTTTTCTGGATGAATTAAGGGTTAGGAGATGTATATATCAGGTAATAAATGACTGGTAATGTATTTTTGACATAAAAATACATTTACAAACAGTTGGACTTTTTCTAGTAGCTTTAAACCCTTCCCACAATGCAGATGCATTTTTGACTCATCTGCATCAGACAGATTTTGAAGACATTACGATAAAAGTAGAATTTGCTCATGATCAGCAATTTCTCCTTTTGAAACAGTGTTTTCAACTCTTTTCAAAAGGTACACCCTTATTGATAGATATTTCTATATTTTGACTCGATGGTTTCTGTTGCAGATTTGATGTAGTTGGGCAAGGTTTTACTGTTAACCCTTTCCCTTATCTTATCACTGATGAAAGTTCCGCTATCCATGTCAGAGTTCCAGATATGGAGGGGTAAACAGCTGTTATCAACCACGATATCTCTCTTATAATCCAAGCAAAACCTATGTTGTGGGTACTCAACAGAATCATCTCACTCAGACGATTCTTTTGACTGCCTAGAACATAGGGTTACAGGGTCAAATAAGGATTTTAACCCTTTCCCTCATATAGACGCTTTCTGACGCCTCTGCAGCAGATGGCTTTTTGAAAACATAGTGACAAAAGTAGAAATTGCACAAAACGTGCAATTTCTCCTTTTGCCACAATGTTTTCCACTTTTTGTCATAGGTTATCCATTCAATTATGGAGATTTTCTATGTTTTGACAAAATACGTTCAAAGTCATCTGCTGCAGAATTGTCGTATGAGGGAAAGGATTAAACCCCTACAGAGAAATAGATAATGAGGAGTAATAAACCAGTCTTTTCTCAACGATATCTGTCTTATGATTCAACTAAACCCTATGTTGTGGGTACTTAAAATAATCATCTCACTCAGACGATTCTTTTGAGTACCCAGAACATAGGGTTACAGGGTCAAATAAGGATTTTAAAAACATGCAAAACGCCCCTTATCTAGAGCACTGCCATGTGTATCCAGATTTTCCCCGACCAATCTTCCACATAACAGTCCTTCCAAACAACTGACTGCTTTTCCATACAGACTGTAAGCAAACCAGGTTTCAATTCACAATCCCTTAGAATTTGCAGGTGCTAGGCACACATTATTTTATAAAATGCAGAGTTGATAAAAATAAAATCTTGGTTAGGTTCAGCAAAATAAATATTCCTAGTATGACGAATACTTGAATTGTTCTTGTACAATGCAGTAAGTCAATTCTGGAGGTAAGCAAAACGAGGTGACTGTAAACATATGCAATCTGATCATAATCCATATTGAATATAAAACTTCCGAAGGTCATAGTATTCATGTTACTAAACTCATATAATCCTTTTCCCCACACCAGAAGACTTAAGGAAACATGGGGCCAAAAACGGTTAAAATGCTGGACTAACCTGTTGGGTATCAGGTACGTATCCTCCTCCTCCTCCTGCGCCCATAGTCGCCTGACCCCCAGACATAATTCTCTGTCTATCAGGGGTCTCCTGGTAAAATGCCCTCGACATGTCCTCGGGGGAAGCGTAGTGGATGTAGTACTGACAGATGTGAGTGTAGGTGTCCCCGTCCTTGTTAGGGTCATTCCCGTAAATTTCCAAGCCGTACTCTCCACGCATGGGAAGACTGGCCGTCACCACACATTTGTCGTTATTGTCCGTTTCAGAGACACATCTTTCTAGCTCTGCTTCCTGTGAAAATACAAAACAAATTAAGAGCTGTATATAATCCTTTTCCTCTTACAGACATGTTCTGACATCTCTAAAAGAGACAACATTTGAAAACTTTGTGGCAAAAGAGAAATTGCTCATAATGACCAATTTCTACTTTTGCTACAATGTTTTCAGCTTTATTTAATAATTATTATTTATACTTTTTTATATTTCTGACTAAATGCTTTCAAATTCATCTATTGCAGATTTGTTGTATGTAGGAAAGTTATAATAGGGGGTTGGGGTGTACGTCATGCTTTTAACTCTTTCCCACATACAACAAATCTGCAGCAGACGTCATTCAAAACATATTGGCAACATTTTGGAAATCTCTATAGATAAAGGTACAATTAATGAAAAACGTTGAAAACATTGTGGCAAAAGGTGAAATTGCTCCAATTGTTTTGTCAAAATATTTTCATAAAGCATCTGCTGCAGAGGCGTCAGAAAGCGTCTATATGTGGGAAAGGGTTAAGTCTTTATGGGACCTAACAACCCTATGCTGTTGTTTGATTGATTGATTGGTGTTTAACACAGTCTTCAACAATTTTTCAGACATATCACAGCAAGCAGTTCACCTACTCACGTTTCCTGGCTTTCTCACACCAGTACTTCACACAACAGTCCTTCCAAGCAACTGGTTGCTTTTCTACATAGACGGTTAGCTCATTGGTTGTCTTTAGTCAAACGTTGGAATGAATGTTGGCCAGACTGGGGTTTCAAACTCACAAACCCTGGATTGACAGCCTGTGTCGCTGCCGAATGAGCTACCTGGTGGGCTCAGCCTATGCTTACATAATCAGTTGGAACTTTTTAGAACCCACAACATTGAGTTCAACCCTTCCCATATACAGCAAGTCTGCAGCATACACCTTTGAAAACATATCGGCAAAAAAGTAGAAATATCTTGTCCCGACTCCTCGTTCACCTTTTGCCACAATATTTTCAAAAATTCCTCGCTGCAGAGGTGCCAAACTGTGTCTGTATGAGGGAAAAAGATATAACTCTAAACCCTATGTTAGTGGTACTTAAAAGATTTGTCTCACTGAGACAACTCTTTAGAGTATCAACAATATTGGAGTTATACAATAAATAAGGTGCTTAGAACTGGAAAAAAGCCTCTTTAGCTAGAACACTGGAAACAAGAGCTGTCGGAGGACAGCGCGCTCGACTATATGCCGCTTATTCGCATAAAGCACTATTTCATTATATTGCACTTAAGTACTATTAACCCTTTCCCTCATACGGCAATTCTGCAGCAGACGACTTTGAACTTATTTTGTCAAAACATAGAAAATCTCCATAATTGAATGGATAACCTATGACAAAAAGTGGAAAACATTGTGGCAAAATTTTGTAAGTAATTCAAGGACCATTACTCCATATTTAGGATGCAATGGAGTTATCTAACCTAATTGTACGATGGTCCTTAACAAATGTGTGAAGTATGAAGTGATTTGAATTATGAAACTTTAACGCAAATGTTAAAACTGACCGAGTTTAAAAATAGCAAAACCTAAAAAAAAGGTTTACCAAATGTTTGACATCATGCAAAACCCGTTTGATATGTTGAAGAATTATATTTGATAAATGAATGATCACAATTAGAAAGGAATGTAACCAAAAATTATGAATTTATCTAAAATTCTCAAAATCAAACAAAAATCATGTTATTTATTCCCAAAAAATCACACTCAGCATCTTCAACATACAATGTGAAGAAAGGTATTATATGTAATTATATTCCAAATATGAAAGCCCTAACACAAGTACTTATTGAGAAAAATTAAAAAATTAAATGAAAATGCCAACTTGCCCTAAAACTTTAACCACCCAAAATCATGTCGTTTGCCACAAAAAGAAGGTCACACTCAGCATCTTCAGCATACAATATGAAGAAATGTATTAGATGTAATTATATTCCAAATATGAAAGCCCTAGCATAAGTACTTATTGAGAAAAAAAAAATAAAAAAAAATTCCAACTTGCCCTAAAACTTTAACCACCCAAAATCATGTTTTTTACCCCAAAAAGAAGGTCACACTCAGCATCTTCAGCATTCAATGTGAAGAAAGGTATAAGATGTAACTACATTCCAAATATTAAAGCCGTAGCACAAATACTTATTGAGAAAAATTAAAAAATTAAATGAAAATGCCAACTTGCCCTTAAACTTTAACCCAAAATCACATCTTTTCCCCAAAAAGAAGGTCACACTCAGAATCTTCAGCATACAATATGAAGACAGGTATTAGATGTAATTATATTCCAAATATAAAAGCCCTAGCATAAGTAACTATTGAGAAAAAAAAAAAAAGAAATCCAACTTGCCCTAAAACTTTAACCACAGAAAATCAAGTTTTTTACCCCAAAAAGAAGGTCACACTCAGTACCTTTAACATTCAATGTGAAGAAAGGTATAAGATGTAACTATATTCCAAATATTAAAGCCCTAGCACAAATACTTATGAATGAAAATGCCAACTTGCCCTAAAACTTTAACCGGACGCCGACGGAGACGCCGACGCCGACGCCGGGGCGAGTAGTAAAGCTCTCATATTCTTCGAATAGTCGAGCTAAAAATAAGTAAAGCTCAATAACTAGGCATAGTCTTTTACCTGCATGCCTGGCTTTCGCAATTTACACAACAAATATGTTGGCCTTGTTTTCTTAAATTCGAGGTGGAGTTTTCCATCCTGGGTTGGTATAACTGACTCCTTGTGGCTGGGAATCAGCCCAAGTTGTTCAACAGGCACGCCTGGTCCCCAGTTGCTATCTGAACAATTAGGTAAGGGTGCAGCCTCTTTCGAACATGTCCTTGCAGCAACCTTGTACTCGGCTGCAGCAGTGAAAACATTCTTCACACCAATATCTCCCGTCAAAAGCTGGGCAAATATGGTAAGGTAGAAGTTCCCTGATTTGGGAGCCCTGATCGTGAAAGAAGCCTGGTTGTTGCGTATTTCTTGCAGGGCATAACTTTTCAGTTTGTGACCTTGGTACATCTCATCTCCATTCTCAGACAGGACTATCTTGTACGTGAAATTGGTTGGCTTCACAAAGCCTACTGTGATACAGATGTTGCCATTGCGTGTATCAACCACGCCTTTCTGGTGAGAGACGAAGAACATCCCACACTTGAAGAAGTAGGACTTCACCAGCGGTAGCTCCTCAAACTCGTGCAGGGTGAGTGGATGGGCAAGGAACTGCCATTCAGACTTCTGCGCCCAATGACTGTAGATGAGTTGTTCCGGATCGGTGAGGAAATAAAAGTCATCATACTCGTACACCTGTAAATCAAGCCGTTACAATTATCATTACAATAAAATGCTGATTTTTTTGCTAAGTTAATTAATTTAATCAATTACCTCATTAAATTTTGATATGAGCCGTCCCCATGAAAACCAACATTGTCGACTCTGCATAAAGTATCGACCCGAATTAGGCTCAGTGGTCTGCGCAGGCTGATCTGGGTCGATACATTACGCAGAGGTCACAATGTTTGTTTTCTCGTTGGACGGCGCCTATATCGTATGTCGTCGGGTAAGACAATTTCTGAGGAAAACACTGTTATATCTCAAGGAATAAAAGTGAAATACTGATGCAGGGAATTGTAAGAAAAGGAGAAATTGTTTTATTTCCAACAATGTCACCAATTCTGTATCACTCCTTTCTCCACAATGTTTCAAACAGTTGTCCACTTGCAGAAGCACTAATTGATAAAGGGGTTAAGGCATTAAAACTTTCTTCTTTAATTGCATAAATTTATTATCAGTACACGTAAATTATTATTCATTAATATATAGAACAAGAGGGCCATGATGGCCCTTGAATCGCTCACCTGATTTTTTATTTATTTTTCACTTTAGCTATATAAGCCTCGCCCCCTGGCAGCCATAGTTTCCGACCAATCAACTTGGCTTGAAGGAATCTGATAGAGGGTCACCCTAGGAACATTTCTACAAAATTATTTGAAAATCAGCCAGATACTTTTGGAGGAAAAGATTTTTTAAGTTTTCACTATAGCCATATAATGCAAAATAGCCCTGCCTACTGGCGGCCATGTTTTTTGACCAATCAACATGGCTTGAAGGAATCTGAAAGTGGGTCATCCAAGGAACATTTCTACAAAATTATTTGAAAAGCGGGCCGACACTTTTGGAGAAGAAGATTTTTTAACCCCCCCCCCCCCCCTGGCGGCCATGTATTCGACCAATCAACATGGCTTGAAGGAATCTGATAGAGGGTCACCCAAGGAACATTTCTACAAAATCATTTGAAAATCAGCCTGACACTTTCGGAGGAGAAGATTTTTTAAGTTTTCACTATAGCCATATAAGGCAAAATAGCCCCCGCCCCCTGGCGGCCATGTTTTTCGACCAATCAACATTGCTTGAAGGAATCTGATAGAGGGTCACCCAAGGAACATTTCTACAAAATTATTTGAAAATCGGCCTGACACTTATGGAGGAGAAGATTTTTTAAGTTTTCATTATAGCCATAAAAGGCAAAATAGCCCCGCCCCCTGGCGGCCATGTTTTTTGACCAATCAACATGGCTTGAAGGAATCTGATAGAGGATCACCCAAGGAACATTTCTACAAAATTATTTGAAAATCGGCCTGACACTTTTGGAGGAGAAGATTTTTTAAGTTTGCACTATAGCCATATAAGGCAAAATAGCCCTGCCCCCCCCTGGCGGCCATGTTTTTCGACCAATCAACATGGCTTGAAGGAATCTGATAGAGGGTCACCCAAGGAACATTTCTACAAAATTATTTGAAAATCGGCCTTACACTTTCGGAGGAGAAGATTTTTTAAGTTTTCACTATAGCCATATAAGGCAAAATAGCCCCGCCCCCCCTGGCGGCCATGTTTTTGCAACCAATCAACACGGCTTGAAGGAATCTGATAGAGGGTCATCCAAGGAACATTTCTACAAAATTATTTGAAAATCTGCCAACCAATTTGGGAGAAGAAGAATTTTGAAGTTTTTTCGGTTTCGTTGCCATGGAAACCAGAATTTTGCATGAATCCCAAAAATTTGAAGGAATTCTGGTGAGGTCATTGAGAGGATGCTTTCTGTGAAGTTTCATCCAAATTGACCCACTGGTTACTGAGGAGAAGAAGTTGACGCACGACGGACGCCGGACAAAAGGCGATCACAATAACTCACCTTGAGCAAAGCTCAGGTGAGCTAAAAACTCACCAAATTTTCTGGCATATTTTTCTCCGAGATTAAGTATCTTGTGGCCCAGTGTGAATCCACCAAATACCAATTTTCATCGATATAGACTGCATTCCAGCTATGGTTATATTCGGTTCCCTTAAATTTGTCACCCGGTCGGTAGTCTAAACCTTTAGCAAACCCTGTTAGGACAGTACAGTATACGCCCGCAAACCTGAAAATAGGGTGCCAGAAGTGCGAGTGTAAACAAAAACTGTCACTTTAGGCGACTTAACCCAACCCTTCCAACACACAACAAAACTGCAGCAAACGACTTTGAAAACCTGCAGACAAAAATATTGATAATCACCATAAATCATGTTATAATTATAAAATATAGTTGATAACAATCTGGCAAAAGGAGAAATTGTTCATCATGAGCAATTTATTCTTTCGTAAGAATGTTTTCATAAGTTGTCTGCTTATTATATAGGCAAAAATATGAAACATTTCTATTAAAGACAGCTTAATTATTGAATAAAGTTGAAAATGTTGTGGCAAAAGTAGAAAATCCTCGTTTTAAGCAATTTCTCCTTTTGTCATCATATTTTCAAAAGTCTTCTAGGTGCAGAGAGGTCAAAAAGCGCCTATTATTTTGGAAAGTCTTATAATGACATTGTTGTACAACTAGTGCCGAGCCCTGGTAGCTCAGTCTTTAGCGACGCAGGCTTTCAATCCAGGGGTTGTGAGTTCCCAGCTTGGTCATCATTCTTTCTGACGTTTGACAAAAGTCACTTAATAATGACAAGCGCCGTTCGTCCCTCACCAATGGTCCAACAGTCTGGGTGAAAAAAGCAGCTAGTTGCTTTGATGGTATGTTGTGTGGATTATTGGTGTGAGAAAGCTAGGAAACATGATTATGTGAACTGAACACCGCGATATGACTGAAAAGTTGTTGAAAATGGTATTAAGCCCTAATCAATCAATGTACAGCTAGTGGGTCTTTGCTTTCAGGTTTTTTGTCAGAAGATGTAACATTCTCATCGGAGTCTTTGTGGAAACCAAGATAATAATCAGACTAAGATGGCTCTTACGTATCTTCTTAACCCTTTCCCTCATATAAACGCTATCTGACCCCTCTGCAGCAGACGGCTTTTTGAAAACATAGTGACAAAAGAAGAAATTGCTCAAAACAAGCAATTTCTCCTTTTGCCACAATGTTTTCCACTTTTAGTCATAGGTCATCCATTGAATTATAGAGATTTTCTTTTTTTTGACAAAATATGTTCAAAGTCGTCTGCTGCAGAATTGTTGTATGAGGGAAAGGGGGGTTAAATCTACCACTTTAAACAGTTTTCAGTTATATCGCTGCATTTCCAGGGGTAGGATACCGTACTTCTAGTCCATTTATTTGGAAAAACCAGTGATTCAGTCATAATGCTAACCCCACATTCAAGACCACCTAGGAGGGTAAACCATTGGTACCCTTTTTAACCATTTCCCTCATACGACAATTCTGCAGCAGACGATTTTGAAAATATTTTGTTAAAAAATAGAATATCTCTATAATTAATTGACTGGATAACCTATGACTTAAAGTTGAAAACATTGTGGCAAAAGGAGAAATTGCTCGTTTTGAGCAATTTCTTCTTTTGTCACTATGTTTTCAAAAAGCTGTCTGCTGCAGAGGCGTCAAAAAACATCTATATGAGGGAAAGGGTTTGGTAAGTCTTTGATATGTGACCCTACTGGAGATCAAACCAACGATCTTCCACACCAGAAGGCTCTATCAATACACGACCGAAGCAGAATCTACTTACCCACAAAGTGTCTCAAAGATACGGGCATACGTCCCTTTCTTGTTTTTGAAGGATGTGAGGACTTCTTCTGGGGAGCCCTTGGGAACATTCTTAAAGTCAATGTTGTACATGTTCTTTGAGGTCATCCATCGAAATATTGCCCTGAAAGTAAAACAGGAAAAAATGGATAGTTTAATTATATCACCCTGGAAAAGAGTATTAATTATGGCAACAAATTGATATATATATATATAGTCCAACTTAGGAGTGCATTATTATTGCAAAGTAACTAAGGTCATCATCACAGTTGGCTTTCCCAGTTGAAGATGCATTTTAACGCATCTGCATGTGGGAAAGGGTTAAATTAATCAAATTTGTCTGAATACCATCTTGCAATTAAACATGCAGTATTTATTTTATCGGATTTGCAATGAAATGGTGTGGGCTGTACTCAATGAAGGAAACAGTTAGTATCTTAGTTATGTTTAACCCCCTCCCACATACAACAAGTCTGCAACTGTTACAGACATCTTTGACAATATCTAGGCAAAAGAATGGAAAATCTCTGTTAATCAAACGTTTTATGATTGAAAAGAGTTGAAAACATTGTATGGTAATAAAATGCTGATCATGAACAATTTCTACTTTCGCCACAATGTTTTTAACCCTTAATTCCCACATACAGACGCGTTCTGACGCCTCTGCAGCAGACGTCTTTTGAAAACAAAGTGCTCAAAACAAGCAATTTCTCCTTTTGTCACCATGTTTTCAACTCTGTTCAATAATTAAACTCTCATTTAAGGAGATTTTATACATTTTGGGCAAAAAGTTTTTTAAGTTGTCTGCTGCAGATTTGTTGTATGTGGGTAAGTGTTAATAGTCATCTGTAAACTGAGTTATTGTTACCAAGCGTTTCTGTTTATTTCATTCTGTAACATGAATAATACAACAACAACCGGCAAGTATGTTAAGTGTTTGAACAGGTCTTCATGTCTTTCCCACTTCATAACATAGTGATAGATGCACATCAGCAAGAACTTAACCATTTCCTTCTACAGCAGTCGATTTGTGAAATTTACCCTTTGCCACATACAGCAAATCTGCAGCAGATGACTTTGAAAACAAAAAGGCAAAAATACAGAATATATATATATAAATGAAGGTATATTATAATTGCCTAAAAAAGTTGAAAACATTGTGACAAATGGAGAAATTGCTCATTATGAGCACTTTCGCCTTGTGCCACAATGTTTTTAAAAGTAAGTCTGCTGCAGAGTTGTCAGAAAGTGTCTATATGTTTGGAAAAGGTTAAAGCGGAGAATAACCCACTCCCATATACAACAAATCTGTAGCACTTTTAAATCATTCAGGCAATAATATGGTAATTCTCTTAAAATTATAATATATATATAGTTATTAAATAGAGTTGAAAACAATGTGACAAAAGGAAAAAATGCTGACCAAATTCCCCTTTTGCCAGAATGTTTTCGAAAGTAGCCTGCTGTAAAATGCGTCAGAAAGCATCTGCATGTGAGAAATGATGATAATGAGCAATTTCATCTTTTGCCAACAGCTTATTCTCTACTCAGATATTTCAACATTGTATTTTCATTTAGAAGCTTTTCCATCATTTTTGACCAATCAACATGGCTTGAAGGAATCAGATAGAGGGTCATCCAAGGAACATTTCTACAAAATTATTTGAAAATAGGCCCGACACTTTCGGAGGAGAAGATTTTTGGAGTTTTCACTATAGCCATATAAGGCAAAATAGCCCCGCCACCCCTGGCGGCCATGCTTTTCGACCAATCAACATGGCTTGAAGGAATCTCATAGAGGGTCATCCAAGGAACATTTCTACAAAATTATTTGAAAATCGGCCTGCAATTTCGGAGAAGAAGATTTTTTAAGTTTTCACTATAGCCATATAAGGCAAAATAGCCCCGCCCCCCCTGGCGGCCATGTTTTTCAAGCAATCAACTTGGCTTAAAGGAATCTGATAGAGGGTCATCCAAGGAGCATTTCTACAAATATATTTGAGAATAGGCCTGACACTTTCGGAGGAGAAGAGTTTTCACTATAGCCATATAAGGCAAAATAGCCCCGCCCCACCCCACCCCCCTGGCGGCCATGTTTTTCAACCAATCAATATGGCTTGAAGGAATCTCATAGAGGGTCATCCAAGGAACATTTCTACATAATTATTTGAAAATCTGCCAACCAGTTTGGGAGAAGAAGAATTTTGAAGTTTTTTTCATTTCGTTGCCATGGAAGCCAGAATTCTGCATGGATCCCCAAAATCTGAAGGAAATCTGGTGAGGTCATTGAGAGGATGCTTTCTGTGAAGTTTCATCCCAATTGACCCAGTGGTTACTGAGGAGAAGAAGTTGACGCACGCCGGACGCCGGACAAAAGGCAATCACAATAACCCAAAAATCTCTAGAAATGAAAGCATTATTAACTAAAATATTTGAAAACATTAGGGTAAAAGGCAAAATTGCTCTATGTGACCAATTTCTGCTTCAAATGCATCTGCAGGTGGAAAGGTGCGAAAGTCGTCTGATGCAGATTCTCTCTATGTAAGAAAGTGTTAAAGAACAAAACACTGTACTTATGATGGTATGATTTAATCCTTTACCACATTAATTACAGCAAATTTGCAGCAGATGACTTTCAAAACATTGTGACAAAAACCTAAAAAATGTCAATAAAAGAGCGTAATTGTTAAATAAAGTTTTAAAAATTGTGGCCAAGGGAGTAATTACTCATGAGCAATTTCACCTTTGGCCACAATGTTTCTAAAGTTGTCTGCTGCTATTGAGTCAAAATGCGTCTGCAGGTGGGAAAGCGTTAATTACGATAGAGTAGAAAAACACTATCTATGCAAAGAGACAAATTATCATTCTGTTTGATGGATTATTCACCACTCCAACATATGGATAAGCACAAAATGTCACCATTTTCTGGTTAGAACAATCCATACAGTAAGACACAGTCATACTTGACACTGAGTACACTCTACAAGATTGGATTGTTTATAGCCAGGAAATGTGGTAGAAAATGTTATATTAATGTTACGTTACGCAGATTTGTTGTATGTGGGATAGGGTTGACGCTATTATACTTTATAGCTTGTTACAAGTGCATACATCAGTGTATATCGAGGGCTTGGCGTGAAACTGTTGTAACTAACAAGAGTTGTCGGAGGACAATATAGCTCGCCTATCAGGGCCATCGTATATCAGGGCCTACTTCAGAACAGTTAAAGTATTAGGTAAAGTCGCACAGTATCACCTATTGCAAGATAATACACCTTTTCAATACTTTTGACAAAAATTATAAGTTCAACTAGAATGGAGTGCTCCCCGGAGCACGTGTTTTTGATAGAAAAGGGGCAATAACTCTGATATAAAAAATATTTGGATTATCCCCCTTTTGTGAACCCATCACAAAAACTGATATAAACATTTGTCAGAAGTTTCAATCCAATCCTTTGAGCAGAAAAAAAGTAATTTGAATATTTGACAGAAAAGGGGCAATAACTCTGATATAAAAATATTTGGATTATCCCCCTTTTGTGAACCCATCATACACATTGATATAAACATTTGTCAGAAGTTTCAAACCAATCCTTTGAGTAGATTAAATTTTTGACAGAAAAGGGCCAATAACTCTGATATAAAAATATTTGGATTATCCCCCTTTTTGTGAACCCATCACACATTGATATAAACATTTGTCAGAAGTTTCAATCCAATCCTTTGAGTAGAAAAAAAGTTATTTGAAAATTTAAATTTTTGACAGAAAAGGGGCAATAACTCTGATATAAAATTATTTGGATTATCGCCCTTTTGTGAACCAATCACACACATTGATAAAAACATTTGTCAGAAGTTTCAATCTAATCCTTTGAGTAGAACAAAAGTTATTTGAAAACGTGACGAAAAAAGTGTGACGGACACAGACAGACAGACGCCGGATAAAAAAAAAAATAGACAGACAGACGTCGAATAAAAAAAAAAGGAACATTTGTCAGAAGTTTCAATCCAATCCTTCGGGTAGAAAAAAAGTTATTTGAAAATTTAATTTTTTGACAGAAAAGGGGCAATAACTCTGATATAAAATTATTTGGATTATCCCCCTTTTGTGAACCAATCACACACATTGATATAAACATTTGTCAGAAGAACAAGATGTGTTTGTGAAACACTGATGCCCCCGAATGGCAACATCTAGGTCAAAGGTCAAGGTCGCAAGGTCAAAAATGTTGGTACTGACAGAACGGTCATGTCACAAGGAATAGACATGTGAAATATGGTAGCCGTACCTGTTATGGTTCAAAAGTAATGGTCAAGGTTAAAGTTTTTTTCGAGAATGGCAACATCTAGGTCAAAGGTCAAGGTCGCAAGGTCAAAAATGTTGATACTGACAGAAAGGTCATGTCACAAGGAATACACATGTGAAATATGGTAGCCGTACCTGTTATGGAGTAGTGGTCAAGGTTAAAGTTTGTTTCGAGAATGGCAACATCTAGGTCAAAGGTCAAGGTCCCGAGGTCAAAAATTTTGGTACTGACAGAAAGGTCATGTCACAAGGAATACACATGTGAAATATGGTAGCCGTACCTATTATGGTTCAAAAGTAGTGGTCAAGGTTAAAAAAAAAATTGTGCAGACAGACAGGCCAAAAACTAGATGCCCACCGAATCGGTGATTCCGGGGGCATAAAAAAAAGCTGAGCTGAATAAACAACCTTAACCAGAAGACCACGCCGCCACAGACGACACAAGGGTCATGACAATAGCTCTCGTTTTTTCAAAAGATGAGCTAAAAAATAGCAATTTTAATTACAGAAGCCCTCGATATATAATGTTTATAATTATTATAGCTCTTGTATCCAAAAACTTTCATCAAAATAGTCACCTACTGTTAACCACTATCCGTTACATGCAGATAGATATATTTGGATACATCTTCCTTAATAGACTGATTTTTTTATCTTCTTCAAAATTTAAAAAGAAATCTAAGTTCAAAGATTCTAGTTGTTGCACTGAATGATTATCTTACAGTCAAATAGTTTGAATTCCTATCTTCTGAGATGAAATTCATCCAATTTACTATGAAAACTAATTTTTCTTCTTCAAAGACAGTTAAAAATAGAAAACCGACCTAGCTCTTTAATTTTGTTGTCAATCCTGTGCCAAGGTATTTCCATTTATAAACATTTTATTGGGTTTATCTTTTAAATTTAGATTTAATAACCAGAGACTATTTTCCCTTTCTTTCATACAGACAACTTTTTACATTTCCCACATACAACATATCTGATTGATGCAGATGACTAACAACATGTGGGAAAGAATTAAAATATAATTAATATCAGGGAAATGAAATAAGAAATAAGGACGCAACCTGTAACAGGAAATATATCAATACATTGTTGAAAATAGAAATATATTGCTCATAATAAATGAACAAATTGTTTCCCTTTCAAACCATGTTTACAATACATGACTTTGTATTCTTGTGAGCTGTTCTTTCCTTTTGCTTAGATGATTTGAATTCATAAGTCTCTAAAATTTACATTTCATGTTAATCAATAAATTTTCCTCATGAGCAAATCTGCAGCAGACGAATTGTAATCATATAGGCAAAATGTGGAAAATCTGTAAGAATGAAAGTACAATTATTGAGCATAAATAGAGATGAAAACCTTATGCAAAAGGAAGAATCTTTTTCCTAATGAGCCATTCTCCTTTTCAAGAAATCTTCTGCTCAGCAGATCTTCATGTGGGAAAGGGTTAACAATTTAACATGATTGTATTGATTAGAGGATGGAATAAACAAGAAGAGGCATCCTGGGAAATCTATCGAACAACTCCAAGCACAGATCCATCTAATTTGACAGTTGGGCGAGACTGTATCTCTAAATTTCACTACCTGATATACAGTCAGACATGTTGCTAAAGACCGCCTTTGTTTAGCAATTCCCTGTCTATAGCAGCCACTTTGAATGCCCGAATTACTCATTTTCTGCATAAATGACACTGTAATTAAAGACCACCTGTGAACAGAGACCAGATCATTCTCTTCCCATGGGTGGTCTTTAAACACAGGTTTGATTGTACTATCAAAACATCTATGGCATAGAAAATAATGACACAAAAGGAGAAAGTGCTCAAATATATCTGTAAAATGTTGTTAGCTGCATTTGCATCTAAATGCGCTAGATGTGGTAAAGGGTAAATATCAGTAACAAAGAAGTGTTTTTCCATTGAGAGAATGTATCCAATATGAACATCAATGATAGGTTATGTCTGATCAGACAAGTCTGTGCATCAACAAGTGTATCGATTGACCAGTTTGTTTGGGTTTTATAACACTTTCCCAGATTTTGCTTTGTTTGCAAAGTCTTTTTACGCTGCTTTCAACATTTCTTGAGCTGGTTAGTTTTTCCTGAAAAAGTTTCTTGTACAACGATTCCATTTATTCTGACACTTGTAAGCGAGTCAGTTTTAATGCTAACCTTAAAATCCTGAGCCCCAATACTATCATTTTTAAAACCCACATCCTCCTACACCCGCTCTACCACTACATCACTGAGGCAGTCCCTTGCATAAATATAATGAGAAGTTTCTCGTTTTGTCAAAATGTTTTCATATATATTCAATAATTTTACTTTCATTTACAAAGATATTCCACATTTTAGCCAATGATTTGATTGATTGCTTGGGTGTTTGACGCTGCTTATAACAATGTTTCAGTTTTATCACCGCGTTTCCTGGGTAACTTACCAGTACTACTGGTCCATTTATCCTGACAACAGCCAGTCATTCAAAATGCCGACCCCGCAACCTTGAGCGCCAAGGAAGGCAGCCTTTTAAAGTCTTTGGTATAACTCGACCACGGATCAAATCCCCCACATCCTGCATCTGAGGCAGTCTCACATTTTAGCCAAATTGTTATAAAATTAACAATGTTTTCAACTCTATTCAAGTATTCTAATTTCAATTATACCTGCAGTCATTATTCCATATTATACAAACATAAACCTCACATCGTTTGGACAAGTTTAAACAAGAGGGCCATGATGGCCCTGAAAGATTTAAACCTATCATTTTATTAGAGAATAGGTGAGAAAAAATGACAATAATGAAGATGAGTATTAACCCTTTCCCTTATATAGACGCTTTCTGACGCCTCTGCAGCAGACGGCTTTTTGAAAACATAGTGACAAAAGAAGAAATTGCACAAAACGTGCAATTTCTCCTTTTAATGCCACAATGTTTTCCACTTTTTGTCATAGGTCATCCATTCAATTATGGAGATTTTCTATGTTTTGACAAAATACATTCAAAGTCGTCTGCTGCAGAATTGTCGTATGAGGGAAAGGGTTAATACTTGAAAGGAATATTATATTCTTGCATCTTACTAAAGTCAGAACCAGACTGTAAGTTTTTACCAGGGGCATAATTTGAACAATCTTTGTAGTGGCCAACGACAATGCTACACATCAAATATCTAAGCTCTTTCCGTTTTAGACAAAAAGATTTTCAAAGTTTTTTACAAGTTTGACCTAGTCAAAATCCAAACAGCTGTTTCAGGAGGAGAGGTCATTTTAAGAAATTGTTGACGTTGGACGCCTGGACATCATCACAATAGCTCACCATGAGTACTTTATATTGAGGTGAGCTAAAAAACAAAACTTAAATGTTCACTGTATGTCAGACCTGGTTTTTCTTTTATACTTTCATTGACTTTTTAAGGAAACAGTGCAGATCCAGATCAGACTGCCCAGATCTGGATCTACAAAGGTTGTAAAAGCCGGAAGGTTGGTTACCCAGTGGCGCGGCTCATATTATCTCCTCTATATGAGAGGGGGCAGACAGATGATCGAGAGGAAGTATTCATGGATCATTAAAATTAATGTAAATGGCACTTTGATGTTTCAGAGTATTACGATTCATAACTTCAAAAAGAAAGCATTGTGCAATTAACCCTTTCTCACATACAGCCATTCTGCAGCAGAAGACTTTGTAAAACATCTGAACAAAAATGCGTACAACTTCTGTAAGTGAAAGTATAGTTACCGAAAAAAGTTGAAAAATACTGTGGCAATATGAGAAATTGCTCATAATGAACAATTAATGAACAATTTCTCATTTTGCCACAGCATTTTCAAAAGTCGTCTGCTATGGAGGCGTCAGAAAGGGTTTGTATGAGGGAAACAGTTAACTGCCTTTTTCCAACATACAACAAATCTGAAACTGATGACTTTTAAAAAAATCAGGAAATAATCTCTATAAATGAAATCATAATTATTGAAAAAAGTTGGAATGGCCAACGGAGAAATGACTCATAATTTCATTATGAGCAGTTTCTCCTTTTGCCACAATGATTTAACCCTTTCCGTCATATAGACGCTTTCTGACGCCTCTGCAGCAGACCGCTTTTTGAAAACATTGTGACAAAAGAAGAAATTGCACAAAACGTGCAATTTCTTCTTTTGCCACAATGTTTTCCACTTTTTGTCATGGGTTATCCATTCAATTATGGAGATTTTCTATTTTTTGACAAAAGTCGTCTGCTGCAGAATTGTCGTATGAGGGAAAGGGTTAAAAAGTCTTCTGCTCTAGATGCGTCAAAATGTGGATAAAGGATTTAAAAATAAACACTTTCCAGATACAGACAAGACGGATGTTTGATGCAAAGCATCAAAGAGAAGCCGCAATATTTCGTTTCACATGAAGAAATAAGAAAAAAGATCATTTAAATCCACAAACATTAGAACAAGTCATGATAATGGATAAGGGTTTCCCACATAAAACAAATCTGCAGTAGACGACTTTGAAATTATCAAGTAAAAAAAAATCTCTATAAATGATCGTATGATAATTGAAAAGTGTTGAATTATTGTGGCAAATTCAGATATTGCTCATTATCAGCAATTTCTTCTTTTGCCACATTGATTTCAATGATGTTTACTCTGACAGACTTTAAAATCATCAAGTACAAAACATAGAAAATCTCTATAAATGATAGTAAGATAATTGAAAAGAGTTGAAATTATTGTGGCAAATTGAGCAATTGAAACTATGATCAAAGCTGTAGGATTACAAACGCACAATCTCGAGTAGACGAAACTGATGTGAACTTGTGTCGTGATTAGCATTCAGAAAATCAAGTAAACGTATTTCTATGTACACGTAATCCGAAAGACTGACAATAGCTGCAGCGACTTTTGAAAACATTGTGACAAAAAGAGAAATTGATCACGAGGAATTTATCCTTTTGCTACAATGTTTTCTACTTTATGTCCATAAATTATACCTTCATTTAGCAAGATGTTCCAATGTTTACTTAATGTGCTACGTATAAGGGAAAGGCTTAACATAAGAACTAGTTTCAATTTTTTTGAAAACGTTAAACCAGTGCTTGAAAATTTATTTCTCAAACTGTAAATTTACCAGTTGATATAAGAGTTGAAATGCTGTCTACATTTACAGTGAAAAGTTAAATACAGTTCAGTTAATCCGATCACACTTTGTTTGTAAGAACCAGAAGATTTCATTTCATTTAAGTATTCTGGATGTTCACATTGCATCCGTGATAAAACATGTTGTTGGCTAGGCAAAATACACCGATATCGTGTTTACCGCGATATTCATGAAATATGGAACTGCAACAGCGAAAAAGAACGAAATTGATCTTGAAACAGATATTTCTGTGGTTTAAATCTTTTCATGTCTGCATTTTGCGATGACAATTGTACTCAAAGTTAACTTTGAATCCAGTATGTACTGAACATGAAAGTCAGATTATTAAAAGCAAAGCAAATGAAAAATGTATGTGAAATTGCGATAAAAATGAAAATCTAGATGAATGGTACTGTCTTTTATTTTAGCTCTTAACTTGATTCGGGAACCAGAGTCTCGGCGTGGCCGCTTACGACATTTACACACTAGACCAAATTGAGATCGGTTTAAAACGCGTTGGTGATTACGGATTAAATCTAAAACGTGGAATAAATATTAAGATTTAGATTTAGACAAATATCTAAACTGAAAAGTTTAGTGAATACGGGACGAGGCTTCTTCGTCTAATTACTGCGTAATATATCATAGCATGTAATTTTAAGGAACCAGACTACATTTACAAATTCAATAGAAGGGTTCTCTATTTTACTGTCTAGAGTAGATACAGTACGAATTTCGCTTAAATAAAAATGTACATACATTCAATTAATATACTGGCCTTTGTCTTTTGTTTTTAATTTGTAAAACTCACACATGTATATAGAGTGTAAAAGGGATGTTTTAAAAGTCATTACCTTAAATTAATGAACTTAAAAAGGACAAAGAGAAATCAAGATATGTGGTCACGCTGGCAGGTCTAAATATTCTCCTTGACCGAAAATTAAAAGCATCCCTACAGGAAGCCGCCTCCTGGCGGCTTCCAACAAATTCTGAAGCCTTTAATTGCAGCAGACATTGTGAAAATATGAGTAATTGTTCCATCAATTTTAACCCTTTCCCACATACAGATGCATTTTGACACATGCACAGTGGAAGACTTTTGAAAAGAATGTGACTTTGGAAGATATTGCTCATGATGAGAAATTTCTCTTTTTGTCATAATGTTTTAAACTTTATTAAATAGTTAAAATTTCATTTTAAAGATATTACAATACTTTTCGTCTAGACCTTTTTAAAAATGTCTACTGTAGATTTGTTGTACGTGGGAAAGGGTTAATTATATTAAAATATCTAAGGTCACTTGTTTACCAAAAGACTTAATTGTGTTTGCGTACATGGATTTGAACCCGGTATCATCCAGAGTGATGGGTATTTTGTAAAGTTGCCAGAAGAATTCACTTACACAGAATTTTGGCAAATCTATCTTGTAAATAGTTCACCTTTGATTCATTCCAACATGGTCAAAGTCATAAACCCTCTCCCACATACAATAGAATCTGCAACAGACTTTGAAAACATCTAGACTGAAAAATGACAGTTATCTTAAAATGATTTTTAAGTTATAGAAAAATATTGTGACAAATGAATGTATATTGTTTTATGGCGCATCGACAGCTAAGGTCATTTAGCGCGCAATTAAATTTAATTATTCATGATCCCTGGGTAAACAAACCAGTACTAGGCTAGAAAATGTGCCTTGCCCAAGGGCACTCCACCATGACCGTAGTGCCGCGACTGGGGATCAAACCCGGGACACCCGGTTTCGAAATCCCCGACGCTAACCACTCGACCACAGCGGATTCCTGTGACAAATGAGAAATTGCTCTATCATTTTAAACTTTTTCTCTTTTAACCACAATGTTTTCAAAAGTCTTCTGCCTCTGATTCGTATAAATTTGTCTGCATGTGGGAAAAAGTTAACACATTACTGAATAAGTAATCATTTTGTGTCTACTGCTTTGAAAACAGATGAATGCAAGAAAATTGGTAAAAACCAATGGAATGTTACAATTAATGAGTTGGAAAACAAGAGGGCCATCATGGCCCTATATCGATCACCTGATTTTATTTTTTTTCACTTTAGCCATATAAGCCCCACCCCTGGCGGCCATAGTTTTCGACAATGTGTCAATATTGCCAATGTAAAGGACATGTGACAAATAAATGATTTTTTTTTGTGTTCACAAAGTCAATTATAACAATTTTGCAAATTTTAAAGGGCCATAATTAAGTCATGCATGACAGATCTGGCTGGTTTTCAAAAGGAACCGAGCTCTCATGTATATCTAGCTACTATATAAGTTTGGTAAACATTGGATAATAAATGATGACTAACTTGTTCACAAGGTCAATTATAGCAATTTTGCCAATTTTAAAGGGCCATATTCCCGTCATGCATAGATGTATCTGGTTTTCGAAAGGAACTGAGCTCTCATGTATATCTAGCTACGGAATAGGTTTGGTAAACATCGGATCATAAATGAAGACTGTATCGTGTTCACAAGAAATTGTGGACGGACGATGGAGAAAGGGCGATCACAAAAGCTGGTGAGCTAATAAAAAAGGGTCATATGATTCTGTCAAAAATATTTAACCCTTTCCCACATACAACAAATTGGCAGGCGACAACTTCGAACAGATAATAGCAAAAATATGGTATATCTCTATCAATGAAGCTATAAGTACTGAACAAAGTTGTATATTTGTGGCCAAAGGAGAAATTGTTCTTTTGTCACGATGTTTTCAAAAGTCGTCTGCTGCGTCAGAATGCGTCTATGTGTGGGGAAGGGTTAAATTCTTAAAAAGTTGGTAATATGCACCTCTCTTTTTGCTACAGAGGCTTTCCAGATTCATTGAATTCAAGTCACCACTTGTTGAACAAGAGCACCGCATACGGCACAGACGCTCGACTGATAGGGAGAAAAAAATAAAAAATGAGCTAAACAAAAAACCTTAACCGGACGACCACGCCGCCGCCGACGCCATGGTCATGACAATAGCTCTCGTTATTTCAAAAATCGAGCTAAAAATAACTCTAAAACAAATTTGTTAACCCTTTCCCTCATACGACAATTCTGCAGCAGACGACTGTGAACGTATTTTGTCAAAACATAGAAAATCTCCATAATTGAATGGAAAACCTATGACAAAAAGTGGAAAACATTGTGGCAAAAGGAGAAATTGCACGTTTTGTGCAATTTCTTCTTTTGTCACTATGTTTTCAAAAAGCTGTCTGCTGCAGAGGCGTCAGAAAGCGTCTATATGAGGGAAAGGGTTAAGGGCATCGGAGAATTTTCCCTAAGTAATAAAACTCTATCTTGATGCACAAAGTTGGATGACAGTGTGGCAGTGGCAGGGCATCGCAGCCTCAAATATCAAAGGTCCCACATTTGAAGCATGCGAAAAGTGGGTTCTGCACATGGGATTTTGCCCACACAAATGGCACAAGGACTGGATAGTTACCAGGAAGCAGACATAATTGATTATGATTAAAATAACCTGAAAGATTGTTTCGTCATTAATGTAAAACAAATAAGTTTAAACTAAAGTTGATCTAGAAGCAGTGTGAAAAAAGAATTCATTGATAGTGAATACAAATTTGCAGCTTTTGATTTCAAGTTTTAGTTATCATTTTCAAATCTTATACATTTGATATTATCTTTGATTGCTTTCAAATTGAAGTAGTCCACAAATAGTTTATCATAAATGGGTTAATATAAATATTTACATCTGTCCAGTGACTGAGTGGTCAGAGCACATGGGATTTGAGACTGGGCATTTAGTGTACAATCACAATTGCCAGCAATTATGGAGACCTACTAAACCATGACCCAGCCAGGGTGGAAGACAGTGGTGCAGAGGTAGAGTGTCGACCTCTCGTATCAAAGGTCCCTGGTTCGAGTCCTGTGATGAGCGGGTCCTGACTTTGAGATTTTTCCACACAAACGGCGCGAGTATACTGGTTAAGTCTCCAGGAAGCAGACATCGAGAGTGATTAATCTAAGCCAAAGGCTTGTTTCGCAATTGATGTAAAATAAATAAGTTTAAACTAAACCCAGCCAGGAATCGAACCCGCAAGCTCAAGCACCCGAGGCGTATACTCTACAACTACAGCACTTTAACCCTTTCCCACCTGCATTTTGATGCAATAGCAGCAGACGACTTTTGTAAACATTGTGGCCAAAGGTGAAATTGCTCATGTTGAGCGATTTTCCCTTTGACCACAATGTTTTCGACTTTATTTGACAACTAAGCTATCTTTTATGAAGATTTTTCAGACTTTTGTCACCATCTTTTAAAGTCGTCTACTGAAAATTTGCTGTATGTGCGAAAGGGTTAACAAGGCATATTTCCTAGCATAGCACCAAAGTCACCAATGTGTCATGAGTAAGTGTACTAGCTGTCCCCATGAATTAACTAACATATTGTTTAAAGTTGAATAATATGTCAACAAATCAAATCAGTTAAAATAGAATAAAATTGTACCTTGCTTTGTCTAGGTCAGAAGAAAAGTTAGGAGCATACACCAAATGCCATATTAGGTCACGGAATGTAGTATGATCTGTCTGGGAAACCTGAAATTAAATATAATAAATAATAATGATCTAATTTTTAAATGAAACAGAGAAATATAAGCCGTTCCATGAGAAAACGAACAATATGGACTCTGTGTAATGTATCGACCCAGATCAGCCTGCACAGTCTGCTAATCCATGCTGACACATGTATCGAGTAATGAATCCTGAAGCAGAAAAAATCCATAGAAGGCGAAAAAAGTTTGTCCGGTTAGCCTGCGCAGCATACTTAGGCTGGTCAAGGTCAACTTACGCTGTGTCCACAATGTCGGTTTTCTCGTTGGCCGAAATGATGTGTCTTTAAAACGATCATCTATGTAGCATTATTGTAGGCTATTTTTTGTACCACTAGGAGGCATTCGCACTCAAATTTGAGTGCGAGACTGAAAACTGACCGTTAGGCACTTGCATCTAGTTTAGATCCAGATCTGCCTGAATAAAACATGAAAATAGAGCTAGGAGTTTTCCCTCAGCTTTGAAACTTAGGAGTCATGGTGACCCCCTTTTCATCAAAGTAGGGGGACATTCTTTTACACATTTTATAGAACTGTTTATTGAGTTGAAAATGTTTCAATGATGTAGGATTTGTGTGTCAAGGAAAACCCTGCTAGGTCAACATTGGTTGCAATAGAACCAGCATCAACATGTTTAATTTTGAGAACCATTGTCAGTGACTTATGCCAAGTTCTTAACACTTTCCCACATACAGCAAATCTGAAGCAGACGACCTTGAAAACATCTAGGCATAATTATGGTAAATCTCTATTAATGAAAGCATAATTACTGAAAAAAGTTGAATATATTGTGGCATAAGGAGAAATTGCTCGTTTTAAGCAATTTCTCCTTTTGTCACAATGTTTTCAAAAGTCGTCTGCTGCAAAGCTGTCAGTAAGCATCTGTATCAGGGAAAGGGTTCACAAGGTCTGTGAACATAATTCATATTTCAATCATGACCAGCAGTCTATTATTTTGTTAAACTAGATAACCATTGGTCATAGAATCAAAGGTTATATTATTAATCCTTTCACAGAGTTATCAATGCAAGAGTTGTGAGTTCAAATCCCCATCGGCCATTCATTCTCTCGCATTATTGACAAAAGTCATTGTGACTAGGGGCCTATTCATCCTACACTAAGGGGTTAAATCGTCCATGTGGGATGGAAATCTAGTGAGTTGCCTTGGATGAATATTGTACTTGTGAGAGAAATTGTTGAAATGATAAGATGATCTGACTGCAATGAAATAACTGATCAACTTAAATTGAAAACAGTTTGAAACTATAATCATTCAATCATTCTCCTATTTCCATAACTTTTTACAAAAGCAGCCTGCTGCATTATAAATGCATCTGTATGTGAGTAACAAATAAAGCAAAGTCAGCAATCAATATAACCCTTTTCCAACATACAACAAACCTGGAGAAGACAACTTTGAAAACATCTAGGCAAAAACATGGTAAGTTTCTATAAATGAAAGAACAATTGGTGAATATAGTTAACATTCTGAGCAATTTCTCTTTCTGCCACAATGTATCCAAAAGTCCCCTGCTGCAGAGGCATGAGAGAGGATTTAACTCTTTCCCTCATATAGACACCTTCTGATGCCTCTGCAGCAGACGACTTTTTGAAAACATAGTGAAACAAGATGTGTTTGTGAAACACTGATGCCCCCGAATGGCAACATCTAGGTCAAAGGTCAAGGTCGCAAGGTCAAACATTTTGGTACTGACAGAAAGGTCATGTCACAAGGAATACACATGTGAAATATGGTAGCCGTACCTGTTATGGTTCAAAAGTAGTGGCCAAGGTTAAAGTTTTTTTCGAGAATGGCAACATCTAGGTCAAAGGTCAAGGTCGCAAGGTCAAAAATATTGGTACTGACGGAAAGGTCATGTCACAAGGAATACACATGTGAAATATGGTAGCCTTACCTGTTATGGTTCAAAAGTAGTGGTCAAGGTTAAAGTTTTTTTCGAGAATGGCAACATCTATGTCAAAGGTCAAGGTTGCAAGGTCAAAAATGTTGGTACTGACAGAAAGGTCATGTCACAAGGAATACACATGTGAAATATGGTAGCCTTACCTGTTATGGTTCAAAAGTAGTGGTCAAGGTTAAAGTTTTTTTCGAGAATGAAAACATCTAGGTCAAAGATCAAGGTCGCAAGGTCAAATATTTTTCGTGCAGACAGACGTGCAGACAGGCCAAAAACTAGATGCCCACCGAATCGGTAATTCTGGGGGCATAAAAATGATAAGTTGCTTAAAGGAGCAATTTCTACTTTTGCCACAATGTTTTCCACTTTAAGTCATAGATTATCCATTCAATTATAGAGATTTTCTATTTTTTGACAAAATATATTACAAGTCGTCTGCTGCAGAATTGTCGTATGAGGGAAAGGGTTTAATGGACCAGGATGAAAGATGATTTCAATCAATAAGTATCCTCAAGCAACAAGCCGCTTGATGTCTGGAAACATACAAGTTATTGGTGAAAAATCCACTTTCATCGACTGGCTCCTCAAACGATCATATAAATTTAACCCTTTCCCACATACAGCAAATCTGCAGCAGACGACTTTGAAAATGTCTACTTAAAAATATGGAAGTTCTCTATAAATGTAGGTATAATTACTGAAAAAAGTTGAAAACATTGTGGCAAAAGGAGAAATTGCTCGTTTTGAGCAATTTCTCCTTTTGTCATGACGTTTTCAAAAGTCGTCTGCTGCAGATGCGTCAAAATGCGTCATAAATCGGAAAGGGCTAAGAGAGCAAAGATTGCTACACTTTGTGCAGCAGAATGTGCACATCATTTCTTAATCCTTTTCCAAATAGAGAGGTTATTTGATTGATTGATTGATTGGGATTTAATGACCTTTTCATTAATTTTGTCATATCATGACCTCCTGTGTATCCTGGCTATATCATACCAGTACTCACTCAACACAACAGCCTTTCCAAGCAACTGGCTGCTTTTCCACATAGACTGTTAGCCCAAAGGCGGAAGACGAGATACATGTAACAGCGTGTCACAGTGAGGTAATTCGACGCATCTCCAGCAGAAGACTTAAAATTATGTCTTCCATATTTTGAACTATGTATAAATGTTTCAAAGTCAAAGAAAAATATGCTCATAATAAGTAATTTCACTCTTTACAATTTGTTCTACTTGATATTAAATAAATTATTATGCACTATTAAAGTCGTTCAAAACAAAAATAGTATATATTCATATGTGACTTTTTTCTTTTCATAAATGCAACAAATCTGCAAAAGACAACTTTTAAAACAGATTTAACCCTTTCCCTCATATAGATGCTTTCTGGCGCCTCTGCAGCAGACGACTTTTTGAAAACATAGTGACAAAAGAAGAAATTGCACAAAACGTGCAATTTCTCCTTTTGCCACAATGTTTTCCACTTTTTGTCATAGATTATCCATTCAATTATGGAGATTTTCTATTTTTTGACAAAATACGTTCAAAGTCGTCTGCTGCAGAATTGTCGTATGAGGGAAAGGGTTAAAAGTATATTCTTGAATGACAAAATAAGTAATCGCTCATCATGAGCAATTACTTCTCCTTTTCCAAGATAAGTTGTCTGGTGCAGATGTTTTAAAATGCGTCTACATGGGAGAAAATTGGAGACATATGGCAATGGGTTAACTGAATTTGCATAAATTTCGTTTGCATGCTGATTGAAGCACGTACGTTATGCAGTTTTCTGTGTAGATGACTTTTACATTTTTCCAAGACTCATAGTAACATGGAAATGTTACAATTTCATTTACCCTCTCCGACCAGGGGGTACGTGCCTATTGATGCAGCTGCAGCACTGACTTTTGTAAAACCTTATGCCACAATGTTTTCAACTCTAATCAATTATAGTTTCATTTAAAATTGTCTTTACTTTTGCTCTCAGATACTCTCTCCACCCACTTTTAATCATGTACTTCCCACATAGAACAAATCTGCAGCAGACGACTGTTTGAAAACATAGTGACAAAAGAAGAAATTGCACAAAACGTGCAATTTCTCCTTTCGCCACAATGTTTTCCACTTTTTGTCATAGGTTATCCATTCAATTATTTTGTCGTATTGACAAAAACATGAACAATCTCTGTAAATAAGGGTTTAATTATCAAATAGAGTTGAAAGCATTCTGTCAAATTCTTTTCATTATGAGCAATTTCTTCTTATGCCAGCCAGCCTTAATGTTTTCAAATTTCAATAGCCGAGATGTGTCATAAATCGTTTGCATGTGGATTAGGGTTAATTTTACTTTCGATCTTTCTTTGAGTATGAAAGCTTTATTTACCACAATGGCATGGTTGTCAACGTAACCAAACTGCGACACGTCTCGGTAAATATCAAACTTCCTGTATCTTGCTCTGACTGCGGGTGGAAGTTTTCGGTCCCCCTGTAACACATTCTTCGGTTGGAAGTTTGGTGGGGCCTGCATTTCTGTTCTGTATCGCTGGCTTCTTTAGGTCTATAAAACCTGGAAAGAGAAAAAGTTGAGATATTAAACTGGGGTTGTTCTGTTAGAAAGGAATAACAACGATTTACAACATGTCATACTATACATAAAACCTTCGGTCTCGAAGATATAAATTATTCACTCTCCGTTTTATGCCACTTTCAACAGCATTTCAGTTTGATTGTATATAAAAGGATGCTGTATCTGTTGATATAGCAAGCTTTGATATTGCACACAGATCTTTTTTATGTGCTGCTAAGGACGGAACTTAATTTCCATACAGTAATGTTACAGAGTGCTCCCATCCTACCTGGGGATTGAACCCGGGTCTGTGGGTTAAGGACAGAGAGCATGTTTACAAGTCCACAGCCTTATTCTTTTAAAAATATTAATGTTGAACTTTAATTAGTCCATATACTTTTCTTCATACATTTTCGGTTAAGTTAACCCTTTCCCTCATACAACAATTCTGCAGCAGACGACTTTGAACTTATTTGTCAAAAAATGGAAAATCTCTATAACTGAATGGATAACCTTTGACTAGAAATGGAAAACATTGTGGCAAAAGGAGAAATTGCACATTTTGTGCAATTTCTTCTTTTGTCACTATGTTTTGTAAAAAGCTGTCTGCTGCAGAGGCGTCAGAAAGCGTCTATATGAGGGAAAGGGGTAAGGGGTCTGAAACAAGCAATTTTTCCCATTGTCAAAATGTTTTCAACTCTATACATTAATTTAACTACTCTCATTTAAAGAGAATTTTCACACTTTTACCTAAATGTTTTCAAATTCATCTGCTGCAGAGTTGCTGTATGTTGGGAACAGTAAATAATGCCCATGAATAATAATACTGTGCAAATGACTTAAATTCTTTGAGGTTGATTGATTGATTGATTGGGGTTTAACGCCGTTTTTAACAATTTCTCAGTTATATCACGGCGGCCAGTTCACCTACTCATGCATTTCCTGGTTTTCTCACACCAGTACTCCACACAACAATCTTCCCAATCAACTGGCTGCTTTTCCACATAGACTTAGCCCATTGGTGGAAGATGAATGACGCATGTCGCATTGACTTTTGTCAATCGTCAGAAAGAAAGTTGGCCGAGCCGGTATTCGAACTCACAACCCCTGGATTGACAGCCCGCGTCGCTACCGGGGCTCGGCTTCTTTGAGGTTACTTAAGTTATAATTGAGGGTGTCAAACAATGCAGCCTTATAAAAGTTCAATGACTATATATCAAACCACGTTAATTGAAAGTTGCAACACTGAATGACAATTTGGATCAATAACCCATTGATTTTTACAAATCACATACTTGATCTGGTCTAACATCCTTAGAGCTTTAACTATTTACCTAATGTGTTATGTTTTGAGTGGACTGCTTTGAAAATTTCTGTAGTTATACGATACCATGTAAATGATGTTGAAAATGAATGAATGTATATTGTTTTATGGCGCATCGACAGCTAAGGTCATTTAGCGCACAATTAAATTTAATTATTCATGATCCCTGGGTAAACAAACCAGTACTAGGCTAGAAAATGTGCCTTGCCCAAGGGCACTCCACCATGACCGTAGTGCCGCGACTGGGGATCGAACCCGGGACACCCGGTTTCGAAATCCCCGACGCTAACCACTCGACCACAGCGGATTCCTAAATGATGTTGAAAAACTGAACAAACAAATGTTTTATGACAAGATGAGCAAAATGTCACAATCTTGATCAGCATTTTTTTCTTTTGGCCTATCCAATAATCATACTTTATAGAGATTTTTTCAACAAATCTTCGCCTAGATATGGGAAAGGACTTAGATGCCATTCTCAACAGTTTTTAGGTTATATCCGGTGGTTAGATCATCTAACATGTCATTCAGGGGGCTTTCTGACACATGCACTGAACACAACATTCTTCCAGGGTATCAAATTGCCACATAGACATTTCATTGATTGATTGATTAGGGTTTAATGCTATCAACAATCTTTCAGTAATATCATGGCGACCTGTTCACCTTACTCATGCGTTTCCTGTTTTTCACACACCAGTACACCACACAACATACTTTCCAAGCAACTGGCTGCTTTTCCTCATAGACTATTAAACAGCCCATTGGTGAAAGACGAATGACGCTTGTCACAGTGACTTTTGTCAAATATCGGAAAGAATGTTGGCCGAGCTGGGATTCAAACTCACAACCCCTGGATTGACAGTCTGTGTCGCTACCGACTGAACTACCGGGGCTCGGAATAATTAGACATTTCAACCCATTGGTGGAAGGATATTGATGCATGTCACAATTCACTTTGTCAATCATAGAATGGTCGAGATGAGATTAGAAATGACATCCCAGGATCAATAGCAACTGTTGTTAGAGAATTCCTAAGACACAATGGTTACTCAATATATCATTAAGTATTTCCCACATAGGACAAATTTGCAGCAGAGGACTTTAAAACAAGAGGCCCAAGAGGGCCAGTATCGCTCCACGGCCATAAGGCAAAAATAAAATCTCCAAACAGCCCTGCCCCGTGGTGGCTATTTTTTTTACCAACCACCATGGCTTAAAGGAATCTTGTAGAGTGTCACCAAAGGAATGTTTCTGCAAAATTATTTGAAAATATGCCTGACACTTTCGGAGGAGAAGATTTTTTAAGTTTTCACTTATGGTCATATATGTCAAAATAGCCCCGCCCTCTGGCGGCCATGTTTTTCGACCAATCAACATGGCTTGAAGGAATCTGATAGAGGGTCACCCAATGAACATTTCTACAAAATTATTTGAAAATCGGCTGAACACTTTCGGAGAAGAAGATGTTTTAAGTTTTCACTATAGCTATATAACGCAAAAAAGCCCCGCCCCCTGGCGGCCATGTTTTTCGCCCAATCAACATTTCTTGAAGGAATCTAATTAAGGTTCACCAAGGAACATTTCTACAAAATTATTTGAAAATCGGCCTGACACTTTTGGAGGAGAAGATTTTTTAGGTTTGCTCTTTATAGCCATATAGGCAAAATAGCCCCGCCCTGTGACGGCCATGTTTTTTTACCAATCAACATGGCTTGAAGGAATCTGATAGAGGGTCACCCACGGAACATTTCTACATAATTATTTGAAAATCTGCTGAACACTTTTTGAGAAGAAGATTATTTAAGTTTTCACTATAGCTATATAAGGCAAAAAAGCCCCGCCCCCTGGCGGCCATGTTTTTCGCCCAATCAAAATTTCTTGAAGGAATCTAATAAAGGGTCACCCAAGGAACATTTCTACAAAATTATTTGAAAATCGGCCTGACACTTTCGGAGAAGAAGATTTTTTAAGTTCTCACTATTTTTTTCTTTCGGTTGCCATGGAAACCAGAATTTTGAATGGATCAAAAAAATTTGAAGGAATTTAGTAGAGGACATTGAGAGGATGCTTCCCATGAAGTTTCAACCAAATTGGCCAAGTGGTTAGGGAGAAGAAGTCGTTTAAAGGAAAAAGTTAACGCACGCACGCACGCACGACGGACAATTCGCCATGACATAAGCTCGGTGGAGCTAAAAAATGGTAAATTTCTATGTATAAAAGTTTGATTATTGAATATATAGTTTAAAATAATGTGGCAAAAAGGGACAATTTGCTCATCATGAGCAATGTCTCTTTTTGTCACAAGGTTTTCAACAGGTGTCTGCTGAAGATGTATTAACCCTTTCCCTCATACAACAATTCTGCAGCAGACGACTTTGAACATATTTTGTCAAAAAATAGAAAATCTCTATAATTGAATGGATAACCTATGACAAAAAGTGGAAAACATTGTGGCAAAAGGAGAAATTGCATGTTTTATGCAATTTCTTCTTTTGTCACTATGTTTTCAAAAAGCCGTCTGCTGCAGAGGCGTCAGAAAGCGTCTTTATGAGGGGAAGGGTTAAAATGCATCTACATGTGCCTATAAGGGTTAAAACTCCCTGAAACAGAAAAGATTTCAAGAATATGCATGAGACAAATTTTGAAAATATTTGTTTTTAAAAAAGAATTCTCTTTTTATTCTCTCGATAAATATATATATGATGAGTCTAAAGATCATAAACCAGAAAATCGAATTAACATATATGTTAAATCTTAACCCCTTTCCTCTACATGCAGACATATTTTGACATCTTAATCCGCAGAAGAGGGATTTTGGAAACATTGTGGCAAAATGAGAAATTGCACACAATTGATGCAGATATAATTCCACTCAAAATAAGTCTGCAGAAGATAAGTTGAATGTGCGAAAGGGTTATCATATTTTAAAACAGAATAGAGAATCGGTGATATGCAGCAATAAAAATCTCTTCAGATTTCAGATCAAGATATTCAAACATGCTGGGTAAGCTTTTAACACTTAACCAAAATTAATGCTTTTCAAAACTTCTACCATAACTTCTGGAGGTGAAAAAAAGAAAGAAAGAAATTCTACACAAAAGAAAGTAAAGCTTTCAAAACAACATACTTATATACATAGGATTAACCCTTTTCCTCATATAGACGCTTTCTGACGCCTCTGCAGCAGGCGGCTTTTTGAAAACATAGTGACAAAAGAAAAAATTGCACAAAACGTGCAATTTCTCCTTTTGCCACAATGTTTTCCACTTTTTGTCATAGGTTATCCATTCAATTGTGGAGATTTTCTATGTTTTGGCAAAATATGTTCAATGTCGTCTGCTGCAGAAATGTTGTATGAGGGAAAGGGTTAATTGACTTTCACTCCAGGTAAAAAATCCATTCATTCAACAAAATTTCTCATTACGTGAGGCTATCAAATCTTTACCACATACAGCAAATCTGCAGCAGACGCATTTGGAAACATTATGACAAAAGGAGAAGTTGCTTGATTTTAGCAATTTGCTTCTTTATCTCATTAATAAACAAGCAATTTCTCCTTTTATCCTTAATGTTTTCAAAAGCCATCTGCTGCAGATGGCTCAGACTAAAGCACTTGTATGTGGGAAAGGGTTAAGATCATCACATAATCTGTGAATGTTAACTGGTATAAACAAGGCCAATATTTCAGATGTTATTTACTGACCTTCGACAGGTATTATCAAGTCAAGTATCCCTTTCCCACATGCAGATCAACACAATTTAATGCATCTGCACCACACATTATGAAAACATTGAGGCATAAGGAGAAAATGCTCTTAATGTATGTATGGAGATTTGCAATATTTTCATCTTGAAAATGTCAAAGTCGTCTGCTACGGGTTTGTTGTATAAATAATTATAAACAAGAGCGCCGCAGAGCACAAGCCAACGCTCGTCTGTTTTTACTAAGTTGATAAAGAGGCATAACTGAATAATTATTAAAGCTAGAGTTATTTGACTTGGTAAAGACATGAGTATTGTTCCTTAGGGAATATACATACATTTATTTATTTATTGGGGTTTTATGCCGCTTTCTTCAATATTTCAGTTATATCACGGTGACAGTTCACTTATTCATGATCCCTGGGTAAACAAACCAGTACTAGGCTAGAAAATGTGCCTTGCCCAAGGGCACTCCACCATAACCGTAGTGCCGTGACTGGGGATCGAACCCGGGACACCCGGTATCGAAATCCCCGACCCTTAAACCACTCGACCACAGCGGATTCCGAATATACATACAAGTTTCATTGGAAATTTGAAGAACAGTTAATACGAGGAATGGTTTAAGTTTTGTAGCGATGCAGCCGACGCCAAGGATATCACATTAGAGCCCGACATTTTCTCTCTGAAAAACAGACAAGCTAAACAGACCCTTTTAACCGTTTCCCACTTACAACAAATCTGCAGCCAGTGCAGCAGAAGACTTTGGACTTCTCTTGGCAAAATATTGAAAAATCTCCATAAATAATAGTTCAATCATTAACCCTTTCCCTCATACGACAATTCTGCAGCAGACGACTTTGAACATATTTTGTCAAAATGCATCTGCATGTTACTAAGGCAAGGGTTAAGTATGATCATAACCTTTGATTATGCCATAATGCATGAAGTACATCTAAATAGGTAAATGACCATGACCTGTACATAATGTCAAGGTTTATAAGTTGATTAACCCTTTCCCACATGTATACAACAAAATTTAATCAGTAACAGACAACCTCTAAAACATATTGGCAAAATCATGAAATATATCTATAAATGAGAGACTCATTATTAAATAGAGTTGAAAACATTGTGGCAAAAGGAGAAGTTGCTCATTATGAGATATTTCTCCTTTTTCAACAACGTTTCCAAACTATATCTGCCGCAGAGGTACTGTCACAAAGTGTCGAAAACTTGTGACATGATAATGTCGTGAATGCATGTGGGTTATAATCAGTGAACATGGGTTATATATCCATTCAATTATTGAGATTTTCTATGTTTTGACAAAATACGTTCAAAGTCGTCTGATGCAGAATTGTCGTATGAGGGAAAGGGTTAATATACTAACATTCAGAAAGGTATCAAACATTTATTTAACCCTTTCCCACATATGACATATCTGCAACTTGCACGACTTAGGAGGATTTTGTTTAATTGGGGTTTTACGCCGCTTTCAACATTATTTCAGTTATATCACGGAGACAGTTCACTTATGCATGATCCCTGGGTAAACAAACCAGTACTATAGGCTAGAAAATGTGCCTTGCCCTAGGACACTCAATCATGACGGTAGTGCCGCGACTGGGAATCGAACCCGGGACACCCGGTTTCAAATCCCCGACGCTAGCCACTCGACCACAGCGGATTCCCATCCGTAAGAAATATGGTAAATAAAAGTTTTAACATTGAATAGAGTTGAAAATATGGTGACAAAAGGAGAAATTGCTAGTTTTGAGCAATTTTTTCTTTTGTCACCATGTTTTCAAAAAGCCGCCTTCTGCAGAGGCTTCAGAAAGCGTCTATATGAGCGAAAGGGTTAAGGTATTGTGTCTACCTATTTTGAGAGCAGTGATGTATGCCTTATGTGGTCAATAAATTTAAGTAATAAAAATATAATAATAGCATTTTTGCTTTTTTATGAAATGTGCACATATTACTAAATGTCATATGAAATATTATTTCTATTAGAAATTTCAATTAAATTGTAACACAAGAGTTTAAAATATTTTGGGAAAATAGGAAAAATGCTCATTTTGAACAATTTCATCCCTATAATCTTCTTAAGTTTTAGTGATTTGTTAAATTTGCCCTATTGTTCGGCAATTTCTTGGGAATATTGAATAGTTGACTGTTATAGAGTAATTTTATCATGGATAACGGTTTATCATACCCGCTCATTGAATCCAAAACAAACCATGTGGATCAAGATCATGAAGACTACATATAATGTAGAGGCTTAATCTTGATCTGACATAGTCCATGCATAATAAGTTTTATGTAGGTTGTGATATAACCCTTTGCCTGTTTGCTACATACTACTTTTTTGCAGCAGACATCTTTGAATGATAACATTTAACTCAAATGTGGAAAATCCCTAAAAATGAAAGTATAACAAGAGATGTTTGTCAAACATTATGCCCCCCCCCCCCTGAGCGCCATGTTGTTAGGAATATTAGGACAATTTAGTAAAATTTGCATGGACCGAAATGCCAGTTGATTTGTCATTTCACATTGGATGTCTATGAGTCGATCAGTTTTAAGATTATGAACAATGTTCATTCAAAGATTGAGGATGGTAGGTACAGTTCTTATCCCATTGTGATGATGACTGATATTTGCAGATATTATGTATCCTCCAGGTCTAGGCATTGTTGAGTTATCAATCGGACAAGCTTAAAAAGAGTTTTTGTGTTCAAGGTCACTGTGACCTTGACCTTTGACCCAATGACCTCAAAATAAATAGGGTTCATCTACTGGTCAGGCCCACCTCCAAGTCAACTTTGAGGACCATAGGTCCAGGCATTGTTGAGTTATCACTTTGACAAGCTTAAAAAGGTTTTTGAGTTCAAGGTCACTGTGACCTTGACCTTTGACCCAAAGACCTCAAAATAAATAGGGTCATCTACTGGACAGGCCCAACCTCCAAGTCAAGTTTGAGGACCATAGGTCTGGGCATTGTTGAGTTATCACTCCGGACAAGCTTTGGTCTACAGACGGACCGACGGACAGACATGTGCAAAGTAAATTATACCCCTCTTCTTCGAAGGAGGCATAATTATTAAACTGCATTGGAAACAGTGGTTAATGGAGGAATTGCTCATGTGAACAATTTCTCCTTTTGTTACAATACTTTCAATAGTTGTCTGTTGCAGAGGACTGTTAGAAAGTGTCGGTATCGAGGGCTTGGTGTGAAAGGGTTGTAACTAAAAACCTATTTTGAAAACCCTGGTTTAGGGGCAATTTTGACCCCTTTGTAAACAATGCAAATTTAGGTGCCATTGCTCAGAACGAGCAATGGCACCTAAATTTCCATTGTTTACCAAGAAAAATGATTTAACGCTTATAAAGACTTTATGGAGAGGTGATTAACTTTGGTAAAAAATTACCAATTTTAGTTACAACCGTTTCACGCCAAGCCGCTCGATGTGGGAAAGGGATTATTTACACAGAGCTCTAGATCAGAGGTGTTTTGCATGTTCTAAAATCCTTATTTGATCCTCTAACCCTATGTTGTGGGTACTCAAAGAATCGTCTCACTGAGAGGATTCTTTTGAGTACCCCCATCATAGGGTTTGGTTGGATAATAAGAAAGATATTATGGGGGGAAAGAGCAGTAAACACCTTTATCTGGACCCCTGTGGGAATACAGGAGGATCCGGGTTCATGATAAACTTGCTGTGTAGGCGTAAAGCACACAAGGCTTATCAATTCACCTGCTCATTATGTTCAGTGTAGGTGCATTAACCCATTACTTCACACAGACGACATTTGACACCTGCCATTGAAAATGACTTTAAGAACAATGCAATAAAAGATTAAATTGCACAAAACAAGCAACTGTTAAGTGCAATATTTTCAACTCTTTATCAATATAAATCTTTCAGTTATAAATCTAGATACTTGAAATATTTTGTCTGATGTAAAGCAGCCGGCCATTCAAAAGGCAATTGTGAAGTAATGGGTTAACCATTTCACACATACAGCAAATCTGTAGATACTATACACTTTGTAAACAATAAATAAAAACAAGAGAGCACTGTCTGAGGATAGCGCGCCCGACTATTCCAACCGCTTATTTAAGTTACTGAGATATGGACGCTAATGGACTGGTGCATGCAAAACATTAACTAGAACTTCTTAAAGGGTGATAGTTTGCATTATAATTGCAGGATCGAGTTATTTAATTGATTATTTCATAGGGTGTGATGGTTGGGAAGGGTTGTATACTGGAATGCATCAAGTAGTTACAAAGATATATATGGACTCTTAATGTAGTTGCACACAAACCTTTAACCATAATTTCTAAGATAAAAAAAGGGCAACAATTTGTATTATATGCAGGATAGAGGTTATCTTATTGGTTGTGTATATAGTTGTGAAAATTGGGAAGGGTTGTATAAAGTTTCAATACAATGCTTCAAGTAGTTACTGAGATATGGACTCTTAATGTAGTTTTAAATTTTAAACAGAATTTCTAAGTCCAAAATAAGGGCCATAACTTGTATAAAATGCTAGATAGAGTTATCTACGTAAATGTTTACATATGTGGGATGGTTGGGAAGGGCTGTATAAAGTTCAAAGCAATGCATGAAGTAAATACTCGGATATCGACTCTTAATGTAGTTGCATGCAAAACTTTTAACCACATTTTAGGTAAACAAGAGCCCAAAGAGGGCCAGTATCGCTCCACGGCCATAAGGCAAAAATAAAATCTCCAAACAGCCCTGCCCCGTGGTGGCTATTTTTTTTAACAACTCCACCCCCCTGGCTTAAAGGAATCTTGTAGAGTGTCACCAAAGGAATGTTTCTTGCAAAATTATTTGAAAATATGCCTGACACTTTCGGAGGAGAAGATTTTTAAGTTTTCACTATGGTCATATAAGTCAAATAGCCCCGCCCTCTGGCGGCCATGTTTTTCGACCAATCGACATGGCTTGAAGGAATCTGATAGAGGGTCACCCAATGAAACATTTCTACAAATTATTGAAAATCGGCTGAACACTTTCGGAGAAGAAGATGTTTTAAGTTTTCAACTATAGCTATATAACGCAAAAAAGCCCAGCCCCCTGGCGGCCATGTTTTTTCGCCCAATCAACATTTCTTGAAGGAATCTAATTAAGGTTCACACAAGGAACATTTCTACAAAATTATTTTGAAAATCGGTCCTGACACTT